>CM076276.1:15850000-16541591 GCA_038380795.1 Pyrocephalus nanus
CCCTGCTCACCGGTCGCTGCCTGGAAAGCTGGTGGAGGAGAGGGAATGGAGCCCACTGCATGGGCTCCATGGGCCAGCTGGACACAGAGATATCACTGGCTTTGCCCGAGTCCACCATGGGGTCATTCATGCTGCTGGAACTGGTGTCCCAGTCATAATGGAAGCTGGGAAAGGAATCCATGGGTAATTAAGAGATGGGGGAGGTGGGGGTAAGAGCTAGGCTGGTGCTAGAAAAGCAGCCAGGGGGACCCAGGAGCAGGACCCTGTGCCGGTGCTGTGCTCCAGGGATGATGCACTGGCAGCATGGAGTGCTGAGCTCAGCCCCACAGCCAAGGGAGCACTCGGAGCCGTGCCCGTGATCTGCAGTGGGGCCATCCCTGGCTGTTGTGCCCTGTGCCAGCGGAATTGGAAACTTCCAGGGCCCTTTTTCCATGGACACCCCTGGAAGCTGATTAAATTTTCCCATGAGCACACAGAGCCACGGTTTCCTGAAAATGTGAACCCTCCTCTGTACAGCAGTCCCAGCACACACAGCTCCTCACGAGGGGACAAAAAACAGGCATTGCTCCATGGACTCCAAAGGCTGGGGGGTGTAAGAGCTCCCAGCACTGTCAGTGAGCACAAGGAAGGACAAATCACCAGTGCTGGGATTGCCCCAAACCCCTCCCACCCCGGCCAAAGGCCAGGCCCTACACGGGCTTGGCAAAGCACCCCTACCTGGGCCGGTAAGGCGGGCGGGCCTGCTTGGCACCCTCAGGGACAGCAGAGTCCTCCTGGCAGCTGCAGAAGCCGTTGTCCAGGACCTGGAGGTGCAGCAGCTCCTCCGAGTTGCTGAAGGCGGGGTTGTCCAGTGAGCTGGCCGAGGGCAGCCCCGAGCGAGACCAGTACTGGGCCGAGACATCGTCCAGGCGGCAGAACCGCCGGTAGCTGTGGGACAGGGCAGGGCCTTGCACACGTGTGTACACACATGTACTAACACGTGTACACACACACAGGGCAGGGCTGTGCACACGTGTGTACACACATGTACTAACACGTGTACACACACACACAGGGCAGGGCTGTGCACACGTGTGTACACACATGTACTGTACTAACACATGTACACACACACACAGGGCAGGGCCGTGCACACGTGTGTACACACATGTACTAACACGTGTACACACACACACAGGGCAGGGCTGTGCACATGTGTACACACGTACTGTACTAACACGTACACACACAGGGCAGGGCTGTGCACACGTGTGTACACACATGTACTAACACGTGTACACACACAGGGCAGGGCTGTGCACACGTGTGTACACACATGTACTAACACGTGTACACACACAGGGCAGGGCTGTGCACACGTGTGTACACACACAAGGTAGGGCCGTGCACATGTGTGTACACACATGTACTAACATGTACCCACACACAGGGCAGGGCCTTGCACACGTGTGTACACACATGTACTAACACATGTACACACACACAGGGCAGGGCTGTGCAAAGGTATGTACACATGTGTGTCCACACATGCACACACACACGTGTGCACACACACACACTGTGAGCACGCACACACCACCCCAGGGACTGCATGGCTACACAGATTGCAGGTTTCCACCCAAATTTCAGGTCCAGGGTCCAGCTGCACACCCAGCCCATGACACCAAACACCCTCTGGCCCAACAGAGGTTGGGGCTGTTCCAGAGGTTTCCTGGGGACAATCCCCCTGCGGCATTTTAGGGAACGGGCACCGGGCCCTCCCCTTTGAGCTGCTCTGGCAGGGCTGTGCTGCAGTCCCGCTCCCCAGCCCAGGCAGCAGCACAGGCTGGCAGGGTCACCCTGTGCCACGGGCAGCACTGGGTGTCCCGGGGACCAGGGGGTCTGGGGCTCAGCCCCACATCTCCAGCATCTCCACAGCAGCAGAGCCCACAGCCCTTCGGTGCCACCGTGGCCCCCATCCAGCCCCGCGGTCCCCGGCACTCCTTTCCGGCCTGAATGCCACTTCCCGTGGCTGTGACATCCCCCAGCACTGAGCACACACCCCGGCCCCCCACCCAGCCAGCACCAGCCGCTCCTGGGCCCCACTGTGCTCCCCCCGCCCCAGCACCTCCCACCGCCGCTATCAGCTGCCCCACAGTGTTTTCCTTGGCAGAGCTCAGCCCCAGCCCAGCCCAGCCGCCCCACCACGGCTCTCCCTGCTGCCCCTCGCACCCAGCACCCCAGGAGGGGCAGAAGTTCCCTCCCTCCAGGACCCCACGACCCCCCGTCCTGGTCCCCACACTCCCACCTGCTGCGGGTCTGGTCAGCCCTGGCCTCCAGCAGCAGGGTCTTGAAGCGGCGGATGGCAATGGTGGCCAGGACGGCGGCCAGGAGGAGGATGCTGAGCAGGACCCCGGCCGCCATGCCCAGCAGGCTCTGCTGGGTCACCCGGTAGTCACAGCGCAGCCCCATGAACCAAAAATCGCTGCCCACGGGGCACCTGTGCCGAGGGGATCCATCAGCGCCGGGGGGACGGTACCCACCACCCCGGGCCGTCCCCTGGGCACTCACTGGCAGAGGGGCTGGTGGTCCCGCGGGTGGGTGCAGATGCCGTGGTTCTTGCAGTAGTCGCGGTGGCAGAGGGAGGTGCAGGTCGTGTTCCCGTCCACCCCAGACGCGCAGGCAAAGCCGGCCGGGCAGGTGAAGAGCACGGTGCAGGGGTCCAGTGTCCGCACTGCAGGGACGGGGTCTGGCTGTGCCACCCCTCCCCACAGAGCAGGGAGCCAGGGCCAGGCGTGTGCCCACCCTGCCACAGCCCCTGCAGGCAGCAGGCTCCAGGCCCACGGGCGGGTCGGCGATGGCGCAGTCCCGTGCCTGCCCCACACTCACCCAGAGCCTCGTGGCGCAGGACGGGGGCCGTTTCCACCACCAGCCCTGGCCAGGAGCCGTCAGAGCCCAGCGTGGCCTCGAGGAGCGTGAACAGCCCCAGCAGCGGCACCCGCTCCACGGCGAACAGCGCGTCGTACTGCAGCACCACGCTGCCCTCCCTGCAGGGACACCCGCTCGGAGCTTGTAGGGCAGACCCCGTGCCCAGCACCTCACCCAGCACTGCTGTGACCCCGCAGCACGGGACAGGCCCTGCACTCTGTGCCAGGGAGCATCACGTGCTGTGGGGCTGCAGCAGCACCCACCTGATTCCCGTCACCTCCAGCCGCAGGAACCCGGGCACCGATGTGAAGAGAGGGGTGACCTGCACAGGGGGAGAGCTGAGCGTGATGGCCCCCAACCCACAGCCCCCCAGCCCCCTGCACTCACCGTCTGGTTGAAGCTGTGCAGCAGCTCCTGGCGCTCACGGGACCCAGGGTCCTGCAGGGCCGGGACAAACCCCATATCCAGCACCAGCTCGCAGGGGATCCGCAGGACGGATGCTGCAGGAGGAGATGGGGAACACCGTGACATGGCCCCACCCCAGGGGCCACCACCACTGACCCCCCCATGCTGGTGGCTCCCAAAGCCTCTCCCCTTCCCATCATGTTCCAGGAGAAGGTCCCAAACCACCAGACCCACCTTTCAGGAGCGGAGGTTGATCTTCCACAATGAACACCTGCGGGGCCCTGCCCGCCCCTGCTGGCATCAGTCGGGGGGCATCAGTGTCCGGCTGTCCTGCAGGGCTGCTCGATGGCTGGGCCAGGTCTGTGTCCTTCACAGCTGGAGGGGACCTGGGGTCCCCACGATGGCCCAAGGCCTCATCAGGATCCGTGGGCTGCTGGGGGGCCCTGGGCGTCACGGTGGGCACAAGAGTTGGGGGCCCCCAGGTCAGCCCTGCCAGATCCCGCTGCAGTTCAGCAGCACCAGGCTCTGGTGTCACCGTCCCCACAGCCCTGAGCAGCTCTGGGCTGGCGGTGGCTGTGATGGTGGTGGCCACGGTGGTGGTCGGGCCCAGGGAAGATGCAGGCTGGGATGAAAGTGGCTGCTGGGATGGCCCAGGGGCTGAGGGAGGGGCCAGGCTGCCCACCCCCAGCTGGGTGCCCTCCAGGATTTGGGGGCTCTCAGCAGGACCCACCCTCAAGTCAGTGTGGGGAAGGGAGGGGTCTCCTGGGGGGGTGCTCACAGCAGGGCCAAGCCCCAGGACCCCCCAGCCGGTCCCTGGGGAAGGCAGCGGGGTTGGCAGCAGGGTCACTGCCCCACTGGCTGGGGCAGGCTGTGGGGACAGGGGGACATGGGGGGACCCAGGACTGGCATGAGTCACCCTGCTCTGCACCACAGCACTGCTGCTGGGGGTCAGAGGGGGTGGGGGCTGCCTCGGCACAGCTGATGGGTTCAGGGGGATGTGCTCAGGGGAACCCCCCCTGTCCAGTGGCCCCAAGACTCCTGTGGTTGGGTCCAGGAATCCCCCTGGGCCGGAGGATGTCACCCCTGGGGTGCCAGCTATGGTGGTGGGGACAGGCAGACCCGACCTCCTGCCTGTGGCAGGCAGTGAGGCTGGGCCTGTGCCCAGGGCTGGCCAGGCTGTGCTGGCCACAGGCCCCCCATGGCCAGCAGGCCCCAGGGACAGCGCAGAGTGGGGAGGGGCAGAGTGGGGACCCTGCCGTGGGCGAGAGGCAGAGCCCTGTCCTCCTGCCAGCCCTGGCCCCGGCAGCCCCTGCTGTGTCCCCCGCATTGTCCCCGTGGGGGTCAGCAGCCTCTGCAACCCCTCCACAAAGGGTGACATCCCTGTTGTCCCCAGCACCGGGCTGTCAGTGGCCAGAGTGGTGGCTGAGTGGGCCCCTGGGCTCCTGTTACCCAGCGGGACAGTGGCACCCGGGCCCTCCCCAGCCCTCAGCTCAGGGAACGAGGAGCTGTGTGAGCCCCTCTGGCTCTGCACGAGAACTGTCCCCATGGACCTCCATCCCAGCAGGATGTTGGGGGTTCCCCTCTGTCCCCCAGCAGAACCCGGCACTGCCATGGCAGGTAGTGAATGCAAAGGGGTCCCTTGCATGGTCGTTACACCTTCCACTGTCACATGTCCCACAGGGTCAGTCCCGAGGGGGTCTGTGGTGGCAGGATCTGTGTCTGGTTGCACAGGGACTGGGGCTCCAGCACTGGTCACCAGCAGCTCGCTTCCTGCAGCTGCCTGCCCGCTGGTGCCTGCAGACACGGGGGGCCCCGGGTGCTCAGTGGCTGTTCCATCCCACACCGCTGGTCCTGTTCCCTCCTCGCCCATCCGGGGGCCTCTAGGGCTCCCCTGGGGGCCGGAGGGCTCGGCTGTCCTGGCAGGAGTCCCAGGGAAGGGCAGCAGCTCAGCCTCTGTCCACAGCTGCCTCACGGCCTCCGGTGTCGGTGCCTGCCCCACACCAGCTCCTCGCTCTGGGTGCTCTGCAGGCAGGGGCAGAGTTGGGGGCACTGAGCAGGGCTGGCCCAGGGCAGGCACCTCTGGCCCCATCGTGCCACCCACACACGTGGCTGGCACGCAGTGCCCCAAAGGGCAGCGAGTGGGACGTTCCCAGCCCGGGGGGTACCTGTCCGGCAGCGCTCCCTCGCCGCGGTCCGCAGGTGGGCACAGGGGTCGGCAGTGCCCAGAGTGGAGCCCGTCCCGCTGCCCAGAGCGGGGCAGAGCCGCGAGCAGCATCCCACGAGCACTGGGAGGGGAGGGAGCAGCGCGCATCGGTCCGAGCACCGGGCACCCTGCACCGGCTACCGGGCACCCTGCACCGGCTACCGGGCACGGCACTCCCGGAGCCGCCCAAGGGTGGGGGGCTCGCTTTCTTCCCTCCGTTAACAGCGGGCGGCTCCGAACAACCCAAACCCAGCTGAGAACCACCTGCCCCGGTCCCGACGAACGGTGCCAAGTCCTGCCCCACCGCCACACTCCGGCTGTGCTGGGAGCCCCCTGTTTGACCAAACCCGACCACCTTCCCGCAGAGCCGCCATGTGCCAGGGCCGGCACCAGCGGGTCCAGGGGAGGGCACGACGCCAGCAAACAGGGGAGGGCTCCGGGCAGGGCTCCGGGGCCCGCGGCGGCCCCTCTCCAGAGAGAACGGGCGGTTCATCGGGAGCACGGAGGGTGGGTGGTCACCGCCCGGTTGGGGCCAGGGCTGCAACGGAGGTCACCACGACCCCTTCGGGCCCCGCTCTCCGCCAGCCCCTCACCGGGGCTCCCGCGGGGCAGCACCCGTCGCCTTCGAGGCCACGGAGCCGCCCGGGCTGGTGGCACAGCCCGGCACGGCACAGCCCGGCACGGCACGGCCACGGCACGGCACAGCCCGGCACGGCGCGGCAGCTCCCGCGGCTCTCACCCGGGCTGCCCGCCCCGAGACCCCGCGGCCGCGCCCACCCCGAGCGGGTCCCGGTGACACCGAGCAGCAGCCACCGCCTCCCACCCAGCGGGGACCCGGCCCCACCGCAGACCCCCGGGCCGCCGGCACTCACCGGCCCCGCCGCCCCCCGAGCGCAGCATCCCCCGCCCGGGACCAGCGGGACCGGGGCCCCTTCGCGGCCGTGCCCACCCCTCGCTCACCTGCGGCGGTCAGGAGCCGGGACAGCGGGGACAGCGGGGGCAGCGGGAGCCGCGGGAGCCGGGGCCGCTCCATGGCGCGGCGCGGGCGGCTCTGCCAGGCGGCGGCAGGAAACCCCCGCCCGCTGCGGCGGGGCGGAGGCGCCGGGAACCGCAGCCCCCGGCCCGGGCCCGCCCCACGGCACCACCGGCACTCCCTCCGCCCCGGGGCGGACGGGCAGGCCGGGCTCGGCATCGTGACCCACCCCGGGGGCTCGGCCCGGCCCCCTCTGGCCGCCCCAGGTGCGGCTCTGCGGGCTCGGCCCCCACCGCGGGCTCAGCGCTGGGCCGGGGCCCGAGGGGCTCGGGGGGCTCCCGCCCACCTCCCACGGGTTCATCCCCGGGACGCGCATTCGGGACGGCCCGGGCCCGGTTCTGCCCCTGCTCTGTCCCCGGCTGTCCCCAGGAACCTGGGCACATGCCCAGGGCAAAGGCTCCCCAAGGGCACCACTGACTGTCCTGACTGTCGGTTCCTCACACCCCTCAGGGTCCCACGGAGAGAACCCAGTGACCACCCTGGCACCAGCACAGCCTCTGAGCAGGCACCTCACGTTAATGCCACAGGTGAACCACCACAGACACAGTGACCAAACACACTGCCTGCCCCCAGTTCCACCACGCAGCTGCTTGGAAAACATGTCAGAGTACATACAGCTGGGGTGTGGAGCTGTGAATGAGTTTCCTAGGACACAGGCCTTGCTCACAGCGGGATTGACATCTGGGTCCTGAAAGCAGAGGGTCACTTGTTTGCCGAGGGTCTCACAGTAAAGTGCAGCTACTGAGAACACCCCAAGAACATCCCAGGAACACCTCACCACACATAGGCACTGTGTGCAGCCTCTGCTCCATTTTCCATCCTTATCTCCCCACTGCCAGAGGTTGTTACCCAGTGACACTTCCTTGGCTCCTGACCTGGCAATGCTGCTGTGACATCTGAAAGTGTTTCTTCAGTCAGGGGAAGCACCATGTGGTGTCCAGAAATAACCCATTCCTGCCTCAGGAGCATTAAAGCAAGGCTCCCACACTGGGATGAGCCAGGCATATAGGAACACCAATGTGAATTTGCTGTTCAGCAGCAGCAAAGTCATTCCCCCCTTTATTTTCCATCTGGAAAGTAGAAGCCTATCACACAGAACTTGTTTTAACCAGCAGTGATGAAATAAACAGTTATGGGCATGCAGGACAGAGCCAAATCTTGGGGCAGGGAAGGACAATTGCAGAGCTGTCAGCCCCTGATCCCCAGTGTGTGCTTTACACCCAGACACCGACACGGGAACCCACCCACTGTGTGAAACAGAACAGCCACCACCACAGTGGTCTTAACTGTTTATTCCTGTTTTTTTTTCTTTTTTTTAAAGGACAACACATTCAGACAGCTTTAAATACAACATCCACGTGCAGCTTCCAGATGAAAGCCACAGCGGGACAGCGTGTGCACTCCCATCCATGCACACCGGCACCAGCCCAGGCCTGGTGTGGGACAGCTCCTGGGAAAACAAAATCCACCTTTAACGTTTCATGAACCATTTGAAGGCATAGAAGTGGGTCAGGCAGGGGCAGGACATGCCGAGCACCGAACACAGGCACAGAAGGAGCCCCCAGCTCTCTCCAAAGGCCACGGCTCAAAGCAGCCAAGGGACACAGGCCCCCTGCCCTGGGGAGTGTGGGGGAAGGCCCAGAGCCACACAGGAACAGGCAGCAATGTGGATCAGCACTGCAGGCTGGCCCGAGGCCACCTCATTTCCCCTGCAGCACTCAGGCCCTCGCTCCTATAACCCTTTCCTGCCCATTTCCTTCCCGGCCGAGGCTGTGGGGGAAGAGACGGTGCTGGCAGAGGCAGGGGAGGGCTGAGGTGCCCCCACACACCCTCTGCAGGGCTGAGGGGCACAGGGAGATGGGCTGCCATGGCCGAACCCTATTCACCATCCGCTATAGCCCTGGGGTGAGCCGAGCACTTGACACGTCAGGTGGGACAAGAGGACACCTCTCTGAGCCCCACACACTCCCTCCAGCTCAGGAAACATCCTCAGGAAAATACACCCCCCTTGCCCTCCCCGCTGGCACCCACAGCTGCTGCCAGCTCCCTCACATGGTGCCATGCTCCCCACTGCCACCTCAAGCTGCCCCCACGGAGCCACACGTGCCCCTGCCCTGCCCCTGTGAGCACCCAGGCATGCACAGAGTATGTCTGCACTCACTCAGCTCGAGGAACTGCTTCATTCATAAACATCCTTCTTATCTGCAATGTAATCTACAATCTCCTGCGGGCACATCAACTTCTCTGCATCTCCATCAGGAATTTCAAATCCTGCAAGAAAGGGCACACACTTAGCCAAAACAACGGAAAAGGGGGCGAGGCCAAGGGAAGGGATGGCTGCTGGCCCAGGGGCTGGGCAGGGGACAGGCAGGAAGGGGACACGTGGGCAGGGGTTGATACTGCATCACTACACTACCTGAAGCGACACCACCTCTGAACACAGGACAAGGCAGGCAAGGCAGAAGCCCGTGCTTCTCATGCCTCACTAAAGCTAACAAGGCTTTCCCAGAGCTCCCACAGCCACTGGTGTGTGACATGGGGGATATTCCTGGACCCCAGGCAGCACCCAAAGCCCCTCAAGCTGGGGCTGCTGCTGAGGGCTCAGAAACACCCCAGAAATACAAGTTCTTCTTTCTGATACTCCTGGCCACATTCACACTCCAGCCAGCACAGGGATTACAGACACACTGCCAGCAAAGCCTCTGAGAGTGAAACATTCACCTCAGGCTTAGAGAGCAACCAAACACCAGGGACATCTATGGCCCAAGGTGACATTTAGGCACCTACTCCAGAATTCACGAGCTTTAAATGAGAGCATGAGGAAGTCCAAAAGGAAGTAAAAGGAAACTTAGAATACAAGTCAATAGGGAGAAAACACCTTCTTCTTCTCCAGTAGCATTAATGGTTGAGGATGAAAAAAATTCTGGTGAGAGAAAACCTGGACTGTCTGGGATTTGTGATCTGTGAAGCCAAACTCAGCCCAGGTGAAGCCTCCATGCTCAGTGTAGCACCTACACACTGCTGCCCCCCATTAACCCCCGGGGGGTGCCAGTGTGGGGTGGAAAAGAACAATTCCTGCTTTCAAGGGGCCCAAGCTCAGGAAAAGAAGGACAGGGCCAGCTCCCGACTCCTGCAGGTGCCGTGGTCCCGGCACAGCTCAGCAGTGGGTCTGTGTGGTTTGCTCCTCTCCCACCGATGGGCCTGGCTGGGTTTCCCTGCCCCACACCGGACAGGCCCGGCCCCCCCGGCAGGGATGAACAGGGCGGCCCCGGCCCCCGTTACCGAATTCGTCCTCCATGGCCATGATGATCTCCACTTGGTCCAGACTGTCCAGGCCCAGGTCCTTCATGAAGTGGGACTCGGCCGTGAGCTGGGGGAGAACAGGGCGGTCAGCGGGACCCGGCCCGGCGGCAGAGCCCCCCACACCGGCCCTGCGGCCCCGGCCCTGCGGTCACACCGGCCCCCCGGTCACACCGGCCCTCCGGTCACACCGGCCCTGCGGTCACACCGGCCCCCCGGTCACACCGGCCCTCCGGTCACACCGGCCCTCCCGCCGGCCCCCGGCCCCGCTCGCCTTCTCGGGGTCGATCTTGTCGTAGAGCTTGAGCACGTAGAGCACCCGTTCCTTGATGTCGGCCAAGGTCAGGGGCGGCAGGTCGGAGAAGCGGCGGCACGGCGGCGCGGCCGCGCGCGGCACCCGCAGGAGCGCGGGCAGCACGGGGCGGCCCGGCGGGGCGGGCGGGACGGGCGCGGCGGGAGCGAGGCGGCGGAGGGCGCGGAGGGCGGCGGGGCGGGCGGGCGGCGGCAGCAGCAGCAGGCGGGCACAGGACGAGAGGACACGGGCCGCCATCGTCGCTGTCCCGGCGGGCGCCGCGCGGGGCAGCGCCCCCTGCCGGCGGGAGGCCGCACAGCGCCCCCTGTGGGAGGGAGGCCGCACAGCGCCCCCTGTCGGGGGGAGGCCGCACAGCGCCCCCTGTGGGAGGGAGGCCGCACAGCGCCCCCTGTGGGAGGGAGGCCGCACAGCGCCCCCTGTGGGAGGGAGGCCGCACAGCGCCCCCTGTCGGGGGGAGGCCGCACAGCGCCCTCTGCCGGCCGGAGGTCGCACAGCGCCCCCGGCACCGCCTGGCACCGACCCCAGATCGGGTCATAGAATCATAGAATCGTGTCCAGGTGGAACTTCCTGGGTATCAGTTCCTGCCCCTTTCCCTTGTCCCATTTCTGGGCACCCTCGAGCAGAGCCTGCTCCATCCTCTGCCCCCTCCCTGCAGGCACTGACAGAAATTGGGGTGGTCCCCTCTCTGTGTCTCTTCTCAAGGCTGAACAGCCCCAGCTGCCTCGGCCTTTCCTCATAAGGGAGATGCTCCAGTCCCTTCAGCGCCTCCACAGCCTCCTCTGGACCTGCTCCAGGAGCTCCATGTTCCTCCTGCCCTGAGGACACAAGCACTGCAGATGTGCCTCCCCAGGGATGAGCAGAGGGACAGAATCACTTCCCTAATCTGCTGGGAAGGCTCTTCCCAATGCTCCAGGATCCCAGTGGTCTTCTTAGTTCTCAGGACACACTGCTGGTCCAGGACAGCAGGTCCTTCTCCACAGCCCCCAGCAGCCTGTGGCCGTGCTGCCCCCCAGCAGTGCCCCCGTATGGCAGCGGCACACACAGAGTTATCCAAAGGCAACGTTTAATGGCATCGCACACACCTGGCACAGGCAGCCCCAGCAGCATTGGGGGTACCGGTGATGGGGTCCTGCCCTTCAGGCGGCTCCCGGCTGGGGCTGTCGGTAGCGGTACAGCCGGACGGTGCCATCGCGCTGCCCGGCCAGCAGCCCGGCCCCGGCCATGGCCCAGCGTGCCAGGGCCCAGCGCCCTGCAGGACCTGGGGACAGCAGTGCCGTGCAGCGGCCCCGCAGCAGGTCCCACACGGCCACAGCACCCGACGTCAGCACAGCCGCTCCCGCCGTGTCCCACACATCACCCTCCAGGTACCTGCAGGGACAAGGGGGGGGTCAGCACAGGGCAGGAGCTCTGCAAAAACACCACACAGTGCAGGGTTTGTTCCCTTAGCTTGGGGTTCAGGTACAGATTAATGCCCAACTGCAGTCAGGCTACAGTCTGGGCTGTGCCTCCAGCACAGCTGAGAAGGGAGGAGGTCAAGAAAATACTCCTGAGACTCAGAACATACTTGAAAAAAGTGGACTCTTAAAAAAAGGTACTCTTAAAAACAACTCTGTAAAGAAAGCCCCATCCCTGTAAGTGTTCCAGGCCAGGCTGGACAGGCCTTGGAGCAACCTGGTCTACTGGAAGGTGTCCCTGCCCACGGCAGGGGGTGGAACTGGACGATCTTTAAGGTCCCTTCCAACCCAAACCATTTTGTGATTCCATAACTGTTCGGTAAGCAAGATCTTGATCCACTGCTACTCCCATACATCCACCACATTTCCTGTGCAAGGAACACTGCAAGGCTGAGCCTCAAAGCCGAGGCTGAACCTGCTGACGCTTCAAAACACAGGGCACAGGAAGGAAAAGGCCATCTGCCTGCAGCACCGCTCCACACCAACCAACCAGGCCAGGGGCTCTCCAGCAGCCAAGAGTGCCACTGCTGCAGGCAGCAGCACCACGGGCTTGCCTGAGGAGCCCAGGGACACAGACCCCCAGCCCCAGTGCTGGGGCGAGGGTCAGGGCACAGCAGGGAGCGGCCCACCCACACCCCCAGCCCTGCCAGCCGCGCACCGGACACGCGGCAGCGCCGGATGCAGCCCCTTATCGCTGGGGGGATGGCAATGGGATCCCTGCCAGCGCTGCTGCACTCTCCGGGCCCTCCCACAGCCCCTGGAAGGAGCCAGAACAGCCCCCAGCCCCCAGCACTTGCCTCCCCGCAGGGCTGGGTGGGAGGGAGGAGAACATCACCCCCCGGCTCCTGCCTGTCCTGGGGTTGAAGGCCACCACGCGGAACGCTGGGTTTCCACAGGATTCGCTCTCTTTGGCATGTGGATGGCTTAAAACAACAAACAGAAGGCCCTGATAGGGAGAGGGAAAATACATCATTAAAAAACAACACTAGGAGGGGAAAAACGCAAAGAATTTTCCAAAAATTAACAGCTGCAGTCCCTCTCTAATCACAGCCCCATGGACAGTGATACATTATTTTTACTGAAGAAAACAGAAATGGTTTACTTTCCTTATCAAATTAGATAAAAACCAAAGCAGCAGCTGGCTGATAAGGGCTGATGCAACACAGCAGAGTGACAGCTCAGTGACCCAGTGGATTTATGCATTTATCTTCAATCCCCAAGAAACCTCAGTCCTTTGCGTCCCCAGCCCAGTCAGTGCAGCCCAAGCATGAACTGAATTTCATGTACGTACAGAGTCCGAGTATGCCCGATGGCAGATGGAAGCTGGGTAGGAATAACCAACGTGCATCTTCCTCAGGAGCTGGCCCGTTTTCAGATTCCTGCAGTTGGTGAAAACAAACTCTGACACATTTTCATCCTCTAATCACAGTTACACCACTATGCAGGATGGACATGGGTTTGGTTCCACATCAGCCAAACAAGCCAAGAGGCCACAGGGAGGGTGTAATGAGAATGATGCAAAAGCAATGGAATTACAGCAGCACAGTTCATTCCCTGTCCATGAGACTGTGGGGCCACACAGCAGGCCCTCTGACAACCCCCATTTCACAGGTGGCTCAGCAGCCAGCCAGCACCCCTGCACAACCCTGCAGCTCTCTGCTACAGCCCCCACCCCCCCAAACCGTGCAATGGCAAGGAAACACTGACCACACCACGACGCTGTTGGCTGCAGTGGTGCCCACCAAGGCCTCTCTCATCCCTTCTACTTCAGCAAAGGCTGTAACAGTTTCTTCAGGGGACATCAGGGTCTGCCTGTCCTTGCTCCTGAAGGGAGATCAGCACAAAGAAAAGCAGTTGAAATAACAAGTGCCTGTTCTGTGCTCAGCACCACTCCAGGAACCCACTTGTTCTACATCCAAGATGTTTCCTCACTTTTATCCCACCTGACACACTGAGACCACCCCGAACCAACACCCCTAAACTCACCCTCCTGTCCCTGAGAGCCACACCATCTCCACTTGCTGCTCCTGCAGGATCCTGATGCTGCTCACTACCCTCTGGTCCTTTAGCCCAGCAACTGCTTTTATATTCCCAGATTTCACGAGGGAGTGCTTGAACAAGTCAGTCTCAGAAGAATAAAGCAAGGTCCTAAATCAAGAGACAAGCACATACCATGACAGGAGGAAGCACCACTCAAACATGCCATAGCATGTACAAATCAGCCTATATTTACTCAGTCTGCCAGCTCTGGGGTGAATGGAAAAGTCTCTATAGTTTATTTTTAGAAATCCCTTACACCTTTTCCAATTGCTAAAGCAACTGAGAAAGTAACACATTAATAAAAAGATAATTTCAGACACTACTAAGGTAGTAGTGAGGAGAGCTAAGCTGCAACCACTCAGGGGGCAAAGTGGTAGCAATAAATAAATACAAAACCTTATTTCTCCAATCTCCAGCTCTCCCAGTGCTACACACACGAGGTTACAGGTGTCCGGCAGAGGAATGATCTGGATTACAGGAATCTGGGACAGCAAAAGAAGAATTCAGTGTCACCCACAGTGTCCCTTTATGCTCATTTTCTAGACTGTGTCAAGTAAAATGACGTGGAGCAGAACTAATTTTCAGACCATTCTCAAAAAGTACACTAAGACAAACAGCTGAATTGTCTGCTGCCTTTTTACCTAAATAAACAATCCCTATTAATATAAGCAGCAAAAAGTGTCTCTAAGGACTGTAAGGGGAAAGAGCACCAGGCAGTGGCTGAAGTGCAGCCACCATTCTGTGCATGAAGCACCAAATTCCAGTAGATATGTGACCATAGAAGCTGCAAGCTCCTCGGATCTTGGGAACTAACACATAGGGCAAGAAAACTGCCATAAATTGTAGAAATAAGGACCATATTCATACCTCTCCCAGCTGCCAGGTGCAGACCTTTCCCCAGTGGTTGGGTGCCAGAGGTTCCCACAGGGACACAGAGCTCTCGGAAGCAGTGATCACACGCAGCTCCCTGCAGCCAGCTGCTTCCCACCACACTGTGCTCACATCCACAGCACAGGAACCCGAGGAATCCTGCCCAAAACAAACCAGGGCTGCTTTTCCTCTGATAGACAAGGTTATCAGTTGCATTTTTGTTAAACTTGGTCTTGCAAAGCTGCTGCTCTCCCACCTTTAGCTCTGACACAAGCTGCAAGTTCTCTTCTTTGGGGCCATCTGGCAGCACTGTAGTCAACTGTTCTGCTCCATCGTTTTTCTGCACAAACAAGTAAAGAAGGAGGATGGTTCAACTTTGAAATGACATTCAGCACTTGCAAGAATGAGGCAGAAGTGTTGTGTGCTCTCTGTCACTCTCATGCAGTCACTGCATGCCATTGCTGGAGAGCTATGATCCATGCAGGACTAGCATGCAAACAGGCCTTTCCCCTCAAGTCAGACAAGACTCTGGAAAAGGGGATTTGCCCACAAATCCCCTGGCTTAGTACCCCTGGCAAAGAGCCCAGCTGGTTACCTGTTCAGGAGAAGCTCTGCAGGATCCCTGCTCTTTGCTCTCTGACTGCTGATGCTCATCCAAGGCCACAGCCTGATCAGATTTATTCTCAGTACCTCTTTCATCTGCTGAAGTAAACACTGTTCCTCGTTCCTCCCCATTTGTGGCAGCCTCTGCACCACAGCTGTCTGGGAGCAGTGGCACGGCAGGGTCCTTGTGTGCCCCATCCCCCAGGACCTGGGCAGCTCCTCTGCAGGAAGGCAGGGTCCCTTGTGAGGTGGGCACACAAGGTGGGCATGGGAAGACCTCACTGTGCACTGAAGGTAAAACACCCGGGGTTGCACCCACGGCAGGGAAAACAGAAGAGGAAATCTGAGACTCAGGCTGGGTGGGAGCCCCAGCTAAGGCAGTCCCCATGGGAGTAAACAGCAACTCATGGGTGGAAAGCTCCTTCTTGGAAGCCAGGCTTTCCACGTGAAGGAGCTTGGGCAATCCGGATTTGGAAGGTGAAATCAAATTACTTCTGAGACTTTTTTCTTCTGGATTCATTTGCGCACTTGGTGTGTCCTGTGGAGCCACCCCATCCCCAGACACACCCGGAACAAAATCCTCCAAGTCATTCACAGGGGAAGATTTCAATTTCTCCAGTTTCAGTACTCCAAATTCCTCGTTTGGTAAGTGGAAGTCCCTGATGCCCAGTCTGGGGAGCAGCCACTGGGGGCTGCGGAAGGAGAAGAGGGAGCAGCGAGTGTTGGGGTCTGCAGCAGGGAGGCTGAGAGCAGCAGGACCCTCTGAGCCCAGGGGACAGCTGCGTTCTCTGCTGCTGCCACCTAAACACAAGAAAACAAGAGAGAACATAAGCAACTTCCCTTTTCAGAATCTCTCATCCAGACTGCCACTCCAATAAATTAAAAAAAAAAAAAAAAGAGCCATATCCATCTTAAGAGATGGAAGTGGCTCTTTTCTGGAAAGACATTACAATCTGCAGTTGCTCTGCATCAAGCCTTCGGCTCAGAGGTCACAGCCAAAGCCTGACAGAACTGAGTGCTTGCTCAGTTTGGTTTGTTGGGTTTTCTCCCAATACTTTTCACAATATTCACAGACTGTCAGACTCTCAGGCTGTGAGAGTGTTTCACACTTGTTAGCACTAAAAGAAAATACTCATTAGTATGCACACTCAGTTGGAGGAACAGATGGACACCCATTTGCTGGAAATCAGCTCCACTGTGCACAACCTTTGCTCTAAGAGCAACAGCAGCTCAAGAAGTTCTCAGCCCTGCTCCTCTGCTGTTCACTTCCTATCACTGGGCTGAAGCAAAAGTTTCTGGAATTGCTCAAGGAGCAGGGGCACCCACTATGATCTAATTCTTTAAAAAATATCCCTTTTATTAAAAAAAAAAAAAAAAGAAATAGTTAATCCCTCTCATATTTTCCTGACTGAACCCTGCAGGGTGTGAACAGCAGGGCCTGCACTGGACGTTGCCCTGCCTGGGGGAATGGGATTTGTGGGGAGTGCTCGCTGTGAGGCCGTACCTGCTGAGCCCTGCAGGGCCCTGTGTCTCGCCGAGCAGCGCAGGGAGCGGCGCAGGGGGACACTGATCCCAGGGAGCTGCTCCACCCCTCCGGCTCCTCGCCGGCTCCTCGCACTCGCCACGGGATGTTTGTCAGCCTGGCACACAGGAGAGATGGCTTCCAGATCTCCCATGTGCCTGGCAAAAGTTTCGTTCCCCAGGCTCATGGCATCGCTGCTCTGAAGTGGATTTTGAACCTGCTCTAAGAGAGTTTCACGGCATTTGCCCGGCACTTGGCTCCCTCCCTGAGGAGGATCAGGACCCGCTGGCTGTGCAGCTTCAGTCACTCCTGTCTCTCCAGACTCCAATGCTGCAGCACCAGACAACTTGCTCTCGTCTGAGGATGACTTCCCAAGGTTAGCATCACAGTTTTCCTTTTCACTCTGGCTCTCACTCAGCAGCAGAGCACTTGTTTCCCTGGCCGTTATGAGATCCACACTGTCTATAAGCTCCTGTGACACTGGATGCACAGGAGCTTTGCAGGCAGACCTTCTTCTTCCCTTCTGCTTCCTCTGGGATCGACTCTGCTCTTGCCTTGTGCTAATGACACTTTTCTGAGAAATGGATCCAAGTGAAGTGCTGCTGCTGCTGGACACAGGAAGAGACTTCTCAGAACTACTTGAGTTTGCTGGATCCTTTTCTGCCCCAGGAAAAGGGAACGGCAGGACCCCTGACTCCAAATCACCCTCAGCTCTCTCTTGGGAGGGCTGATCTGAGTTTGCATCTTTCTGCATGCACTTACTCCGCTGACCTTTCTTGCTCCTGCCCAGCTGGCTGAGGATCACAGCATCCAGGTCCACCTTCCTCTGGCAGCTGGACATGCGGCGAGTTGTCCTGACGTAGTACTCGACAGGGAAGAGCAGCCCCTCCACCACCGTGCAAGAGCTCAGCGCGCCCTCGGGAGCCGGCGCCTCTTTGGGAGGAAAAAGTCCTGACTGGATTTCGAGCTGTCGATTCTCTGACAGTTCCTGAGCACTGCCCAGAGCACGATCTGCAGGACAGGGATTTAAGGTATCAGCGCCACTTTCATTTCCTTCATGGCTTTTGCTCTCCTTGGTTACAGTGTTATTTCCATCCTCAGGCAATACTTCATTTTCTGACATTAAATCCAGGAGCCCACATAATTCTCCCTGATCTTCATGCAAAACCTTACCATCCAGTTGTTTTATTACACTGGGAGATTCTTCTCCTCCATCACCTCTGATGTCAAGTAAAACAGAGTCTCTGTCCTGTGAACATGGCTCATGGCTGCCAGGTGTGGTCACAGCCCGTGGGCACTCGAGCTGCCCGATGTCACTGCTGTCCCTGACCACATGTGGGGACAGCTCAGGCTCTCCTGCAGCAACATTGTCCTCAAACACCTCCTGCACAGCTCCTGATGCTGCATCAAATTCACAAGGAGTGAAACTGTTTCCTTCTCCCTTCGCAAGAGCTGGCCTGGATGCCCTTTCAGGATGTTCCTCAGTGTGCAAGAGGGTGCTGTGCCTGAACACTGGTGACTGAAGCTCCTCTGCACTGGCAGTTTGATTTTTCACTGTTTCATCAGTGCTGATTACCTGCCCATCACACACTGACTTCCTTTCCTTTGATTCCAGAGCCTTTGTCCGTCTCCTCAGCTTCATCATGCCTCTGGAGGTTTGGGATGTTTTCTCCTCAAGAACAGGCCTAATGATCCCACAGCACAGGTTTTCCTGGTTTGCCTGAACACTTTCTGCCCGTGAGCTGTCCTGCAGGCTAACATCATCACTGGAGAATTCTGCAATGTGTTTAAAGGCGACAGATGTTGCCTCCTCCTTGTCAACATCAGAGCAGGTTTTAGTCTGTAACTGAAGGAGTCCACCTCTGTCAGCACTAGGAGATGCATTATCTTTGGAACCTGGGGGAAAGAATGTCACAAGTGTAAAGTACTTTCAAAGTCCTGTCCAAGAAAAACATTACTTTGTTAGGAGGGAAAGGCAGGGATCTTACAGTCGGGATCAGAGCACTGGAGACCTGGTGAGGAAGGAAGCAGAGCTGTTACTGCAGAGCACGGCTCAGCCCAGGGGAAGGGCCGTGTGCTGGTGTGGGGGCAGCAGATGTGGCCGCTGACCAAATCTGCGGGGGCACTGAGGGGCCACAGCGGCTGGGCCGGGCCCCCGGCCCCACTGCCTGGGGAGGGTAAGGGCACACGGCAGCTCAGGGGGTCCCCATGCGCTCCCTCCGCCCCATCGCGAAGCTGGGGGGTCGCCCACCACGTCCCACCTGGGGGGCTTCGCTCCCACCGCGTCCCGCCCGGGGGGCTCCGCTCCCATCGCCTCCCGCCCGGGGGGCTCCGCTCCCATCGCCTCCCGCCCGGGGGGCTCCGCTCCCATCGCCTCCCGCCCGGGGGGCTCCGCTCCCATCGCCTCCCGCCCGGGGGGCTCCGCTCCCACCACGTCCCGCTCGGGGGGCTCCGCTCCCACCACGTCCCGCTCGGGGGGCTCCGCTCCCACCACGTCCCGCTCGGGGGGCTCCGCTCCCACCACGTCCCGCCCGGGGGGCTCCGCTCCCACCACGTCCCGCTCGGGGGGCTCCGCTCCCACCACGTCCCGCCCGGGGGGCTCCGCTCCCACCACGTCCCGCTCGGGGGGCTCCGCTCCCATCCCCTCCCACCTGGGGGGCTCCGCTCCCGCCGGCCGTGGCTCCTGGCTCGCTCGGCTCGCCGCGCCCGCTGCGGACACACAACACCCCGGCGGGGCTGGGACCGGCTCCCGGGGCCGCGGTGTGCCCCGCCGTGCCCCGGCCCGGCCCTGCCCGCTCACCCGCAGCCGGATGACGGTCTCGCTGTACTCCCGCCTCAGCAGCGCCAGCTTCTCCCGCAGCTGCAAGAGACACCACGCCGGGCTGGGCTGGGACAGGAACCAGGACCAGGACCGGCCCCAGCCCCGCCGCCGGCCCCCTGGCCCCACAGCCGGCCCCGCCAGCCCCGCCAGCCCCGCACCTTGTCCCTGTCGGCGCCGCTCAGGCCCGCTGCCCGCGGCCCCTCCATGGCAACAGCGGCAGGGCGGGCGGAAGTGACGCGCCGGAAGCGGGGCCGGGCCGGGCCGGGGCCGACATGGAGCTCAGCGAGATGCTCTACAACAAGTCCGAGTACATCGAGACGGTGCGGGGGCCGGGGAGCGGGGAGCTGGGGGGTGCGGAGAACCGGCGGGGCCGAGCCGGGCTCCTCGGGGTGTTACGGGGGTGACGGGGCCCGGCAGAGCCGCCTTGACGCGCCCGTTCTCCCCGCAGGCCTCCGGCAACAAGGTGAGCCGGCAGTCCGTGCTGTGCGGCAGCCAGAACATCGTCCTCAACGGCAAGGTGAGAACAACAGCACCCTGCTTGTGCCTAGGCCTGGCGTTATGTCTGGCTCACTCTGGGCTGGCTGTTCCAGCCTCCTCCTCTGCTTTTGCTTTGTTCTCGCTTTTCTTTTGACTGAAAGAATCATCTCTAAGGCAACATAATCTTGCTGGAGTGACCAGACCTCGGCATGAGTTTGTGTAACGACTGCTAACACGGCTAGGAATTGGATTTCACGTACCCCTGTTCCCTTCTGCAGACAATCGTTATGAATGACTGCATCATCCGCGGGGACCTGGCCAACGTGCGGGTGGGACGGCACTGCGTGGTCAAGAGCCGCAGCGTCATCAGGCCACCCTTCAAGAAGTTCAGTAAAGGGTAAGAGGCCCCTTCCTCTGGGGAGACACCTAAAAATATCTGTCAGCTTGACTGAGACTTTCATTCAGGGGACCCTGTTCCTTTTGCAGTAATTTGCAGAAATACATCTGTCTAAACCTGTCTCTTTCTCAAACGTTCAACTGTGCCTTGAGGGTTAGTGTTCGCTTCGGGCCAATATAGAAAGGCTGGGATATATTAGAATAGCAAAGTAAATGTTTCCGTTGCTCTTTGTTTAGTTACAACGTCTCCCTGGTGCTCATTTGAGCCATTTACTGTTTTGTCTCCCTTAGCACCAAATCTACGTCTGCTAACCCATCTGGGGATGGGAGACTCCACAGGGTGATTTTGGGTCCAGCAGTGTCAGTTTGTTTATTGTGCACCAAACAAATACCTCTCCTGTCGCAGGGTGGCTTTCTTCCCTCTCCACATTGGTGACCATGTGTTCATAGAAGAGGACTGTGTTGTCAACGCGGCCCAGATCGGCTCCTACGTGCACATAGGCAAGAACTGTGTCATTGTGAGTGCCATTTTGTCCTCTCTGCAAACTCCTGGGTACTGCTGAGGCTTTGGGACAACAGCTGAGAGGTGTCTGCACCAGCTGGCTAGAGCAGGCACTTACTCTGTGCTGTACCTTCCTCCTCCTCTTCCTTCTCTGCAGGAAGCAGGGCTTTCAGGTTTGGTTTCCAAGGGCAGCAGGTTCAGCTGCTACTGGTTGGAAAATCCATCCCAGCAATGTTGTCCCTGTGGCTAAGGGGACTGCCCAGGGAAGGCAGCCTGACCACAGGGTATACAAGTGGAGTTGTGTTTCTGTGCAAATAACACCAAATAGTCAAGGTTGCTGAGGTAGAAAAGGTCTTGCTGGCATTTCATGACTTGGGTCAATTAGCACGTTGACTTGCTAATGTGCAGTTACCTGTGCTAGTTAAAAGCAAACACAGTTTTCCTCAAAAAGAAAAGTTAATTCTGTTGGGAGGGGCATTCAGTCAGGGTAAAGAATTATTCCTGTGATCCCTTATACAGAATGTGTTTTGAACAATTAATCTTCTCGAAATTTAGGTAATGTATCAGTAATAAGCTAAAGATCTCATGTTTATAGTGTTTTAAGTATAAACTTTTCCTGTTCTCTGTTTTAGGGTCGTAGATGTGTTTTGAAAGACTGCTGCAAAATCTTGGACAACACAGTACTTCCTCCTGAAACTGTAGTCCCACCTTTCACTGTCTTCTCAGGCTGCCCGGGTGAGCTCCCTCTAACTTCCCTTTCACAGGAGTGTGGATAACATGGGTATTCTTATTTTAAATGAAATTGCTATAACATAGTTGCTTATTAGCATTTCTAGTGCCTAGAAATAAAGGTATCAGGGAGTTGCTGCCCTGAAAAGTAACAGTTTTAACTTGTGAAACTCCCTGCTTTGGTGCACAGTAGGCAGGGCGTTCACCATGACTGATGTCAATACTGTTGTTCTTCTTCCAGGACTCTTCTCAGGGGAGCTCCCGGAATGCACCCAGGAACTCATGATTGACGTCACCAAGAGCTATTACCAGAAGTTCTTGCCACTCACTCAGGTCTAGTAGCCCATTTCCCATGTTTCAGGCACACAGGAGCGTTCTGGGGGTGGGGAGAGGGATTTATCCAGTGAGGCCAGGGCCCTGCCCTCCACTCTCCTGAGCACTTGTGTGAGTGTCCCTCAACACCACCAGCCTGGCCAAGCAGTCCCTCGTGAAAGCTGCAGTGTCCTGTTCAAACTTTGTTTGCTCATCCGATGTACTCCATTCCACGTTGTCTGAACTGTGCCACTGAATGTTCTGGAGCTGGGAAAGCTGATTCACCTGCCTTGGGGAATGAGGCAGAGCTGATGTGTGCTCTGCAGCCTCAGCCTGTGTGGTCAGCTCTGTCCTAGCCCAAAGCCTGGGGGTTTAGGTTTGCTAGGAGCACTCTCCACCCCAGCAGGGCTGTTTTGGGTGTGGTCCAGACACCTACCAGGGTTCCTTAGACCCAGGGCTTTCCTTTGGCAAAATATTTGCTGCTCCATGGGCCTGTGGGCTGAGATGGATGGCCTCTTCCTTTTCTCTCTGATTCTCTTCTGTAGGGACATCATTCATTGTCCTGCTATTGCTTTAGGAGTTTTGCCTGACATTGACACCTGTCTTTCTGTGCCTGACAGGATGTTTCGTAGCTTTTAGCTCCTGAAGCAGACTGACATCAGTCCTGTGCTCTCAGCCCTCAGGGTTAGTGTTCTTGTGGCCAGTGCTTGTTCTACTTCTGAACATCACAGACCTTAAAGAGCCAAAGGCCTTTGGAAAGAAGTTTGCCATGTCACTCACAGAATTCAGTGCAGCAGAAAGTGGGCAATTAAAAGCAGTGGATGAGAGAATGCTGCAGCTGTCCCCATTTATTACCCAGTGTCTATATTTGCAGAGAGCTCTTTGGTGCTTTTCTGCATTATAAAGCTTAGGAATGAGACTCAGACTTCTTGAAAAGAGCGAACACTTCATTTTGGACATGTAGTAAGAGCAAGAATAGTTCTTTCTGGGAGCAGCTCTGAAAGTTGGAGGCATCTGCCAGAGTACAAACAACTGTCAGCACATGAGTCTGCCTGCTCTGGTTGTGCTCTACTAAAGCTTAGGATCATACTGCTCTAGGTTTTAAACTGGGGGTCCTGCATGTTGTAGTGTAGCAGCTGGGGCCAGGACATTAGTTTAGGTGTGTTGTAGGTGTGTGGTTGTGGATGAGCAGCCCTGGAGCCCTCAGCTGGTCTGTGCAATGCAAATGCTGATACACCTTCATAGCAAACAGCTGTACAAGTACTAATGTGTGTAGTAGCTGCTGTTCATCACATGTAAAACCACTGACTGGTTTGTCTGTATTTTTACTGTACATAAATTAAAGCCTCTCCAGTTATTCAAGTGACTCAAGGTTGTACCTCTTCAAATCAAGCTTGAGACTAGACTGAGGTTCCTGCTGTGCCTGGGCATGAGCCACAGTCCCTTGTCCTGTGACTGTTACAGGCTGTTGTAGCTATCAGAGTGTCAGTGCATTAAAGAAGTGAAGTACAGAGTGATACAGCTGCTTCCTCCCTCTGAGGGGCTGGAGAGGCTGCCCTGTCATCAGACCCAACACGTTTGGGGCTTCCTGTGAGATTCTCTGCCAGTCCAGTGCTCAGAGCGTGCCCTCGGGTGTCCTTGGCAGTGTCTGGCAGGAGTCTGGCGGTGTCTGTGCTGTCTTGCCATGGTGTCACCTCAAAGTTTCAACACCACATCCTGCATTTTATGGGATTGCTTGATCTGCAGCTGCAGCAGCTGGGAGAGGAGTGGGAGGAGGGATGTGAGTTGGGATGGAGTGGGATGGCAGCTGGAAAAGTGTGAGGGATATGTCACTGCAGTTATGTGTTTTGTGGCGTCCTCTTCCTTCTAACAGGCTGAGCCAACCCTTCTGCCTTAACTAAAACCTCTTTTGTTGTCTCTGTTAAGGTGGCCTCTGCCCGGGCCTAAAACCAAGCTGCCACTGAAGATCCCAAACACCCAGCACTGTTAACATTCCTTACACTGGCCACTTTCTCCTCCTGTCTCTGAAGCATCCCTCTGACCTGGGCTCACCTCTCCGCCTGTGCCAGCTCTGGGAAGATGGAGTGTCAGTGGCTGCCACAGCCCGGGCAGTCCCAGCAGTGTTCGGTCCAGCGCGGTGCAGTAAAACCTGACCCGTGAGGGGCTGTGCCTGTGGCCAGGGGGGCTGCAGGAGTGGGGAAGCATGTCCTGCAGGGAGGGGAATGCCTTCTTTCAGGAATCCTGTACAAACACTGAGCACTTCAACCCCCAAGTCGCTGTGTTGCTTCATTGACCCTGCTTTGCTCCTCTGTGCTTTGCTCCGGGTTGCTCCAGCCAGCGGGCAGGCTGTGCTGCCTGTGTTTTGGGTGTCCAGGGTCCCTGGGAACACACCTCACGCTCTGTGCCAAGCACCAATGGCTCAGCAGGAGGAGCTGAGGTGGCCTGTGAGGGGCTGTGTGGGAAGGTCACAGTCACCGGGTGAGTGGGGGCTGTGTCTGCTTTGTGGGGAGCAGAATCTCCCCAGATGATCCAGCTCCATGGGGGGAATGACAGTTGAACTGGCGGTGCTGATCTGCAGGGCTCAGGGCTTGGTCCCGTGTGCTGGGCTCTCCAGGACACCCTGGGGACCAATGGCCTATGCCAGTGGGTCAGGGCCAGCTCACGGGGCCAGCCTTCTGTTCTTTGCTAGCCAGGGCTGAAAGAGAGCTGCTGCTGATGGGGAAGGAAGGCCAAAGGAGGTGAAGTCCTGCCCTCATCCCGCTTCCAGCCAGCTGGGACTGTGTGTGCCTGGAGGCAGAGAGCAGGCACCTGGGCTGGGCTGCTGCTTTTGTGCCCTTTTGGGTTATTTTTCATTGGTGTTTCGTTCTGTGCCAGCAGGCAGCAAGGTGGGGTTAAGGGATGGGAACATCCCATGGTCACTTCTCTTGGCAAGTGGTGCCAGGCCCAGGAGCAGTGCCGGGGGTGGGGGTGCCCTGGCATGGGGGGTCACTGAGCAGCGTGTCCATGCGGGGAGTGGGAAGAGGAGGGTGAAGAAATCGTTGGTGAGGTCAGGGAGAGCCCACAGGATTGTGAGAGCGTCACCCGAGAGGCAGCGGGAGCGAGGGGGAGCCAGTCCGGGTCTCCATTCCCGGGTCCCCATTCCCAGGTCCCCATTCCCGGTCCCCATTCCCGGATCTCCATTCCCAGATCCCCCATTCCCAGGTCCCCCATTCCCGGGTCTCCATTCCCAGATCCCCCATTCCCGGGTCCCCATTCCCAGGTCCCCATTCCCGGGTCTCCATTCCCGGGTCCCCATTCCCGGTGCCCCGGCAGCGGGAGCGCGCTCTGCGCATGCCCGGCAGTGCCCGCGCAGGGGCGTGTCCGAGCGCGCCCGGCCCCGCCCCGGCGGCGCGTGCCCCTCTCGGCTCCCATGGTGCCCCGCGCGCGCGTGGATTTTAAATCCTGGGGCCAATGGGGAGCGGCCGCGCGCGGTAACGGCCCGGGGGTTTGAATCGGGGCCGTCCGGCACCGGCACCCACCGAGCGACCCGACCCGACCCGAGCCCGGCACCCACCCACCGAGCGACCGAGCCCGGCACCGGCACCCACCGACCCGACCGAGCCCGGCACCGGCACCCACCGACCCGAGCGACCGAGCCCGGCACCGGGACACACTGACCCGACACACCGGCACGGAGCTGAGCCTGGATCGGCACCCACCGACCGGATCGAGCTGAGCCCGGGATCGGCACCCACCGACCGGATCGAGCTGAGCCTGGATCGGCACCCACCGACCGGATCGAGCTGAGCCCGGGATCGGCACCCACCGACCGGATCGAGCCCGGGATCGGCACCCACCGACCCCACACCGACCGAGCCGAGCCCGGCCCCGGCACCCGCCGCTGCTCCGGCCCCGAGCTGTGCCCGCACCCGCCGCTCCCCGGCACCGGGACCCGCCGGTGTTCCGGGACTCAACACTCTTCCGACATCGAGCGGAGCCCGGCCCGGGCCCCTCCGCTGCTCCGGCCCCGGCACAGCCCCCCCGCAGCCCGGCAGTCCCGCACGCCATGAGCGCGGCGGGCGGGAAGGCGGCGCGGCCGGCGGCGCTGGCGGAGCCGCCCCACACGGACACGGCCCGGGCGGCGGCGGCGGGAGGGAAGGAGGTGCCCAAGGTGCTCGTGGATCCCCGCACCCGGCGCAGCTTCGTGCGCGGGCGATTCCTGGGCAAGGGCGGCTTCGCGCGGTGCTACGAGCTGGCCGAGGCCGAGAGCCGGGAGGTGTTCGCGGGGAAGGTGGTGCCCAAGTCGCTGCTGGTGAAGCCGCATCAGAAGGAGAAGATGTCCATGGAGATCGCCATCCACCGCAGCCTCTCCCATCGCCACGTCGTCGGCTTCCAGGGCTTCTTCGAGGACGCTGACTTTGTCTACGTCGTGCTGGAGCTCTGCCGCCGCAGGGTGAGGGGCCGGGGCTCGGGGGGGCGGTGGGCACCCTCGGGTATAAACTGTCCCCTTCCCCCTGTCCTCCGGCACTGACCCCATCCCGTGTCCCTGCCCCGGCACTGACTGAGCGTCCCCCGCAGTCGCTGCTGGAGCTGCACAAGCGGCGGAAGGCGCTGAGCGAGCCCGAGGTGCGGTACTACCTCCGCCAGACCATCCTGGGCTGCCAGTACCTGCACAGCCACCGCGTCATCCACCGCGACCTCAAGCTGGGCAACCTGTTCCTCAGCGACGACATGGAGGTGAAGATCGGTAAGTGGCCAGGACGGGATGTGTCGGGGACCCTAGCCCTGGGACCAGCTGGCCAGGTCGTCTCCGGTCACAACCCCCCCCTTCCCATCTCTCCAGGTGACTTTGGCCTGGCCACCAAGGTCGAGTACGATGGTGAACGCAAGAAGACCCTGTGTGGGACCCCCAACTATATCGCCCCAGAGGTGCTGGGCAAGAAGGGTCACAGCTTTGAGGTGGACATCTGGTCCATCGGCTGCATCATGTGAGTTCAAAAAATGCCTTTGCAAGGTCAGGGGAGCGGGTGGTCCCTGTGGTCCTCGTCTTCTTGGCCCATCCAAGCTTTGGTGTGAGCCAAAGCTCCAGGTCACAGTCCCTGGAGCTCCTGGCTGAGCCTGACTGTCAACCAGAACCTGGCCTTGCCTGTGCTCTGATGTGCTGGGCTGTGTGTCTGTGGATATACAGGCTTCTCAGCATGACTGTCTCAGGGCATTTCCCAAAGCCATTTCCCATTCTTAACTGCGACTTCCCCCACAGGGTGCTGGATCCCAGTGTCCCTTTCCAGGGGGAAAGGGAAGCACAAGTACAAGTAGCTGTCGAAGTACAAGTAGCTGTCCAAGCACAGTACAAGCAGCTGTCAGCACTGCTGAGTGTCCAGGGCTGAGTGTGTTCCCTTTGCCAGGAAAGCCCTCCAGTGTACTTCCAAGAGGGGCACTTCCACACAGGATCTTGAGTCTCTTTTATAAAACTGATGCCCTTTTGTCTGGGAATGCCCAGGTACACTCTGCTGGTGGGGAAGCCTCCCTTTGAGACTTCTTGTCTAAAGGAAACGTATCTCCGGATCAAGAAGAACGAGTACACCATTCCTAAGGTACGGTGCTTCCCGTGGAGGATCCGTTCAGCTCACAGCAGCTCCCTGTCAGCCTCCTGCTGCACCCCCTGTGTCTGGCACTCGGTGGGCTCTCATGGAACAGGGCAGTGGCTGTTAGTGCTGGGTGGGGATGGTTCAGTCTGTGGTGGAGTGAACCTGTAAAGGTTCCTCCTGAGAAGCCAGCTGATCTCTGCCCCCCGATCCAGCAAAAATCTGAGCTGGGCAGTTGGGTGAACAGACATAAGCAAGTCCACGAGGTTTGGGCCAGGTTCCCAGTTCAACCCACTGCTGTTGAGTTGGTCTTGGTCAAGTCAGTTGACTTTGGGCTGTTAGGAGACAGCTCTCTGTGTTGCCCAATTCTGCTTCCCAGGCTGGTGTCCTGCTTGCCTGATGCAGCACCGGAGCTCTGCTCCAAGCAGAACTTGCCTGGGTTGTGAATCCAGTTGGTCTGTCTCTCGTGCACGTTGCCCCCTTGTCCCTGTCTCTAAACTCCACCTGTGCCCCAGCACATCAACCCCGTGGCTGCGAACCTCATCCAGAAGATGCTGAGGTCCGACCCCGCCACACGCCCGACCATCGACGAGCTGCTGAACGATGAGTTCTTCACCTCGGGCTACATCCCCAGCCGCCTGCCCACCAGCTGCCTCACGGTCGCACCCCGCTTCTCCATCGCTCCCAGCGGGATGGAGCTCGGGCGGAAGCCGCTGACGGCGCTCAACAAAGGTGAGTGCCCACGTGCAGCTGGGCTGCAGCTCTGGGCAGAGCCTGCCTGGCCCCCAGCAGCATCCAGAACCATCAGTGTGGTGCTCCCTCCCACCATCTCCTGCTTCTCATGGAAACTTGGAGCATTTTGTGGGTGAGGGGGCTCTCCTTGCTCCGCCTGGGAACCAAGTGGAGAGGAAGTACAGCAGTAGCTGTAGCTCTGTGATAATGGGCACAGAGGTGCACGTGAAGTTCTGACGGAACGTGAGGAGGAACTCCTTTCCTGTGCAGGTGACACACACTAGAACAGGTTGCCCAGAGAGGGTGTGGAGTCTCCCTCACTGGAGATATTCTAGAACCATCTGGACACAATCCTGTGCCGTGTGCTCTGGGATGATCCTGCTTGAACAGGGAATTGGGACTCGATGCCCCACTGTGGTCCTTTCCAACCTGACCTGTTCTGCGTGTAAGGTGTTTCCTATACCTGGGGTGGAGTATAAATCTGATGCCTTAGGAAACCTCTCCCTGGCCACAGCCTCACACTCTCCTTTCTCCTGGCCCAGGACTGGACAGCCCTGCACTGGAGAACTTGCCGGACAAGGAGGAAGCAGCGGGGCTGCGGGAGGTGGGAGATGCTATCACCTGCCACCTGGCCGACATGTTGCAGCAGCTGACAGCAGTCAATGCAGCCAAGCCCTCTGAGAGGGTGGCTGTGAGACAAGGTGAGCCTGGGGCAGCCCACGGGCTTTGTGGGGTGCACAGCGTGTGGAAAATGTCTCCTAACAAGCTTCTTTCTTCTTGCAGAAGAAGCTGAGGACCCAGCCTGCATTCCCATCTTCTGGGTTAGCAAATGGGTGGACTACTCAGATAAATATGGACTAGGTAAATACTGTGGGGCCAACGCTTCAGGCTTTCCTGATGTCTGCAGGGGCTGGGGAAAGCCTGGATTTGGTCTTTAATCACCATGTTCCTGTGCTGTGTCCAAGACCACTGCCAGGGATGTCACCCAATACAATGTCAACACAATCCCTGGGGGATACAGCCATCTGCCTTTGTATTTCCCACGGCTGGTGGTCCCCTGAGTTTGCAAGCCTCACAGGGTCCCTTTTGGGCAGGTTACCAGCTGTGTGACAACAGTGTCGGGGTTCTCTTCAACGACTCCACTCGCCTCATCATGTACAATGACGGGGACAACCTGCAGTACATTGAACAGAACAGCACCGAGTCCTACTTCACTGTGAGGTCCTACCCCTCCACTCTGAACAAGAAGGTCAGTCCTGGGGAAGGCAGCCCTGGCTGGGGATTGGTGAGTCTCCTGCCAGACTTGGGCCTTGGTGGCAGGGTGGGTTCTAGGGAGGAACATCTCAAACTGGGGGTCACCTGGCACTCTTCAGGCTTCTTCTAGCTGGTGACACATGGCCCCAGGGACAGACACTAGCGGCTCTGTTTATCTCTACTGTCTGAGGCTCATTTATGAGCAGTTTCACAGAAATAAGTGCTTGCTTGACTTGTGTGTACTGAAGTGTTCAGCAAAGTGAGGCTAAAGTGGTCTGAGGATTGAGGTTTGAGGATTTGCACAAGTTTGTGCAGTGGCACCTCAAGCTGTGAAGGATGTAAAGGAGGCTCTGGAACTGTGAATGGCAGCCTCGGGGTCACCCTCAGCCCCTCACAGCCCATCCCATCTGCAGATAACACTACTGAAGTACTTCCGGAACTACATGAGTGAGCACCTGCTGAAGGCGGGGGCCAACATCACGCCACGGGAGGGGGACGAGCTGGCCCGCCTGCCCTACCTCTGCACGTGGTTCCGGACCCGCAGCGCCATCATCCTGCACCTCAGCAACGGCACCGTGCAGATCAACTTCTTCCAGGTGAGGCCCTTCCCAGGGCTGCGGCTCCAGCTGCTCAGGGACTCTGGCTGCGTGTGGTGCTGCTGGGAAGGCAGCAGGAGGTGATAACCTGAGCCAAGGCTTTGCCCAGGGAGCTGAGCAGTGGGAGGCTCCTCACTCCCCGTGCCCCCCAGATGTGCCTCACTCACGGAGGGGCCAAGCTCTGGAGCAGCAGGGAGGCTGCTGCAGTCAGTGCTGAGCTGGCAGTGCCCCTTGGCTCCACTCTGAAGGGATTCTGCAGCAGGGCCCTGTCCCCGTGCTGTGGGTGTGGCTGGGGTGGCACATGCACAGGAAATGCTGTCCCCCAGCAGCACAGTGCTCAGGGTGATGACTGCGCATTCTCTTCCCCCCAGGACCACACCAAGGTCATCCTGTGCCCTCTCATGGCTGCTGTCACGTACATAGACGAAAAACGGGACTTCCGCACGTACAAGCTGAGCCTGATCGAGGAGCACGGCTGCTGCAAGGAGCTGGCCAGCCGGCTGCGCTACGCCCGCACCATGGTGGAGAAGCTCCTCAGCTCCAAGTCTGGCTCGGGCCGTGTGAAGCCCTCTGCTTAGACCTTGTTCTTGCTGGACTCAGCATCTGTGCCAAACCGCTCAGCTGTGGAGGGAGAGGTCTGGGAGCTTCTCTCGTGTGGCACAGCTGGGCTCCCACTCTTGGATATGGGCTCATTGCCACAAGGAAGCCCCTGTTGCTGTGGGAACGATGTTGATCCCTCTGACTGATGCCCAAAGGTTTCTTGATCCCCACTCCGAATGGAGTGTGTTTTTAAATTCCCTACCTAGTCTGTTTTTCTAACTTCCCAAGGCCAAAAGCCTGGCTCCAAACCAGCCCTCTTGTTTGAGGCACCCGGGCCTGCTCCCGAGAGAGCAGAGCGTGGGGAGAGCGGAGCTGTCACGTGAGGTGTCTGTGCGTGGCAGCACTCGTGCCTTGGGCTTCGGTTCCTCTTGCAGAAGCTCAGGTAGGGTACTGAACGTGCCCAGGGTGAGACTGAGCAGTTGGCCTTTTAATACTGAAGCTACATGAAACTTCAACTTTTATATATTGCATAACTTGATTAAAGATTGTTTGCTGCAGCATCCAGCCTGTCACAGTTCCCTTTAGTTCGCTGGCTTCCCCTCTGACTGAGAGCCATCCTCCTACCCTAACTTCAGCCTGGGGCTGGGCGTGCCTCTCTCTCTGCTCCCTTTGACAAGGAGCAAGAGGGAAACTGGCAGAGGGTGATGGGAAGTGGGGAAGGGAATAAGTGGTTTTGGGAGATGGTCTTGCGATCAGAGAAAGGGGGATGAGTTTACTTCTCCAGTGTTGGGGAACCTTCCCCTTCCCCAGACACTTGGTTCTATTTTACCACATGGTTACTAATTATGACTACAGCCTCAGCAGAAGTCATCTGCAGGACCCCAGTGACCTCCAGGTGTTCCCCCCACTGCTCCCTGCCAGCACCCACAGGTGCTCTCAGGCCAATTTATCTTTAAGCAGGACAAGGTTTTTAGTTTTTATAACATTTTGTATAAATATAGTCTGAATAGAAACCAGGTACAAACCCTGTTACCTGTGTAACAAAATCCCACATCCCAGGAATCAGACTGTACAAAACTATTGCTGTTCCACAGAGGAACTTGGCCCTGGGGCTTCCTGTGCCTGTGCACCCAGTCGATGCTGGCAGCTGGCTCATAGGGGACACGTGCCCATGGGCATGCCATGAACCAGAGCACCCACGGGACTCGGGCCCAGGGCTGGGGGAGCTTCAGGCACAGCCCTGTTTGAGGGAAGGAATCCCCAGGGAAAAGGGAGTTCCCTGCTTTGTGCCCAGAGACAGCTGCTCCCGACCTGCTGTGTGACCTGCTCAGGGGCTCAGGCCTGGCAGAGGTACAGGCTGCTGGGACTGAGACAACCTTGTTCTCAGCCCAGCTGAGATTCAAACCTTCATTCAGGGGGCTGTGCTGGAGGCCCCCCAAGTGCCACAGGGCTGTGCCCTTGCAAGCCTGAATACAACAGGCAAGTCCCCGTTGGCAGTGGCTGCTCAGCACTGCCTGGCCGAGCACAGCCCACAGTGGGGCTGAGGGCTCAGCTCCAGTGTCCAGACTGGGGTACTGGTCCTGGTCACAGCTCAAACAGCTGTGTTCCCAGGCACGTGGCACGGGAGAATGCCCTGGACAAAGCTTGATCCCTGGTGCACATCCCACCGGGACCAGTGCAGCCTGAGGGCCTCGCTGTGCCAGGGCATCGCTGCCCCTCCCTTGGGAAAACACAGTGTGCATTTTCCTCTTTCTCCAAGCACGGAGTCCACCCCAGAGAGGTCTTTGTTCTCTGACCCAAATGCCTTCAGGCCCCTGAGTCTGACTGTGAGTGTTTGCAAAGGTGGCTGCCCAGAGGGTCCCTCTTGGGCTCAGGAGACCCCAGGCAAAGGCACAGTGCTGCCCTGTGCCCACCTTCACACTGTGCTGCTGGCAACCCCCGTATGCTGGGCACCTCTCTGGCCCTGGGGAGGGGCAGAAGGACTCCTGGGTGTCCCCGTCAGGCGCCGTCACCCCGCAGCCCCTGGCAGTAGTAGGGGCGGAAGACGCGCTCGTGGGCGCAGACCCGCATGGCCCCGTGCGTGTGCAGCAGCAGGCGTGGGAAGCGGGAGGTGAAGTACTGCACGAAGCCCTCGGGGACAGAGCCCAGGGCTGCCTGCACCTCGGCTGGCAGCTCGTGGTAGTGGTGCTTCTGCAGGAGAGAGGGTGAGGTCAGGGAGGGCAGTGGGGGTGGCAGGGGCAGGGCAGCAGGGGGGCCGTACCTTGTTCCTCATGGCCCGCAGCAGGTCACGCACCGACCCCCCCTTGTAGGTGCGGAACTTCCTCAGGTCTGGCGAGAGCAGAAGAGACACTGAGCAGGGTGGGACACAGCTGGGGCAACGGGCTGCCACAGCCCTGTAGTGCCAGCACCACCCCCGGGTTCAGCAAACCCCGGCTTGGCTCTGCTCTCCCTAAGAAGGGATGGCACCTTTACCTGCCCTGGTTTTCAGCTCCTGGGCATGAGCAGGTGCCTCCTGGCCAGTAAAGGCAGTCTACTACCTGTCTACTCCCAGTCCCTATCTGCTTCACCAGACCCAGGGGCAAGCCTGGCCTCCCCATGCTCACCCATCTGCAGTGGGAGGGAGATGTGCATCCTCCAGTTGGTTCTCACCACTGCCCGAGCCCCTGATTCCAGGGCTGACACGATGGGACCCTCAGCCGGCTCCTTCTCCACGCGGTCGCTGACATCCTGTGTGCCCAAGAGCAGGGATGGGGTGGGTATGACACTGCCCTCACCCCACAGAGACCCGACAACCCCCCCACCCCTTCCAAAAGTAGCTCAGAATGAGTACACTGACCTAAACACAGCCATTCCCAGCAAGTTTTTCAGAGCACACCCGTGTTTGCTGCCAGTGGGACAGCACAGGCTCACCTGGAAGAACTGCAGCTGCTTCTCCTGACTCCAGAAAAAGGGATGCACAAGGACCACAGGGGCCGATGGCCGGCGCTGGGGTTCAGGGCTGATCATCGCCACTATCAGCTCCCTCGCCACAAGCTTGTCTGGTGGTGAAACAACACAGTGGAGAAATCACCCTCCTGCCAGGACCAGGAGCTGCACCTCAGCCCAGAGCTTCCCCACGGGGCCACACCGCCAGGAGAGGGTCTCAGCTGGGAAGGGTCTCACCGTGAGCCTCCTCTTGCAGGCAGTTCAGCTGGTAGGAGCCTGCCAGGATGTTGGCCTGGCGCCGCAGGCTGTCCCCAAAGGGGTGCTGCCCCCCCGACACCACGTAGTAGAAGACACAGCCAGCTGAGAAAATGTCCACGGCGCTGGTCTGCAAAACACGGCAGGAGATGGGATCTTCAGGCAAAGGCTAAGGAAAGTTTTCACCTCCCAGTTTTCCATCCTTTTATGTGGACCATTGGCCATTGGCTGCAGAGCTGCTGAAAAACACGATGCATGGGAGTCCCATCACACCAGATCCCTGTCAGGGAAGGGACTTTCAGAGGCACAGCCAGAATTCAGGACTCCACAGCCTGACAGACACACTGGGGCTGCTGGTGTCCCACCAGCTGGGCAAACAGACCCCAGCCTGAGGTTATGGGAAGCTGCCAGCCCCAGCAGGCACCAGTACAGCAGCTGCTTCCAGCAGGAATGGGATTCCCAGCATTGAACGAAGGAGCAGAAGCGTGACGTTGGCAGCAACCCACAGACTCTCCAACCTCCCCACTCTGAATTTCTGAGGACAGGAGCCCAATGGGATGCCCTGTGAACACAGCTGGGCACTGTCTCCCGAGGACAGGGCCACTGGGGCAGCCCTGGCAAGCAGCAGAGTGCCTGTGCCCAGGCTGGCTCGGGCTCATAGAGCTCTTGTTTTAATTGTGCACCCCAGCAGCATGCCCCAAGGCCACTGCCAGTGTGGGGACACTGCCACAACAGCCCCAAGGAGCACCCAGGGCAGGGGCAGCAATGGCTCACTGACAGGGTTCTCCTTCGGGGCCTCCTGCAGCACCTCGGGCGCGATCCAGCCCTCAGTGCCAGGGATACCAGAGTGGAGACTGAAGCTCTGTCGTCCCCCCTGAAGCTTCTTGCAGAGGCCGAAGTCTGAGATGACAGCGCGGATCTGCCCGTGGCGATTTGGGGCAGAGATGAGGATGTTACAGGGCTTCAGGTCACGGTGGACTGAAAGAGAAAGTGAGCGGTGTCACCTGGAAGGGCTGGAGCAAACAGGGCTCTGCCAGTGCCCTGCATGCTGCCAGCCCCAACAGCCCCTGCACAAACCCCACAGCCTCTGCTAAGGAGGGGATGGAGAGGGCCCTGCTGGCCTTACCGATGCTGAGGGAGTGGAGATGGGCCAGCCCCGACATGGTCTGACGTAGCAGGGACACCGGGTCCAGCCCCCGGCGGTTGAAGCTGGGGCTCTCCACATACTGGAACCACACAGAGAGAGAGAGGAACTGAGCCTGATTTACTGGGCAAAGGCAAGGCTGCCTGGGAGAGAGACCCCTCCCCAGGCTGACAGCGAGGAATGGAGACCAGCCTGTATGGAGGCCGTCTGTGCCCAAGGCTTTTGTTTCCAGGGCTCCCAGTGGGCTCCAGCAGCAGCCCCCTGTCCAGGGCAGGCAGGGGGGCTGGGCTCACCTCCTGCAGTGTGGCAGAGCAGAGCTCGATGGCGATGTAGTGGAACTGCCTGTCCTTCTCCGTGCAGAAGTAGCGGACAACGTGGGGGTGCTCGTCCGACTCGCGGAGCAGCTGCACCTCCCGGTCGAGCAGATGGACACACTCGGGCAGGAGCCTCTTCACGGCCACATTCCGTCCCTCGAACTGCCCCCTGTGCAGAGAGCCCTCAGCGTGTCCTCGTGTGGCCCCCAGCCAGAGCAGAGCCCAGTGCTGCTGCCCCATGCCTGGTTACTGAGAGCCACAAGCCCAGCTCTGGCACAGGTGTGATGAGGATCAGAAGGAAGGGAAGGTAGCAGCTTGTTCTCAAAAGTCCCTGAACCATCAGCCACCATGTTGGGCAACAGCCACTTTGGTTCTGTCCCTGTGGCTCCCAAGGAGAATGGGAGCAGAATGAGGGCAGGCACTCGGTGTCACCCACCTGAAGACAAAAGTTCCTCCAGCTCCATGGCCCAGCACATCCTTGGGGTTAAAAGAAACTTTCCCAACTACAACCAGGTCTGGCTCTGTATCTGCAAGGGAAGAGAACACAGCCATCCTTCAGCCTCCAAGCATTAGTTCTGTATGGAGGACAACTAGTTCTTTATCCGTCTGGCTATTTCTTGGGCCCTACTCTTATGTAGCCCACATTTATCCAGCAGCAGGACCAGCACCTCCCCCATCCCAGCTGAGCAGCAGCCCTCTCATGGGCATCCTTCTCCTGTTCTGGGTGACAGCATCTCCAGACAGACAGCCCCCACACCCTGCCCGTTCCCCCTGCACCCACCTGCAGCAGCCTCTGGGACAGCCGGACCCAGGCTGACCATGCCATTTGCCGGGTCCTCCGGGCAGGCTGAGAGGCCGGAGCTCTGCGAGGGCTCTGATGTGCTTCCCCGGCTCGGCTTCCCAGGCCCCGAGGGAACACCCTCCCCAGAGACCCGGCCTGGGAGCAGCATCTCCTGCTGCTGCTGCAGGAGCTGGATCTGCTCCTCCAGCTGCTGCTGCTGCGTCACGTGCTGCTGCTGCAGTTTCTGGAACACAAACGATGGGAATGCTCTTCTCCACGCCCAGAGTGCAGCTGGGGCATTGGCAGGGCTTGGCACAGCAGCGTGGGCTCCGCTGTCCCTCACCCTCCACCGCCACTCACCACGAGCAGGAGGAGCAGGACTCCCCCACCCAGCAGAGCTGTGCCAACACCAGCCATCACCAGGTCCCAGGTGCTCTCAGGATACACCTCCACCTGCTCCCCTGGGGCGGGGTCTGGCTGGAGCTGCCCCTCGCTGCGGACCACCGGCTCCTCCGGGCTGCTCGGGGCCAGAAACTGCAACACATGCCCAGGGCTGGGTGACACCAGAGGGACAGACTGCAGGGCACTCATGTCTGGGACTCCCTCCCTGTCCTACCCCACACTAAGCAGCCCAGACCCTTCAGTGACCCAGCACCCTTCACTGCTCACATCATCAAACACAGTCCTGGCAGGAGGAGCCCTGGGAATGATGGTTTCCGTGGTCTTCCTCAGGTTCTCTGGGAAGGCTCGCAGCATCGTGGTGTGGACCACGGGAGGCAGCTCATGGTGCCCTGTGGCAGGAGGGCAACAACCATCAGTTTGCTTCTGGTCACAGCATCTGTCCCTCACCTCCACAGTGCCATGGGCACACCAGCAGCCCCAGCCCTCCTGGAGAATGGGGGACACTTCTGGTGGGACCCCCAGCATGGGTAATGGTAAGCCCTGCTTCAAAGGGTCCCTGCTCACCCCTGGGTGGGGGTGTCCAGTGGCCCTTCCCGGGGAGGGGAGAAGGATGGGCTGAAACGAGTGCCAAGCCAGAGTCACTGAAGCCCCTAAGGTGACTCACAGCCTCAGTCCCATTCACCCTGCTGGACAGAGCAGGTTGGGCTGTGCCCCCAAAGCACACCAGCAGCTCAGGTTGCCCCCCTACAGGCACCCTCCTGGTGCCAGGACATGGGGAAGCCCGTGCCCACCGCAGGTCCACACCTATGAGGAGCCACTGGTTGTGCAGCGCGGTGATGCTGCCCTGCGGGTACTTGACGTCGGTGCTGGGCGTGATCTCGCACTCCCCCGACTCTCTCAAGGTCACGTCGTCCGTGGTGGGGCCGTCGATTCTGGCCAGTGTGATGCCCTGGGGCTGGGGGGGCAGCTCATGGGGCAACCGCTGCTGGGTCGAGCGCCCGCCGCGCTCACCCCAGGCAGGGACACTCACCACCAGCGCCACGCTGCCGTGCACCAGCGATGTCAGGGCGTAGAAGCTGGTCGCGTGCTTCCCCACGTAGAGTGCTGGCCTGCAGGACAGGGACAAGCATCACCTTCCATCCATCAGGGCGGCCAAGCACCAGGACTGTGAATGCCACCGTGCAGGAACCACGTACAGCAGCTGGGTCTTGGTGGTGGCAAAGTCCTTGACGGACTGGTAGCTCCACTTGAGGACGTGGATGTCCTGCGACTGGAAGGTGAGGTAGCGCAGGGTCTCCATGGCCAGGTTGAGGTGGGGGATGCGCCGCAGGCTGTCCTGGTGCCACACGTAGATGCCGACCACTGGTGAGCCATAGTTCTGTGCCCACAGCACCTCCCCGCTCTCTTTGTCCAGGGTCACCACCAGCCCGTCCCCACTTGAGGCCAAGTGTGCCATTTCTGGGAGAACAAGAGGGACAGGTCCCACCTCGTCACCTTTAGTCTTGCCACCAGCCATGGGCTGCTGCCCCTTCTCCCCAGCAACTGGCACAGCTGAGACCTGCTGGCCCTGGCATTGTCATCCCAGGGCCCCCCCCCCAGCCAGGGTCCTGCTGCAAATGCTGGCTCCCATGGCTCCCATGGCTCCCACAGATCCCACGGCTCACTCACTGTAGTGCTGGGACTCCTCGCAGAGCGGGGCCGAGTACTCGGAGAAGGTGGCGTTCCAGCGCAGCTCCCGTGACTTGGTGTCGTACATGGTGATGACGTACTCTGGAGACAGGAGCAGGGCAGGAGGTCACCTCCAGAGCCCCATTCCTGGCACCAGGCAGGTGGTCAAGGTGCAGGGCTCCCTTACGGGTCCGGCCAATGTAGAGCAGGGGGCTGGATGGGCACAGACCATCCCAGGCCTCTGTTGAGAGGGTGGTCTGCTTCTCCCCTGACTTGGGGTCCACGATGAACCAGGTGTCCTGCTTCTTCCCTGAGAAGGAAAATACCTTTTCTCCGAGTCTCTGCAGCCCTGCCCATCCCTGAGAGCACCCGCTGGGCTCCTGCCCGCTGCCCTCCATGACTCCTGGGAGCCCCTGGTTGACCCCTCCTCCCCAGGGGCTTCCATACCGGTGTAGAGCACCCCGTCCGAGCTGCGGCACGGTGAGGACTGGACCAGCTCCGGGATGGTGAATGGCAGCTTCTGCAACACCCACAGAAGAATGGATGCAGGGCCAGAGTCACCTCCCCCTGCCTGGTGAACCCCAAGGGGACACTGGATGCCACAGCCCCCCAGCCTCACTGACCATCAAGCCTTCTTTGTTCTTTCCTCCCAGGATATATAGGCTGCCATCATTGGGGTCTGGAAGGAATGCCGGCCTGGGAAGGAGGAGACCCCGTCTGTCACTCCAGCAGTTACTGAGGAGGTTGTGCACCCCAGGCTCGGCCCACCCTCCCACGGGGATGACACTCACTCTGCCACATACACCGGCACCTGCAGAATGGGATCTGAAACAGAGAGCGAGAGGCGACGTCAGCAGCACTCTGGTGTATGGGACAGCGCGGCAAAGCTGGCTCCCCTGCATGGCACTGTCCCCCTGCGTGGCACTGTCACCCTGCATGGCACTGTCCCCCTGCGTGGCACTGTCCCCCTGCATGGCACTGTCACCCTGCATGGCACTGTCCCCCTGCATGGCACTGTCCCCCTGCGTGGCACTGACCCCCTGCATGGCACTGTCCCCCTGTGTGGCACTGCCACCCAGCCCTGTCGCAGCCTGTTTGCATTTCAGACCCAGAACAGACACCGATGGCAGATGCTCACCCACACTTGGTCGTGCCTGGGGCTGTGCCTGGGGCTGGAGTGTCCCCCAGGGCTGGAAGCACTGCTGGCCCAGAGCCCATCCAGCAAAAGCCAGGCTGGAGGAGCATCCCCAAACCCCAGATAGAGACAAGCTCTGGGAGCCAAGTTGTGAGCAAACCCCCACCTGTGTCACTACTCACCATCCTTCAGCGTCCACTTGATGTCCCCTGTGCTCTTGCTGACAGCGTGGAGGTTCCCATCCAGCGTGGAGACAAAGAGCAGTGTTTCTGGGACAGTCACAGCACCACCTTTGAGGCACTATGGCAGACACACCAGCCTTGAGAGCTCGGCCAGACTTGGAGAGGAGCTCCCAGCCTGGGTCCTCTGTGCAGTTCAGCCCCTGTACCCAGCACCCCACAGAGGTGGGGCAGAGCCCCACGGTCCTTCTGCTCCCCAGCGAGGTGAGACTAGGAGGGAAAAATTTATTTCCTTGCATCATCATATTAAATCTGCTCATTCTTCCAGCTCTACCCACACAGGACATCACAGAATCACATCTGTTGCTGGCTGCTCAGAGGTGCCATGTGCCATAAACCCCTGGCCAGTGGCCCCAGCACTGGGGCAGCTGCACTTGTAGTGACTGGCACCACCACCACCCGTGGTCCCTGGCTTCTGCAGCATCGCTCACATCCCACCAGAGCAGTCCTGAGGCTGGAGCAGCCTTCCTCCTCCTCTCCCCAGAGCCAGCTACCCTGGACACCTTTCTAAGGGTGGCATGAGCAGCCCAACTGTCAGCTCCTTCTAGAAACAAACGAGTCGGGTGACTTTTCATGCCAGAGACATGATGATTGCTTGGCTAGGCCTTCAGAGCTGCAGGTTTCAGCTACCTGACATTGAGGAAGTAACTGCAAAGTCTCCTGGGAAAAGGAGCTGCTGCCTCCACGTATGGCACCTGCACAGCGAGCGCCAGCTCAGCCAGCGGCACACACACCAGCCTCACCCTGTTGGCAAACAGGGATCAGCAAACAGCACTAGCACCCATGTGGCTCCGGCACTCCCAACACCAGGACTCGGCAGCAGCACCTGAGCTCCTGGCTGCCTGCAGATCCACATGGGAAACTCCAGGACACCCCTCGGACCTGCTCCCCCCACAGCCCCCTCACTGCTCTGGGAGCCTGAGCTGGCAGAATCCAGCCTGAGGGCCTGGCCAGGCTGTGGAGCGGGGAGAGGCTCCAGCCGGTGCCCAGCCAGTGCCCATGTATGAGCACGTGCCCATCTGCAGAGCAGAACCCCGTGGCACCAGACTGGCCGTGGCACGGGGGCATCAGGAGATTCCTCCAGCTGCAACAACACAGTCAGCACTCCCAACAGGAGCCAGGTCACCTGGAGCACACATCAGCTCCCTCTCAGTGCACCTCACATGAACCTCTCTGTCTCCAGCCTAGTTCTTTTATTTGCCTTTCTTCTTGCTTAATTTTCAGGTAAGGTCAGAGCAAGTTTTCCAGCTCTGACTTTGCCCAGAGGATGTAGTTGGGACAGGCAGGGAAGGGGACTACTCCCCACTGCCACTCCTCCAGCCCCTGCAGCCACACAGGGCTCTCAGGGACAAGCCAGGCTGGCAGACACGGGGCTCTTGTGGTGTGTCCACCTGCCTGGGGGAAACTGAGACTGCTGGGCCCCCCCAGCTGTCAGGGCTCTGTGCTTCCTTCCTCCTGATGCTCTGTGGTTTCTTCCATCTCTTCTACAAAATACTGTGTTTTGGTGACAGGGCACTCAAAGCAAAGGCCCAGCTGCTCAGCCTGCTCCCCCCACACCACCGTGGGCAGAACTGGGAGCACTGGGTGCCTGGAAGCTGCCACCCTCCCTCTGCTTCCATCCCTGGCTGCCCCAGCGGCCCTTCTGGCCAGCCCCAGACCAGAAGTGTGGCTGTCATTCCCATGGGATGTTCCCAGGACCGTGCTTTCCCGAGGCTCCCACCACAGCACCCTGGAGTCTGCAGCGATGCTACTGGGGCCAGAGCTCGTCAGTGAGCTCAGGGACACTCGCTTCCCCCAGGACAGAGGGGGACAGCCTGGCACAGACAGCAACAGGGCGCCAGCATCCGCTGCTTCCTTCACTGGAGCTGCTCTGCCCATGCCATCCAAAGCCACCCTGGCACGCTGCCCTCTCCACTTGAACCACCACCAGCAGCAGGACCTGGATCCGGCTCGGAGGGCACCACCCTGCCAGGCAGCAGCTCCGCGGGCAGGACCAGGCAGGAGGGGGCCGAGGGCGCCCAGGGAAGGGGACTCTGCTCCCGACAGCAGCCAGGCCGGGGGTGGGGATGGAGAACAACCTCCGGGGCTCCATCGCACAGCGGCGATGGCCACGGGACCCCCACGCCAGCACCCCGGCCCCCTTGCCCACACCACACACGCCCCTCAGTGTGCCGGACCCCGCGCTCAGCGCTGGCACAAGCGGAGCCCGCACACCCGAGCAGGGAGGGCATGTCCCTGCCAGCACTGTCACACCCGGGAACACGAACTCTCGTGTGTCGGAGCCCTCCGGCAGGACACGCGGGGCACAGCGAGCACAGGCACCCGCACAGGAACCACCGCACTGTCCCCCTGCACTGTGACCCCTCACAGCACTGTCCCTCCCCTCACAGGAACCACCGCACTGTGACCCCTCACAGCACTGTCCCTCCCCTCACTGTCCCCCTCACAGCCCTGTCCCTCCCCTCACAGGAACCACCGCACTGTGACCCCTCACAGCACTGTCTCCCCTCACTGTCCCCCTCACAGCACTGTCCCTCCCCTCACAGGAACCACCGCACTGTCCCCCTGCACTGTGACCCCTCACAGCACTGTCTCCCCTCACTGTCCCCCTCACAGCACTGTCCCTCCCCTCACAGGAACCACCGCACTGTCCCCCTGCACTGTGACCCCTCACAGCACTGTCTCCCCTCACTGTCCCCCTCACAGCACTGTCCCTCCCCTCACAGGAACCACCGCACTGTCCCCCTGCACTGTGACCCCTCACAGCACTGTCCCTCCCCTCACTGTCCCTCCCCTCACTGTCCCCCCTCACAGCACTGTCGCCCCCCGGTCGCTGTCTCCCCTCACAGTTCTGTCCCTCCCCTCACTGTCCCCCTCACAGCACTGTCGCCTCCCGGTCGCTGTCTCCCCTCACAGCACTGTCGCCCCCCGGTCGCTGTGCCTCCCCGCGCCCCCACAGCTCCCGTCGCGGCCGTACCTGTGCCGGGGGCGGCGGCAGCAGCGGCAGGATCAGCGGCAGGAGCAGCGGCAAGAGCCCCCGGAGCCCCCGCGGTGGTGGCGCGGCTGGGCCGCCCATGTCCCGGCCAGGCCTGGCCGCGCCGTCGCCGTGAGTCAGCGGGGCCGGGGCGGGTCCCGGACGCGGCTTCCGCCCCCCCCGCGCTCCGCACCCGCTCCGGGACACCCCGGGCCCCCTCCCCGTCCCCCCCGCGGTTCCCGATCGTTGTCGGCCGCAGGAGGAGCCGCCCCGCGATCGGCGCACACCCCCCGCATCCCTCCCTCGGCCGCGGTCCCCGGTCACATCCCGGACACCGAGCCGGGAAAAAATCCTCAGGGGTAACGCGGGGCAGCCCCCGCAGCCCTGCCCGGCGGTTCGCCCCGCACACTCAGACCCGCCTCAGCCCAGCCCAGCCCCAGCCCCTGTGCCGGGAGCTCTGCCCGAGGGACAGCGGGGGAGCCGTGGGATTCTTCCCCCCGGGAACTCAGCACTGAACCCTGGACACTAACCCGAGCGGGAACGTGCCCCCTGGTACGCTGGGAGAACGACGGAGCAGACTGGGGATTTATTGGTGTGGGGCCTCTCCTGAAGTGTCTCAGCGACAAAGGTGAGGCTGCTGAAAGCCCAGCACAGGGGCTGCCCCAGAGCACCTTTGGGGGCTGCTAAACGGGACTGTGACACCCAGCCAGGGCTGGGCCAGCCCCGCAGGACCAGGACAATTTTGGTGTAAAAGGAAATTCAAGTCTGGCTTTGGGCAGGGGGTGGAGAGGGACCATCCTGTAACTCACAGCCTATGTGTGCGTGGTGGCACAGGGCAGCAGCACCTAAATCCACACCCACAGCTCCAGTGTGACACCCAGCACTGGATCCCCTGAATTTCTGTCTGTGTCCCTCTCCCTGCAACGAAACCCATGACAAACCCTTTGCTCGCAGCTGTTCATGCAGGAAGAAGCAGCTCGGTACATACAGAATATTGAAACACTCAAAAAAATTATTTAATTATCAAACTTTAATTCATAAGACTAATCTTACAGAATAAAACACAAGGATAACCAATCAAGGTTACACTTAAAAAATCCAGCAGTGCAAATCTAAGACTAAATATTTGTCATCTCCCCCTCCCCCCGAAATAGGCAATAGATTATTTAAAAATACCATAATACATGGTACTCACATATTCCATTTAAAATAAATCTGCAGTGGACACAAGTATCTAAGAAGACTTTTTTTTAATATAAAACCAAAAAATGAATTGCTTTGAGTATGAATAAGACAGAGTGAATTTCCATGAGTCACAAAGGTGAATCCTTGGCTAAAAGGTAAAATGGCCACACTTCATACAAGACTTATTACGGCTTTCCTGGTCCCCTCCTCCCCCCCCAGTGACAAGGACATTAATTAACAAAAGATGGCAACAGCCTCATCCTAACAGGTGGGGAGAGGCTGGAGTACAAAACTGAGGGTGAAAGCGGCTCCACTGGAAAAACCAAGTTACAGAGGAAGAAAAGTAAACAAAGGAAAGAAAGTCTGGAAACAAGCCCTGTGGTGTGGGCACAGCAAGGACGGGAGCAGGGAGAGCTGTGCCCGTGCCAGTGGCACTGGTGGGGTCAGGGACCATGGCTGTCGGGCAGGGGGTGCAGAGCAGACCCCAGTGTGGCACCTGGGCAGTGGCACAGCAGGGAATTGGCCCTTTAGAGCACGGAGGAACAGCACACACTGGCTGGCAGGTACAGGCTGGGCAGGTGTGTGTGCCACGGGCACAGCACCAGGGTAGTGACAGTTTCCTATCACATTTGAGTCCAGATCACTCTCTACCATCACCAAAACATCCTGACTGTAGTTATACCTTCCTCATCAGTGTCATTAAGGAAATTAACCATTGACTTTAAACTCGGTACAAAACCGTGTAACACAAGCTCTTCATGCAAGACACTCTCTGTTCAAAGCCAACCAGGCTAAATAACACACTCCTGCATTCCCAACACAATACTGATCCCAAGACTGCCTACACTGGGGGTGCAGAAATGGAGAAGGAATACTGAACTTGAGACAAGGAGAGGAAGAGAAACCCACAGCACTGGCACGGAGAAGGGAAAGGGATGGCACACAGGTGAGCTGTGATGCTCAGTGTCACAGCTTGGGAATTGACACAGGAGGGGTCCCCACAAGATGGCAAGAGGGGACTGCCCAGGCACTGGGAGCCACCAGCAAATACCAGCTGTGTGCTGCAGAAACCCACATTTGCCCCTTGGATGCTTTAATCTGCAATTAGCAAACCCAGAAAGCACTTAGTGTGACCTCAAATGGAGTTGCACCCCAGGATGCTCCCAGGGAATCACACCTACACACAGCAGGAACCAGTCGCTATTGAAAGCACCTTGTTAAATTGTAATTTGACCAAAACACACTTCGGTGTAGCTGTTACCATTAACTTCCTACAGAAGATTACAGATCTCAGAATCATCTTTGTCACCAACTCCAAATACTGAGTGTCCTCGCAGTTTACACTCAAGCTCACTGTGTCTCACTGAGGACCAAGCACCGAACTCCTGCCAGGACCATGGGTTATGCTGAGTCTGCCATGGGGTGGTCACAGTGACCAGAGAGTAAAATCCAAAGCCAAGAAAGGCTGGCAATGGCTTTGAGGCAACTGTGGCACTATCCCACTAAAGAGAGGGTGTTTCTTAATGTCAGTAACTGCCTTGGAAAAATTGGTGTAAGCTAGAACACACAAGGCTCCACATCATTCCCAAAGAGAAATAATCTTAAAAGCAGTGCTGCTAACTACAGAATATTAATTTCAAAGAACTTGCATGAAACCTGGGATATTGAGCCAATAAACACCAACTAAAGCATTTTATAAGTCACTTTCCTATATTTTAATTCAAACTTTGCACATAGAACAAAAAAGTGAAACAATTTCATTTTTCCAATCAAATCCAACCTGAAAGGAAGCACCTAAACAGGATCACATTTTCTTAGTTTACAGTATTTTCTTCATGTTTAAAATGGCTTTGCATGTAACCAAGGGGTTTGTGCTCAGTTTCTTTCGAGCTGCTGGGTTGTGCCTGGCCCAGGATGCAAAGTAACTGTGCCCCTGGGCGAGGAGCAGCAGGAATGTGAAGAGCTGCCCTGCGTCCCGGTGCCTCAGCAGCAGGGGCAGTGCCTGCCCCCCTGGCACTCGCCCCAGTTACTCACCCGGTCGCTGCATCCTGCACAGGAGCTGGGGAGGAGCTGGAACTCGGGCACGTGCCCTCTCCAGGAGCAAGGGGACGAAGGAACAGGAAAGGAAACGGAACATGAACGGATGCACAGACAGGTCCGAGCAAGTCAAGGAGCAAACGGGAGCTGATCATCACCCAACCAGGAAGGTGGTAAGTGCCAAGGTGACCTCAGGTGACAGAAAGAGCCAGTGTTACCCCTTTTCTTTATTCTGCAGTGCCCACACTTTCCACTGGATAATGAATTGTAAATTTAAGCCTTAACACCAGGACTGGCAATCAGAAAAGTGACATGTGTGTGGCTGCATTTCTTCCATAGCGTTGTCACCACTTAACTCAGGACAGCTCCCCTCTGCCCTCGCCGTTCCACAGAACAGCCAGGGGAGCTGACACGGCTCTTCTGCCCCAAGCCACTCGTGTCAGGACACACTGCTGCTGGCTTGTACACAGAAGGGAAATACCTCAAGCTACAAGAGTAACAAGCACATCACTAGTTTCTATGTAGGATATGAAACACCTTTAAAATTCATATTGCATGGCTGTTCTAACAGAAAATGCAACCCAAAAGCTATCAAGAGGCTACAGGGAAATACGTGACCTTAACACCTACCAGAAAGCCAATGCTCTTCCCAGTCTCCCAAGTAAAATAAAAATAAAATAAATACTCATTTGGGAATTTGCACCTGATGAGTTTCAACTGCGCTTTTTCAAGGAGAGGGAAAAGTGCACATGGAGTATATTAAAATCAGCTGTTCCTAAAAGGCTGTTTCTCCATGAGTTGGAGCTACTGGTATGGAGCAGCTGTGTGCCATGTTAGTGCCCCAGCACCAGCACAGAGTAGGGATGTGTGAGCTGCTCCAGTCTGGCTGCACAGTGGCACCTGCTGTGGGCATGCACCTGTCCAGGGCTGAGGGCTCTGTTCACAACACCTGAGAGAAACGGCACGAGGATGGCTGGGATGACACGCGGAGCCCGGCACGTTAGTTCAGACAGGATGAGGTGTGAGAGCCTCCTGTGAACTGGAGCAGGAGAAAAGCTGGAAGGTGATTTACATTTCAAAACATCAGTTGCTGGATAGATAATCTAAATTTGGTACAATTCAAAGAATTCAAAAATCACTATAAATTTTCAAATCCAGGTCACAAAAGGCTGCTGCAGTTATTAAGGATCCAAAACAGCATCTGAGCTTCTCTCTTCCCCGCTCCTCCCACCTCAAACAGGGCAGGAAGGACTCTGTGGTTCCCTCCCTTTAGGAGGCCGGTGTCACCCCACTCACACCAGACAGTGTTACGGTGTTTCCATCCATGTCACTGTGTCCCCCTGCTCACACCAGGCAGCACAGGGGTCTTTCCAATCCAACGGGCCAGTGTCAATGCAGCAGCTGCAAAATGATTCTGGACTGCAATATGCAAGAAAATGCTCCCAGACTGTAGCTGCCCGGGACAGGAGGTGAACCACTGACCGGGCACGACAGGGGACAGCAGGCAGCACTGGGTCACCTGCCACAAAACATCCCCAGGGAATTCATCTGCTCCAGACAGGCTACACAGACCAACCCAGAGATGTCAGCGTTGGGAAAAGGCAAGGAAAAGTCCCAAACAAGCATCTTTGGGTTAAAACAAAGAATTAGTTCTGCTACCAAAGAGTGGAAGCTGCCCTGAAGGGCTGGTGGGATATGGCTTCACCCAACAGCAACGCTGCACACGGCTACAGTTTGTTCTTAAAAAGCTGCTCCTGAAATTCTCAGTCACAGCCAAGTAACTAAATTAAGTCTAATGCTGATAACTGAAAGATTATGAAAATATTTGTTTTTGTTCAAACCATGTAAAAAATCCTCAATAATACATCGCAATCTTTTCTTTTTAAAACTAAACTGGAAGATCAACTCTCAGCAGATTTAAGTGTATTACACACAATATTTTGTGAATTAAGATTTATTGATTTCCATTGTATTTGCTTTAAATATGGTTGAAGCTGACTGCAGAAAAGGGATGGTGAAATCTTTAAGTTAAAAGTAAACTAATGGTGAAAGAACATCACCTCTGGCTTCCATCCATGCCTCGTTTAGCATGTTTTATCAATAAGTTCCAGGACTGTCACATCCAGGGATGTTGGAGGCCTCTCCCAGCAGTGTCCTTAGCTTTGTGTCATTTTCCTGTGCCAGAGGTGAGCGTGCTTTCAAAAATACTGCCACTTCCCCAGCACCGTGTCTTTGATTGCATCGACATACTGAGTTGGGACCCAATAGACCCAGTAGTAAGACGCTTCTGTTGGGCCCAGCTGAAACGCCTGCAATTAAAAATGACAACATTTACACATGGGAACAAACTGCTGACCCCAGGGGACAGGCACAGCTCATCCACTGCCAAACCAGCCCAGCCTGTCCCGCCTGCTGCTCCCTCCAGCACCCAGCGTGCACCACAGCTCTTGGGTGGGCAATTAAAGGAGCATTCCAGAACAACAAAAGCTGCACAGCACCAATAAAACGATGACCTCTTCCCTTTTACAGCACCACAGCAGCAACCAAAACTCACAGCCAGTTTCAAGAACATGAGGAAGCTATTCTGGAACACAATCTGAAGCATAACTCAGAGTCTCTAAAGAGATGACAGAGCTGAGAAGCCAAAACAGGAACTAAACAAGACAATGACTGTGTTTTTATAGTCATAACATTTCATAGGATTTTATATTTAGACATAATGTCCTATTCTCAACTTCTCTCCTGTGCCCAGGAGAGGAGCACCACGGTGTGCCAGAACTTCTGTCCTTGCTGTGGGACAAATTTATTGCAACATGTGCTGAAGAGGACATTTTTCTCCCATGGGTGAACAAAAATTAAGTATTTGGACAGAGACTACAGCACTACCCTCCTGCAAGCAATAATTCTAAGGTAAAACATTTTTCTTTTCTCCCCATAAAGGAGGAAACAGACTTTTTACTGGAAAGAAACTTACTTTAACATTACAAGTTAGTTACTGTACTTTGAAAAAATCCACAGATTGAAAGAAACAGACAAAAATTCAGTACATTAGCACAGCTCTCTTCTGAACTGTTACTTTGCTATATCCAATGCCAGTTGTTCAGAACATTACAGTTGTGAAAAAATATTGCAGCATCAAGTCCCTTTTTCTTTTAATCTCCAGCAAGGCCTATTGTTTATATAAATACCACAGACACTAGAAATCAAACCAAGTATTGAAAAATATCACTAAGAAATGATGAGCTACGTTGTAAGTATTTTTATTGGTTTAACAGTCACAGTCTGAAGATACAAAATAATGCCTAAACACTTCATGTTTGTGTGAAACCAGCCCAGACTTCCACACGGCAGCAGATACTCAATATGGACCCAAAACATTGACCCTGTGACAGCAGCCCACATTCCCATCCCCATGAGGCTGGAACCAGCATCCACCTCCAACCTGCTCCAATCTACAGCCTCCCTGGCATGTTCTGCATGAAGGAATTAGATGGATAAAATTAAAGTAGTGCTATTACTCACCATCATGTGATAATCCTCGTGGCCTTCAATAGGTTCACTCACCACATTTTTAATGGACCCCATGGGTAATTTTTCTGTTCTCTCTACATTAAAATTGATCAGAGTATTATTTCTGATGTGCGGAGAAGCAATACCTCATATCAATTTAATTTATCACCTCCTTTGATGCCAAAAGCCCCTCAGGTCAGCAGTCACCCCCTCAGGTGAGTTTGGGTACCTGCTGCCCAGGACTTGGTGGCCACAGCACCAGCCCCCCCAGCCGGCACCACAACAACATGAGAGAACCCAAAACACAGTTGCTCTGCACCACAAGCAGCACTTCAGTGTTCCTGATTCGGGCCTAGACTGAGCAATGGGAAAACCCAGGCTTTATTTAATGTTTTCCCATTTGGAGCAGATCCCCTCGGAACAGCAGAATTGCCCGTCCCAGTGGAATCTAGTCTGGGTGTGAGAATATTCAGAACCAACCACCAAGGATTACATTGAACTCTACAGACAAACAGCAGGGCTGAGAGCTGGTGAAGAAAGGCTGACCTAAGTCTGAAAGCCTAGGCCTGGCTTTACCCTGGGGCAGTGTTCAGAGAAGCACAGGCAACAGGATAGAAAAGAGCAAACAGGGATAGAAACAAATAGAAACAGAACCAAAAAAGGCTACAGTTACATGGCAGAGTAGCATCATCCAGCCACAGGCACCAACAAGAGCAACTAAGTACATGGTCCAGGGCAGAGTTTTCCTGTCAGCTCTGTCCTCACTTCTCTCAGAACACTTAATTTCAAGATCCCGCCTTTCAGTTCCAGTGTTCAGCATCAGCCTAAAAGTATCTACTTAGATACAAGACAGAGAACACCCAAAACACTCTACAAAGGACAAACCAAACTCTGAGTTCCTGAGATAGACCTAATTGATTTGTGTAATCAATAAAAAAACACCTACCAAAAAAAGACACGTAGGGAGATAAACTCAGTGATGTAAGGACAAACACCCTCTGCCTCAGTGCTGTAACTAAGCCTGCTTAGACTCGTGAGCTCGTTCATGGGGTAAAAACTCACTTTGCCCTCGTTCAGGATTGCCCAAACCAATTACTGCTCAGAGTATCCCAGCAACAGACAAAATCCACATTATCAATGCCTCTGCAGAACTGACCACAGCAACAGGGCAAACTCTGCCCTACAAACACTGTACAAATGCCCTGTGAGGCCCAGGGAGGCTGCAGGGGGAAGAACCAGCTACAACTTTCCGACACCAGCAAGCTGTGTGGACACCCAGGTGGGTTTCCTTCAGCCTGGACATGCTGGCCTCTGCCATGGATTTCTCAGAGCAAGAAGGAGGTTTTCCCAAAACCAGCCAGCAATTACAGCCATTCCCTAGAGGACGCAATCTGCTGCTAATTTGGGGAAGTAGGGAAATGGGTTACAGGAAAGATGGATGAGTACAAGAAGAATCAAATTTCAAAGCTTAAGGAAGACTAATCTGGAACGCATCAGAAACACTACACTTGAAATTCATGTGGAAGGTGAAGGAAGAGAATAATCACCTAAATACTAAGAATGGATTTAGAATAAAGGATCAGTAACAGAAACATCTGCCTCCCCAACCTAGAGAGGAAGAAGCACCACCCAATACTTCATTCCATCACTTTGCCCAGGAGAGAAACGACTGCAACTGAGACGAAGAGAGGTTTTAGAGCCAGAAAGATCTTCACAGCCAAGTCTGTCCTACAAAGGAAAGGTCAAAAACTTCCAGGATTTCTGCTTACTTTGGAAATACTGTACCAGCTGGAGATAATATTACCACCCAATTAGGCTACTTTGCTAGGACAATGAGCAAGCACTTTTATTCCTCTTGCTCATCACTATATATTGGCCATCCTGGTCAAACTGAAGGAGCACAGCTTCCTTGGGAGGCAGGGGGTATCCCAGTGTCCCATTTAGCCCCAGGTGGCAACTAAGGACCATGCAGCCACTCACTCCCCCTGCCCCACTGGGATGGGGAGGAGAACTGGGGAGAAAAGTAAAAAACTCACAGGTTCAAGTAAGAAGAGTTTAATAATTGAAACAAAGTAAAATATAGTACTACTACTGATCATAATAATAGCAATAAAGAAAAATGAAACCCAAGAGAAACCAGTGATGCCCAACGCAGCTGCTCCCCACTCACTGACCAATGCCCAGCCTGTCCCCCAGCAGTGACCAGCCCCTCCCAGTTTACACTGGACACGATGCTCTGTGGTGTGGGATATTCCTCTGGCCAGCTGTCCTGGCCCTGCTCCCTCCCAGCTCCTTGGACAGAGCCTGAGACACCAAACAGTCCTTGACTGAGGGTAAGCACTGTGCAGCAACAACCAAAACATCAGCTCTTATCAGCATTATTCCCACCCTGAATCCAAGTCAGCAACTGGGAAGAAAACTAACTATATCCCAGCCCAAACCAGGACACAGACATCCTCAACAAGGCACCTTATCCCCATGTCCATCCCAGCTCTTCCTGGTACCATTCACAACTGCAAACTGACCCCTCTGCACAGCACCACAGTTGTGCCTCGCTGGGACAAGACAACCAAATAATTCTGGCTGGAAGGACAGAGTGCCAGAGATGCCAGCACTCCTGGTTTTAATCCCAGTTCTGAGATTCCCTTCTGAGTCTTGGCCAAGCCATTGAGCCTCTGTGTGCTCTTGGCATCAAATCCATGTTTATGGAGTGGTTCTGAGATATGCCAGAATTGCCAAATATCATCATTTACATTTAGAGCCAGGAATAGCACACGGGACCATTAGTCTGCTGGCACCCACTGAACTCCAGTTTTTCAGGAAGAGAAGTGGAATATCCAGCACTACTCAGTGATCTGGGGGAATGGCATGTCAGAAGAGGAATCAAAGTTTTGTTTTGAAGCCCTGCAATGCCACCATCATTCCCTAAACACGATTTAGTCACAGGAGAGGCTTTTCTAGGTCACAGTTCAGTCACAGCCCAATTACCGATTGTTCACCCCCAAGGCTGAGAGATGCTCACCTTTTGTACCAATCCACAGCTGGTCTTGCTCGAGTTTAAAGGTCAATCTGACTTTCCCCCCGGACTTGTTGTACATGCCAGACAGCGGCACCGTCGGCAGGCGCTCCTGCAAAGGGACACAGTCAGTCACACTGAGGGACTGGGACACACAAGTTACATTCTCTCAATGTTTTAAGCATAAGGACCAGACATCTTTCCAGCTTTCTGCTAAGACAGCAAAAAACAATTCAACCAGCAGAGAAAGGTCTCAAACCACAAAAACATCTCTTCTCTCACTCTGAGCGTCTCAAGCCCACAACATTCACGCACCTGCACGCCTTTGACAGAAGGCATCACATCATCAGGTTTTCCTTTATCCAATACTTTTCTGTGTTGCTACAATATAAAAACAGAAATTAAATTCACAGAAACACAACAGAGCTTTGCAATGTACTTCCAGCTGCTCCCCTGACCACATCCTGACAGCACCGAGAGACAGCAGAAGACTGTCCACAGGCATGGAGACATCACATGGAGACCAGTTATTTTCAAACTTAATTGAGCACTAAAAGACACTCTTAATGAAATTACAAAAATTAAAAGAGCCCCAACATAATGCCAAGGGTAACAGCTGTTCTAGAATACACAGACACATAGATATATGTCTGTAAAACACACAGGACTCCTGAGTCCCACTCTGACCTCGTACATGCCAGTTGGCATTTTGATAGTTTTTAACAGGCAAGTGCTACATCCAGGGAACAGCAGAAACCCTCCACGCCTGCCATTGCAACCCAGCACCAAACCAGAATGGATTAGAGCAAAAATAACTAATAAATACACAACCACAGCTTGTACCTGGCCGGGTTTCTTTAAGCAACGATGGGACTCAGATGATAAACGATGATAAACCACAGAACACCAACAGCATGTTTCATAGAGGCTGCAGTTCAAGGGTGCACTACTTAATTTTAACCAAATTTGTTCTGAGGAAGGTACATGGCTGGTAATACCTTGAACTGGAAATCCTTTACTAGCTCCACCACCAAACCAGCCTACTGAGTTGTGCTCCAAGATATGAAAGGCGAATCCAACACCTGTGTCCCCTTCAGTGCTGGGACAGCTGCAGGAGCTGCTCTCTTGGTGTTCACTTTAAGGAGGTTTTGGAGATCAAATTCTTTTATGCCAATAAAAATTAGTTGGATTTTAGACTGAATTAATCTGGACTGTGTTTGCACTAACAACCATCTGTTATTTGCCATTTTTGTCCAAAATGTTGGGCTGTGCCTGGCACCATGAGCAAAGTCCCAGTCCCTGCTGGGCTAAACACTTCTCTGCTGCTGAACTCCCCTGCCCAGAGCCCTTCCAATGCTAAGCTGTAAGAAATGAACCCCCATCCTGCTCTGAAGAGGAATAGGACCCAGAGTTGCCCGCAGAAGAACCACGTAAATCCTACAGCTCTCCCACACCAGCAATTATTGAGACGTTAATAATAACCTTTTGTCTGCAAAGTGGCTCCTTTTTGTTTTCTTCAGCTTTGACCTCCTGTTGAGCAGCTTCTTTGGGTGTATTTACTGCTAACACATCGTTGATGGTAGAGCCCACAACCATTATTTTTGCTCCGTTTGTAACTTTGATTTCCCGCAACGTTTTCTCCTCTGGCAGAAGTCCCTTGAACATAACTTTCTGCATGGCCGGAGGGAGGCCTAGAGACAAGCACAGCGATTAGGACCCCGCGGGGCGGCGAGGACGGCGCGGGGGAGGCGGAGGCCCCAACGCACCTGTGAGGGAGTGGATCTTTTGCTTCAGCTCGGCCCCCGTGCTGTCCAGGCAGAACTTCACGTCGTACTTGTTCTTGTTCCAGATCACCTTCAGCTCCACCAGCTCCCTGCCGCTCTCCGCATCGCCGCCGTTGCTGACAGACGCCTGCAGGGGCTCCCGGCGCTCCTCGCCCTCCGGAGACCTCCCCGCCGCCGGCGAGCCGCCCCCTCCGCCGCAGCCCAGCGGCAGCTGCTGCGCCTCTGCCTCCATGCCCGGCTCCTCGGCACCTGCGGGGAGCGCACAGGAAGAGCCCGGCCCGGGGCACGGTGCCCGGCCCGGCGGCGTGCCCGAGGCCGCCCCCATCCCATCCCATCCCATCCCATCCCATCCCATCCTATCCTATCTCATCCCGTCCCTGTCCAATCCACCGCACCCGCACCCGCACCGGCACGGCAGGCACCGGCACCACAGGCACCCGGCCCCGCGGGTACCGGCCCCGCCGGCTCCGGGGAGCAGCCCCGCACCGACACCGCGGGCTCGCGGCTCCAGCCTCCCCGGGCCCCGCGGGCTCCCGGACCCCGCGTACCATCGGCGGCGGCGGCGGCGGCGGCCATGATGATTGTGTACAATCTCCGCGGGGCACGCCGGGAAACGCCGCCTGGGCCGCGCCGGCTCCCGTAGCCGCCCCCGCCCGCCCCTCAGCGCGGGGGCGGTGCGGGTCCCGCAGGCCGCGCCCCCGGGGCGGTGGCGGCGCCGCGCGGGGAGGCGGGACGGGCTCCGGGACCCCGCTCGGCGCCGCGGGCACCGGGGCCCCCCCGCGCGGGCGGCGGCGCCTTTAAGGGACGCCCCGCCCCCGGCGCGGCGCGCGCACGGATTGGCTGAGGCGGGCGGAAGCGGCGCCGCCGACACGTGCGCGCGGAGCGATGGCGCGAGCGCTGCGCGCGCTGCGCGGGGTGGCGGGAGCGGCGTCTGGGGCAGGGCCCGGGTCTGGGGCCGGCTCTGGCTCTGGGCTCGGGCCCGAGTCCAGGTCTGGGCTCACACGGGGGCCGCGAGTGCGGTTCGGGCCCAGCCCCACAGGTAACTGGTGTCTCGCCAGCCCGGCTCCTGCCCACCCTTCCCCTGGGCTCCGCAGGGGCGGGGGCGGCGCTTTGGGTTGGAAAACGTGAATTCGGGGAAGGCACCTGCTGGCTCCCTGGGGCCCTCCCGGGCTCGCCCTGTCGGCACCTCCTTGTGCCATCTGGTCTGTGCGGGGTCTGTGCTGGCAGTCTTGTTCCCTGGGACGTGCCGGCCCACAACGGTTTTCCAGGTCATTTCAGGGAGTCCATTCCTGGAATGAGTTATCCATAAGTCGTTTCCACAGTCAGGGTCCCCGGAGCTGTGTCTGTGTGGTGCAGCTCTGGCCCCGGTAACCTCTGGGACCCACTGCCATTGCAAGCAGCATCCATCACCCTTCCAGCTCACATTTAGAACTCTCCCCTGGGCCTTCTTTGTGACCAGCTCCTCTGATTTCCCCACGATTACAGGTTTTCTGCATTTGGGTGGCCTTCGGACTGCTCTGTACAATTATATCTTTGCCAAAAAACACCAAGGGACCTTTATTTTGAGAGTGGAGGATACAGATCAGAATCGGGTGGTGCCTGGAGCTGCAGAAGGAATAGAGGAAATGTTGGACTGGGCAGGTATTTAGAAACATCTTTCATTTTTCACCTACCGAACACTTCTCTTTTAGAGATTAGCAACTCATTTTGAGGGCTGCTGTGCTGGCCCAGCTGTTCGGTCGTGCTGTGCTGCTGTTGCAGGTATCCCCCCCGACGAGAGCCCGTGCCGAGGCGGCCCCCGCGGGCCGTACGTGCAGTCGCTGCGGCTGGAGCTGTACCGGGGAGCCAGCGCGGCGCTGCTGGAGAGCGGGGCTGCCTATCGCTGCTTCTGCACCCCCCAGCGCCTGGAGCTGCTCCGCAGGGACGCCCTGCGCTGCCAGCACACCCCGCGGTACGAGCCCTGCCCTGGGACACGCGCGGGGCAGCTTACAGCTGAAATTCAGGGATCGGTGTAGGGTTTTGGGAATGTAAAAGTGACTGATGGGGTTGGCCTGTTCTGAACTGAGACTGTCGTTCTCATCTCCCAAAGGTACGACAACCGGTGTCGGCACCTGACGCCCGCGGAAGTGGCCCAGAAGCTGTCACAGGGCCTCGACTATGTTGTCCGCTTCCGGCTGGAGAAGGGCGTGGAACCCTTCCAGGACCTGGTCTACGGCTGGAACAAGCACGAGGTGGCTGAGGTGGAAGGCGACCCCGTGATTCTCAAGGGGGATGGGTTCCCCACGTACCACCTGGCGAACGTGGTGGATGACCACTACATGGGCATCACCCACGTGCTGCGCGGGACCGAGTGGCTGACCTCAACCTCCAAGCACCTGCTTCTCTACAAAGCCTTTGGCTGGGAGCCCCCTCAGTTTGGACACCTCCCGCTGCTGCTGAACAAGGATGGTGGGAAGTTGTCCAAGAGGCAAGGGGACATCTACCTGGAGCGCTTTGTTCGGGATGGCTTCCTGCCAGAGGCACTGCTGGACATCGTCACCAACTGCGGCTCGGGGTTTGCAGGTAACACCACAGGGCCCTGCCTGCCAGGTCACTTGGTGCTGACTTTGGACAATGGGTTGGGTTTATGTTAACAGCTAAGAACTCTGTCAGTGTTTGACGCGGTAAGGAAATGGATGTCAGTGACCAGTCAGCACTGAAATGCCACCAGGGCTTCTGCAGAGCTCCTGTGGAAGGAGCTGGAATGGTGGAAATCTCTCTGCCTCTGTGCAGCCTTTTAAATTGAATCTGGTGCCTAATGAGTTCCCACCTGGGACAACCCTCACCTCGAGGTGGAAAAACTGTCTGTGAACTCTTGGGAAAACTTGTATGCCATGGTTAATAATTGCAGTGCTGTCTAACGTCTGTCCCGCTTCTTGTTTAACCTGACAGACCACGAGGAATTGAGTCAGTCTCCTTTTGTGGCTCTTGCTGTGTGGGGATCACAAATTAACCTGTGTTTCGGGAGCTCTGCTTGGGAGTGAAATCTTCCTTGGGCAGTGAAATCTTCCTTGGGCAGTGAAGTCTCTGGCTGAGTGTTATTTCTCTTTGTCTGGCTGAGGCAGGGGGTGTTCTGAGGAAGGCAGTGGAGCCAAGCAGAGTGTGCCATTTCCCAGTGCCTCACCAGCAGCTGGCAGAGCCTGCTCCTGGGGAGGGGGCAGCGTTCTGTGCCTGTGCCAGCTCTCTCCTGCCTGCCAGGGGTGTCTGTGCTGCTGCTGGCACTGCACAAGTGGCTGTCCTGTGTCACCTTTCCTCATCGATGCTGCTGCCCCAGCCCTGCGCCTGAGGCCTGCGGGGGGAAGCAGTGGGAGAGAGGACTTGTGTGATTCCCTTTGGCTTGTGTTGCAGAGAAGCAGATGGGGAGGACTTTGGAGGAGCTGATCTCACAGTTTGAAATAGGCAGAATTACCACCCATTCTGCCCTCCTGGATCTTGAAATGCTCCCAGAATTCAACAGGTAAAAAATCAGTGGTAGCTTTTAAATGGAGTGAGCAGCACACCAGTGAGAATTTATTCCTAGCACTTAGCTGTGGCTGGAGGTTTTGTTTGTGGGATCAAGCATGGTCTTGATGCACCAGCTTTTGGGCTGTGCTACAGGGAAGTATAAGTTTTTGTTCACACTGTTTCTGCCTCCTCTTGGGTCCTGTGCTTGGACGCTGGTGTTGGGAACACTGTGAAAGGCTAGGGAGAGGGTGGGTGTAGCTGGGAGGATGTAAAGTCTTTAGTTTCAAAGTAACATCTGAAAAGAGATAACACTTCCAGAAGGTTCTTCTGCGAGTACACTCGTGCTACTGGGATGTTGTGCTGCTAAGAGTGGCCTCATCTTCAGTTCACTGTGGGGCGCCAGAGCTAAATGCTTCATTGTAGAAAGTCTGTCTGTGGTTTAATGTTGTTTTTCTAACAGTTTGGCAGTTTTAACTGGTAAATGTGGTTGGGGTGACTAGATCAAATCTAACCCAGAGCAGTCCAAAAGCAGGTTTCTTCTCCATTGCAGGATTCACCTCACCCGTCACATCGAGAACGAAGGGCTGCGCCAGAGGCTCGTTAGGGAGCTGCAGGAGCTGGTGCAGCACGTCTATGGGGATCAGCAGGCAGATCCAGAGGTTCTGGAAAAGCAATATGTGGAGCGAGTCCTCCTGCTGAGAAAAGTATGAGCAGTGATAGCACTGTGTCACCATTCTGGAGCTGAGGCGTTGTGGGATTCCTGGATGAAGGAATCCCACAGCCTGCACACACCTTCATGGCCTGCTCCAGTGCTCGTGTGCCAAAAATTTTGCCAGCTGCCAAAATCCCCTGATACAGGCAGCTGACCTGTGGGAATGGGCCTGGTGAATGTCCTGAGGGTCTTTGCAGAGTCATAAGCTCATCCATACCTTGCTGAGTTAGCAGAGAGCTCCCTCATGGAGAGACATGTCCCTGCTGTGAAAGTGATCATGGAACTGCAAAGGGTGCTTTGGGAAGACCTCTCTGCTTCCCACTCAGAGCAGAACTATGGATAGTGCTGGATCAGGTCAGCTGTGGCTTTGTCTAGATAAGCTGACAGCCTCCAAGCTGCACTTCTCCTGTAGCCCAGGGAGTAGCTGGCTTGGGGCAGGAAGGTCTAGCCCCCAGATCCCTCATGCCAGCTCACCTCTCCCCTTTGCTGACTGGGCAGTGTAAGGTGTTCTGCTTTGTTGCTGCCCTGTGGCTTAGAAGCAGAGTCCCCAAGCAGCCTCTGCTGAGCCAGATGAAACTCCTGGTGAAACCAGGGTGGTTTGTGTGCTGGGAGCTCAGTGAAGGGGTGCTGTTCCCAGTCTGCCCCTGGGATGCTGCTGTGGTATCCTTATGAAGAATAAAGCCCTCTTTGTAGGGGCAGGACCCGACTGTCCCAGTGTGATGGCTGTATGGTGGCAGTGGGACGGTGACTCGTGGCTTCCCACTGCCTGGTGAAGGGGCAGATGAACATAATCAGCTGCTTCCCCAGCCAGCTCTGAGTCACCCACACATGGCTCAGCACCTCAGAGACAGCCACAGGCCTCTGAGCTACCTCTGTGTCCCTGCTCCCTCCGAGGGGCTCTGGGGCTGGAAAACTCGGCTGCCTCAATGTCAGGCAGTGACATTTCCTCCGAGCAGTGTGAGGTGCAGGTGTGGGGGAGGTCTCCAGCTTGGTGTGAAGCCCAGGCTGGATGGGTTTGCTTTCCCCACAGTGTAACCCTCTGCCTTGCCAGCTTTGCTTTCTTTCCCCAGGGTCACATCAGCCTCCTGAAGAATCTGGTGTCGAGTGATTACTCTTACCTGTGGGTCAGGCCCTCGGTGTCCCGACAGCAGCTGCAAATGATTTCTACAGAAGCAGATGAAATAGGAAAACTAGTCTTAGGGTAAGTATGCTGCTGCCTCAGCTGAGTGTCAGTGGTGGCTCCTCATCTTTGAAATTTGTATTATTAAAAGGCAGTCAGAATTCTGCTTTTCCTGTGGTTTTTCAGGTCCTTGGCACAATTTTATGACTTAAACTTGGTCTTTTGAGTGAGCTCTGCTTCTGGCGAGCAGAGAGAGCACCCTGGCACTGGGATGGTGTGAAGGATAGGAATCCTGTGGTTTTCTTGTCCTCAGACTGTAAGGACACTTTCTTTTCCAAAGGCTCATGACAAGGCAGGCAGCTGCCTTGACCGTGGAGGAGTTGAACAAAGACCTGAGAAACCTCCAGAAGCAAACCAGAGAGACCAAGTACAGCAGCGTGATGCAGCTCCTCCGCCTGGCACTCAGTGGGCAGCAGGTACAAACAAGAAGTCTGAGAATAGGAGCCTTTCCCTGTTTCTTCCTTCTCCCCCCCCTTCCCCAGGTGCCTGTACTGGGACACTTCACAGGGCCCAGCATCAGTTCCATGTGGAGCACATGTGCCAGTACCCAGCAGCTCTGGCCATAAGAGCTGTTCTGCACGTTTGGAAGCAGCAGCAGTGTCAGAGCATGAATGTGCTGGTTATGAATCTGAAGTCAGAAAATCATGAGCAGCCATGGAGGGAGCATTGGCAAAGTTGTAGGTTTGGGGCAGAGCTGGGATTTTATGTGCAATCTGCTGTCACAGAGCTCAAAACCAAGTTTTATGAAAATTCTCCAAAGCCTAATCCTGGCTCAGCTCTGGCATTAATCCTTCAGGTCCATCTGACCAGGACTGGCATTTGCCTTCAGGAGGAGAAACCACAAACCCTTGTTTGAGCTGCTATCGAACCCCCCTCCTTGCTCTGACAGCGATCTGAGAGCTCTGTGGGGTCGGTCAGGGTGACACATAACCACGTGCTGGAAGTGGCAGTTGCCACGTGTGCGGTGACTCCTTCTGTGTTTGCAGCACGGGCCGAGCGTTGCTGAGATGATGGTGACTCTGGGGCCCAAGGAAGTGAGTGGCCGGATCCACAGAGCGCTGTGCAGCTGACACGGGACAGCGGTGACACTGCCAGGCCGCTCTTGGATGGCACAGGAGCACGGGCCATTGTCCTCCACCTGTGGTTTTGATTATCTCTGATCAGATGAGCTGGGCTTTGGAGCAGGCAGGTGTCCGTGCTGTTTCCAGATCTGTATGTACCTGCACTAAGCACAAACCACTTGGTCTGGAAGAGAAAGCAAATCCAAATTCAGCTGCATCCTGCTGTCACCTTGTGCAAGGAGCCAGGTTTGTACAGGGAGCCTGGCTTCCAGGGTGGGAGAAAAAGACATTTAACAGCATTTAAATTCAGACCACGTGGAGAGGAAGTAACTGCTGATAGCAGCAGATGAGTCTCATTTTGGAGATAGCTTCACAATCAGGGTACCTACAGCTACAGCAACACAGGTCTCCAGGAAATACTGTGTGGGGAAGGTATTTTTATAGAGAGAAATATATATATATATATATTTGAGCTTCTGCCTTCTTAGCTGCCCTGATGTCCTGCCAAGCTAAGTGAGCTGCTTGGAGAGGGGAACTCCCCTCCCTGTGTACTGTGTCATATGCATGGTTCTGCTAAAAATATCCCTGATCTGGAGACTGGAGTGTCTTTTCCTCTTTTGTCTGATGCCCTTTTAATCATTAAATTAATGTGGTGACTTTTCGTTCCGTTCTCACCAATGCTCTGCACGCCAGCGAGGGGAGGAGCTGCCGAAGGGATTTGGGGGGTGTTTTACTGGGCCCACGCCCACAGCGAACTCTTCCACACCACAAAAACTCACGTGGGCTTCGCACAGGGGCGTGGAAGGAGCAGGGGCGGGTGGATCTGCTTCCTGCTCGGGGCGGAGCGGAGCGGGAGCCCATGGCTGGCACCGGGGAGCTGCAGCGGTGGCTCAGTGAGTGGGGATGGGGGTGGGGTCCGGCGCTGCCTTGGCCGCTGGCTCCGGTGCCACTTCCAAACGGGGCGGGCACTGGAACAGCTTCAGCTCTGTGGGTGAGGGCCCATCATCTTCACAGAACCCCTCTGGGGTGATGTTCCTGGGTGCTGTCGCTGTATCTCTTCCCCAACTCTCCTGCCCATTCTCGGCCACCAAAGCTGGTTGAGCAACAGGTTGGGGAGTGGATAAAGCAAAAAAAGACTTATTTTCCTCAAATTACTGTGCAAAAGGGTAAACGGTGCCTGTGTTCCAGCACATTTGCCATATGGTCCTGGGAGAGCTGCCTGCAAATGGTTTTTAAATTTCTTGTGCTAAAAGCAATATCTGCTGCGGTCAGGTTGTGCCTGACTTTAAAAATGTGCTCAGGACTGTATTTTTTGGCAGATTTTAGTAACAGCTGTTTCCTGCTCATCCCATTTGTGTTACCAAAAGCCCCAGAGCAGCAGCGAGGTCTGAGCTGCTTCCTGCCCTGAGCCCCTCGCTCACACTGAGCCTGGGCTCTGCTGCTCCCCTTCATATTTTTCTCTCTCTGTAAGACAAGGCCACTGACCCAAGTGTCCCTGAGGAAAACTGGGAATGCATCCAGCGGTTCTGTGACCAGGTGAACGCCGACTCAGAGGGGTAAGGCAGAGGCACAGCTCTTCGTGTTCGCTTGGGCTGTGTCTGGCTCTGAGCTTCCCTCATGGCTGGGGGGGAAAGGGGCCTGGGGCAGCAGTGTGGGGAGCTGGAGAAGGAGCTGGGAGTGGACTCAGTGGGCTCTGCTGCTCCTGGGAGTGGAAATGAGTTGGAAATAGCTGTATGCCAATGTGTTTGGTGGAGGGTGATGCCTGGGATTAGCTCAGACATCCATTGCTGGAACAACACCAGGCATCAGGTCCTGCTGGCCGTGCCCTCAGTAGCCCCTCTGGAGTCTGGCCAAGGATTCCTGATGTGGGGTTCTGCACAGAAGCCCTGAGGGAGCTCAGCCTTGGTGTTTCCTTCCTGAGGGGTGGGTGATCTCTGCTGGGATTTGTCCACTTTCCAGCTGAGTCTGGGCTCTGTGGGAAGTAGCCAGGACTAATTAGGCAAATGGCCTGTGAAAGCTTAGTGGTCATCTCTGTGCTTAGAGCAGACAGCTCAGAGCTCACAGAATGGCACCTGTGTCGTGCCCAAGAGCTGGCACAGCCTGGCTGGGCTGTGGAGAGCCAGCTCTCATGTGCCTGCCCAGAGACATCCCCCAGCCTGTCCCCACTGCTCCCTCCAAGGGACAGCCCCTGGGCACGGCCGGAGGGCAGCGCTGGGATCGGGATCACACTGTGTGTGTGCCAGCCCCAGCCAGCGCCCTGCCCAAGGAAGGGTCTCTCCTGTTGTGAATCCAGCAGCTGCTCTTCTCTGCAGAGCAAAACCAGCAGCGTTTTTTTTTTCTGGGAAGTTTGTGGTCTGACTTGCTTCTGCTCCTCCCCAGCCCATTGCTTGCGCTGAGGCTGCTGGCACATAAAATCCAGTCCCCTCAGGAGAGGGAAGCTCTCCATGCACTCACAGTAAGTACTTCCATCCACACTTGGGAACAGAATTTGGTGAGTAGAACAGCATAGCAGACAGTACAGCTCTCTCTTCCCTTAGATATCTCTCCCTTTCTCTTTCTTGGATGTCTCTCCCTTTTAACTTTCCCTTGCACAAGGAATACAGGAACCAGGGCAGAGCAGAGGGAGTAGCTGCTGTTGTTCCTCCCCACATCACTCAGCTGAGGTGTTTCTGTCATCTGCAGCTCTGTCTGTGTGACTTGTGTCCTACCACAGGGCAGTGGCCTGGAAGTTGTTAGTGATAGGTAGGACAGAGCAGACAATCTCAAACATGCTGCTGTAGAAAGCTGGTGAAGGAAAAATGCGTGTCCTTGCTGCGCAGTTTTCTCAGTGTCTTGTATTTGTGAATGCAGTGCCAGAAAGTTCTTAGATTTAGGATTAAAATGGCAAAGTTTTTGAAAGCTCCCTAAGCCTGGTTTGTTCAGTTCCTGTTGGTAACATTTTGTATTCTGCAGGTGCTGGAGACCTGTGTGAATAACTGTGGTGACAGATTTCACAGCGAAATAGCAAAATTCAGGTTTCTGAATGAGCTGATTAAAGTGCTTTCCCCGAAGGTAGGTGGTGGTTACAGGGCCTTTCAGGATGAGAAATGCAGCCTCCCTTTATCAGAGGCTGTGGGATCTTCTCACCACATTCCTCTGCATCAGGGCAGGCCTGGGACTGCCTGAAATACCTTCTTGGCATCGCAGCCATCACTTGCCCATTTCGATGGGTCTTGCACACATTTGCCACTGGCACATGTTTCATTTTCCATTGCATCAGCCCGAGGGCAGAGCTGCAAAAAGCTGATTTCAGAGAAATTCTCAACTGAAGAACAAACCCCCTTCTCTAGGTCCCAGGCTTGGTAATCAGATTCCAGTGAAACCACAGAGTTTAAAGAATATGTCACTGAAGACAATTCTGTTTGTTGCTCTGACAGGACAGGTACCCTCATACGAATTTGAAATGCCTGATCTTGGGTAGGTTTGTGTTTTTATAATACGTTAAAGTGAGCGCTCTCAGGCAATAATAAGAGAAATTGGAGAAAACCTCCAGATGCTGATAAAAGAGAGTAACTTTTGTTTCTGGTTTTGTTCAGTTTTCCTGTGCCCGGGGCTGGCTGGGCCGATGGTGCGATTGCATTGCAGCAGTTAAGGGAAGTGGTTAAAGTTAAGCACAGATCTGTTTTCACTGAAATAAAACAACCTCCTTTGGATTTTGGATTCAATAACTAATCAGAAAATTTTGAAGTGGTTTAATTTTGATTGTCATACAATATGTATGTAATTATTTTACACTTAATAGCATTCCTTTTGTTCACAGACACAGCTAGATGCACTGTTCCCTAAACCCCAAAAGCACTGTGAATAAACTCTTAGGAATCCATTTTCTCCTTGGTCTCTGGACACAAACGCCTCGGGGCCAGATCCCTGTGCCAGATCTGGCACCAATGCTTTGGGTTTGCCCTTAAAATTTTATCTTTCTTTACCATTTTGTTTACAGTACTATGGAACTTGGTCTTCAGACAAAGTCAAGTTGAGGGTCACAGAAGTGATATTCAGCTGGACAGTCTGGTTTCCCCAGGAAGTCAAAATCCGGGATGCTTATCAGATGCTGAAGAAACAAGGTTCAGTTCTGTTATTTCAGTTTCCTTTTTAGCCTCCCAAGCCACGTGCTTTCCCCCCACAGATATCTGTCCCCTTCCATTTGTGACTCAGCTTTTTCATAACATGCTGTGTGCAAGGAAAAGAGACAAAGGCCACACTTCCCAGGCTGGTTGGGCACTGAAGGGTGCATGGAACTGTTTAAAAGGATTTACCCAAGAAAAGCCTCCCTGAATCACAGCTCAGGCTGGCCTGGAGGCCTCTGTTCACACAGTGCTCACACTGTGTGCAGGGAAAAGATACAGGACAAACTCAGAATGATCTTTGCCCCTGGAATATTCTCCCAGGATTATGATAGATGAGTTCAGAGGGTTCCTGAGCTGAATTTTTTATCCATTCCATTATATTTAATAGTCCTCAGTGATAATCCAGAAATCCCACACAAAACTTCCCACACGGTTGAGCATCAGGGTTTCAGAAGCTTGGACAGCACTGAACAGCTACTGTTACCTGTTCCAGGGATTGTTAAAGAAGATCCCAAATTACCAGAAGACAAAATTTTACCCCCGCCTTCTCCCAGACCTCAGAATTCTATTTTTGACACAGATGAAGAGAAATCCAAGGTAAACCTTAGAGTTTTCATGGTGCACCCTCTGATTTGTACTGATAAGAGAAAAGGCTTAGTAACATTTGGGAGCTTATGCTGTTTCAAAGAAACTGTCTCAGAATAATGTTGATCCTTCCTGTGGTACAAAGCTAGAGAATGAATGCTGTGAGGCTTTGTCAGAAATGTTTGCTTAGTGAAAAGTGAAACTTCTTTATAGAAAAGCATCAGTTTCTATGAAACTTTCCCAAGGAAGGGCTTCTCTGGGTCGTACAGAAATTCTGACGAGCCAGAGAGTTCCTAATCCCAACAGCCAAACTCTGTGCAGGCAGCATTATAACCTGAATTAGATCACGGGACAGGAGCCCACAGCTTTCCAGGATTACAGGAACTGGAATGTCTCGTGTGTGATGTGTGCCTGGAGCACAGTGCCCAGAGGCTGCTGCTCACTGCTGTCCCATCTCTGCCCTGACAGCTCCTGGCCAGGCTTCTGAAGAGCAGCCACCCCGAGGACCTGCAGGCAGCCAACCACCTGATCCAGAGTGTGGTTAGAGAGGTGGGAGCTCCTGGGGGAGAAGCCTGTTTGCAGCCAGGGAGGGTGGGAGGGGATGTGGCCATTCAGGTTTTGACAGGAGATCCTCTGTACTGGATCGGAATACAGCCCCAGAGGAGGGGCCATTTTCAGTCTTCATTATTCTCAATTTACAGTGTGAGACCATTTTGTTTTGTTTTGCCAAAGTATGCCACTGTCAGGAAGGGGAAGATGTGAATCTCATTACCCAGGAGTCTGGGTGGTGGGACACTTCCCCATCAGTGGGATCCTGGCAGTAGGACGGCAGTAGTGGTAGGAAGTTTCCAAAATAAACTCAGTTCCTAGGTGGAAAACAGCCACAATCTGCACAGAACTGCTTCTTTCCTGCACAGAGTGTGTGTGTGCATCTGGCCTGTCCATTTTCATGTTCCATCTGAAACAGCATCCCACTTCTCTACTTATGTAGATTTGGTTTAACAGATCCCTGCGGTCATTTTGAGCATGTTGTTCTGTGTGGCAGAAACCACCAACTCCCAGTTTGAATTCTGAAGTCTCACTCATGCCTGTGGTGAGATGGATTCCGTAGGGAGCAGCACAGGGCCAGGGTGCCCTGAGTGGGGCAGAGGGATTCTCTCTCTGCCCTTGGCATGAAGGTGGGATGCAGCTGGGGGCATGTTCTCACCTGCCCTGCTTTGTGTCTCCTCTACCTGCAGTAAGGTATTTATAGGAAGGAACTCCCCAAGCGTGACCCGGAGTGCCCCAGCCAAGCACATGCACTGGCCATATCAGCCAAATCATCATCGACCTTTACTTCATTTTTCATCACAGGAGCAAGAAAAGTCAGCTCAGGTGTCCCGACGACTGAACGCCATCAGCGAGGTTTCAGAGAATGTCAGACATATGGATGAGTTACTGGAGAACTACAGGAGACAGGAATTATCCCCAGCTGACCAGGACACCCTACAGGTAAATGTTCTTTTTTCTGCATAACTGCTTTTCTTCCTCCCTCTTCTAGAGGGAGCATCACTTAGAGGTGGCCATGGAGATAGAAGAGTGAGCGTGCCGGGGATCTCCTGAGCAATGACACGAAATGTTTCGTCCCCAGGCTCTGTTCCAGCGCTGTGAGAAGCTCAGGCCGCTGCTCTTCCGCCTGGCCAGCGAGGCAGTGGCTGACGATGAGGTTCTAGGTAAGAGCCAGCACTGTCCCTGCATTTCTTTGCAGCTCAGTTTGTCACCTGTTCTGTGACAGGGGTGTGCCTTTTCTCTGGGAGGGGAGTGCTTGGGCACGCAGTACCCAGAGGTACAGGCAAAGCTCTCCACTTTCACCAGACCCAGGGGAATGGCACTGAGTCCCCTGCTGCCCCTCCAGGAGGAAGCTGTTCTCACTTGAAGCCCAAAGTTAAACAGTGAATCCATTTCTTCCAGCTGAGGTGGTTTCCAGAGTTTTTGGAGTTCTGATGTTCAGAGAACTGAAGGCTTTCGAGGTCTTTTCTCCCCAGAGATTGAAGTTTTCCCTGTCTGTAAACACAGAAGGGAGAATATGTTTTAAATTTTGTAAGTGTAATAGTGAGGAGGGTCATAAGAGCAGAATCTTTGAAATCCACAGTCGTGAAACTTAGCCCTTCCCAGAGGATGGCATTACAGTCCTGTCCATGTGCTTTGAAAACCTGACTGAGGTGGTGATTGCTGAACAGACACCTGAAAAAGCAACCACAAGAGCTCAGCTGTGCCTCACACCTTCCTTTCACATCCATGGGTGCCAGGGCACTTCAGCTGGGGAGTGCTGGATTATAGACTCGAGTACAGTGGGAAAAATGCAGAAGAAATGGCAGGAACTGGAAGTACTTTAGAGATGGGATCAGATTTCACGGTGATCTTGCTAAATGACAGAGAGGTCTGAAATCACCAGTACTGTGTGCAAAATGGAATGAAAGACAAGTGAGGAGCTGAGGACAGGCTGCTCCACCAGCCTTTGCTCCGGGCAGGTCCCCAGGTGCACTGTCCCTTTCTCACGAGCAGTTTGGAGAGTGCTGTGGAACTGCCCTGCCAAATAGCAGGTCACTGTTTTGGTTCTCCTCTCCATCCCCAGCTGAGATCCTGCAGGCCAGTGACAAGCTGACACGGGCGCTCGGGCAGTACAGGCGGGTTGTGTCCCACCAGGAGAACGGCGATGGAGAGGCTTCATCCTCCAGCTCTGCCTGCGTGCCAGGTGAGGAGCATCGGCAGCTCTGCTCCTGTGTGCCCAAGGGGAGGGGTTTTGGAAGGGAATAAATGTGGAGAAAATCTTATAACACAGGAAAAATGTTATGTAACCGTCATCATCGCTCTCTTCCCCAAGCGTGCCCACCAGCCCCACGGCGCATGAAGAGCTACACCCTGATGGACTTCTCTGAGCTGGAGGCCACAGCCCAGACTCCCACAGCCCCCTCTGCAGACACAGCCTCGGCCTCCCGTCATGGCAGCACAACCTCCCTGTGCCTGCTCGAGGAGGAGTTCCAGTCCTTAGGTCTGTAGCCCAGTTCAGTGCTACCCTTATTATTACTGGGATTGGTGGTGATTAATTAAGAGAGGAGAGCTTTGACTTTAATGTCAGTCCCAAGAGAAAGCAGAGCCTTTCAGTCCTGTGCTTTCAGGAATACAGTGTCTTTAGTGGTCTTAGTCTGTAGCCAAACCACTGTTATGCAGCAAAGGAGGAACCTCTGGAAAACCTGTGTATTCTGTAAACTATCTGTGGCATTTTGCATCTTTCTTAGGTCTCAGCAATTCCCCTGTTGTACAGAAACCACCATCCAGTTTTGGCTTAGCAGAGGTGAGTGATGCTCAGATACTTAATAGTCCATAAGGTATAAAGGACAAAAATCAGAGGTGATTCCTGGTCTGGCTTTGTCTGGCAGCCTTTTTTACATTACTTTATTATGAAGGGAAACTGGAATCCTCCTGCTCTCAATGAATCTTGCAGCTGCAGTTTGCAACCAAATTACTCATATTTATTTCTATTTTAAGTAGTGGTATTAAAAACAAGGTTCTTTTCAGTGGAATGTTTTTTTTTTTTTTTTTGCTGATATTCTATAGCATGAACCTGAAGTGCCTTATTTTCTAGCCTACTGTATGCAATGAATATAGTGAAGCTGTAAGTGCTGTTCAAACCCTGGGACCACAGGAGAGCTGGGAAGACAGCTGTGCAGGGAAGAGTGAATTCCAGGGCCTGAATGAAGAGCTCTCTCCACCATCCAGGACCAAAACATTCTCTTTGTAAGCAAACTCTGCATAACAGAGTCAGATTTTGGGGTGGAAGAATACTGTTTTACAGCAGGGAGATCTAGGAAAACTTGTCATCTATCCCTGGTTAGTGATGGCAAGTGATCCATCCTCACATTGGCTCTTTTCTGCAGTTGTGCACCTATTAGTTGCATTTTGTGTAATTGCACACCAGGGCCTTCCAAGGCTCAGAAATTCAGGGAGACAAATCCCATTGCCTGGGAACAAGGTGATGTTGAGCTAAAGGAACAAAAACCTAACAGTCAGGTCTTTTTATAATAACCTGTCACTCAGAAATTACTTTCCTTAGCTTTCTCCAGACTGTGAGAAAATCGTTTCCAGGCACTCAGTGGAAGCTTGGAAGAGTTCACAAACCGAATTAATCATCCACAGATCTTCAGAGCAGGGGACGTTACAATATGCTTATCCAATCTGCCATAATACAAGAAATTTTACTGGAGAGTCCCAGCTTCTTGCAGTGTCTTTGATCTGGAATTTACCCTAATCTCCCTGATGAGGGTTCCAGAAAGCTGTGCACAGGGAGACCAGACTTACAAAGCCCTAAGCTAAGTCTCACTGCAGTAACAGAACCAAAATCTGCCTTAATGAATTTTGAAACAGCAACATCTTCCATATTAGAGAGAATTTTTGAATTTCTCAACTCAGAGTGTAAGCTTGTAGTTTCTTTATACGTAAAGGGGATGAGGGATTGGGAATATAGACAGATACAGCAGAAGATGGTCTGTCTCATGTAGTGTCCCCAGTTAATAAAAGTTTTCTACATGCTTTTCTTTCCAGGGATTTATCACCAATGAAATTGCCCTTTCCAGATCTCCCAAATAGCTCAGTGGCAGATCCTCCACTCCCCAGTCCAGGCTACGAGCTGAAGCCTGCTGCCTCTTTGCATCCAGCTCCCTATGATGCTTCTCTAGAAAACCTTTTTGTCCCTTTAATTTCAATTACACTGAGTAAGTGCAATCATTCTGTGTGCCAGCTCTGCTTACTAGAGCTCCTCCATGGTTTTGCAGGGAAGCAGCTATTCTTCCCTGAACATACCTTCGTGCTGTGTGGGTCGGCTGGAGACAAATAATGACTGTCCTATGAAGGGCTTAATGTATCCGAGAATTTGAGCAGGTGCTAGGGATCCTAACATGGAAATGTCTTTGTCCTCCCTACTCATTAGTCAGGAGTTTCCTGTCCTGGCTGATCTTTGGTCTGTGAGTGTGATGGAAGAAGTAAAAGTTTGTTTCTGTGATTTCTTTTTGCTGTTCCATATCCCATCTTTCTTGTTCCACCCTTGGATGGGAGGGGAATGCCAGCTTTGATTCTGATTCTCCTTTTGTCTCTGGCAGGCAGTATCTCTCCACTCACTGTGTACGACAGGAATGGTTTCAAGGCCATGCTCCACTTTTCCAGAGATCCAGCTCCTGGCCGGCCAGATGTGCTGGTGATGGTTCTGTCCATGCTGAGCACCTCAGCTCACCCCATTAAGGACATAGCATTCCAGGCTGCAGTCCCAAAGGTGAGAAGCCTGTGACAAGTAGCAGAGATGTTCAGAAACGTCCTGAGGAGAAAGTTCACCATTTCTTGCTTGGTATTTGCCTTCCTCGCGGGAAATCGCGTGGCTCCCTTTCTCAGTATCCATGGCCTTGCTACAGCCAGACAGGGCTCCAGACCTGCTGCTTCAGCTTCCTGGGTAAGGCTCTGTGCTGCCTGTGAATGTGCAGCAGAGAACTGGCTGTTTGGGAATATCTGCCTTTAGATGCAGGCTGTGCTTTTCACTGGGTGACAAAGTCTGGCTGACGTATCTTTAGCCAGCTCTGCGGCTCAGTAACACTCAGTAATCTTTTCCAGTGTGGACTAAAAAGTGTTCCTTTTGTTTCCTCTTTCAGACCATGAAAATAAAGTTACAGCCAGCCTCTGGTTCTGAGCTGCCAGCCTTCAGTCCCCTCCTTCCTCCCATGGTGGTGTCTCAGGTGCTGCTGCTCACCAACCCACACAAGGTGCTGCTGGTGGGGCACTGGGAATGTCACTGAGGTGGATGGGGTGTTTGCATGAAAGATGGGGAGAGTCTTAATAATGAGAAGACCCAGGGGAGACTATGCTGGGAACAGCTGTTCCTGCTGGAACAGCTTTGCAGAGCTATACTCTGAAGGACTGGGTGGGCAGTGACTGCAGGGGCCTGCACAGCTCTGCCCCATCTGCCCACAGAGATGGCTCCAGGCTCACACTGTGCAGGTGTTGGCAGCTGATGGAACACGAGGCCACCCAAGGCACAGCTGATGAGTGGCAGATCTCTTGCATTGGTGAAGAATGATGAGACCCAAGATTGGTGTAAAGAACCCTCTGTTTCTGAAAAGGCTGGCCAGGCCTGGATTGCCAATATGCCTTTGGGTGGCTTGCACAGGTCTCCCAGTTTCTCCTTGACTGTTTAGGAAGATCCTTTTTTTATCGTGTGCAGAGCTTGCATATGGCTGGTGTTACTCTCCCCTTTCAGAGGTGACTCACCACAGTAAGGTTACCAGGGGTGAGCCTGACAGGGGCCCAGGAATCTGTAATCATGATGTGCCCCTCTCTTTTCCTTTCTCTCGCAGGATCCCATTCAACTGAGGTACAAACTGGTGTTCACACAGGGTGTGCAGCCCTTCAGTGAGGTGGGAGAGCTGACTGGCTTTCCAGAAGCAGAGCTCTGGAGCAGGAGTTGAAGTCCAGCTGGTTTGAACATTGCCATGATGCCTTAGCAATGGATGTGGAGGGAGTGGGGGCCAGCAGTGATGGCCAGAACTCCATAATGACTCCTTTCCTCAGGATCTGCCATCTCCTTCTTCCTTTTTGTGCCTGGCAGGAGGAGTGTGAACTTCTCACAGCTTTCCCCTGTAGCTGACCCCACTTTACAGGACCCTGCTGAAGGGCTCTGGCGCCTCGATGCTTCTGTCATACACACCTTTCCTGCCCCTTTCTGGGCCCATTTGCCCTCTTCCCCACTACTTCTTTAATTAAAAAAGAAGTAAATCCACACCCCCACTCAGCCCTCGTGCCAGCGTGCCTGGAGCAGGGGCTGTTCCCGGGATGCAGGGACATCCCCGACCCCGTTTTTCCTGGGATCTGCGTGCGGGGTAAGGCAAGAGCGGGAGGAGCGGTGGGAACGGCACCGAGGGGAGCGATGAGAGCTGGGCAGTGCCGTGCTGGGGACCGGGCCGGGCGGGACGGCCGGGCACAGCCCCCTGCCCGCCGCAGCCCTCGGCCGGCCACCCCCTGTGCCAGGGGATCCGGGGCTCCCCTCAGCGGGCCGGCCCCGGGACCGCTTCGGGACCGCCCTGGGACCGCCCGGGACAGCCCCGGGACCGCCCCGGGACCGCTTCGGGACCGCCCGGGACAGCCCCGGGACCGCTTCGGGACCGCCCGGGACAGCCCCGGGACCGCCCCGAGACCGCTTCGGGACCGCCCGGGACAGCCCCGGGACCGCCCTGAGACCGCCCCGGGACCGCTTCGGGACCGCCCCGGGACCGCCCCGGGACCGCCCCGGCACCGCCGAGCGCTTCCGGGTGCGCGGCGGGGCCGTGTCCGGCTGTGCCCCCGCTGTCCCCCCGTTGTCCCCCCGTCGTCCCCCCGCTGTCCCCCCGTTGTCCCCCCGTCCTCCCCCCGTCCTCCCCCGTCCTCCCCCCGTCCTCCCCGCGGTTCCCCCGCGGCCCGGGCCCTGGCGATGGATTTCTCGCGGTTCCTGTCGGACGAGTTCGAGGTGAAGGGCTGGGTGAACGCGGCGTTCCGCGCCGTGCAGCAGGAGGCCCCGGGCAAGGTGGACGCCCACGCCGCCACCCTGGTGATGAAGCTGCAGCTCTTCATCCAGGAGGTCAACAACGCCGTGGAAGGTGCGGGGGCTGGGCCGGGGGGGCTCTGCTGCCGTGGGGATGTGTCGGGCCGAGTCCCGTGCGGGTTTTGCGGCCCCGTTCAGCCCTGCTCGTGTGCTCCTGAGAGCTGCGTGTCCGGTACCTGAGTCCTCCTGGGATGCTCAAGGGGTGATGACAGGGACACCTGTGCGGGCCACCCGAGGGCGTGCTGGCGATCCAGGCCTGGCCTACCTTGTCAGGACAGAGGGATCCTTACACCGATCTGGGGCCCCGTGATTATCCACCAGCACATCTGTGCCAAGCGCTGACAAACAGCAGCCCCTGCCAGGGATAATAAGGAGAACTTCTTCCCTGTAAGGTTTGTCCAGCCCTGGCACAGGCTGTGAGGGCAGTTGTGGAGTCACCATCCCTGCAGGGATTTAAAAGCCTCCTGTACATTGGTACCTGGGGACATGGGTTAGTGGTGGCCTTGGCAGTGCTGAAGGAACAGCACTGAACTGCTGGGGACAGTTGGACTCTGGTCTCAGAGGGCTTTGTGATTCCGTGGTAAAGTACTATAAAGTACTAAATATTTAAACTTTAAAGGTACAGCTGAAGTTTTGTTGCTTGCTGTTTTGCTGTGTTGCCTTGTGTCATTTTTTTCAAGTACTGAAGATTAAATAAGATTATTGAAAGACTCTCCCATTCCTGAAAGGGCTCTTAGCACTCCTCACTGACTGATCAATGTTTCTGCAGAAACAAGCCATCAGGCTCTCCAGAACATGCCCAGAGTCCTCCGGGAGTTGGAAGTCTTGAAACAGGAGGCAACGTTCCTGAAGGAACAGATGATCCTTGTTAAAGAAGATATAAAGAAGTTTGAAGAAGACACAGCTCAGTCGATGCAGGTCAGTTCTTATAGGTTAGATATTAGAAAAAGGTTCTTCCCCCAGAGGGTGGTTGGGCACTGAACAGGCCCAGCCAGGGCAGTCACAGCACCAAGGCTGACAGAGTTCAGAAAACGTTTGGACGATTCTCTCAGGCACAGGGTGTGACTCTTGGGGATGTGCGGGCTGAGGGTTGGACTCGATGGTTGTTGTGGGTCCCTTCCAACTTGGCATATTCTGTGATTCTGTGATACTTAGTGTTTATCTGCAGCTTGTCAACTTTAAAATTTGTGGAAAGATGGGTGTGACCCAGGCCTGTGCAATCTGCATGTCCTGAGGAACAGCTGCTCAAGTGTGAGTTCAGAGCTGCTGGTACCTGGCTGGGGACACTGCTTCCTGCCTGGGGTGCAGAGCATTTTTAGGCAAAGTGGATACTAAAAGTACAAGTGCAGAATTCAAACTAACCTAAACTAACCTTTCGTTGTTTGACTTTGCAAGTTCATTTTACATCTCTTGCATCTCAAGTTCTTTCTGCCTATTTCTTCCTCCTTGTATCATGATCTTTTCGTATATTTTTTTTTAAGTCCAAGACAAAAATAACTCTGCTGAAATAAGCATCCATGGCAGTCACCTCTTTTTTTCAGTGGGCAACATTGTGTTGTTTTTTCTTCAGGTCCTGGTAGAGATTGACCAAGTTAAGTCCAGGATGCAGTTGGCTGCCGAGTCCCTTCAGGAAGCAGACAAATGGAGCACGTTAAGTGCAGACATTGAAGAGACTCTTAAAACACAAGTAAATACTGAATTATTCTGTTTGGTCTTTGTGCCTTCAGCTTTCCAGCGAACTGCATTTAAAAGTAGGCTTTTGAAGTGACTCTCAAACGTGTTGCTGTTTGAAATGTCATTATGAAGCTGGTGCTGATGCTCTGAGGTCACCCTTGGTAACAGGCTGCCCTTGGTGCTGGCAGGATGTGTCCCTGATTTCAGCCAAGCTGACGAGCATGCAGAGCAGCCTGGCCATGCTGGTGGACACGCCGGATTACTCCGAGAAGTGTGTGCACCTGGAGGCACTGAAAAACCGGCTGGAGGCCATGGCCAGCCCTCAGATTGTTGCTGCTTTCAACTCCCAGTCTGTAGGTCAGTAATGCTTGGTGTCATTTACTATCAACATAGAGTATATTGGTCTTCAAAACAGTGTTTGTGTGGGGAGTTGGTGTCCTGGAGGCTTCTGGTGCTGAGTCATGGGCTTTCCTGGTGGAGCAGATGCCCTGGAATGTTTTGTGCTCTGCAGCTGCCTGGGATGGAGGTGCTGAGGCAGGGCTGCCCTGCTGTTGTAGTTTAGTTCTGTCAGGGATGCTCTCCAGGTAGGAAGTGCTTCTCAGGTAAGCAGAAGGTCCCCTCTTCAAAACCTGTTTTTGTGTTACCATGGTGCTGCTGGGCATTTCTGCTACAGCTGGGTGGTGTAATCAGGAAGGAAATTTGTTTGGAAACCTTCTGACTCCTTGCTGCCTTATAAAAGTGGCTTTATAAACTCTGCTTAAAAAACTTGTCTTTTTGGACTGTTCTTTATACTCTTCCTTCCCTCTGCTCCCGTCAGCACTCCTGAAAAGTCCTTTTTCTGGTTGTTGACTCTCAGCTGTGTGCACCTCAAGGTCCCAGGGGGATCTGGGGCTGTGGGGTACAAACCAGGCTATTTAGGAACCTGTGTCTCCAAGCTCTGTGCAGGAGCTCACTGTGCCATGGGTCAGTCTAAGGCACAGGGGGCAGTTTTAAGACAGGTGAAAGCAAACCTGAGGCCTTTGCCAGGAATGCTCCAGGTTTGTAAGTAGTGGCTTGTTTCTGGAAAACAACGATTTCCTTCTAGGAAATGCTCTGTCTTTGTCTGACTTAATACCAGGTACATGTGCTGGCTAAGAAGTTAATTTTAAGAAGTAAATTCATTCCTCTTGTCTGCTGCCTGTTCTTGACTGAGGGTGGGCTTTAGGCAGTTTCTCTCCCATTTGAGGAGATAAGCAAAGAAGAGGTGAAATCTATCTTTCTGTGTAGGTCTTTTTGCATGCTCCCTTAGAAGAATTCTTGCTCAGACTGATGTCTCACCCTCAGCTTTGAGGCTGATCCTGACTGCCTCTTCTCTTTTGTGTAGATCAGGCAAAAATGTTTGTTAAAGTTTTCACTGAAGTTGATCGGATGCCCCAGCTTCTTGCTTATTATTATAAATGTCACAAGGTAAGTGTTTTGGTAATGTTTTACCATTTTATGGATAAAAATTGGAATGCTTACTGGGCTTTGACTGCAGAGGGAGCTGCTGCCCCACGGATCTCACCTTTGCTGTGGCAGGGAGGTGACACCTCTTCCTTTTTGTGTTTCCTTCTCTGGCTGGCTCTGAACAGCTGTAGTTACTCCCCGTGTTTCAGGAGTGATTCTCTGTTCAGGTCCTGGTGTCTTTCTGCAGCAGACACGGGATATGTGTGTTCTGCTTGATTTCTCTGTGCCACACATGGTTTTACTTTGCTCTCTGTGGATGTGGCTATGTCAGCAGTAACTTCATTACTGCAACTTGCCATCTGCTGAGTTCTGTAAACTCTTTTCAGGTGAGATTAAAAGTTGGAATTCCAGACAGTTCTGTAGCCATAACATGAGCCTCAAATTTCTCACATGACTGTGACTTTTGAGGATTAAGTTCAAGGCTGGGGCTTGCCAAGTATTTCAACTATTATGTGGGGGTATCAGTTACAATCTCATTTTATGAGTAAAATACCAACGTTAATTAAATCTCTGAATCACTAAAAAGCCTCAAGCTTCATGCTGAAAGTCTTTTCCTTCTGTGGTGCTGAATTAAATGTTACACTGAAATCTGGAGAGAGGAGCAAGGGTGGGCCTCATGTTTTGGCAGAAGTGCTGTGCGTGGGGGTGCTGGATTTGGAGTAACAAAAGCAAGACCTGTGGCCTGTCCATTCTCCTCTCAGCTGGTTCTTGTTCCCTGTCAGGTGCAGCTGGTGGCCGTGTGGCAGGAGCTTTGCCAGAGTGACCTGAGCTTGAATCGGCAGCTGACTGAGCTGTACGACACACTGCTGGGGACGTGGCACTGCCAGCTCCAGTGGGCAGCACAGGTGCAGTGACAGCTTAACCTTGGGGCAGGGGTGGGAGAGGACAGGGCTGAGCACACTCTGAATTCTCCCAAAGCTCCAAATAGCTGATGGCTGCTCACACTGAGTAACACTCTGTGCCTTATCAGTGCACAGGGAGACAACCCACTTTCTGTTCCTTGTGCGGCCCTTGCAGACAGGATTTGAGGTCTGGTGTTCCAGCAGAGCAAGGTTGCTGTGTTATTGACATTAAAGCTGCTCTATCGCTTTCATCTGTAGCTTAAGTTAAACCTAATTTGTTGGTGTTGCAAATGTGTTCTGTTGCAAGACATTTGAAATGCCTGAGTTGCTTTATCACTTGGCCTGGAGGAAGCCCTCAAGGTTGTGTTGGACTGATACATGTCTCTCTCTGTAAGATATCTGATGGCTTCTGCTGTCACCCCTTGGAGTCTGTGTGCTTGTTTTTCCTGACAAGAATAATGTAGGATCAAAAAAAGTTACTGTCCTGTAGTGAAGTGAAGAAATAAGTTCACATTGCTAAGCCTGTGAGAGTTTTTCATCCATGAAGGGTAAGAGATTCTTATCTTCGTGTCACAAAGCCGGTGTCAGTGCGAGGCCTGTGCTGCAGAGGAGCTCAATGTTTCCTTGAAATGTGTTTTTTCTGCTTAATGATTCGATGTGACTTACAGGTCAGATGTCAGGTTACATTTTAGCAGATAGTTTTTGAACTGGGGATTGTGAGAAATGGCATGTGGGGGCAGAGTTTGTGTCACTCAGTCTCCTGTTTTACTTCTGCTTTCTGAAAAACTCTTGGACCTTTTTGATGGTGATCTTGGCTTTCAAAGCAAATGAGCAGAACAGCTGATGAAAAACTCATAATAAAAGGCTGGAACACACTTTATGCCAGTGGAGTGGCTGATTCTCAGCTCATTACAGGCTTTCTAGCCTTTCAAATACTGACTTCTGCCCATTTGGTCAGTAATTTGGCTCACGATACAGTACTATTTCTTCATATATTACTGATACATGTTTGTTCCCAACACACCTGTGTAAACTGAGTGCTCTGTTTCAAATACCTTTTTCTGCCAGGTGGTTTTTGAATCACTGTAGTGCCTGTGTTCTGCTGAATTCAGTTTTTGACCTGTGCCTATTTCCTAGTTTCTTGGTGGCTGTACTCAAAGCACAATGGTACACAGGTATTGTCCTAGTCTTTTGTCATCAGTCTGTCCTGTATGCTATGTCAGTAGGGTTCCTGTAGCCTTAGCAGACCTCTTTTGGGTTTTTTACCCCCGGGAGGTTTCTCATGTTGGGAAGCTGCTGCTGCTGCCTCCGCTCTGTGTTCCTCTCAGGTATTGTGCTTTTACCACTGCTGCCACAGGTTTTCAAGAATCCCCATGAAATTGTGACTGTTCTGTTGATCCAAACTCTGGGAGCACTGGTGCCTTCCATCCCTGTGTGCCTCAGCACTGCCATGGAGAGGGCAGGCCAGGACACCAAGCTGAGCCAGCTGCTGGAGCTGCACGATGCCACTGTCCACTTCGCCAAGGGGCTGGAGCTGGCGATGCTGCCAAACCTGAGTAAGGCTCTGCCACTGAGTTCTGTCATTCTGTTCTGTCCCTTTGTAAAGTCCCACTGTGGGATTTTGTTTAGTTTTAGGTGGAGGGAGGAATTATTTCTTCTACAGCACTGCCCAGTTGGGTGGCAGTTCCACCTTTGTGTGTGTGTGTGTGTATCTTACACTGAAGCTGTTGACACAACAGTCAGTTTTCTGAAGCAGCCCTGTCCTGGCTGGCTCTGCAGGGTAAATAGTATTTAGCACTTCTCCTTTTATGAGCTTTACTGTTTCTTATGTCTCACTGATGAGGAAATGTCTCCAGGGAGGCAGCGAGACCCATTGTGAGAGATCACAAAGCAGAAAAGTTGAGGAGTTTCCTGGAATTGTCACACCTCACTAAACAAGAGAAAACTTGCTTGAAGGCTGCATCCATTGGATGCTTGTATTTGATTTTGTAGGCTTTTTGTTAGTAGTTTATTCCCAGCAGCATCCTCGGTGTTTGATTCCAAATCTGCCCTGGGTTCTCCTCTCCCTGGGATGTTTGTCATCTCATTTTGGTCATGACTTGCTGAGTAATTCCCACAAACCACACAGCAGTGAGGTGCTGTGTTTGCACAGGTTTATGCCTGACTTGACCTGTTGGATATTTATAGTCCTTTATGAATCTGATGGGGCCCCTTCAAAGGCTGGCTATGGGAAAATCCAAAATTAAAGCTAATGGAGCATTCCTAATGCTGTGCTTCCTGTGTTTGGTTCCTCATAACATTGTCTTGAGCTGTTTAAACCCAGATTCTTACTTGATCCTGTAAATTATGATTGCTGGGCAATGTCAGGGAGTGTAACTGGCGCTGTTTGTTGTCTGTGTGGTTGTGTACTCATCAGCCATTTTCTAGCCTAATTTGTGGGTCACTATAGAAATTATTAAAAAGGGCCTGGAAAAATGATGCCAGATTCTGTAAGATGATGGAATAGGAAGACAGTTGCTGAACTGCTATCTGAGCGTGTTTAAAAAATAAAAGCCTAAAGCCTTTATTTCCATCTCTTTTGCTCTGGGGTAAGATGTTTGGGAAGAGAAGTATCTCAGGAATGGATAGGCCAGGTGACTCAGCTGAGCAGAGTCAAACCTGTTCCTGTGTGTGTATGTGAGGGGAGAGTTCAGCTATGATTCATAGGGTAATTCGGGTTGGAAGGGAACTTGGGAGATGATTTTGTCCAGTGCCCTGCTCCAAGCAGGATCTGCTGTGAAGTCAAACCATTGGATATTGTCAGTCTGGTCTTGAAAATATCCAAGCACGGAGACAGCATTGGCTTTGGACAGCCTACTCCATTGCTCTCCTGTCCTTAGGGTGTCAAAGTCTTCTCTGATATGCAGGATTCAAAGTAATTGTGATTTACTGCTGGTTTGAGTTTGGCAAAGCTTCATGAGAGCAGCTGGTGTCCAGTTCTGATACGGAAATAATCATTCAGCCCTGGTTTGTGTTTGGGTTTGCAGCACCCTGCTCAAGCATGGGAGTGAGATCCTGAGTTTGTGGTTGATGGACACTGTAGCAGTAGTGCTGAGTGGGTTGAATTAGTGTCAGTTATTTTAAGTGGGAAGCATTTCTGTGAAATGAGGATTACCCCTGTTTGATGCTGTGAGAGAAGTGGTTTCAATTCTCCAATGGTTTCAGTTCTTCTGCTGTAGGTTGGAATGTGTGATAGATTTTTGTCACCCAGGCTGTTTTGGAGCAGTGAGTGATAATTTTCTTGAAGCACTTGTTGAGGTAGAACATCTTGATTTTAGGAAGCAGGTAGAGATAATAACCTTGTTTTTTTAAAAATAAAACCCCAATCTGTGTAGTTGAGATTGAAGCTGTTGGGCAGCATTCCAAGCCTGTGCAGGCAGCATGATGGAAGAACTGCTGCAGGTAGCTTGAAACGAGTTTTTTAGTGGCATGTTCATCTCTTTGTAGACTAAACTTTGTCTGGTTCTTTGTAGAGGAGCAGAACCTGGTGAAAGTGATGGAGCTGGTGGAAGCAGTGTATGGTCCGTACAAGCCCTACCAACTTGAGTATGGAGACTTGGAAGAAGAGAATCTCCTCATCCAGATCAGTGCAGTGCCCTTGGTAAAGTACCAGCCTTTGCTCAGCTGCACAGGGAGAGGCTACAGCTTCCACTAAATACAGGGGTCTTTGTCATGGTTACTGCTGTCTTTCCTCCTCTTATTTTTGGTAATATTTCCTCCTTGCGTTATATTTTTTACTGCTAAGTAGATTTGTTTAAGAAATAAAGATCATTTCAGCAGCACTGTCAGGTCAGCTCCTTTCCTCTCCTGCAGCAGTAACAGGCCCTATGTGGATCTGCCTTTACCAGGATAACACTTAACCAAGAGCCTCCTCCAGGTCTGACTGAATTTATCAAGGACAGGGCCCAGAGAAGGCAAGTCCCTTTTGTAGAAGATTCTGTTGTTGGCAGAACTGGTTTTTTTGGAAGACCTGGTTTGGCAGCCCAGCTGTTATGACAGTCCACGTGCAGGAGGGTGGAAGCACCAGCAGGATTCTGCCTCAGGAGTTTCACAGGACTGGAGGATACCAGAGAACGCTGTGTTACGCAAGGTGTCTTTTCTCTAATGCCTGCAAGAAGGGTCAGGCTCAGCTTTGCTGTTGTTGTTGTTGTTTAGGAGCATTGGGAAGTAATTGACTGTGTCCAGGAGCTGAACCACTCAGTCAACAAACTCTTCATGCTGGCCTCTGGAGCCATCGACAACTGCGTCAAGCTCACGGATGGCCTGGGAGTGTGTGGGCTCCTGAAGGCCCTCAAGGCCCTGTTTGCAAAGTAAGGTGCTTTCAGGTACTGCTGCATTTATCCTGAGGGAGTAGTGAGTGTTCAGTTTGTGGCCAAGGATTTTGTAGTTTATGGACAATGGCTGAGAGCAGGAGATGTCTCTCACTGTACTATGAATCATCGATATCTTTCTTGCTCCATTTGGACAAGGGCTGTTTTATAGGGGAAAATGAAAGCTTTTTGTGGCTAAATTAAAGACTTCTCAGCTGTCTTCTATTCTGTTTGGGCTAAGTTTTCATTTTTAATACTTCCCAAAACAGAATAAGATGAAAACAAAATAGGGTGATGGAAGTAGATCTGAGTAGATTTCTCTGGGGAAGTAGGTCCAGAGGTTGGACTCAATGATCTTGGAGGTCTTTTCCAACCTTAGTGAATCTGTGGTTCTCTGAATACACACTCAGTGGGACAAGTGACCTCTCATTCAGGATCTGCCTGTAAGTGTTGAGATATCCCAGGGAGTGAGGTTCACTGTAAGTTCTTGTCCTTAAGTATCACTTTCATATTCCCATACTGATTAACTCCTTATTCCTTCATAATACTGAAAGGGTTGCTCACAAGGTATGAATCGGATATTACTGCCCTGTGGGAAGGGGGAAGAGGAATGCACAAGTCTGATCTCACCTTCTTTATAGGCAATTACAGAGCAATGTGCATGCCTCCAGCTTGTGGGCACTATTAAAAAAGAAAAGGGGGGTGTGTGGAAAACAAAATGTTCTCCTTTTTATCCGTGTTCTCATCTGGGGAGTAGCTGAGAAAACAAATTCATGAGATTGTTGTCACCATGTTCCTGGAGTTAGGGCCAAGTGATGTTGGAGTAGCAGGAGCCTCATAAACTTTTCCTGGTCTTTCCTAGGAGATATTGTCAGTGTAATGGTAACAAAAATATCTTACTCTCTCCTTCTCACAGGAGAGGAGAGCTGGTAATCCACATGTAGCAAATTGAGGCAGCCTCTCAGTGTCTGCTGCTCCTGTTGTCTTCTGGTGTAGGCTCAAGTGGGCTGTGGCTGATCAGTTCTTCACATTCACCTGTTTGGACTGGAACCAGTGTCCCTTTTTACTCCTTTTCATATTTCTGTTCTTATATGGCCCTTGTAGAGGACTGACTGAGCAAATCACAGAATATGCCATTGTGCTATTCTCCAACCAGTTCTCTTACCCTGATGCTTCTCTCTGCTCCGTTTCTCACTGCAGGTATACCTCTGACTTCACAAATACACTGCAGTCTATACGAAAGAAATGTAAACTGGATGATGTCCTATCAGATTCCCTGTTCCAGGAGGACTGGACTGCATTCCAAAACTCTGTCCGGTAAAGGGGATTTTATTTTTGCCTGGCTCAGAGCTGATTTTTGTTCCAAAGCTGAAAGGGAATCACTTGGGGTTGGTTTACACCCAAGTTTTCAGTGCACAACACAGGGCTGAGCTCACTGTGCTGCATTGCTGCTGGGAGCACCAGTGTCAGTGATGGGTTTCAGGTTGCTCCTGGCACAGGGAGGGCTGTGGGGCTGCCCACCCTGCCTGGAGCAAGGCTGCACCTCATATCACTTGTAATATCAACAGCTCTTAGAATTTTTCCCAGTGATACTGAGCTGACCTTCACCATGATGACAAGAAGTGGCACGTGGATGAGATTATTGGGAAAAAAGATCCAGTGTGTTATCAAATGGATGCAGAGTTAATCACCACATTGACTCTTGGCAGATGTGTGGGCTGTGGTTTGGTTATTGCACTTCACTTGACCTCTGTCTGAGATGGGTACTCTGGGGGAGCCTGGAATTATCTGCCTCCAGTCTCATGTGTTTTTGTCTTATTCTTTCCCAGGGTAATTACCACTTGTGGTGAACTCCTTCATCAGTGTGGAGACTTTGAGCAGCAGCTGGCCAACAGGTGAGCACTGTTGACCTTAATTCATGAGCTGTCAACATAGGAAACAAGTTAAAGAAAACAAACCCCAAGGTGCTTTGGTTGCGTAGACCACGGAGGGGAAACAGCCACGGTGATTCCCCCACTGCCCCTCCCCATCCTTCATCATGTCAGAGATGGGACACAGACTGTTCCACTCAGTCGTGTGCCCTGAGACAGTCCCAAAAATCCCTTTCCTGGGATACCTGGCTGGCTACCAATGGGCCACATTGGGGTCAGGAAGGAATTTTCCACCAGATCAAATTGGCAAGATTTGCACCCTTGTGACAAGGGGCATGAATCATGTGCTGAAATGGGTTTAGGTGTGCCTTAACTGATGGATTGATTCCCTGTAACCTGAGGAGTGTCAGGCACAGGCAGCACGTAGATCTTTTGTTACTGCTTGTTGTAAGCAGCGCTCAGCCTGCTGTACCTCAAAATGCTTGGATGTGACTCGAGTGCCCGTGCTCTGCACAGCACAGCCTGCAGTGTAGGGTGGGCTGGGCCTGGGCCCCATTGCCCAGCTCTTCCGAGAGCACAATCCTCTCTCTTTTGTCTCCATATTTCTGCAGTTTTTGAGCTGCACAGTAGACATGAGGGTTGGCTGTAATTAGTGTCTCCACCAGTGAGAACTCTCCCTTGAAGGCACACAAAGGCAGTGCTGGTCCTTGGGCCAGCGTGAGGACTGGAACACTGAGCTCAGAGGATCCTGCTGGTGACTTTTATGTACTTGTTTTCAGGATTTTATCAACTGCTGGGAAGTATCTCTCAGACTCCTACAGCCCATGTAGTTTTTCTGGCTTTCAGGACACCGGTTCTGCAGAAAAGAAGAGCTCCATGAAGAATCCCTGGCAGGAATACAATTATCTGTTGAAGGAGAATCCCTCTGAGTATGCCAGTCTTATGGAAACGCTTTACACTCTGAAGGTAGCTCTGGTGCCTCTATCACAGTGTGCTCTTGGGCCCACGTTTGGTAGTTGAGACCTGGATTCCCCCCCCAGCCTAATGACTTTTCATCCTGGACTGCAGCCTTTCCGTGGGCTGCATTCCAAGTCTTCCACAGAGACACTGATCTGTGGAGAGATGAAGTGTCCAAACCCAAGAAGTCTGGACTTGTTCCATCTCTCCTCAGATCGTGGCTGTGTTTTGTGAACATGCCCTTATCAGCTCAGGTGACAGAGATTTTATCACAGTGAGCATTGGGAAGGTTGTGTTGGAGCCATCTCAAATTCTGGAGCCCACACACCAGCTTCCTGAGGCATTCTCTGTCCCTTGCACCCTGCTGCCATGTCCAGTCTGAGACAGAATTCTGCAGGATTGGTCATGCATGGATCTGTGAACAGGGTAGAATGACTCTAGTTATCTTCTTGTGGATCTAAGTTATGTTTGCCATCGTTGGTCATATGAAGTAATGAATTCAAGGTTATGAGTTTTTTATTTCCTCAAAGTGTTTTGATTTCTTTTACACTTGATTTACTTGCAACTTCTGCAGTTCTGCCTTCAGTGTTACGTTTGTGCAAAACTTAGCTAAACAGTCCAGTTCCACGGGTACTCTTCACGTAGAACTCACTGAATGATGATTCTTTGCTTACAATTCAGGGAGCAGTGGCAGTTTCTGTCTTGAATAACTGCTTGGAATAGGTCATTCCAAAGGAAACAGGCTGTGCCATCTCAGGGAAAGCTCTGCTGCATTAGGATGGCCTCATAAAACCTCTGTAAGAATGTTAACGCAGCTCCTCTGTGGTCACTTTAACGACTTCTGTATGTAAATCTTTTTGTGTCTCTGTGTGTCAGGAGAAAGGTACCAGTAACCACAACCTGCTGTCATCGTCACGAGCCGCCCTGAGCCGCCTCAACCAGCTGGCACATCACCTGGCCTTCGACTCCGTGTTCCTCCGAATCAAACAGCAGCTGCTGCTGGTGCCCAAGATGGAGGTGAGCAGTGGGGGCCTCGAGCGGACCCGAACAGGCAAGATTTACCTGTGGGCTCCCTTGGGTCGGTGTTGCTTTCCTTTCTCCTCTTCAGAACGGTTTCCTCTGGTGTCCCATTTCTCCCATAAGCTGCAGGCAGTGGAACGATTTCCCTTCCCTCCCCCACAGCTCACGGATGTTTGCAGGCTCTGGTGTTTGTTTGAGGTGTTGCTTTTCTAACTGTGTGAGCCTGTGTTTCCCACAGGGAGCTGGATGGGAAGGGTGGTTGTTTTGAGCCTGAGGGACAACGCAGGAAACAGTTTTCTCACCATCTGTGTTCTTCTTTCTAGAATTCCTTGGGCAGTCACAGTTCATGTTGCTGGGTGACCCCTTCCTAAAATACTGACAGGATTCCTGCTCCAGGAAATCATTGAATCATCCTGCATTTTCTGCTTTACAGGGCTGGAGTTCTGGTGGCATTGGTGAGACTCTGACAGAGGACCTGCCAAACTTCAGTCTGACCCCTCTGGAATATATCAGCAATGTAAGAGAACTGAACTGACTTCCTGCTCTAAAAAACAAATTGCCAGGAACGCTCCAGAGAGTAAAGACTTGCTTGGACTTGCAGTTCTCTGTACAGGTCTTTCTTACCATGAGTATTTCAGTGACTGCTTGTCTGACCTTGTGAAAAACTATTTCTTGTACCAAGTGTAATGATGCACAGGAGCCAATTTGTAGGTGAATGAGTGGCTGTCAGGCTCAGCTCTCTGCTTTCACGTGTGCTCTATTGCAGGTGACTTTTTTTCTCTAGAAAAGGATTTGCCTTACATTTGTTCAGTGACTCAGCTCTTGGTGCTTTTATTCTAGATTGGGCAATACATTATGTCTCTTCCTCTGCACCTTGAGCCGTTTGTCACTCAGGAGGATTCTGCTTTGGAACTGGCATTACATGCCGGAAAACTGCCGTACCCCCCAGAGCAAGGTAAGGTGAGACCAAAGGCTTGGAGTGTCTGGGGAAAGCTTTCCCATCCTGACATTCCACAGGTGTGATGTGTGGTTTGTAAATTACTCCTGGGAGAGGATCCTGCCAAATGTGCCAGTCAGTGCCCTGATCCCAGCTGATCATCCGTGGGCCCTTTGGGAATGACTTACCTGGAGAGTAACCAAGGGAAGGGAAGTGTTTTGGGTCTGGAGCTCACTGGCAGTGCTGTATAGTACAGGGAGGGTACATAACTGCTTTGATTACTCCAAAACCAGCTGATAAACTCTGACTGCCTCGATGTCCTGTGGAAAGAGCAGTTGTTATTCACAGTTGTGGTTCTGTTCTGTATGAACCCAGTGGGGTGGATGGGTGTGTGCTGGCACTAACGGGAGTTGTCCGTGCAGGAGACGAGGTGCCCGAGCTGGATAACATGGCTGATTACTGGCTGGGCTCCATCGCCAGAGCCACGATGCAGACGTACTGCGAGGTCATCCTGCAGATCCCGCAGCTCACACCGCACTCCACCAAGCAGCTGAGCACGGACATCGGTGAGCACGGGGCCCCAAGCCCCGCTGGTGTCACACACGGGCTGCTCTGGCACCACACCGGGCTGGAGGGGGCTGCTCTGCGGGTTTCTCCTCTAGCCATGAGCACATCAGTCCCTGGCATGGGGAGGGCTCGCAGCTTCTCTCTTGCAGTGTTTTCTGTCACACCCCTCTTGGAGGGAAGGGGGATTTTCCGGTGGGTGCTCCTGCTGCTTCACTGCTTTGTGTGTCTGACTGTGGAAGTCCATATCCTTCTGCTCAGAGATTCCCTTGCAGGCCAGCCTTGGCAAGAAAGATCTGTATAGGATCTTTTCCAGTGGGGCCCTGGTCTTCCCCTTCTCAGAGTGCCATGTTCTGCCAGTCTGTGCCAGAGGGGGGTACACAGCCCGAGTCTGCTGAGGCTGCTCCACTGGATTGCAGAGAAGGCACTGATTGATTTCTTCCATCCCCTTGATAGCTGAAGTAGAGATGATCAGCTAAAGGCCTTGTAGAAGTAACTGTGGAGCACTTGAGCAGCATCCTTTTTTACTAACCCTGCAGATCAGCTCTCCTGCCATGGCTGGCACTGCCCTGCTGCTCTGAGGGTGCTGTGGGCTAAAGTTACTTTGAACCTCAAGAGATTTTGAGCAGCAAAATGGGAGAGAGTTGGCACAGGCTCATCTCTGCCTTCTGCCGTGCCACACAGAGTGACTGAAAGAGGGCTGGCAGAGGGTGCTGGGGAGGCCTTTGTGCAGGATGTGGAGGAGTTGGGCTTTTCTTATCCCAGGCTGCTGAAAGGGCCACCAAGGAATCACTACAGCTATTGTAAAAGCCAGTTAGTCTCTTCCTGTTGTAAATCAGGGATGCTGACTTCCCCCTGGCCAAGCCCAAAAATGAGGATACAGCCAGTATCTGCTCCTCAGCTCTCCAGAAGATGTGCTTGGACATCAGTGAACTCAGCCTGAATTTTTTTTTTTTTTTTTTTTTCTGGCATTGCTTCAAAACAAGCAAGTGGATGAGAGGCTGGCTGCTTAGCATTCTCCCTGCCATCCTCAGTTCCCCAACTGCCTGTAAATCAGTGAGCTGGAACTGCCTCCTGCCTCCACAGTCACTCAGCTCGGCAGAGCTGCCCAGCCTCGGTGCCACCTCTCTGCCTTTGGCAGGGGCACTCTGATCCTCCTCCCGTGCCCGGGTGACTGAGCACCCCAAGGGTGTTGTGTGCAGGTCCTGGAACACGGCAGAACGTGTCTCAGTCCCCTGCACAGAGCGGGCAGTGTCTGAACTCGTGCACAGACAGCCAGAAATGCTCCCAGGCAGTGCTGTCAGACTCCAGCCTGTGCTGCTGCTGCCTGTGGGTGGGAGCTCTCGGTGACAGGATTCCAGCATCGTGGGGAACAAGGATACATTTCATTTCACAGGTCTGGTACCTGTTAAATACACTTTTTTCCTAATCTTGCAGACTACCTGATCAACGTGATGGACGCGCTCGGCCTGCAGCCCTCACGGACGCTGCAGAACATCGGGACCCTGCTGAAGGCCAGGCCAGAGGAGTTCCGCCAGGCTGCCAAGAGCCTGCCCCGCCGCCTGGCCGGCAGCATCGCTGCCATGAGGGGCCTGGAGGGATAGCCCTGCCCTCCCTCCTGCCAGCCCCTGCTCCAGGGCTCACCTCTTCTGACTGGTTTTTATTTCTGAAAGGACAGTGAAAATACCGCTGGAGACCAGGGGAATTCATTTCAGACAACTGTTAATAAATGTCTTTGTCTAGGAAAAGCTCATTCCATTTTTCCATCTTTAGAAATAAGGAAAGATGTCCTGCAGTCAAATTTACCAAAAACTCTCTGGATGACTCTGAGTAGGCTGAGCAGTGCTGGAAGTGTTCTGCCATATGCTGGAGAGTTTGTGCTTTGTGATGGCTTTTTCAGAGAATTTAAGCTGTTGTATCTGGAATGATGGGGTAGGTGCAGCACAGAGAGGCTGCCTGGGAGCTCTTCTGCCTGCAGGCACTGGCCATTGCCCAGGGCTGTTGTTATTACAAAGCCAAGAAGAGTCTCTTCAGTTGGTAGATGAGGCTTGATCAAGCTTGACCCTGAGAATAAAACCAGCTTTGCAGGTTGTTCTTGGTGCAAGAATTCTACTGAAAGGTATGAAGTTTGTAAGGAATTTAAGGAAAGTGGTGTTTTCCTGTAGAATTTATTAATGTTTCTTATATAGATGCATATAAAACATCTCATCTAGCCTCAATGTGCTCTCTTAGGAAACAAATGAATACAGAGAAGTCCCAAAATTGCACTGCTGGCCGAGTCTCCAGTGCCTGCACTGTTGCTGCAGCAGGAAACCCCTTTGCTGAGCTGGGCTCCGCTCTGCCGTGGTCAGACTGGGGAAAGCCCAGCTGGAACAGAGCTGGAGCCAAGCACCTGAGCCACTTCCCACTTTTATGAGTTGTCAGACGCCTCCATAAACCAGCAGTGACTGGAATGGTGAGCTGTCCCTGTTCTGCAGAGAACATTCTGTTCCATTTACCCTTGATTTGAGGAGGGTGAATCTCGCCAGCCATGCCTCTCCCACCCTTCCCCTGCCCCATCACTGCCAGGGAGGGTTTCTGGGCTGTTCTTTGCCTGCTGCTGTTGCCTCTCACGGGGCAGGTGGCCCAGGGCAGGCACTTGGCTGGGGATGAAGGTGTGAGGAGCTGAAGGAGAAGCCTGTGACCTGCTGCCCATCCCAGCATCCTGTTTGTTGGTGAGAATGCAGGAGGAGATGCCCAGGTTCTCGCTCTCAGCATTCCCCATGTTTTAAGCAAAGTGCTCTGTTGAGTTTTTTGGAGGGAGTGCTGGTTTTTGTCAAGGATGACACTGTGTACACTGAGCACTGAATCAGGAGGGGAGGGTGTTGGGTCCTTGTTTCCCACTCGACTGCGGTGTCAGATCTGGTACCATCACATTGGCATCCTTTGGCAAAGGAGGCTGTGCTGCAGGTTTGTAGGGGGACAGGGAAACAGCCCTTTAGGGAGACAGAAAGCTGGATTCCTCTGTCTTTACAAGTGTCCTCACTGCCTTGTGTGCCCTGTCACCACTCGGGTTGGTTTGGGTGCTCACTGAGCTGCTGCTGTACCTGGGTCAGGTGGTTCATCCAGAGCAGTGTGTTTGGGGCTGTTCATCCTTCTCCCTTCAACTGAGAACCTGCTGTGGAAGAAAGGGCTGGGGCAGCGTTTGGACGTTAAGGAGATGCTCCCTGAACCTGGATTTGGTGAGTGTTGAACACAGGATTCCCATGTGGGGCAGCATCAGCTGTGCTGGTGGCCCCTCAGCTGTCCCATCGTACCCCAGTTCCTCTGTCCTGCTGGTGGTGGTCGTTGGCACCTGCACCCACCACTTGCAGTGCTGCTGGGGGAAGCTGGAGGGACCCTGGGCCCTCTCTGCCCCACAGCTCTGCCCCAGAGCACCCCGTGCTCGGGGAGCTTCCCGTGCAGAAGGATCAGGGACCCCCCTGGCCGTGGCCACCCCGCGCTGGGCGCTGTGCCCAGAACATCGCGTTCTCGGGCGCGTGATTGAGCCACATGATCCTGTTTCCTCTTGAACTTTTGCTAAAGTACTTCAGTAAGGCAGATCTTGGTGGGTCATGATGGGCTCCTGGGAAAGCTGGAGGCTGGGACTGGCCAGGGGCTGGGTGAGCTTGCTGCCCCACTCAGCCCAGCCCCACGGGGACCACCAGAGCTCCCAGTGCCCTCACCTTGGGGCAAGCACAGTATGTTCCCCTCCTTGCAAACTGCTACCATGAGCCTCTTGCCAGCACTGGACTGCCCCTGCTGCCAGCAGGGAAGCTAAAGGCAACTTTTAAATTTTTTTTTTTTTTTTTATTGGAAAAGTGGTACTGTTAAACAGGCTGGTACTTCCTCCCCACCCCTGAATCTTTATGCAGTCTATCCTTGGCACACACTAACAGCTGTTCCCACCTGCACCATGAATGGTACAAACCCTGGGCAGCAACACAAAGGGGCACCTGCAAGCTCTAGCAGTGAGGGAATGGTTCAGCTTTCACTCTGTTTCCATTGTAGTTATTTGGGGATGGAAATACTGGGACCTCAGAGGTCAGAAGCAGCTTTGGTCCCATGCCAAGGTCTGACCCTGGGTGTGGCACAGCTGCAGCAGACATTGTGCCATGTCTACATCCCAGAGAGCTGGAGAGGGGGATGGAATGAGGTGGTCCTTAAGGTCCCTTCCAACCCAAACCCTTCTGTGGTTCTATTATCCACCAGGCCATGGCCTTGCAGTCACCGTCAGGATGTCCTGTCCTCTCCCCTCCACTGCTGCCACCACCCCACTCTGCTCAGCGGGAACTGCTTCCCACCCACCTGGTAATGAGAAGTGGTGAATGATTTTACAGCAATACTGATGTAGCCAAGCTCTACACACTCAGCCAGAGGCTGATTCTGTGAGGTTTATTGCAGGGTTTATTAGGCAGAGCTTCCTCCCAGTGATCAGTCAAGGGGGAGGACAGCCAGGGCTTTTTAATTCCCTCCTAACTTTGCCAGAGAGTAGATGGTTGCTCAGTGGGTGACACACAGCGTGGCCATGGCAGCTGGCAGGAGGTGACAGGGCACTCTGCTCACTCCATCTCCGCGTCGCTGTCGGGACTGAGGACATCGAGGGGCTGCACACGCAGCGAGTCGTAGTTGGGGGGGGGGGTGCCAGGTTCGGGGGGCAGGGGTTCCTCCCTGGGCAGGGCACCCACGGACTCGTGCTGGAAGCCCAGGTTGGTGTGAGCCTCCACCAGCTCCGACACCGTGGGAGGCGTGTCCGGGTACTGCGCCCGCACCCGCCTCTGCTTCAGCCCCTTGCACCAGCCGATCACGTTGATGATGGTGATCCACAGCGAGTCAATGATGATCTCCCCAAACTCGATGAGGCATAGCACTGAGCCACCCATCCAGAACCCAAACTGGCCTCCAAGGCTCGAGAGTAGCCAAACAATCTGTGGGAGAAGAGTGGAGTGAGCCAAGGTGGTGGAGCCCCATCCCTGATCCACCCCCAGTCCATCACCCCGTGTGCTGGTGCCAAGGTGGGCGATGCCCCTGCACCTGGGACCTGCCCACCATGTCCCCTGCCCTGCCAGGTTGTACTCCCCAGTGCTGGTGAATGGGATGGGAGGTGGAGGGGAGGAAGGGACTGAGGGCTGAGAGCTGACAGGCAGAGGCAACTTTGTCCACTTCATTACAGCAAATGTGTGAGACAGCAGCCCCCAGGGGTGTGACAGACTGCCTAGTGAGGGGCATCTCGGGCCAGGACTGATCAGCCCCAGGGAGCTGAGCCCAGCCCGTGTGTCCTGGCTGACTGGCTTCTGTGTCTGCCACGCCTGAAGGACGGGGACAGGCACTCACCGTCGTGGCAGCCGACTCCGAGATGGTACGGTAGTTGTATTCCTGGAAGTAAATGTTCAGCTTGATAATCCCATTCCTGTAAGGAACAAAAACCAGCTCAGTGAGGAGCTGGGCTGTGGAGGACCCATATCTCTGCTCCAGCCTGACCGTGGATGGACAGACACCGAGACACAAGTACGAAGGGATAAATGTTATGACATAGGAGCTGCCCTTAATGCTGATTTTACTTAGCACACTTGAGTTTTCCTGACACGGTTTGTAGCTCTGAAGAGCAGAGGGCATGCATGAAGTGCCTTTTGGATCTGCTTTCTGCATCTCCCAGGTGAACATGTGCCAAACCTCGTCTTCCCTCTGCTCTCGCACACACGGGCGCTGGCCCGGAGCCAAGGCTCGTGGCAGTCTGATGTTAACAGGCTCAGCAGAGAAGATAAAGTGCTTGTTCCTTTCACTCACCTGTCCAGAGTCACATTTGTTGACATATCCCTTTCATAAGACAGAATATGGAAAATCCAGTCCTAGAAAAACAAAATGTATTCAGACTGAGCAGAAGCATCCTGTGCTCCCGAAGAGCTGTGTCCTGTCCCACACAGCCCTGCAAGCAGCTGAGGGGAGTGCTGTGGACCTGAGTGGGTGGGCTCTGCCACAGTGGGGAGGTGGGTGCTCCTGGCTGTCCTGTGGGAACCCCCCTGTGCCACACACACAAACACATGGTGTGGAAGATGCGTGCTCAGTCTTGGGCTGTCACAGGCACTAAAGCAGAACCCCAGGGTGGAGGAGCTACTGTGGGGAGGTCCCTCCTCCCACCTTGTACCTTGGTTTCTGCTGCTGGTTTGTGTGTGAAAAATGTGGAATTTAGCAAAGAGGTGCTGGGACCTGGATATCAGCTTTGACAACAGTGAGTGTCCAGCTGGCTGGGAACAGGTTAACCATGAGTGTCTCTTTCAAACCAAGGAATCAAGGTTACCTCAGAGGCTTCTGATGGCCAGTCTGCCATGGAGATGGTCATCTTGTACTGCGTGTCACTGGAGGGAGGAGGCAGAGCATTAGTACAGAAGTTTCCCCTTCCCTGAAATCTCCGGAACTTCAGTCCTCACAGAACAAACCAGCCTTGCAGAGTTTGCAGCCGTTTTAGGAAGGTCAGGACTGATGGGATCTCTCCACCTCCACAGTGGCAGGTCAGGCTCAGGTACTCACTTGCACGTTTCCTTGCAGGAGTCGATGCAGATCTGCCGTTGTTTTATGCTGGATCTCAGGGAGGAATAGCAATATGCTGTTTGGTGAAAACAAAATCAAAGTGCCTGTTTAGATAAGGACCTGCTTACTGGCTTATATCAGTTTCCTTTATCAAAATAAATATTAGGTGTGACCCTGCTGCACGGATGTGCCATCTCCCCCTCCAACCTTCCTTTCCTTGAGAAACCTGGGCAAATCCCTCAGACAATTTAATAATAAATTAAAAATAAACCGTAACTCTCTGCAGACAGTTCCTAGAGAGGTGGCTCGCTCTGGGTGGGTATTTTTGGCACAGCCTCAGCTGCTGCCAGCCTGGAGCTGTGCCATCCCAGGGAGCACCAGAGCCCCCGCTGCCCCTGCCAGGGACAGTTTGTTTTGGGACTCAAACTCTTGGTGCACAGAGGCCAGCAGTGCTACCCTGTGTTTTTGCTCTCTGGTGCCCAGGGGCTCCCTCAGACCACAGCCAGGACCAAGATTTGGCCCCTTCTGCCCAGCACTGGGCACTGTCTCAGGGAAAAGCCATCGAGCAGCTGTGGTGACAGTGACAGCAGATCCTGCAGCCGCTCCCGGCCCCGGGCAGCGCTGGTTGAGCTCTTACCCCAGCCTGGGTTATCCTCATTATTGCAGTAATTCACCCCTTTGGGTAAAGGGAACATGTAGTGGCCGCATCCACAGATCTCAACCATGTGGTTTTGGAAACAGGAGCGCAGGCAAGCCTGGAGAGGGAAGAGGAATGCTTAGGCACGGGCTGAGCCACGAGCAGTGTGGTGTGAATTAATCATCCAAGACTGGAGTGGGATTCTGGATGAGGCAGCACAAAACAATACCAAAGTCTATGAGAAGATAATTAAATTTAAAGTTGCAGGTAGGACAAGCAGGGAATTCTGTGTGATAGGGAAGATCTACAGAGTTCAGAGCAGTCAGGGGGTGATGGAAGAGCCTGGTTTTGCTGAAAGGGCTCTGAAGTGACATTACGTGGCCACAGAACTCCGACAGCGTTAGCACTTGGAGGGAATAGCGCAATCCTTCTGAGTGTTTGCTTAAACCTTACACAAGCATCTTCAAAAGCTGGATAAAGTGGTCCAGTTGTTATATTATATAAAGGCAGAAATACAAAACCACTGCCAGCCCATAGCCCTCCCAATCTCAGGGGGCAGCATTTGTGAATCATCCCAAAGGGTTTGAGCATTTCCCTTATTGCTGGATTGTACCCTCCAGGGCTGCTTCTCCCTCTGGTGCAGCCTGTTACAAATTAACCTGTGCTTGGTGTTTGCACTCTAATTTTCTACAGTTTCAAGGTTTACAAATACTCAACTTTCTCATCCCAATTACCCTGCATGCTAGCCAAAGATGTAACTGCTTTCATGATTTTTCCTAAACACTTCTGTTTGGTTTAAGAAGGTGTTTTACCTGTATGGAGTAGGAGGTGTTGTACTGGCTGTAGAGGTTTTTGACGGGCACATCAGAGCCATTCATGGTGCAGTCGCTGTAGGGATAGCCCATCCGCTCCAGCTCATCCTGGAAGGAAACCCAAACAGAAAACTTTGACTATTTGGCAGCTCCTCCCCAGGGCCCTGTGACTGTTTCCCAGAGACTCTGTAATTCCTGTGTCCCCTGCTGGCTCCAGCAAAAGCGAAGGAGTCAGCAGCATCAGAGCTGAAGAGGCTGCAGCCTCTACCCCAGGCAGAGCCAGGCAGGGGTTCAGGGGCTGGCACAGCACCTTCTGACATGCCAGAGGAAGAGGCAACAATGACCTGAACCCATCACTCTGGGCTCAATGCAGCCTTTGCCAGGACAGTTACATAAAAGCCTCCATAAACTGCCCCAGCCCCCGGCAGGTGCACACCTCGACTCCTTTGGTTTGAGCCAGTTCAGCCAAGACTCAAAGCAAACTTGGTTTTGGTCCCATCAGATAACATTATTCTCAGACAATCTGCTCCCAGGAATGCCACACATACCACCAGCACTCCGATGGAGGTTTCTGTCCCTGCCATGGCGTAGATGCCCTGATCCTTGAGGAAGGGGAAGCTCTTCTGTTGGTGCAGCATGAGCCTGGCCCCGGCAGCAGAGGACAGGTAGGGGATGTAGTCCTGCTGACTGATGTCCAGAATCAGCTTCAACCCTGGGACACCAGACAAAACACTTAGACCAGGAATTGTATTGGAAGGCAAGGCTTTAGGGGGAAAAAAAAGGTTATTTTCTCCTCCCTGTTCCTTGGGGAAAGGTTGGGATCTGGCTGCCATGGCAGCCTGACCTGTGCAGGAACACTCCTGGTGGTGAATGTCCAGAACAGGAATAGCTGGGAATAGTCAGCTGTTGCCTCAGGTATTTCAGCTATCCAGATGTTGCACTTCTGCTACGTGTAACCTTTGTGGTCACTTTATTTCTGTGTGGCACATTTCCCTTTTGGGAATTATCCCCTTCTGTAAAGCCCCTGCTCCCTGCTGCAGTGCTCCAGTGACACAGGAATGATAAACCTGTCCTGAGTGACAGAAATGGGTACCGAGAGACAGACAAAGACCCCCCCTTTCTGCCTCTCCAGCCCCCTCCTCTGCTGCAGAGGGCTCCCTTACCAAACTCAGCTCCAGGGTTGGAAGAATTCAAAGCCTCTTCATCCATGCCCCAGTTAAAGATGTAGCAGTTACCATGGTCTGGGTGGTAGATTTGGGTGAAATTCCTGGAAGAATCATACACATAAAATTGTGACCCTTGGGAGGACTAAAGGGGTGTGAGATATTGCAGCTGGTGGGCTCAGTGCTTGGAGGCTGTGCTGGGGTTCACCTCCCACTGCCTCATTTGCTGAACAGGCACTACAGCTGATATCATGTCAATCAATCTGCTGTTGAAAAAAATGCGAAGCAAGGTCCGTGTGTGTGCTGGGACACAGCCCTGGGGACAGTGCTCAATGGGACGAGGAGGAACAGTCCCACAGATGAGAGATATGATTGCTCAGTCTGAGCTGTGGTACCAGGATTGGGCTGGTGGTACAGCTCGTGCTTTGATAACAATTCTCTGTTGCCCTTGTTGCAGAAGGAGCAATGCAGAGGGGCCAGGGATCCCCACAGCCTGTGGTGCTGCTGTGTGCTCCCCTTTCTTAACACTGGAAATAGGAATTGGGGGTTCATAGGAAACAAAGATGTCTAAAATGCACTGAGTAAAAAGGCTGTAACTGAGGCCTGAGCTGCTGTGATGGAAATGCTGACTCAGCACCTGGTTATCACTCAGTACTCTGGGAAGCTCCAGGTCCTGTTAGTCTTGACACATCATGAACGAAGCAGCCCATCCAAAGCTCAAACTCAAGCCAGCACTGTCCCAGAGTAACCCATTTCAGTCAGGATCACCCTGGGAAGTGTTTTTAGAGCTGAGGACCAGCACCAATCTTGTTATTAGATGATCTCTACCTTAAAAAGACACACCTCCCCTTGCTGTTCCACTGGAGTTCTGTTCATTCCTGCTGGCACAGGAAGGGGCAGGGAGCTCAGTGTGCACTTACTTGTAGTTGCAGGGCTCAGCCCCATAGAGACACGCCAGGATCATGTCCTCTGCCTGGTAGCCCATCCTGATCCTGTCGTGCAGCGGGACCTTGGAGAGGATGGAGGTGGACTGCAGGATGTACCACTCGGTCACCGCCTGCGCCGCGCTGGTGAAGTTCCGGTACGTGCAGTTGTTGGAGCCCTCGTGGCTGCACTGGGGACACAGGGCAGGCAGGTCTGAGTCCCTGTGGGGATGGTGGGGGATCCCATGGCATCACCCCCCTCCCCACATGCTCGACTGGATGCCAGCCCTGCCTGCAGCTCCCAGGAATCGCAAGGCACAGCCAGACAGAGCCACGAGCCATCTGTGACACTTCTTGTGCTTACATGGTCCCTCCCCAGGGATGTTTCACAGCTGGGCAGGTTTTCAGTCAGTCCCAGGGTGACCTTCACAAGCTAAGGGAAAACATTACTTTTGGGCCAATCCTTTAAGGCTGGAGTTGCCCCAGCTTCCAAGGTCTGCTCAGGCAGGGTCCTTGGAATCTCACTGGTAGTAGGGGTGAGGGGTTGTGAGATCATTGTGTGCTGGTCATCATCTGAGCTGTGGACCACAGCAGGAAAGGGGCAGGGGCAACCACAGCCTCTCCCTGCATTTTGGGTGCCCAACACAAGGAAGAGGTGAACGTGTCTATTGTCTGGGAGCCTGCGTGGAGCACCCCAGCCCTGGTTCCAGCCCGCAGCAGGGCATGGGTCTGGGCACAGGCAGCCCCCAGACCTGGCACAGTTGGACCAGAGACTTGAGGCAGGGCAGCTGTGGGCAGCTGATGGGGAGGAGACACAGATCTCCAAGCTGCATCCCTGCCAAGGTGCCCACATGTCCCATCTCCCATCCCTGCCCGCTGTCTCCACGGGACCCCTCTCACCAGCTTCACTGCCAGCTTGTACTTCTTCTCTTCTGTTGTTGTGTTGGCTGGGGCAGGTGCAGCAGTGGTTTGGTTCCCTGCAGTGGTTTCTCCGTGCGTGGTGGTTTCGTTGCCCGCAGAGTTCTGGTTGCCCCCAGCAGTTTCGTTACCCGCAGAGGTCTCGTTGCCCCCAGTGTTCTCACTGCCCCCAGCAGTCTGGTTGGTCTCAAAGATGTCCAGGATGACAGGATTGTCTTTGTCGTGCTCGTCGATGAGGACCAGGGGGATCTGGTTCCAGAGCCGCAGGTCGAGTGGTGGGGACACGTCCTCGCTGATGTTCCCTGGCGTGGGCTGCAGGATCCGCTCCAGCGCTGCCTCGATGAGCCTGTCCAGCTCCTTCAGCAGGGGCTTCACCTCCGAGTACCTGAGGGACAAGGAGCTGTGACCAGGCAGTGTCACGGTGCTGGGGACACGTGGCAGCTCACCCGGCTTGGACCTTCCTGGGGACCTCAGGTTGGAATTTACTGGGGAGCAGTGGGAGCTTCCACAGTGGCCAGCTTGGACAGTGGCATCCCAGCAAGCTGCAACCAGGCAGAAAAGCAGCAAGAGGGTAAAAATAGGGAGTGCTGCAGAGGGGAACCTGCCAGCATAGGGTTGAATTGATTTTAGTTCAGTAATTCACTACAGTTTACACAAGTAGAGAAAAAACTACCCCAAAGCAATTCCTGTGTTGGCTGAGAGCATCCTGCCTTGGGCTGCACTGTTGTGTGGATATGAATTTAAAGCAACTCTAAATTTAAAGCAATACTAAAAAAAATCAGTGACTTCTTTGAAATCACAGCTGAGTTCTCCTGGCAGACATGGCTGTGTAACTAGCTCTTAATGACTGGAGTGTGAGCAATAAAAAGAACATTCACAATGAGGAAGGGGAAGGAAAAGAATTGTGGGGAAAGATTGAAAGACTGATTTTAGCTGTGACAGGTGAGCTAAACTTGTTTTTTTAATGAGCTGAGGAAAGTTTGCTGGGAGTCATTATATTGACTGGTATGGTACAGAGATTTTGCTAGGAAGAAATTCTCAGCTGTGAGGGTGGGCAGGCCCTGGCACAGGCTGCCCAGAGAAGCTGTGGCTGCCCCATCCCTGGAAGTGTCCAAGGCCAGGCTGGACTGGGCTTGGAGCAATCTGGGATAGTGGAAGGTGTCCCTGCTTGTGGAAGGGTTGGAACAAGAAGAGCTTTGAGGTTTTTTACCACCCAAACCATTCGGGGATTCTTTGAAATCCAGGAGAGCGTAGGCAGATGAACCCTCCTCTGGCCCTGAGCCATTTGCCTTTGTATTGTTCTTCTTTATTTGTTTTTTAGTGCCACTTGGTGAGTCAATTGATGCTCCTAAGGCGACACCTGAGACAGGACCAGGCCTGCAGTACTGGCAGTGTATCTGAGGGGTTAGAGCACAGATGGGCACACTGTGGGTGAATCAAAGCTTACTTGAAAGGGTTGGCATTGCAGACAGTGACCGCAGGGAACTTCATCGTCTTAAAGCCGATGGAGAGAGATGAGGTGACATTGTAGGACAAGTAGGTGTTGATGAGGATCCCCCACTGCCAGAACACCAGGGATGCAAAGAGCAACGTTAGGAAGAACCAGATTAATTTCTTCTTTGGCCCCTCCTTGATGATGCGCTTGGGGCCGTGGGTGTTGGTGTTGTCGCAGTACCAGACCAGCAGCTCCTTGTAGGTGTAGCCAGGGCCCTTCTGCAGGCGGTGCAGCGCCCGCACCAGGTACTTCCTCAGGTTCATGCTGCTGCCTGCCAACAGAGGAAAAGGCTTCAAACCAGCTCTGTGGAGGAGCAGGGCTGTGCCACACCGGGTGCACCTGTGCTGTCAGCACAGCAGAAGTGGGACAGTCACTGAGGTGTCATGGCCCTGGTTTAGAACCCAGGAGAAACTCAGTGTGGATTTCCACAGGGTCACACCTTGGCATCAGTAAGTGCCCAGCCTCCTGGGAGGAGCTGTGGCATTGATAGCTCCAAATGTGGCAAATGCTGGTGTCCCTGCTGGCCCCAGCAGAGCTGACTGACGGAACCTGCAGGATGTGTCTGTGCCTGGTGACTCCCGAGTGTGGCCGTGGGCCCCACGGTGTTGCAATGCCTGACCAGAGGCTGCTCAGGGAGTGGGAATGCTGTGTTCACACTGACACAGCTGGAACACCATCCCCAGCCTCAGCCAACACTAGGTGGACCAAGCAGTACACGCAGGAGCTCAGGTTCATAGCACTCAGCCTTCAACCTCACAAGGGGCTTAAGGCAATTTTTCTTAAAGGTAAGAAGTATTAGAGTGTACCCAGCACTTGGAGGGGCAGCAGAAGGGGAGCTGGAAGCAGCAGCACCTTTCCCAGGACCAGGAATGCTGTCCAGGGCTGCTGCCTACCAGAGGAAGGACAGTGGATTGTTTTCTTCCACCAAATTCCTTTTCTGTCAGATACTATCAGTATGACCCGACCCCCCCTGCCAGGTGAGGGATGCTGCATACTTGACATTCATTTTGTGAGTAAATAGAACATTTTGTGCTGCTATTTTAAGGTGAGAATCTGTTACTAAATCTTAACATCCTGAGGCATGATTTCAAAATGAACCTGAGGCGGCCACTCAGAACATTTTTCAGATTTAAGCTGCAAGAGAGCAGAGTTAAAGATTAATGCTGGGAATAGCCCCCATCCCAGAAGGAAGAGTCTGGAATAAAGCAGTGATGGTTCACTCAGGAGCAGCACTGACAGGGCAGGAACGAGAGTGGCACGGCGTTACTTGCAGGTGAACAAAGGTGCAGAAGGCAGTGAAGGGTGCACAAAGGCCCCAGGGAGTGGAAGCAGCTGGGTGCTTTGTACTTTTCAAAAAAAAAAGGTAACACTGATTCCTTGGTCTACTGGCCAGATCTGCAAGATCTCCTGAGTAGCATATACAGGGTTTGATAGCAGTTTAAAATCCAATAGATTTTTGAAGTCTCACTCCATGATCCGAAGAGAGATGATGGTTTTCACTGCATCCCTATCAACTGTGACATTAGATGTAGGTGACACCTTAATAGGGGAGAACTTCCCAAAGAACAAAGCCCAGCTGCTTCCCCTAAGATCTGAGGGCAGGCTCTACTCCCACAGGAGAGGATTTTGTTCTCCAAGCAACATGTGTCCTGGGACTTGGAGCCCTGGACTCCCACCATCACCAGCCCATCCTCTGTGACCTTGTGCCACAGAGGTTCCCTCTGCCATTGCTGGAGGGGAATTCGCTCACGGAAGGAGCTGATATTGCACCAGACCCTGGCTGGGTTTGGGGCAGGGTTATAAGGAGAACAGGAACCACAACCTCAGCCTCTGCCAAATTCCCAGCAGCTGCTGTGCCTGAGCCCTGCAGTGTGAGCTCAGCCCCTTCCTCGGCTGTGCAGAACAGAATTGTCAGAGCTCATTGAAATGCGGGGAGCCTGGGGAGGCAGACAAGGAAATATTTTCCAGCTTTGAAGAAATCCAATAAAAGGTTTTGATTAGATTGAAATTAAACCCCCCCTGCCCTATGTGGGGCAGGATCCACCCAGCTGATCCCAGCTGGCCACGTGCCCTTGGCTGTCCCTGTTGTCACCAACTACGGGCCCAGCCAAATCATGGGCTCCTGCCACGGGGGAACCCCCACTTGTGTACAGGTCTCTGTGGGTTACCCTTCAACCTGCCAGTGCTGGGAGGAGCTATTATTTCTTTTCATATTGGATAAAAGAAATGGTACAAAGCAAAAGCTGCACTTGACTGTACCTGGAGTAGTTTTGTTCAATGTAATTTCTCACTTTAACAGTTTTCTTCTTACCTTTATTTCCAGAGTGTTTCCAAACAGACTCCTTGTTCCCTTCTCACAGCTGGAAGCTGCTCCAGGTGAGCTGCCCACGCCCCTGTAATGTGGGGGCTCCTTCCCCTGCACAGCACTCAGTGCTCAGGGGCCAGAGCTGCTCACAGTGAGGTTGGTGCCAGATTTGGTGCCAGCTCGGAGCAGGTCCCACTCTGCTCCATCAGTGGGCTGAGCCTGAGCAGAGAAGTAACAAATGAGGCACAACAAGACCCACCCTCCATCAGTGCACAGACAACTGTCACCCTTCCCAAAGCCCCTCCAGAAGGTGGGAGCAGAGCAGTGGTGGAGCAGGGTCTGAGCAAGGCTGGGGGCTCAGGAGATGCCACCCCCTTGATGGACTCACAGCCCTGAATCCTTTGTAGGTGGCTCAGGGGAATCAGCACATGATTCCCATCTGGTCCAGGCTGCCCTGGTCACACCAGGGTCACGTGCACTGAGTGATGGAAGCTGAACCCAGGGACACGAGACCCTGCGGCGCACAAGGTGCCAAGGGTCCTCTCCTGGCAGCACCCACACCCCCTTATGACAAAAGCCATCCTAAGATAAACCTGCTCCTGGTTCCAGTGGGGTTCCTCTGGATGTGGATGTGTCCTCCCTGTCCCCAGCAGCCAAGTCCAGCCCTGCCTCATCCCAGCATCACCCCAGCTGAAACTCCTCCACCTCACTGTGAGATCAGACTCCCATATTACGAAACAATTGTGTTGACTGTGTTGAATCTCCTCTGGGATTTTCCTGGGGCAATTCCCTCTTAAAAGAAATAAAGGCATTAGCAAACCTTGGCACAGTCCTGGAAGCTCCAGGGTGGGACCTGGGCTGCAAAACCACCCCAACACTACCAGCCCGATGCCTCTGTGATTGCTCAGCACTTTCTCTACTGGGACACAGAGCATCATCCCTCTGTGATTACCAGCTGTTCACCTGACGTCTTCCCCCTGAGCCTGAGGGAAATGCCTTGTTTTCCTCGAGAAGACATTCATGCTCTCTAGTGGTAATTTTTGCAAATTAGAGGATTTTTTTTTTTTATTACCTCACAAGTTTACAGGTTGACAGTTTGAAAAGTGGAGCAGTAACACATCAGCAAGCAATGAAAGCCCATCCCCAGGTGGAGTTGGAGCTCCAGCAGATGCTCTGCCCTGCTGGTGTGTGCAGGGAGAGCGGTCACAGCACACGGCTCCAGTGCCCAGGGCTCCAATCCACGCGGGCGCCTCCGCGTCTCCAACCCCAGCAGGCAAGAGCACAGCACTCCAGGAGTATTTACAATCCTGGGAGCTTGGATAGCACTTGCCTGACTCTGTGCCAAATGCTGGACACTCTGTCCCCTCTTCCCCTGCCTAAGCCTGTGTTTCCCTCTGCCCTGGAGCCAGGCTGGGAGAGCTGAGTGTTCAGCCTGGAGAAGAGAATGCTATGGAGAAACTTTGAAACCCCTTCCAGTGCCAAACAGGCTCCAAGAGAGCTGGAGAGGGACTTTGGACAAGGGCCTGAAGCAACAGGACAAGGGGGAATGGCTTCACACTGACAGAGAGCAGGGTTAGATGGGATATGGGGAAGAAATTCCTCCCCTGTGAGGGTGGGGAGGCTCTGGCACAGGGTGCCCAGAGAAGCTGTGGCTGCCTCATCCCTGCAAGTGTCCAAAGCCAGGTTGGACAGGGTTTGGAGCAACCTGGGATAATGGAAGGTGTCCCTGCCCATGGCAGGGGGTGGAACGAGGTGACCCTTAAAATCCCTTCCAAGCAAAACCATTCCATGATTCCACTGTTCCCGTGATGTCCCTCTCTCCTAGGACGATGACAAACCAGGCTCCTCACATGCCAGGAGGGTCATGTTGCTGAGAGTTAACTCTGCTGCTTGGGCAAGGAACAATAGGAATCCTGGATAATAAGAGGAGCAAACCTCCACCCACCCCCAAACAGCTCCCTCCACCAGCATGTCCAGAGCATACTCTACCTCACTGGGAGACACCATCCTGGGGGAGGTGGCACATTTCCAACACCAAACCAAACACTGAACGATTCCACAAAGCTGTGGTCTCTTCCCATCCCCTTTATCAAGGAGATTAAAGACCCCCCCCCCGTGTAAATACAGGTTAAATCTGAATGACTACCCCTGGCTGCATGCCGGGTACATCCCAAATACCTGCCCGGCACGAAAACCTGCCCCACTGCTGCAAAACCAGGCAGAGATCGGGTGACTTCAGGTCTGTATCAGTGTAAAAGACACCATGACCATCCCCGTCGCGCCGGTCCCTTCGGCCCCGAGGCGCCGCCGAGGGATGCCCGCAGCCGGTGAGAGATGCCCGGGGGCATCCCTCGGTGATGACTCGGGGCCGAAGGGACCGGCCAGGACCGACCCCGCACCCCCTCTGCTGGCCCCCCTCAGTCTGTCCCCGGTCCCCCCGTACCTGCCGCCCGTGCGGCTCCGGCGGAGCTCCCGCTGAGACCGGGACCGGCCACGCCGCCTCCCCCGGCCCGCCCCGGCCCGCCCCGGCCCGCCGGCTGAACCCGCCCTCCCGCCGCCTGGAGTCGCTCCCAGCTTAGTCCTGGCTCCTTGGAATCTTGCTTGGATTGTCTCGTAACGCATCCCAAGGAATGGCAGCTGATCCTGCCGCTCCTACTCCCGTCATGCCAAGACCACCTGACACCGGCAGCTTGGGATCAATGGCACAAACCCCACAGAATCCCGGAATGATTTAGGTTGGAAGGGATTTTAAGGGTCACCTTGTTCCACCCCCTGCCATGGGCAGGGACACCTCCCACCAGCCCAGGTTGCTCCAAGCCCAATCCAGCCTGGCCTTGGACACTTCCAGGGATGGGGCAGCCACAGCTTCTCTGGGCACCCTGTGCCAGGGCCTGCCCACCCTCCCAGGGGAGGAATTTCTTCCCAATATCCTATCTACCTTGCCCTCTGTCAGTGTGAAGCCATTCCCCCTTGTCCTGTTGCTTCAGGCCCTTGTCCAAAGTCCCTCTCCAGCTCTTGGAGCCCGTTTAGGCACTGGAAAGGACTCTCAGGTCTGGTGGCCATTGCCCTGCAGCAGATCACAGTGTCTGGTTTGAGATGTCCCTGGTGCCAGGACATCACCTTGCTGCTTTACCTTCCCTGGTGTCAACTGTCCCTGTTGCCAGGTTTTTGACACCCGATCTCTGCCTGGTTTTGCAGCAGTGGGGCAGGTTTTCGTGCCGGGCAGGTATTTGGGATGTACCCGGCATGCAGCCAGGGGTAGTCATTCAGATTTAACCTGTATTTACATGGGGGGGTTCTTTAATCTCCTTGATAAAGGGGATGGGAAGAGACCACAGCTTTGTGGAATCGTTCAGTGTTTGATTTGGTGTTGGAAATGTGCCACCTCCCCCAGGATGGTGTCTCCCAGTGAGGTAGAGTATGGTCTTGGCATGCTGGTGGAAGGAGCTGTTTGGGGGTGGGTGGAGGTTTGCTCCTCTTATTATCCAGGATTCCTATTGTTCCTTGCCCAAGCAGCAGAGTTAATTAATCCATCATAGGTGTTGGAGAGACATAACCCCCCCATTTATTTTCTGTATTTTCCTACCCCAGGGCCAGCCCGCTTTGTGCCATGGTCCTTGCAGCCCAGAACCAGTGCACAAACACATTTGGAGATAAAACCTTGAGCATCTGGAGAGATAGAACAGTGAACACACAGAACACAGAACAGTGAAGTGTGAACCTCCTCAGAACCATAAATCACCACTGAGAGCAGAGCATTGTACACGGGAGCCATATCCTCTTGGTAGAAAAGATAATTGCAGGTTCTTGTTCAGTCAGGACTTGGTCAGACTTTCCCAAATGTCCCTGTGTTCTGTTATTTGGGAACAAAGGGGATTTTTATTTTTAACTGCCACGAGTGTACCTTGTGTCATTATGTCAGGAGGGGAATGTGGGATTGTGTTCGAGCGGTGTCTCCAACAAGGGAAGCTGGAACAAACAGGTTGGATGGACCAGGACTTACCCGGTTCCTCTGCCCTGTCACAGTAATTGCCCTCCTATCGCTACTGATTTCCCAAAGAACAATGTCTGATACCAGCTCTGGCTGCTCCAGCACTGGAAATAGTGTGGGTGGCATTTGTTCTGGGCTTTGGAACATCAGCTGCAGAGCCAGCAAAGCCAAATGACCTTGAGTTTGGCTTGACTTTCTGTTGTCTCTTGCTTGTTTATGAGAAAGTTTATTTCATAAGCAAAAACCTACTGCTGAAAATACAGCTGAAACCCCGTGGGAAGCTCCCCTGCACCCCAGGCATTGTGTTCACAGCAGGGTGTTGTGCTGGTGTGATGCACTGCTGACAGCAGCTAAATACAGCTGGGACACCAGATCCAGGGGGAAAATCAGCCCTGAAAGTGCCTGATCAAAACACCAACTGCTCCTAAACTTGTCTGAAGGAGGGAAAATGTTTTCATGGTGGCTGCAGTGGATAGAAAGGCAGGAGGAATTTTTCTGGGATGCTGTTAGGTCTGGATGTACTGATGAAGAACAGAGCCCAAGGGCAGCTCTGCATAGAGGAAATCACCCCAAATCCCAGCCCAGGGGGTGGGAATGAGTTCAGGTCCATGGGAAAAACACAGGACTCATTCACATCTGGTTCTTCATAAACTTGTGTTGGTTTTGGCCACATCATGCCCTTTAGCACAGTGGGGGCTGAGGCCCCAGAGGGGTCCCAGCCCGGTGGCCAGAGCTGAGGTCACTCCTCGGTGCCCATGGATTCCGTGAGGATTTGGAAAGGCTCTTCAGCCCCGGGAGCAGAAGTGGCACTGGGGTTTTGCTGCCCCTGAGCTCTGCAGGCAGCCTGTCCCAGGTGGCCCCCTCCCAGCTGGGGAGCCCTGCCCATGGCTCAGGTCACGGTGCCAGCGTGCCTGCACCTGCCAATTAGCTCCTCACTGAGCAGGAGCTGCGAGATGAGTGTGGTAAATTAGTCACGGCTGCAGCCTGGCTTCCTGTCGGACAGCTCCTGGGGTCCAGGAGCCCTCCTGCCAGCAGGCACCGTGTGCCAGGCCCAGCAGTGCCCATCAATCCCATCAGTGCCCAGCAGAGCCCATCAGTGCCTGGTGGTGACCATCACTTGCCATCAGTCCCGGCTGGGAAGCCGCTCTGTGCCGAAGCAGCCAGGCATCACCTGGCCCCGTGCAGTCACCACGGGCTCACACAGCACGGTGATTGCCGGCTTTACCACGTGCACTTCCAGAGAATTCACCAAACAAAATCGAGTCACTCAGCTGTGACCAGTAAAATCCCAGCCAAGTGACAGTGAGCATCTTGCAGCCACCCCGCGCTGGGAGCCGCTTGTGTCAAACCTGTTACCTGACCTGTGTTTGCGTTACAAAGATCAGGCAGTAAAACCCAGACTGGTTTTGTTTTACAAGCAGCAGAAGAAGGGAGGGATGGGGCCCAGCTCCTGCTCACTTGGCACAGCTCGGGGAGCCGGTGGCCACGCTGAGGGGCTCTCGCCGTGCCAGGGTCAGGCACCAGGCTCTGGTGCTTGTGGGGCTCTGACGGTCACACTGTGCCTCCAGGGTGGGAAGGATGGGGCAAACCCCACTGGGGCCCAGCCCCCTCAGCCCCAGGGTGGTGACACTGGGCACTGAGTCCCAGCTCACCCCCGGGTGACACAGGGCAGGCTTTTGATGTGGCACTGCGACAATTTGTCACCGATGGGGTTTCCACAGACCTGCTCTGTAACTAATTGCCGTGACAGAGAATTAGTTGCACTCATTTGTCTCTTCCACCATGGAAGTTTACTGGAAAAAATACCCTGGCTGCCATGACTCCAGCATCCTGGAATGTGGCAGCTGCAAATGGGGTCCAGTCCCCCCAGAATGACCCCAGAATGCCCCAGCACAGGCCAGGGAATGCCAGTGTGGCACCAGCAGGACACAGAACTGTGCAGATGCCCTGGGCCAGTGCTTTATGGTCCTCTCCCATGTTCTGGGGGAAATGTCAGCTATTTTGTGACCAATGACATTTTATAACAAGACTGAAGTGGGGGTCATTACCCATGTGTACCTAGAGGAACAGTTTGTACTGTTCAGGATTCGTTATGTAAACTTGGGTGAGAAGGTCTTAAAAGCCAGGAGGAAGGTACCGGAGCGAGAGGCGTTGTGACAACAGGTGATTCACCCTGGTTCTGGCCGGCTCCTGTCTCAGCCGTGATCCCATCCCGCTGGGACTGCGGCACACCTGGAATTACAGGTGAACAAATCTAGGGAACGTGGTTTTAATCCCTAGAAAGACGTTTGGACAAAGTGCTCGAGTGGAAGGAGGCAGAGGTGACTCTGTATCCTGGATGCCATATCTGGCCAGCTCTGGTGCCTGGGCCTTTCCTCTCTGCTGGGCAGAGGCAGGCGAGCTGGGGGGACACTGGGTTGTGTCACTTGGCCCCACAGAGCCTCCCCTCCTGTTCTTCATGTCTTGCTGCTTCAGGAACGCTGCCGATGACAAGGCTCCCATAGTCACAGTGCCACCCTGGGCCCAGGGGATCACACGGAGAGCTGAGCAGGGCTGGCAGCACACCCAGCAGGGCTCAGACCCAGAGGGGGTACAGCTCCCACCCAGCTCCGTCTGGAAGGGAAACTGAGGCAGAAATGTAAGACTGGGAGGGACAAGGTGGTGTGGGAGCCTTACAGGAAAGTGCCAAGGCCCAGGTGAGGATACCAGAGGACAGAGAGGCAGGAACACACCGTCCATGGCCCCAGGGACAGGTGTTTCCCTGTTTACACCTTGGGCTGTGTTACAACCGGGCCGGGGAGCAGATCAGCACTCTGAGCCTGCGGCTGCCTGTGCCGAGGCTGAAGGGGAGAACCCCGGTGCAGTGCAGTGCAGTCAGCTGCTGCAGGAACCCGCTGTGCGGCATTCCGTGCTGCCACAGGGACAGGGACAGGCACAGGGACAGGGACAGGGACAGGGACAGGGACAGGCACAGGCACAGGCACAGGCACAGGGATAGGCACAGGGACAGGCACAGGGACAGGCACAGGGATAGGCACAGGCACAGGGACAGGGACAGGGACAGGCACAGGGACAGGCACAGGGACAGGCACAGGGACAGGGACAGGCACAGGGACAGGGACAGGCACAGGGACAGGGACAGGCACAGGGACAGGCACAGGGACAGGGACAGGGACAGGGACAGGCACAGGCACAGGGACAGGCACAGGCACAGGGATAGGCACAGGGACAGGCACAGGGACAGGCACAGGGATAGGCACAGGCACAGGGACAGGGACAGGGACAGGCACAGGGAGAGGGACAGGGACAGGGACAGGGACAGGGACAGGGACAGGGACAGGCACAGGGACAGGCACAGGCACAGGGACAGGGACAGGGATAGGGATAGGCACAGGCACAGGCACAGGGAGGGCTGGCAGAGCCCCTGCCTTCTGCCACCTCCACTCCCACTGTCCCCACTGCCACCCCCAGCTCCGCAGGGCCAGGACATCCTGAGACCACGCTGCTGTGAGGACAGATGAATGGCCGAGTGGGATGAGTGGGGTGTGAGAGAAGAGCCTTTGCCCTTTGTGAAGAAGGGGGACAGATGGAGAAAGATATCGTAAATCTCCACGGGCTCGGGGTGCCCTTGCTGCCAGAAGGTTCCAGAAGCAAGGCTGCTCAGGAGTGGTGTGATGGGCAGTGGTGCTGCTGCTCCAGAATGCACCCTGTGCCCAGGACTGACACCTCGTGTTGGGATTGCATGCCATGGGCTGGCTGGTGCAGCCCAGCCCCTGAGAGCCCCCGCCTCGCTGAGCTCAGCCCAAAGTGATGTGGGGCCAGTGGGGCTGGCAGGGCCAGGCAGAGCACACATGTGCCCATGGGAGCAGCGTGGCACTGAGCCCCTGGCACGGCGTGGGGCACCAGGAGAGCTGTGAGCAGCAGGGAGATCTGGGGCCAGGATCGCCCACAGCTGGAGTAGCACAGCAGGGCACTCCAGTTTCTTGGCTGGAAATGCCCAGGCTGACTCCTCTTCCTCACCTTGGGCACTGGTCACACTCGGTCTCGGTGCAGGGTTTGTTGGCATGCCCAGCACTGCCGGTCCAGCCTGTGATGCTGTTACAGCATGTGCAGGAGGAGGCGTGGGCAGCTGGTGAGGACTCGGAACGCCCCAGTCTGTCCTGTTCGCAGGGAGATGTCGGGATTAGCGCTGGGGCCCTGCCATGGCACGTCCCTGTGGAGGGAGCTGCTGCAGCCACAGGTCACACTGACTCACACTGCCTGGAACCGCTCTGGTGCTGCCACGGCTCCACTGCCAAGGCTCAGCCCCAGCTCGGGATGCTCTGGCTGCTGGAAAACTCTTCCAAAGCACTGAGCACAGGCTGGGCTGGTGGGAATGGCTCAGACCAGGTGTCTGGTGTGGGGAACTGCTCTGAGGCTGCCCAGCTCCAGCCCCTGGCAGTTCTGGTGCTGGCTCTGCCTGCCCTGAAGGTAAAGGGTAAAACTAAACCACCTACAATCTCCAGCCATATTTGGCCTCCCCAGAGCCGGGCCTGAGCACAAGAAGAGGCTCAGGCAAGGGTTATCCATAGGCATGTGCTGGAGATGCCTTTCCCCAGCCCAACCCCATTTACATTAATGAGGCATTTAACTCCCAAACCTGTTTGTGGACCACTGGATATCACCCAGATATCACCACTCTGGAAGGGGCCTGGATAGTTTTAACCCTATCAGTGCCTCCTGGCTGCATCTGCTGGGAGTAGCTTTGGGCAGCCACCCTTTCCCTCTGCCCTGAGGGAGGCTGGGATCAGGTCTCCAGGCTGACACCCCCACACTAATGCATTCCTGCTTCCAGAAAATCTCTATGCAGCTGGATTTTTCTCCTCCTCAGCCGTTTTCTTCCTACAGCTCCTCCATCACCTCTGACTTTCTCCTATCTGGCAGCAACTGCCACAGGAGTTGTGGAGGAGCGAGAGGGAATTTCTGCTGTGCCTCCTCTCCTGGAAGGGCTGATCCCAGAGTGCCAGCCACCCTTCCAATGAGTCACCAGCACCTGCTGCAGCAGGTTTGTTTTGACACTTCTCCCCAGCTCTCCTGTGCCGAGGCAGTGCTGTGCCTGCACCGCTGCCTGCACCTTCACCGTGTTTTTGGGCACTGCAGCAGCTCCCCAGCAGCTCAGCAGTGCTGGGCAGCCAGAGCTGTGGGGCTGTGGGGCTGGACCATCTGTGCCCAAGAGCCTGGCACCGTGGCCACAGGGCCGGGAGGTGAGTGGGGTCTGCCGTGAGCAGGACCCATGAGTTGGCTGTGCTGCAGCCCCGAGAGGGGCTGGCCAGGCTCCCAGCACTTGCCATGAGTCTCCTGGGAACACAGTTCCATGGCAAGAGACCCAGATTCCTGCCTGAGCCTGGAGCTGCAAAGGTGGAGGACGGGACGTTGCTGAACCACAGATTTTACAGCCTGTTGTTCCCATAAACTCTGAGCTGAGTTTCTCAAACACTTTGGGTTTATGATGTTCAGCGTGTGCCAGTCCTGACTCTCAGACCATCCCAGATGGTTTTCTGTGTTTGAGGTGACTCAGGAGTTCAGCACAGTTCAGTGTTTAACTCACAATGAAGTAACCCATTTCTGGATCTGCGTGGCTCTCTGAGGATTGTTCATACACAGAGAAAGAGTGCTGCACCTGCTCTGAGAGAAACTGCAAACAGCACCTGCAGAACACCTGTGCTTTTCCAGAGAATATAAAGTGAGTCTTCATCCCAAAAAGTGACTTGGTAAGACACGTCCTGAGTTATCAGTGGGAGAGCCCTGACATCACCACTGCTGGGAGCACTGGAGGTCAACAGCCTTGTTCTTCATCAAAGGATATTTTCCTTATTGGAACTATAGTTCTCAGTACAAAATCTGAGCAGTCCCTACACCTGCTTTTGTGCAGTGTTGGCACCACTCTGTTTATTTTCCAAGGCTTTTGTTTTGCTCTGCTGAGGCTTTGGAAACACAAAACTCTCACTCACATCCTGATCTATGCTGGTTGTGGGTGCCTTCCTGGCCATGGAGCCAGGTGTAGGGTGATTCTGTGGGCAGCAGCTGTGGGGGTTCCCTCCTTTCAGGGGGCTGATTGCATGATTGGCACTCTGATTTAACCCAGCTCCAGGGGCTGGAGGGCTGCTGAGAGGGGGTGGAGGTATTTGAGCAGGCTGAGAGGAAGAAGAGGTCTAGTGAGTGGCTCAGCAGAGGGGAAGGAGCAGTGCCAGCAGCAAGCTGAGCTCTGGCAGCCTTTCCTCAGCACTTCCTGGAGCAGCAGTGAACAAACCCTGCAGAGAGCTGAGGTGTCCTGTGTGCTGCTGCATGCACAGGTAGGGGTGCAGAACAGAGGCACTGTGGTATGTCCTGCTGGCTTTCCCAGGGAGGTGACACCCCGTGTGTTCCTTGCAGGCTGTCCAGTGTGAGAGCTGGGGTCACAGCTGACCCATCTGCACCGAGAGACAGCTCCTCTGTCAGGTGTAAATGAGCCAGAACAGCTCCTGTGTCAGCACCACCAAGCTGGTAAGGAAGGAGTGTGTGGTCAGGTGTTCCCTAGCTCTGGACTTTGCTGTTATTCCCATCACTGCTGCAGTGGGGATACTCCAAGGGAGGGTGGCACTGGAGTGTGGGGCTCCTTGGGCTGCTTCGTTCTCTTCTAGGTCTGTTCTGCCCATGTTGCCCATGGGGCAAGGCTGGTGTGATGAGTGTTGGTATTTGATGCTGTTAGAGGTGATGGGGACACACCACAGTTCATCCTAGGCATGTCACTGAGTCCTGGAGCAGGGCCTGAGGCACAGCACAGCTGGTTGCCTCTTCTCCTGTGATCTCCATGGAGGTAATTCATAGAGTGCAAAACTAAGACAAAGCAGTTACAAAAAAATATATCTTTATTTCTTCAGTTTATCATCTATTTAAATAATTCAGTTAAAATAGGTTTTATTGCACATTAAAGAACCTTCCTGGATTCTCACTGTCCTATATAAAATAAGGTCATAGAGAAAGGAAAGGAGACTCTTACACTCACACCCCCTCACACCCTGAATCACTCTGGCTCTGCAGACCCCCAGCAGCCACTGTGCAGGGGGTTATGCTCATCCTCAGCATCCACACAGCGTGTTGTAGGCAGTGGAGGGCTGGCTGTGGCAGAAGGAGCTGGGTGCAGGACTGGGAGCCAGGGGAAGGCACTGCCACCGTGGCCGGGGATCCGAGGTCCCTGTGCGAGCCCTGGCCCGTCTGTGCCGTGGGGGAGAGCAGGGCTTGGAGCACAGGAGATGAAACGTGGGTGCTGATGCTGCTCTGTGGATCTGCACAGGTGGGGTGAGGCAGCTGCCACTGCAGCCCTGCCTGGCTCCGTCATCCCCCAGGCACTGCCGGCTCCAGGGCAAGCAGGTGGGGAACTGGGTGGCTGCAGGAGGAAGTCCTTGCCTGGGGTTGAGCAGGAAAAGAGCGGCCAGCTCCCTGTGAGGCTTCTGGGAAGTCACTTAATAAGCTCCTTGGAAGTTATGTTTAAGGGCTGGCTGAGTGATGTGGAATGGAACAAGCTTGCAGAGGATGCACTTCATTACCGTGCTCTGAATTGGATTTTGTGCCCTTTCAGATGATTCTTTGGGGATGACTCAGGCTCTCCTACCCCAGCTGTGAAATAACTTGTTCTACAACCCCATCTCTGGCTATCCTGGCTCTTCACCTCAGAATAAAGAGCTCCTCAGGCTATCATTGGAAACAGGTAATGAAAATTCAAGTGAGAGCTCTCCTTGTATCTGTTTTGTGCTCTTCCCAAGCCTCTGTCATGCCTCTTCCTACAAATGCCATGCTGCATTCCTGACAGCCTGGGGTTTTTGCTACAAGTCCAGCCACACAGCAGAGAGTAATTAGTGTTAATCCTCAGTGTGGTATCAATCTGCTATGAAGCAATTCCTGCTCATGTGCAATGGGGTGTGTGCAGTTGGTGGCTAATGTGTACCTCTGCCTGGTGAGACATCCCAGCTCAGCACCACATCCTGCTCCAGCCATCTGCTGCCATCATTAACTTGAGAACTGATGTTGCTTGAAGCTCCTAATGTCTCTGAGCCCTCGGTTTTTGTGTCTGAGCTTTGCTCAGCGCAGCTTTGACTGCCAGTTCAATCCCTGAATTAAGGGTCTGACCCAACAGCCCTTCAGTGCTTGTTTGGATCCACGCCTTTCCCCTTTGGTCCAGCACCCACCTCTTGGCCCCTGGGTGGGTGGGTGACCAGCGTCAGTGCCGGCTGAGCTCCAGTGTGTCGGGGAGCTGCTCTGTGAAGGCCGTCTCGAGCCGCAAAGTGCTGTAGTTGGGGGGGGGAGTCCTGGGCAGGGGGCTGTCCTGGGGCAGCGGCAGGCGCAGGGCGGTGTTGAAGGTGGGCAGGTCCTCGTCGATGCACACGGGGTTGTCGTGGCCCTGCCTCTCCACGTCACTGCCCTGCGGAGGCTTCCCCGGCCCGGCCCGCTTGCGGTTGTTCCACCACTTCTTTGCCTTCTGCCACTGGCGCCGCATGACGATGGAGAGCGAGTCGATGAAGAACACCTCGACGATCTCGATGACGCAGACCACCGAGCAGCTCATCCAGAGGCCCAGCTGGCCCCCGAAATTGGACAGGAGAATGACAAGCTGGAAGAGCAGAGAGCACAAGGTGATGAGCTGCGGTGGGCACGTGTTTGTGGCGCTGTTACAGCGTGCAGGGAGGCTGCACCGAGCCGGGGCGTGCTGAGTGCTCCCAAATGCAGGGGGCCAAACTCCCTGCATGGTTCTCTCTGACTCTGCTTCAGGAGGAGCTCAGAACTGGCCTTACTACAGGGCTGCCCTAGCACAGCCAGACATGGCCAGACAGGCAGAGACACAGCCCCAGATAGGGGCTTCAAAGGGCAGGACCAGCCCCAAGGCGCATCTCCAAGATAGCTTCCTGCCCCTGCCTGGGTGGGATTGCTCCCCTGCGTGGGAGGAAGTGCTGTGTGTCCCCAAGGCTGAGCAGGGCCCAGCTGTGCTCACTTACCGTGTTGGCAGGATTCTCCGAAATGAATCTCTCGTTCAGGTCCTTGTAAAACACCATGAGGTTGGCAAGGTCCGTCCTGAGGGAAGCAGGAGGCAGGCAGAGGGTTTAGTAAAACAATAACATGAAACATACTGAAAAACTATGCAAATAACCAGTTGGACCAGTAGGGCTGGGCTGCTCCAAGGGAGCTTTTTCCCCAATTGCCATCATTAGGGCTGCCAAGATTGTATCGGAGCTGGAGGTGCAAGGCAAGAACTCACAGGGGGACTTACTTGTTCAGTTTCTTGTTGAGTTTTTGCCCTTTGTCCCAGGAGAGAACTCGAAGCATCCAGTCCTGGAGAACAGACAGAAAATGTTGCTGTAGCTTTGTGTGCTTGTGCAGAGATCCCCTGAGAAGGGAGTCATGCTTTATGCCTCCTTGGCCAGTGTGGGTGCTGAAAGTGAGTGGAGGGGAAGCCCTGACCTGGACAATACAAACTGGCCTCTGGAAGCAGCATCCTTGAGTGCTAAGGACTACCCCAGGGCCTTCTGCTTCTGTGCTGAACCTCTGGGGTTGCTCAATGCCTTGTGCCAGGCTGCTGTGCCAGGGGAGCACAACTGGGGACTGACCTCTGACACGGTGGATGGCCACTGGGCGATGCTGGTGGTGAGTGCCCACTCCTTGAAGCTGCAGAGAGAGGCAGGATGTCAGTTGTGAGCTTCAGCTCCCACTCACACTCAGTGCTTTACCTCTGGTCGTGGCCAAGACTCACCTGCAGGCATCTTTGCAGATCTGCTGGCAGCCCAGCTGCTCCTTCACGAACTTCTCATGCAGTCTGTAGTAGCAGTACACTGCAGGGAGGGAGTGGGACAGGTGTGAGAAGCCAGAAAGAAAAGCAAAGGTCTCCTGCTACCTGGGTTGGAGTGTGGCATCTGGGGTGTAGGTGGCCTTTGTGGCCATCGCCTACATGGTGGGGATAAAATAATTTACCCTAAAATATACTCTGAAAAGTGGCTCATGCTATGAACTGCACCACCTGGTCAAGCCCTTCACTCGACTGTTCTGTGGCAGGCACAGGTGACAAGCCATCAGGCCAAGTGTCACAAACCAGTCAGGGTGAACAAGGGAGGCACTTCTGGCTCTGGGTGTGGGAGCTTCAGTGGGTTAAGGCAGATTTGCCTCGTCCCAGCACACTGGAGGGTGCAGGGGGCTGTGTGACAGGGTTGGTGCTGCAGAGGACAGGGCTGGCAGTGGGCACTGAGGCAGCTGCAGTGTGGAGCTGTTTCAATACGCACTCCAGTTTGGGTTCTTCTTGTAGTTGCAGTACTCGGCCCCCACGGGCAAGGGCTGTGCGTACTGGGCGCAGCCGCACGAGTCCACCATGGCCTTCTGGAAGCAGGAGTGCAGGCAGATCTGGGGAGGAAAAACAGAGCTGGGGGCTAAGAGGCAGCACCAAGGTCCAGGCTCCTCTGCACCTAAAAACATTCTGCTTATGAGAGCAGCAGTAGAATGGGAATCCCATTTCCCAGGACCTTCAGGCTCTGCTGTGAGTGAATACAAACACAGGCAGAAAGTGCCATGGAGGGCTGAGACTCTAGTGCAAGAGACTGAGAATACAATTCTCTCTGAGGATTATTTATATCTATGGGGTTCTGTGAATGCCCCCGCTTCCCCTACAACCACCAAAAGCTTCACTGTTGCAGTTGCTCTTTCCAGAGTCAAGGAGAAGGTTTTTGGCCTGCCATGGCACACTGCCCATGAATCACCAACTAGGTGTGTGAGGGAAGTGACTCAGGAGAAAATGTTCACAGCTTCCACCAAACTCTGACGGTGCCTACTGAGGACCTGAAGCTGTGAGGATTAATATGGCAGCAGAGCTGTGGTTTGTGCTAGAACAGCCCTCGTGAGCCCTGAATTTTGGTGAAGTACTGTTCTTAAAAACCTGAGATAATGTCTGTATGATCTTACTACATCACAGCAGATTTCATATTGCTCATGAAATACAAATCCAGGCTAGGCCTGGGCTTTGCAGCAGGCAGCAGCTAATGTAAGTACAATTCTTCAAGTGGAGAGTGCCAGAACAACTGACATTCTCCAAGCGGACCCAATTACAGAAACCATGCAAAATTAGTGGAAACTTGCTCTGTAAACAAACATCCTGCTATCTGGATACTGATTAGATGGTATCTGTTATTCTTGGAGTCCTAAAGGTCACAATTTCTGGCTTCAAGGGTTACTAAGCTGCAACCTTTACTTGGCCAATATTTTCCAGTCTCACATTGCTTGAAAATTGCCTAATGAGCTCATGTTCTCTCTTTATCTAACAGGGTGCCTGAGGGAACTTCAAATAGCAACCACTTAGGAATAAAAGTTGTATTTTAAGAAGTGCTGTGGCATTTTATATCAGTGGTTAAAGCAGCCACCCTGTACCTGGACTGCTCCCAATCTCGGGTCCTGAACCACAGAATATTATAAAGCTTTTCATGCAGGTAGTTTTCAAGCAACTGATAAAACCAAGTGTAGTGGATTTACCTGGAGGGAGTAGCTCTTGTTGTAGAGATTTTCCACGGGTATGTCAGCTCCTGTCTCTGTGCAGTCACTGTAGGGTTTGCTCAGCTTGCGAGACCGAGTCTGAGAACCAGAAAAGAATGAATCTTGGGTTTTTTGAGTTTGCAGAGAAACCAAAGGATTCAGTGGCACTTCGTCCCAATTCTGAAACTGTAAGTGATGGGGCAGCTTTGAACAGCATGTTTACCTTTTGCCACCCAAAACGATTAGTCAATCCCTTGTCAAAACAAGTTCCTTTTGTTTCTAATATTCATTTCCAAAAACACTGCTCTGGCTGGATTTTCTGCTGTCTTCCTTAAAACCTTCTGCAGGAATCTGAGGTGGTAGAATTACAGCAGGAGGGATTTTTCAAAGCAGAGTAATTCACATGTATGTTCTCTCCTAGTCCTAGAGGCTGTGCATCCTTCACCCTGGATGTTAGTGTTCTGAGGGAGGGGAGTTGTTAGCTGGGGGCTTTGGGTGGTTTTCTGTGAGGACCCCCACCTTTACAAGCTGTTGTTGCAGTGGCTGCTCCTGTGCCGTGGGTAAACAGCACTTGAGGCTCCACTAGTGCTCGACAGCACCTCTCTGAAACCACTCTAAATGAAATGTTTGTGTCTCCTCCAGGCCTTTTTCCAGGTGCTGCTTTGACCCTTCCTCTTGAACGCTAAGGCCTTTTCCTGTTCTGCAAACTCTGCCCAGAGCAAAGAGCTCTGAAATGCCAAGTCTGTGCCTGCAAGGTCTGTGAAACCAGGGCTGGGAGCTGTCAGATTCCCAAGACCTAATTCCAGCTCCATCCCCTGTTTCCTGCAGACTGCCTCACCTTCCTCAGCCCTTGTTATCTTTCTGCAGTAATTACCTACTTTACAACAGAGTGGCTTGAAACCACAAGAAACATCCATTTAAGAATCTATTCACCTGTCTTTCTCCACAGAATTTAAAATTAGAATTAAAAATTCTATACAAAGGATAAATTTACCAGGAACTGAGAAGTGGTGGTTACCTTTAAGGCACTAATCACAGCTCCTCAGGTTCCTGAGGTCACAACTGACAAGAGAAGGCTCTGGGCCTCTACAGTGCAAGTCAGCACTTTTAGAGATGCTCAAACCTCTCTTTAGAGGGAAAGATGTGATTTCAGTGTTAGAAATGCATCATTTCTAAAACTGAACAAAACCATCTTCTAACTTCCACTAACCATGTAGTGCCTGGACACTTTCTCAGTGTGCTCCTGGAGCTTCCAGATGATCGATCCCTTGTATAAAATTATTTTGTCATGGCTTACACTCCTACAAAAGCTTACTTGTACCTTCAGGTACTGAAATAATTTCCAAATTAAATATTTAACTAGAGCACTGTAACTCCAACCAAGCAATGCCTTGTTTGCATTCCAAATATCTTGGAATATTTTTGGAGGGGGGGGGCAGTCCTAGTACTCAGCAGAAACCCAGGAGTGATACTCAGACACTGATGCTGTGTTTGGAGCCCAACAAGCAGCACCATGTGTGACACACGTGCCATGCCCTCCTGTGTTCCTGATGTGGGTACAAGGACTGATCCAGCAACTCAGTGCTGCAGATGTGCTCGATCTTGTTTTTTATACTATAGCAATTTACAGTCCAAACCTGTACCAGGAAAATATTACATTAAATATTGAGACTTTGCCTGCAGTGACTGTACGGTGTGATGGTTAGAGGAAACAGCCTTGTGAGACTTTTCCTCCTCTCACCGACTTAGTTTGCAAACCTTCCAGTCACATTTGACCCGGCAGTTGCTGCCACAGTTTTCCAGACAGCTGGAAGACAGTTAAATATTTGCACATTTTAAAACATCAGTCCTCTTATGTCTTTTCTAATGCAGGGCCTATCTCCATGTGGCACACCCAGATAAGCAGGATGGCTGATGCTCTGACCCGACCATCAGGAAGAAAGGCAGAGCTGAAGTGCTCACTTAACAGCCCATCCAGATAAAAGGGATCTGGCACAGCTTTCACTGCTCTGCTGAGGAACGAAGCCCTTTGGGTCAAATGCCTTGTCTGAATTATGCCAAATGGGGAAATTGGGAGCTGCAGCCCTCCTTGCCAACAGCAGGTAAGATGTTTAGCTATGCTGCCAAAGGCAGAGCTGCTGCCCACGAGGGTGTTTTTACAGCCGGGACAGGCAGAAACCCAGCAAAATAAGGACTGCACCCACAAAAGAGTTAAACAGACCGAGCCCAGCTCGGGCACTCACAGCTCCCCATCCTCCACCCTGGGACCCGCGTGGCATGAAACTCACTGCTCACTGCTAGAGCCAAACGAGGCACTTGACAGCACATTTCTGTGGTTGTGGATTTTGCTGTGAAACCAAAAATCCCCTGGAAAGCCAAGCGCTGGGAGAAAAGGGAGAACAAACAAGATCCCAAGAGCTGTTGCATTTATAAAGACCTGATTTTCCCATGGCCTCTTTTGTTCAGAAAAGTGCTATCACAGGATTTTCCTCAGGGCACTTCAGCTGCTGAGTGGGAGGTATTTAGAAGCCTTCCAGCTGCTGGCTCCCTGCAAACACCCCATCAATTCCTATTTACAGCTCTCCCAAGGCAAAGGTACACTTGGAAAGGAGATTGCTTCCACTCACAAAGTGCATCCCTATGGAGGTGGCTGCTGCAGTCTCAATTTCTGTGCCGATGTCTTCAATGAAGGGATACTCGTTTTGGTCATGGACAATGATCTTGGCTCCTGTGGATGTCACCAGGAAGGGGTTGTAGTCTGCTTCGTCAATGTACAGAACCACCTGCAATCCTGAACCACAGACAACAGACGCAGAACAGTTATATCAGGAGCCAGAGCTGCGTTTTCCCGTCAGGGAGGGCAGCACAGTTTATTTAATGTTATCCGGCTTTAAGTAGAACTGTAACAGCCAAGCCCAGCCTCTGCTGGGTCAGTCTCAGACAACTGCAGCCAGTAACATCCCTTGGTGGCCCCGAGTACAGCAAACAAATAAAACCTGCTCAGAACGTGGCTGAAACTCACTTTAAAAAGTTATATAATTGGGCAGCAGTGATTTCAGCTGGAAAACATTAGTGATGCAATGATATTATCTGTATTCTCAGGCAAGAGTTTGCACTAGTTCAAACAGGCATTTCCCCAATCAGCCTGTACATCTACAGCCAACACACCTCTCGTGCTCCAGCAGGATCCAGTTCACTGAAACACTTGTTATCAAACAGTTCCTCTGCAAACCGCCCCAGAACAACACACTTGTACAAACTGCCCTGGAACGACACACGTGCACAAACCGCCCCCACTCACCGTACTCGCTGCCACCTGTGGAGGTGCTCAGGATGGTCCCGTTCTCTCCGCTGTTGAAAGTGTAGCAGTTGCCATGGAGAGGGTGATGGAAACGAGTGAAGTGCCTGGAAGAAATCGAACATTGTGACACTGATACCTGCAGTTCTGTCTCTGGGAGAAAAGCAGCACATCTGGGCTTTGGTTTTGGCAGAGACAGATCAGGACTGCATGAGGGGTTTGGTCTTTCCTTCTAAGCAATTTATTTTGCTGAAAGGTGTGTGTCTCTCTGAATATCTTGAAACTACATGGCACTATGATCTGCTTTAATAGATCAGGAAAAGGAAATCTGAGGAGATTTTCATGTGGGAATGGAGGCTGAAAAGGTGGGGGAAGCGGATTCACAGAACTATCAGGAAGTGGGGGATACACAGAGCCCTCTCCCATCTGACAGCCAGGTATCTACAGGCACACTATCATTCCCACCTACAACTGCTCCCCCGGGATGCCTCTCCTTCTAGCAGGACACATAGGAATTGCACTGCCACAGCCACAAGCAGGTAGATTTGATTCTGCCAAGGATAAATATAGGTTTATCTGAAATGTTGACAGCAGAATACTAAAACAAATTAAATCAAAGAGCATAATTATTGTCAGGAAGATGCAAATATTTGCTTTGATTTAAACAATGGCAGTGGCTCCTGCTGGAATTCAGCAAATACCAAATATTCCATTCCTACATATCACGGACTTGGAAATAAGCTGTTAGCTGGCAGGAATTTTCTGTGCACTGACCTTTTGTCACAAGATAGGCCATCAAAGAAACATGTCAGTAGAAGGTCATCAGCAGAATAACTCAATTTTTCTTTAGTCTCCAGGGGAATTTGTGCCATGATGTTCATGTAATGCAGCTTGTACCACTCCTGGATAGCATTAACACCCGAACTGAACGTGTACAGGGCACACTCACTGCTGTTGTTTGCGTCACACTGACAAGCACAAAAGGGGGAGAAGTGTTTCACATGGAATGAAATTATGGATTCTACAAGGTATGTGTGATAGTGTTTCTCTTCCACAAAAATAATCACCTATGAAGTTACAGTGGCACAAACGGGCATCAAAGACCTTTTATTCAGGGCTAAGTGATATAACCAAATGTTTTAGGCCCAAAGGAAAGGTCACAGAAGGCACTAACTTTATTTGGAAAGACTTCAGGAAGGTATTTCCCTCCCAGGGAGCTGGAGGTTAATCTGCAGCTGCCACAGAGGCTTGGGCAGAAGAGCTGCCAGGGTGCTCTTCACACCGTTCACAATAAAGCCACCTGAGCAGGCAGTTAAACCAGACAGAGGGACACTGACCCCAAAAAGCCCATTGTTGCCCCATAGGGAACTTGCTGGCCAGGGCACAGTGACACTCACCAGCTGAAAGCCGATGATGTCATTGGAATCACCGGAGTTCACGATGGACGAGTCCTTGTGAAAGACGCTTCCCTCTATTTTCCTCTTCTGCCCACTGTGCAGGTCAGTTGCTGTCCTAGAGAAGTCCTCGACCTTCAGCAGAGGGATCTGCTGGAAGAAGTCGCTCCCTGTGCTGTTCCAATCATCCACTGACCGCCGTACCTTGGACTTGCCCTCGGAAAACCCGTAGAAAGTCTCCAAAGCTTTTTTTGTCTCTTTGTCCAATTCAGATAAGTATTCTTTCATGGCACTGTACCTGCATGGCAGACAACGTGACACAGTGACACCCCGTCCCACCTCACTGCCCAGCCACGGCGCTCTGCCTGCTGCGCTGTGGATCCCATGGCTCAGGACACAATTCCTTGGGGGGGTCTCACACCATTTACTCTCTTATACTGGTGAGGGCAGACACAGCTATGTTCGTGCAGAGAGCTCAGAGCAAGGACTGCAGGAAGCAGAACAGACTGAAATACAGAGAAAGCCCTCCCAAGACTCACAAGCTCCTCGTGTTAGGAAGCCCAAGAAGGCAGAACATGTGGAAATAAGACTTCTGTGTAGAGACACCAGGGAGCTGGATGGCCTGCAGGGACTGGTGTGGGGAGCTGGCAGCAGAACAGACAGCAGCATGAAGTGGGATTTGACAGGAGAAAATGTACTGCTGATGGATAATGTCAAAATATCCCATAAGGAAAGAAAGAGGCAACAGAGGAGTGACAGATGTGCCCTTTCTAGTCTTCAGGAGATGACACTGTTTGTAATCATCAAACTTTGGTTCTGGAAAGAAGGCAATTTGAAGAGAACCAAGGAGTTGATAGGGATTGTCTGGAGTAGAAACTGAAATGCACCGAGCTGAGCTCAGAAGCCAGATGAGGGGCGTGAGTGTAACCCACACGTGTCTGCAGTGCATCAACATAGAGTGGAGATGCTACACTCAAGGTGCTGCGGAGGGAAAATGCTGACAAGCAGCACTAGGACAAGCCCGGGAAGGGGTTTGGTGTTGGGCTGGTGGGGGATGATGGATTCATTGGGAGCCCTGGCCGGTGACCCCCCTTGTCCTCCTGCCAGCCCCCCGGGTCTTACTTGTAGGGGTTGATGTTGCAGATGGTGACAGCAGGGAAAGGCAGCTTCTGGAACTGGACGGTGACGGAGACGGAGGCGCTGTAATAGTTCATGAGGAGCTCCGCGCACTGCCAGAGGATGAGCCCCACAGCGCTGAGGGTCAGCAGGATCCAGAGCAGGCGGCGCAGGCGGCCGCGGGACACCACGATGCGGCGGCAGCCGTGGGTGTTGGTGTTGAGGCAGTACCAGCGCATCAGCTCGCTCAGCGTCGGCGCCTGCGGGCCCCGCACCGGCAGCGTCCGCTTCAGCCGCGCCGTGATCTTCTTACCAGGGGCTGTGGCGGCCGCTGCGGGCGGACCGGGCATTGAGGGGGCGGCGGCGGGACCGGTGCCCTCCCTAATCCGTGCCCCGCCGCCCCGCGATCGCGGGGTCCCGTCCCGCCCGGCCCCGCCACCCGGCATCCCTCCCCGCTCTCGCCGCTTCATCCCCGGAGACACCGCGCCCGCCGCGCCTCACCTCGTCCGCTGTCCGGGCCCGGTGGGGCCATGCTGCGCTCCCGGCCCCGGCGCCGCTGCCGATGAGGCGGCGGGCGGCCGGCCCGGCACCTACTCCCGCCACCGCCCCGCCCCGGCCCGCCCCGCCACCGCCCGCCCGCCCGCCCGCCCCTCCCTCTCTGCGGCCCCGCAGCGCCGCCCCACGGCGGCCGAGGGGGCTGCGGGGCCGGGCACGTCTGTGCGGGCCGGAGGGGCGGGGCCTGGGCGGGGCCTGGGCGGGGCTGTGTGGGTGCGGTCCGTGCTGGCCCCGCCCGCCCCGTGCCCGCAGCAAAGATGGCGGCGCTGCGGCGGCGTCTGCCCGTCGCTAAGGTGGCGGAGCGGTCACGTGGCGCTGCGCCCCGCCCCGCCCGCTGCATGGCGGCGCCGTGAGGCGGCGGAGCCGCGGCCCGACCCGGCCCGGCGGGATGCGGCGGCCGCCGCCGGGCTGAGCTTCGGGCCGAACGCCGGGCGGGCCGAGGGCCGAGAGGGCCGAGCGGGGATGCGCGCTGTGCCGCGCCGCCATGTCGCGGGTGAGCAGCCCCGGGCCGGCCGGCAGCGCCAAGGAGAAGCGCTCCTTCAGCAAGCGGCTCTTCCGCGGGCGGGCGGCGGGCGGCGGCGCGGGCTCGGCCCCGGCCGCCGCCCCGGCGCCCTCTGGGCGGTCGCTCGGCGGGTTCATGAGCCGCGTGCTGAAGACCCTCTCCACGCTCTCGCACTACAGCAGCGAGCCCGAGCCCCGCGGCGCGCTCGCCCCGCGCCTGCCCCCGCCGCAGGCGGCGGGCGGCCTGGGCAGCTGCTTCCCGCCGGGCCCGCCGCGCAGCCCCGAGCCCCCGCCGCGCCCCGCCGGCGGCTCCGAGGCCGTGCCCGGCGTGGCGGGGCTGCGCAACCACGGCAACACCTGCTTCATGAACGCCATCCTGCAGTGCCTCAGCAACACCGAGCTCTTCGCCGAGTTCCTGGCGCTGGAGCAGTTCCGCGGCGGGCCGCCCCCCGCCGATGGGCCGCCGCCCGCGCCCGGCGAGGTCACGGAGCAGCTGGCGCAGCTGGTGCGGGCGCTCTGGACGCTGGAGTACACCCCTCAGCACAGCCGCGACTTCAAGGTGAGCGGGGGCCTCGTCCCGCCGAGGCCGCCGGAACAGCCCTGGAGCGCCGGGGCCCGCGGGGAGGGGGTGGCACGGCTCGTGGTGACACCGGAGAATGTGTCACAGGCATGGGGCGCATCAGTTCAGAATGTGACACAACGTGTCCCCTGTCGCATGGGCACCGCGGCTGTGATGGGTGCCTTGCTGCCGAGCACCCACATGGTGGGAAGAACCCTCTGGCCTCGCCAGCTCTGTGCCAGTAGCTCTGGAGAGCTGCTCTCATCCTGTCCCCGGGGCGCTGCTGTGGGCACCCAGGACAGGTGGCACCAGGTTTTTCTTGCAGAGTAAGTTGGAGAGGAGATGCTCAGATGCATGAAAACACAGCGAGAGTGTCATCGACGCGGCCATGGGCTCTGTGTGTTCAGGTGGGGTGTGCAGCAGGTAGAGATGGTGAGTCCCGGAGTTGGCTCTCCCTCGGTGCTCCTGGATGGTGGGATGTCCCAGAGGCTTCTCCGAGGTGTCGTTGGCCTTTGGCACTGTTGGCTGTTTGGATGGATGCATGGCCTGCACCTCTTCCTTTTGCCTCTCCTGTGCCTTTCTAGGCAGCTGCACCCACCCAGTCCCGTAGCAGTGCCAGAGTATTCCCAGCTGTTTGCCTTGGAGTGAAGGCATCTGCCCTCTCTCAGGGTGCCTGGCTCTGGTGGTGTCGGGACAGGTTGTGGAGGAATGCTTGGGAAGCCAATCCTCTTGGTGTGTCCAGTTGTCACAGCACCACAGGGCACTTGCCTTGACTGCTCACGAGGCACTCTGGCAGGAGAAGAAATTGTGGATTTCTCCTGAGTAATAGTAGGAATAAAAGGTGGTGAAAGCAGAATTTTCTTCTGCCTGTAGAACAAATAGAGTCAGAAAGGAGAGCAGCCCTCTTTCTGGGACAGGCTTGGCTGCTTGGGCAGGCTGTGGGAGCTGGGCTCGGATATGAGTGACAGCAGGAGAAGAGCAGCAGGGCCGGGGATTAAATTAAGTCCATTTTCCACGGGCATTTATAGTGGAACTTTGCTGTTTGCAGGCGTCACTGACGGTAAGTGAGTGCTTGTTACGCTCATGGGTGGAGCTGGAGCCCATCCATCTTCTACCTGCCAGGAGAACTCTGGGGGTTTTAAAAAGCCTCTTGTCCCAGTCGGTCTAGTTCAGCACAGCACAGTGCCAGCAGCTCAGGTCGTGCTGAGAGACTGTGTCATTATGTCAAGTCTGTTCCCTTATACGGGTCAATTAATTCTAAGAGGAAATGAACACCTCTAAAGACAGTTAAGTCACCTGAACCTGCTATTAAATTCAGTGTTCTTAGTTAAACTTTTTCTCAGCAGCAGATTTGCACAGTTCATTTACAAATGTAAACAATGGGCTTAGGCTGGAGAAAGGCAAAGATCGGTATTTTCACTCTGGAAACTGCTGCTTCTCCGTAAAACAGAGAAAACATCCCCCCAGGCTTGTTCTGGATAGAGGGTGGAACATTCCTGATCTGCCTTGCTGTAATTGTTTTTAAGGGTGAAAAGAGTTTTCATGAGAGTCATTCTGGGCTTTCCCTCCAACAATAATAGCCATGGACAGTAATATTTATTTGGTAGCCAAAAAGCTCTTTAGCCAGCATACTTGGAAATATGGGGGGGTTTGCGTATTTATCTCTTTTGGCAGCAAATGTAACTGGGCAAAGGCACTTCCTAGTACTTCTCTGTATTTTAGGATAAAGGATAATACTTATCTTTTTGTTTGTTCTTGTATCTGTAAGCTTCTCGGAAAAGAGGAAATTATTTTCAAGGGAGTGTGTCTTGGAGTCCTTGTGAACAGGGGCCTTTTAGGGGGTGAGTTTTGGGATGCTCTTTACTCTCAGCTGGTTTTTCCTGGTCGTATTTTCTCACTTATGAAGTTACTCTTCAAGAAATAACCCATGCCAAGAGTTCCTGAGTCATGCTGAAAACAAGGAAAATGCAACTGAAACAAGGGGTTTGTGAAAAATGGTTGGTCTTGTATTCGTAGGATGAGGGAGAACTTGTGCCCTTTGAGGGGAGATCTGAAGTGCTGGCAGAGCTGGGAGAAGCTTGGGGAAGCAGCAGATGTGGAAGGCTGAGGCAGTAGGAGAAGATCTGGGAAGGAGTGCACTGGGAGGTGGAAGCAGAAGGGTTCGGTTCCTGGGCTGGGAGCAGAAGGGAGCCTGGGCAGCCCTTCCTGGGAAACAGAATGGAAGCACCATGACAGGGCTGGTGGTTCCTGGATTTATCTCTGCTGTGGATTACCTTCCCATTGGTCCTGTGTTACTTTGCGGTTTGTTTTAACAATCCTTCTCTTCTGATTGCTCAGTGGGTTTTGTTTTCCTGCCCAAACAAAGCTGCTGCTTTCATAACAGGGGCCAATATTGCAGCCTGTGCTTCCTCTTTCCCCTTTGTGATGATGTGACAATGGTGACAAACATCTATTGTATAAGCAGGGCTTTGGGCTTGTTTTTTTCTAGGGAGCTGTCCTGTCCTCCCTGCAAAGTTTCTGGGAGTGTCAGGGAGGACAGAGCATCCTTTGTACTGGGAATCAGTCTGCAACACTTGGAGGTGATGGTGGGGGTCTTCAGGGAGAAGGATTTTGATTTGAACTAATTGGGCTTGAAAAATGGTATCTTATGCAAATCCTTTGCCTTTGCCTTCCATGGAGTTCAGGTCTCCTGTGGATGATGAGGCTTTTTCTGTTTTGAGACTTTGAGGCCATGAGGCAGTTGCACACTGAAGCGTGTCAGCATTTAACAAGACCCTTCGCATGCTACAGCTGGGATTGCGTTTTTTTGTCCTACAAGACAAAGATGGCCTTGACTGTGACCTGTAGCATGTACAGCAAATACAGCACAATCACTATAATTCAGTTGGGTTGAATTACCAGAATTTGATCTGAACCTAAAATGAATCCTTGTTGGTAAAGCAGGGTTTATTGTGCCAGGTTAAATTTTTAAATCTGTGTTTGATGTGAGGTTTCACAGTAGGTGTGTGTAACTCTCCCATTTCAAGGTATTTTGGGAATGCACTTGGTGCAAATATCTCACTTGGGACAAGCAGTGTGCCAGCTGAGTTGGGCGCTTCTTTGGAAGTTAATCACTAAGTCCTGAGGTACGAAGGAACTCCTGCAAAGTGTTGATGTGCCCGGATCTTTGTGTCCCCTTGCAGGTGCGGTGAGAGCTGGGGCTGCTGGGGGGAATGTGGGCATGGGGAGCCTTCAGTCCTGCACGCAGAGCTGTTGGCCTCAAGCCCTTCTGCTCACCAGAGCCCTTGTGCTTTGCTGACGGGGCCAGTGATGTGTGAAGTGGGATCTCCCAGATCATATTTAATTGTCTTGCTCTCTGCTTAGCACAGGATCAGTTATTTTGTTCTGGACAGGGTCAACTGCTTATTCCTAAAATGTTTCTGCGGAGAGATGACTGTCCTCCCTCTGTACAGGGAGATGGAAGAAAAAATGCAAGACCCTTCACCCTTCCCTCCTGGTTCTTTGGCTCTTGATTCCTGGTGTTTCATATCCTGTGTTCCTCTAAAAGGGCTTTAAGTGGGGCCACATAACGTGGAATCTTGAAGTTCTTGTTCCATTTCAATCCAGGTGCTCCCAGTGATGGTATCACACTGGGGAGACTTACCCTGGAGCTGCTCTGGGATTTGGAGTTAACACGCTTTCCTTGAAACAAAAAGCAAGTTACAGATTTTCTAAGTCATTATTGTGAGAGTTTTTGACATCACGGGAATGTGTTTCACTGGGATCACAAAGGTCCTTGGCAGACTTGCCGTGTTAGACTTTTTTTAATGTTAATGATCAATAAGATGCGAGTACATTACTGGGGGGGGGTGTTTGTTTTGCTTATTTCTTTGCGTATATTTCCTTACAATAGTTTTACTCCCCTTCCACACACACATAAACCCCCGGGAAGGGTTTACTGCAGCAAATCCTCGCTGCCTTAAGGCAGCAGTCTGACTTATCTGGGAAATCCAAAGGCTTTTCTGGGGATTTCAGGGTTGTGCTTCAAACTTTGATCTGAGTGAGTGCAGCACAAGGCCAGGGAGCCAGGGCTGAGCGGTGGGGTCTGGAGGTCGGATGAGTTTTGCTGAGGGGGTTCTGCTGGAGGGGGCAGCAGAAGGGTGGTGTGGGTGCTCCCCTCTGGGGCAGAGAGACAGGTGAGGGGGAGGCAAGGGAAGAGACCCCAGTGTGGAGCAGCTCTGCAGCCCCACTGCGAGGTGGCCCTGGGGGCCGGGAACCCTCTGTAGGGCTGGAAGGGCAACTGTGTGTCGTTGCCAAAATGTGTTTTCTGTCTTGCTCCCAGGTCCTTATTTCCAGCTGCCTGTGCAGAGTGACACATGGTGAAAGTATGAGAACCATGTCGTGCCTGGCAGCCAGTGAAAGCGGTGAGGGGAAGTGAGTTCCCAGGCAGCTTAATTGGATCTGTGTTGCTCTACACTGGCCTTTGTACATGGCCACACTTGATTGGGGTGAACCCATTCCTGCTGCCATTTGAGCAAAGCACTGCTTAATGAACTCCTTTGGATTGTGTTATTGAAGTGAGTGTTAGTTGTAAAGTGGATGGGGAGGCTCCCCAGAGCAGTAGTGATCAGATCCCCCATCTCAGGGTCTGTGTCCAACTTGGGGCCCGAAGCTGAGCCTGGAGAGAGTGGGAGAGGTGCAGGTGTGCAGCTGGAGCATGAGCTCCTCAGGCTGCTGAGCCCAGACCTCGTGTCCATCCTCTACACTGGTCAGTGTGCACTGACTCTTCTTTACTGAACTGCTTCATATTTGTGTCACTGCCCCGCTCCTCAGTGCCTCATTGCTTTGAATCCCACTGGTTGCTCTGCTAGGGTAGCAGGAAAACAAGGTCTTGTTGAACAAAGTGGGGTTTCTGCTCCTTATAAGGATGAATTTTCCCAGCAGCCAGTACCAACTCATGGTGGTGCCTTCTGGCAGGCAAGAGCTGCACTCCTGCAAAGGGCCCAGGAAGGAGCGTGCCTGTTTTGGAATGCAGCACCCACAATCCACCTCTGTGTCCATGTACACACATGGCAGCCCCTGATAGCATCATCTGGGCAAACTTCACTCTCTATGTGTTGAAGCAAGGTGGATAATGAGGATTAACCGAGTCTTCAGCCTTGAAGGGTGAAAGTAGCTGTTGGCAGGAGATTGATGTCAGACAGGGACCAGTGGGCTGATGCTTCCTGTCCAGGCTTGTTAAAGGTGGTGGAGAATCCCTCTGGTGCTGGTGTGCTGCTCCCTGCCCTGCTCCTCTTGGCTTGTTTTCTGAAGTGTTCCCATCAGTAGCTGTGCTTCTTCCCTTCTGTGGTGGACAGGGCCCAGCTGTGCAGGGACACTGGCTGTGCAAGGAGCTCCAAGTCCCAGGGGGTGCTGCCTCTGGAGCCCGGCACCTCTGGATGCCCACGGAGCAAGGGAGAAGTGTTTTATCCCACTCTGGCTGCTGGGACAGACCTGCTGTCATCAGAGCTTCCTTTGTCCTGTCTGGTGGATGGGGTAGGGTTCTGCCCATCCTCAGTGCTGGGGAGGGGGAGCGGGCATGTGAGCCCCGAGGCCTAAACTGTGCTGCTTTCTGGGTGTTGCTCTCCCCAGAAAAGAGCATCTCCAGAGGGGGAAAAGCGCTGCCTGTGTGTGAGCAGAGGGAGTAATTTAGGTATGCTCTTCATGAGGTGTCTGCTGTAGAGCTTACCAAACACAGAAGTGTGGCTGTGGGCTTAAAAAAGAAAAATAATATGTGGTTGAGCATAACTCACTGTTCAATGGAAGGTAAAGAATAGCCTTTCTCTCCTGCACACGTGTGTCACTGGGTCAGGTCTCTAACGAGTTGGCTTCATCCGTTCATGTGTAAAATCCTTCCACAGCTGCTTCCTGCCAGGGCCACGCTGAAAAATAGTGGACTGGCATTTTTCCTCTAGTTGTCTTTGTGATCTGGAACAATAATAGCAGCAAAGAAGAGGCCAGTAGTTTAGCTCTGTTTGGATTTATTTATTGCATCTATTTAGAGCAGTAGATGAATGATTATTAATTTGCAGTGGGCTGATAAAAATGAGTGTCTTTGTTGTAAATCTGCTATATGGCTGGGCAGGGACTGGTTTGATTTCAGGGTACCTGCATTAGGGGGAGGTCAGTGAGTGGGATCAATAAAAAATTCTGACTTTTTTTCCCCCCCCTCCTTTTATCTCTTGGGATGGTGCCACTTCATTTAGGGTGCCTGTGTGCTGGTGCTCGCACATCTGGGGGAATGGAGGATCCATCCTCCTCCTGCCAAGCTTGTAAGGGCTGAGCTGAGGAAGGGCTGCAGGTGCTGTACAGTAGTGGAAGGTGTTGGGGGGGAGTGTCAGAGCCCATGCCCACTCCTGGTGCCTCAGAGCTGAAACAGCTGCATCAGAATCATTCCACAATCATTCTTAATACATGCTGTTAAGTGCTGGATGGAGGTGGGTCAGATGTGCCACCTATACTTACAGCAGAGCCAGATTAGGGGCAGAGGTTAAAAGCTGTTGGGGGTTGGTATATATGGTGTTTTTCATGTGTTTTTAAAGCATTTGCTTCTTAACTCTGTATCTTCAGCCAGTTGCAGATGCTGTTGCATTACTTCAGGACCAGCAAAATGTGGTGGTGTCTTTTCTTCCATGATAAGCAAAGCAGGAGGGAAAGTTTGGGGTTATGGCAAGGACACGACCTGCTGCCAAGCTGGAAGGGCAGTCTTGGAAAGTAAATATGGAGAGGTGCTGGGTGGCCAGTGCTCAGTGATGAGGTACTTACTTTGTCCATCAGATATTCCCAGAGTTGTTCAGGAATGGCCAGTCTGGCTGGCAAGAGGCTGCAGTTTCCCATCTATAGCACAGGGCCCTGGGGACCCCCAACTGCTGTACAGCCCCTGTCTATTGCCCAGGGCCTTGGAGACCCCCCAGTGCCTCGTGCCCACTGCCCTCAGCCTTGTGAGGGGGCTGGCTGGGTACAGGGTGGCATGTGGGACTATGTTTGGTGCTGACCCATCAGGTAAGGGGGGGCTGTGCTTTAGGAGTTCCTGGTATTTGTCTCCAATTGTTAAATTGTTAATTTGAGTCGGCGCCTTTATGTCTCTAGGATTTAATTGTCCCTCAGCACTGCCTGTTCCAACTGTGTGTCTGTTGCTCCTCTTTCACCCCCTGTGTCTGGCATTGCACTGCAGCTGCAGCCTCCTGGAATGGGTCTAGAGGAGGGCACAGCATTCCCGGGGGCAGCAGCAGCAGAGGTTTAAGCAGTGTAGCAGTGTTGGAAGAAAGTGTGAGTGATGCTAGGAACACACTGCTGTTGCTGGAGTGTTTTTGTAGTGGAGGCTCTTGTGAGGAAATTGCATCTGATATTTTGTAGTGCTTCCTGTATCACTTCCAACATCTTGTGATGAGTCTCCACAGGCAGTTCTTTATCCTTAGTCCACTCAGGCTGTGAGAGTGTCAAGGAAACCTGAGCAGTTATCATAGAGATGCTTCCGAGATGAGCAGTGACACAGATAGTGAGCAAGGCACATGGCTGCTCTGCTCAGGAGTGGGATGGACTGGCAGCACTCTGTGGGACAGTGCATCACCAGGGACACACTGCAGGAACAGCCAGGGGGGGTCTGGTGTGATGTGCTGGTGCCACTGGGAGAAAGGCGATGATAAATACTAGCCTGAATTCACAAAGTCCTTACTTATTGTTTTTGTACAGAAACCCCCCCATGCCCCCTTTTTTACTTGAAATACCAGATTCACTTCCAGTGCCAAAGACCCTTTTATCTTCAGCTCTGTGTACACGGGGACTTGAGCTGCAGTGGCAGTGCCTGTTGGCTGAGCTCACTGGGACAAATGACACCAGATTAGGCCACTGGTTCTGGCCAGTGGGAGGGTGTCAGTGCTGCCTGGTCACATCACACCCGTCGTGTCTTGGTGCATTGGCACCACCCACTGCTGGGGTCACGACGGGGGGTTCAGCAGCTCTTTCTCTTGGCTCTCTGGTCAACTGACTGAGAAGAGTGAGCTTGCCCTTGCTGTGGCCTGCGCTGCTGTTGGAGCCCTCCTTCCTCGGTGGGCCTGTGGAATGTCACTCCCTCAGCATTCTGACCTCGGCACAGCAGGATGGAAGGAGGGTACAGCTGTTAAAACTCAGGTGTGTTACTGTGGGAGCATGGGTAGCAGTTCTGGAGAGACATAGTGAGATAACCACTTTGGACTGCAATCTCTGCTTCACACTTAGTGATTAACTTTCAGTTTGGAACTTGACAGAGTAATTTTAGGGCTAAATCTAATTTTCAGTGTAGTGTTTTTGAACAAAGATAATTTTTGCAAAGGAAGTCTCCACATGTATGTCTTAAATTCTTCCTTGCACCATTGTCTGGGTGCATTCAGCTAAGCTTTCTGCTGAAGGAGGGTGAGAGGTATCAGGCTGATACCTGAAGAGGCTTTCTCGGATCCATTTTTTGGGTCATATTTTTTCACTTTATTTCTACTGGTGAATCTTGCTTTGCATAATGGGAACGAGGAGCAGAGAAGGCTCTTTGGTCTCTATTAATCTTTGAGTGCCTACAGGCTAGTTCAGATTTCTCTCCTCCATAAACTGGTTTACAGCAGCATCCCAAGGCAGCATTATGTTGGGCACTGAGCAGGAGTGCTGTGGTCCACACCTGTGTGGCACTGAGGTGAGTGTTGGCTGGGGACCACTCCCTTGGTTCAAGCTGTGTGCACATATTTTATGTGGGAGGATGCTGGTCCCTGTGCAGGCAAGGGCAGTAAATCTGCTGTTGGAAGGGCTGCACATATGTAATGAGAGCAGATTATTTCTGTTTTCCATTATTTTGCTGCCTTGAGGCAGGTGGACAGATTATAGAGGATAGAGAGTATATGTTTATCAGTCCTTTCCTGTCTCTTTCATCACCACTGCCCACCCCCCAGTGACCCCATTTTCAGAGGGATAAAGCGAGCAGCCCAACCTCATTTCTCAAATCTGTTGCAAAGTCTGATTAGAGGAGCGGAAGAGCTCTGGTACGGGGTGTGTGTGCAGCCTGCCAGGCTCTTGGCTCTGCAGCCTTCCTGCCTGTTCCTGTTCTGCAGGTTCTGTCTGGCCTCTGCTGGTGGCCCTGTCCCTCTTGGGGACCCTGCTCAGTAAGTCTGAGTCCTGTGGGAGCACTTTGTGTCTCTGCAGGTGTGCCGGTGGGTGAAGGTGCCGCAGTGCTAACGGGGCACATCCCAGGCAGGATTCCCCTCCCGGGAACATGCAGCACAGGGGGACTGGGGAGAAGCCGTGTGACTGATGTGAGCTTTGCCATGAGCCTTGTGTTTGCAGAGAAGCCTGGTAGTGACTTGGGGGACAGTTGCTGGAGCGGGTGTGTGTGGGTGGCTGCCCCGTGCCCAGGTGATTTGGGAGCAGCAGGCTGGCTCTCCTGGGTGCAGCTGGTGCCTCCTTGGAGCAGCAGAATGGGCCGGCTCTCCTGTGGCGGTGCTGATTGCTGCTGAGGGAGGAACCCTGGCTCAGGAGCTGGGGTCAGCCCACCAGATGCTACTCCAGAGGCAATTCCAGCTGAGTGCAGGGGCTAGTGCCTGGCTCCCATTCCCCAAAGCCTGTGCCGTGTTCCCCAGTGTGCAGTGAGAAGAGCTGGCTGGCCATTTGGGGTGCATTGTGGAGGTAAAAATGAGACCAGAGAGCTGGAGCCGAGAAAGTGTTTCCTGATGTTGGGGAACAGCTTTCCCTACTAAATCTTGTGTGGGTTCCTAGAGGCTTTTCAAGTAGTAGGAGATGCTCTGAGGAAGGGGCACGTGTGGCTCAGCTGGAGGAGTCAGAGCAAACTTCAGCATTATAAAAGGTGTCTCCACAGCTGCAGGGCAAGGATAAATCTGCAAAGAGTAGATTTTGGCTGTTGGTGAGATTCAAGCCCTTCTCATTTGTATCCGAAAAAAACCCAGGTCTGAACAAATCCCTTGGGTGTGTTGGTGTCCTTCTGAGATGGTGTTCCTGGAAATTCCGAAGTAAATTAGATGGTTCCCCAGGCTCTCAGTGTGTATCCCCAGCAGTGCCAGCCCATTGCAGCTGTGGCTGAGTCCCCCTGGTTTGGAGTTCACTCGTCCAGCAGCGCCTGTCCTGTGCTGTGCTGCTCTGGTGTCGGTCATTCTGGGACACCTCGCTTCCTTGTGTGCAGGGAAAGCTGCACCTGGCTGGCTGGGATGGCAGTAGAAGATGGTATTTAGGATAAGCAAGTTGTGCATAGTGGATCCTTGATATGCACTGGAGAAAATTCCATGGTGACTGTACTGTACTGTTCCGGTGCTTGAGATGGTGCTGATGTGGAGTAATTTTACTCTACCTGAATGATGATGATCAGATTGTAGAGGCATTTGTGATTTAGATGTCCTGATCCTGACTGAGTCCAGAAATTGTAGACCTAGATTAGCACAGAGCATCTGCATCAATTTTTGGGAAATCTGTGAGCTCACCAAAGCTGCAATGAGCGAGACAGGGTGAGTGGGCACGAGGAGATTAAATTGCTGTTTTGATTCATCTTGAGCAAACAAGATTCCATGAGGGGAGCAGTGTCACAGCCTGTGGTGCAGGGGTAGGGGTGATGGAATTGGCCTCGTCTCTGCATTGGTGCTGTCACTGCACTGCTGTCCCCTCTCTCTGCAGAACATCGTGTCCAAGAATGCGATGCAGTACCGTGGGAATGCCCAGCACGATGCCCAGGAGTTCCTCCTTTGGCTCCTCGACAGAGTGCACGAGGATCTGAACAACGTGGTGAATTCCAGCAGCATGCCTCCGCTCAAGGTAAGGGAGCCTACGTGGGAGAGCAGCTCTAACTTTGCAAAGAGCTTTTCCTGTTAAAGTAGTTCTCCCTATTGGCCTCTCAACTCCAATAAGTCAGATGGAACAAAAGCTTGGGTTAAAATACTGTTTGTTTCTGCCCTGGGAATATAACCAGCTGTTCCACTAATTCCTGGTGAGTGTTCCCTGACAGTCATGTGTGCGTGGCCAGAGGCTCTGCAAGGGCTGGGAGGTACCAGGGGGCTGCTGGGCCTCATCAGGTGTGAGTACCCTGCCCTTCCCTGGGCTGCCCTGCCTGCCTCACCTTCCTGCTTGCCCACCCCTTGGAGGAGAGCACACTTGATAGTTAAAAACCTTGTGACATTTTTCGGGTGGGCACAAATTTGACTGGAGTCCTGGAGCCACCTGCTTGGCATGCCCTCCACCTGGGTATGCCTCGAGAGTTTGTTCCTCTCTTTCAGCCGCCACTGGAGGATGATGTGCTGCTCGAGGGCCCAGCCTTTCCCATCAGTAGCACTTTTGTGCAGGAACTCTTTCAAGCCCAGTACAGGTATGGTATTTTGTAAATGTGGAGGTAAAATTGCTTATACTGGTGACCCCAGTATAATTCTAAACTGACACTATCTCCCAGTACAGCTGTTTCTGAATTCCTGTGAAGGGAGTCTGAACTAAGACGTTGCTCCAGAGGAGAGAGAGAATTTCATTACTTCAAATTTAATATATTCTGTATAAACCTGCAGTATGTGGCACTACACCTGCCCCAGTGCATCCTGAGAGAGTGAGTCAGTAGACTGAAGCCTCGGGAGAGCCCAGTGCTATGAGGCTCACCCTGGCTGTCAGGGAAGGGCCCACAGCAGGGTCTGGAGGTGCCTGGGAGTTGCAGATCCCTGGTGTGTGCAGAGTGCCTGTTATCTGGCACTTGGGAATTTTGAGCTGAAGCTGTCACTGTCTCTTTGGGGTTCTCCCATGAGTTTCTCTACTTTCTGGGAAGTAAGCTTTCAAATTTCAGAGCCAGTAGAAGAGAACAGCTGAATTGCCAGTGTTCCTGGATGGCTTGCATCTGTGCTGCTATAAGAATTGTAATTTCTGGGCTTACTCCCCAGTATTTGCCAAGTTTTCCTTTGCAGAGGAGAAACCTTAAGCCTGGTCTAAGTCACAAAGCCAGTATAAGATGCAGGTTAATTGTGAATGTGAGAGAATTCTTGTCTGGAGTTTTTCCCCTTTTGAGTAAGAACTGTGTGCACCGCAGTGCTGACTGTCAGCATCCTTATCCTATCACTTCACCTCTCTCCAAAGACAAAACCTCTCCAGGCCATCCACATTGGAGCTGCTGTTGGTGAATTATTAGTTTTGCAGCGATGTTTATTAAAAGCCACATTCAGGGACTGGAGTGAAATATTTCCTGGCATGCCCTGTAGTGAATATTTGAGACTAATTACTTTAAAAGGGTTTAGAAACGAGTAGAAAGGAACAGCCAGATTGATGTGTGAAGGCTGTTATTTGGGATTTCATGGTTTTCACGTTCCTGATGAAGCGAGGTGTAACTCTGCCCTGTTATCCATGTTGGTTCCAGGTCCTCCCTGACGTGCCCTCATTGCCAGAAGCAAAGCAACACCTTTGACCCTTTCCTCTGCATCTCGCTGCCGATCCCTCTGCCCCACACACGGTATGGAATGTCCTGAGCTTAACGTTGGCTGTTTCTCATGCATGGAGTGTTTCATTTGCTACAGCAGGAAGAGAGATGTCAGCAAAAGCTCTCTGGGAGATCTCTAAGAAAGATAGATGGGAAGATATGGGGCTTTAATTTTTTGCTTTGCAGGTAAATTGGAAAATTGAGCCTTTTACTTGTTTCAGAAAGGGGAAAAGGATGAAACACTTTTTGTTGTTTTTTTTTTTTTTTTTTTCAAACAGTCTCACTGATTGCTCCAATTTCAAAGAGTGAAGTTAAAAGCTTTCCTGCAAAATGTTTTGCTTTTTTGAAAGACAGCTGTTGCAAATAAAGAAAAAAGCTCCAGAGAGGGGAAAAAAAATCCACATAAAATGTTCAGAGTGAAGATAAAGAGATGCACAGAAAAACTATCCGTGGTATAAACAAACTCCTTCACCTGGTGTTTTGGATGTAGAAAACTTGTGTTGCTTCCAGAAGCAATGGAACAGAGCGATGACAGGACAGATTAAACATTGCTCTGCCACATTTGCTTTGGAAATCTCTGCTTCACCACGGGCTGGAGCTGAGTGGGCTCTCCAGGGAAGGTGTCTCCCTTTTTCTCTCCCCAGGTAGTGCTGCTGGCTGCTGTTGGAGGCAGGATTGAGGGCTGGGGGGTAACCTGTTCACAGCAACAGCTGTCTAAGTGCCTTAAAGTGCTGCCTCAAACTGTCCCAAGCTGGCTCCTTGCCAGAAAACTGATTGCTTTGTCATAGGCAGTTTTGGTTTTAACTTTGTGGGACTTTTTTTGAGGTGTTCCTCTTGGGGGAGCGAGTAACGCCAGGCCATGTAGTAAGAAAGGAGTCTGTAAATCAAACACACTTTTCTGGCTGCAGCTGAGCACAACTCCAGTGTGAGGTGGATCCAGACAGGCAGGAAGGCCCTGAACCTGGTGGGCAGCCTGTGTGTGCCCAGGCTGGGCTGAGGCTGCTCCAGAGGTGCCCAGCCCCAGCCCCAGCCCCAGCAGCGCTCCCGTGCTCTCTGCAGGCCACTCTTTGTCACTGTGGTGTACCAGGGCAAGTGCTCGCACTGCATGCGGATTGGAGTGGCTGTGCCCATCTCTGGAACGGTGGCCAGGCTGCGGGAGGCTGTCTCCTCGGAAACCAAGATACCCACGGAGCAGGTAAGGGGCTGGGCTGCCCCCCTGCACAGCATCCCTGCAGTGGGAGGGAGGGAGGGGGCTTTTGTCCCTTGTCAGATATATAAGAATTGAAATTCGCTGCCTGTAGTTGAACGTGGGAAGCAGTGGAAAATCTGGATCATGCTTTCCCCTGTGTGTTGGCTGCTTGAAACCCAGTGATGTTGGAATAGCCCTCAGTGGATTGTGCAGACCTGCCTGACCCCCTGGTGATCTCTGCGTGCTGGCAGTAAGGGAACCATTGGGCGAGGAATTCCTCTGTAGGAGGAGCTTCAGGAAAGCTGTTGGATCCCACCAAAACCTCCCCACCTATTGCCTTTACCCCATCTTCTCTTTTATGGCCATCCTTTTCCCTGTTCCCTGCTGCTGGCTAGTGCCAGGATGTTTTGAGGAATGCCATCCCTTAGCAGGAAAATCCCATCTGAGAGGTGGGGTGGCTCAGGTGGGCCGGGTGCAGGTGGTTTGATGAGTTCCAATTGGCTTGTGCTGCCTCCAGATCGTGCTGACGGAGATGTACTACGATGGGTTCCATCGCTCCTTCTGTGACACTGATGACCTGGACACCATCCACGAGAGCGACTGCATTTTTGCCTTTGAGACCCCAGAGATCTTCAGGCCCGAGGGCATCCTCAGTCAGAGAGGTGAGTCGATAACTCTGCTTAATGCCCACCTCAGGTGACTCATGAGGGAGGCTTGTGTGGGAAAAGAATAAGTGTCCCACAAGCTGTTGATGTTCTGGGGTATTGATTTCAGCTCTGACTTTGTCCAGGCTCGTTCCAGAAGATTTAATAGTGTTGTCAGCTGGGAGGTTATCAAGCAGTGCTGTACATTCCTTTCTGCCTCTTCCCAGGGCTGATGCTGCAGTCTAGGCTGGCTTTATGTGAAAATTCTTGTCAGGCTTAATTTAAAGAGCTGCTAGGGACCAGATGAAGCCACTGAAATTGTGTTATTTAAAATCAGATTTCCAGTGATGAATAAACAGTCTCAGGAATGAACAAACATTTTCTCTTTCCAAGCCCAAACCCCTCAGCGTCTCTGCATCTCTCCTCATGAAAGGGAATCGTGGCATCCCGGGCAGGTGGAGAGTAATCAAAGGCAAATTTTATTCTGGAAGGTAACAAGTAGGGTTCCTGGCACTTTAATTTTTCTTGCAGGCAGTACAAGCTGTGGGTGCTTGTGCAAACTGCTGTGAAAACTCAGGTAAGGGGGCACTTGCATATATTGTCCTTCTGTGAAGAAATAGTTACTGTGAAAGGTAATTGCTCTTTGAAGCCTTCATACAAGTGATGAAAATGCTTCTGATTGTCTGCTCCTCTGCACTCTAAGGAAGGTTTCTTAAGGAAGCATCAGGGCACTAGAAGCAAATGACATAATAAAACATTTCCTTTCTTCTAATTTTTCAGGAATACATGTGAACAATAACCTGAATAACTTGAAATGTGGCACTGAGCACTCCCGAACAATAGCTTACTCTCAAGGAATGGTGAAGTCTGGAAAACTGGAACAGTCCTCTACTAAACCAGCAGCAAATGACAAGATTGTCTTGCTGGTGTGTAACAGAGCGTGCACTGGACAGCAGAGCAAAAGGTGACTGGCAGCAGATGTTTGGCTCTTCTGGCTGCTTCTTAAATTTACCGGGGTTTTACTCTGCTGTAGTGCAGACACCAAGTGAAGGAGCAGCAGCTTGCATCCCAGCTCACATCAGGTGCTAAAGAACCTGCTGATCAAAAAGCATTAATGGATGGAGCAAAATATTTTTAATTTTGGTGAACTTCAAGTAGTGCAGTGTTACTGGAAGGTGGCAAATGCAGCCTGGTTGGGAGGACACACCACCCTCTGTAGAGCTGCCTGGCTTGAGAGCAACACATTTGACCAAACCCTATGATGGGTGGCAATTTTAAACTGGAGTCAAAATAGGGATGGGGTGAAGTGAGAAACAGCCATGGCAAAGGCATTTGTATCATCTACAGCCTCCACCACTGAAGCTTCACAGAATTTCATAGGAAGCTCTCTGAGGCAGATCACGAAGCTCTGCACCTTGAAGCAGCCACTGGGGCACAGAGTGGGGCTGCAGCCCCTCTGAAGTGCCCTCTGTAGGGGCAGCCCTAACTGCATTGCCTCAAAGATAAGCCCCTCTCCTCTGGAGACAAATTTCTACACGCCCACTTTGGGGGAGTGTGTTGAGCTCCCTAGGTGCTGACATGAGGGGAGGGGGAGAGGGGTATTGGCAGAGTTTGGGGATCTGAATGCTGAACAGGATAATCTTTTCACTGCTCCCTCAAATGCTGCTTCTTCCCATAGGTTTGGCTTGCCCTTTGTGTTGCATTTGGAAAAAACAATTGCTTGGGATATTCTGCAGAAAGAAATTCTGGAGAAGATGCAGTATTTCCTGCGGCCTGCAGCCTGCTTGCAGGTGAGGCAAAGTCCTCTGTGGTCACCACGGAGGAGCTGTTGGGTGTGCAGCCTCCATTGCTGCACCTCACCCCCTGTCAGCTCCTTGGCATAGGGATATTTAGACCTTGTACATTTGCTTTCTCATGTCAGACACGTGTTCTAGGGTCAGCCAAGTGCCAAAAGCATGGGCATGCTGGGTTGAAGCCCCTGAGGTGGCCTCTGCTTTCTCTGTTGCAGGTTTGCCCGTTCAGCTTGCGAGTGGTCAGTGTTGTGGGCATAACCTACTTGCTACCTCAGGAGGAGCGACCCCTCTGCCACCCAACAGTGGAAAGGTGAGCTGGCCCTTGGTGCTGGGTCTTTCCCAGGAGTGGAGAGAGGCTTGTCAGCTGGAAACACGGTGTGTAGCTGTGCAGAAAGGGACAGCTGGTGTGGATGTGTGGAATGGACTGCAGAGGCCTGAGGAGCAGGGAAACAATGCAGGAAGCTGTGTAAGAAAAGCTCAGTTGTGTGACATGCCATCTGGAGTCTGTCCTCAGAAATGGAGAACAGAATGAAAATATTACTCCCCCCATTTACAATTTTTTTATCTGTTCTTTAGAAATATTGGTAGATGCCTGTTCTGTAACAAGTGTACAGTGCCTTGCAGAACTCACGTACTTGGGTGAATGCATTTGCCAGTTCTGCCATGTGTTTTGCTGTGTGAATTCCTTTTACTGCTTTGCAAACTTGAGCTGTGGGAGTGGAGGAAGGATGAAGGGCTGATGGAGAGAAATTATATGCACACAGAAGATAATGTAGTCTTCGGATGGAAAGATGGTCTGACTCCTGTCTGCTCCTCTCTGCAGGGCATTGAAGTCATGTGGACAGGGGGGAACTGCTCATGTGAAATTAGTGGTAGAATGGGACAAAGAAACTAAAGATTAGTAAGTATAAAGTAAAAAACCTTGAAGAGTGTTCACCTCGCGAGCACTGCTTGCAGCTTGCTTATGTGAATTGTGCACCCTTCAGCAAACAGACCCCCTCAAACTCCACCTGTGCCCAGGCCCTGTGTGCAGGGGCAGCCTGGGGAGTGGGTGGTAAATGTGGTGTCTCTCTGGTGCAGCTTGTTTGTGAATACGGAAGAGGAGTATATTCCAGACTCCGAAAGCGTCCGCCAGCAGAGAGAGCTTCATCATCAACCTCAGATCTGCACTTTATCTCAGTGTTTCCAACTGTACACCAAAGAGGAACAGGTAGGGACAGACTGTGTGCTCTGGCTGCTCCATGTGCTGCAGGAGCTCTCACACTCTGGAGCAGCTCTTCTCCATAAACTCTGATTCCTTGAGACAGGAGGATAAATTTGTAGCACAAGACTACTTACCTGTGCTGCTAATGGAGTCCCTCTCTTACTGCTTCTTTCACAGCTGAGGGAAGAGTTGTTTGACAGCTTAAAGCTCTGTGGCTGCTGAGTTCTCTGAGCACTTGGCTGTGCAGGGAAGTGCATGTCGCCTTTGTGTCTTTGGAAGGACACTGCAGTGTATAACTCTGGTTCAGACTAGGAAGGAAGAGGGTTTCCAGGGAGCAGTGAAGTGTCAGAGATGATATCCAAAGCACACCTTTCTTTCTGTTCTGCCTCTTTCTTTGCTGCTGGTTTTCTTGTGAGAATACTCCTCCTCAGGCTGCTAAGCCTGCCCGCTTTTTGCCTTGGTTTTTCCTTCTTCCCCACTTCAAAGGGACCGGTGTTTATAAGGTGCAAACAGCTCCTCTGCACAGCAGCACTGGCTGAATTCTGTCTTGCAGCAGCAGGTGCCTCCTGTGTGAGGCACGTGTGTATCTGCTTGTCACTAATTTGAAAAACATCATCGGGAGCCTTGCATTTCCAGTGAGCTTGATGAAGGCTAGAGAGGGATGAGGCAGTCTGCATTGGGCCCTGGGGCAGCAGAGGAACGGTGGTGTGGTGAAAGCTGCCTTGGAATTTGAAAACCAATACCCATTCCTGCCTCTTCCTTGTAGCTTGCCCCAGATGACGCATGGCGATGCCCACACTGCAAGCAGCTGCAGCAGGGTAGCATCACACTGAGCCTCTGGACCTTACCTGATGTTCTCATCATACATCTCAAAAGGTTTAGACAGGTAAGGATGCCTGCAGCGTTGCTGGAGGACTGCTGCAGAGCCAGGGAGTGACCTGAGTAGACCCCCTCTCTTCAGAAGCAGCTGTTTTGCCCTACACGTTCCTCTCCTGGGTTTTGTTTTCCTGGTTGTGGTGGCCTTGGGCCACTGCAGCTCATGCTGTTCTCTGCACACAGGAAGGAGACCGAAGGATGAAACTTCAGAACATGGTTAAATTCCCCCTGAGTGGCTTGGACATGACTCCTCACGTTGTGAAACGCAGCCAGAGCAGCTGGAGCTTGCCATCGCACTGGTCACCTTGGAGGAGACCTTATGGCCTTGGGAGGGATCCTGAGGACTATATCTATGACCTGTATGCTGTCTGCAACCACCATGGCACCATGCAAGGGGGACACTATACAGGCAAGTGTCCTGCAGTGTTGTCTGTGGTGGAGCCTTTCACAGAGAAAGCAGTTATATTTCTGTGTGGAGTCAGAAGCCCTTGTGGCATTCTGCCCTGATGGAGGCAGAGTGCCACAAGTAACAGAAGGTGAAGTGAATGGAGCCATCTCAAATGGTTTTCTGTTCTGAGCAGTAATGTTGGACAAAGTCCTGAAATGTGAGATGTTTATTGTGTTCTGGCAGCCTCAGGCTCCCATCTTGCTAGTCAAACTGGAAGATGAAGCATGAATAAATCTGTTCCTTTCATTCTCCTCTGAGTCCATCATAGCAAATAAGGTCATACAGCAAACCTGAGAGTGGTAGGAGTGAGGAAAGTCTCACAGTAATGTATTATCTCTCAGCATATTGCAAGAACTCTGTTGATGGCCAGTGGTACTGCTTCGATGACAGTGAAGTTCAGCAACTTTCTGAAAGCGAAGTCTGCAAGCAGACAGCTTACATCCTGTTCTACCAGCGACGCACAGCGATCCCCTCGTGGTCTGCCAACAGCTCGGTGGCAGGTAAGCCTGTCTGGGGTGGCTGTAAGTTGTCTTCCACGGATAGCTTGTCTTTCTGAGGAATTTTCTACCCAGCTCTGCTTAAGCCCCCACTCTTTCCCCCAGAGCCCAGCAAGGCTTGTGGGTGTGGATTAGAGGCCATGAGAACCTCCTGCCTCTTCTGCTAAGGCAGTTGTGTCAGGGAGGCTGCGGAGATGGGGATGCCCCCTTCACCCCTGAGCGTGGCTCTGCTCAGAGCTGCCCTTGTCAAAACCAGGACATCAAAACGTGACTCCTTCCTTCCCTGTGGCAGTGCTGTCGGCCCAAGGAGGCACCAGTAGTGCACGTGTCGCTGGAATCCAGGGTGAGCTGGGGGCAGGTGCGGGCTTGGTGACCTGCCTTTGGAAAGGAAGGGATTTTCGTGGTGGTGTGGTGGCAGCTCAAGCACTGCCTGCACGCTGGTATTCCCAGCACACTGGGACAAGTTGAAGTTTTGCCTTTCTCTTCCGACCGTAAATAATCCATAAGAGTAAAGGCCCGTTCCCTTGGCAGTGTCTGGCTGCTGTGGCCGTGTGGGCCAGCTCCAGGCTGCGGGTGTGTGCCGAAGCCAGAGCAGTGTGGTACGTCCCTGACTGCCGTGCCCGCTCCTTGCAGGCTCCACGAGCTCCTCGCTGTGCGAGCACTGGGTCAGCCGGCTCCCTGGCAGCAAACAGCCCAGCATCGCCTCGGCCGCCTCGTCGCGCCGCACCTCCCTCGCCTCGCTCTCCGAGTCGGTGGAGCTCGCTGGGGAACGGAGTGAAGATGACGGTGTGTATCATGGAGGGGGGGACAGGAAACTGGGCCGCAGCAAGATCCCTACTAAAATAGCTGCAAAGTCTGGGGTGACAAGGGACAGTTGCTCCAGCAGCTGGGGGAGGCAGGTGCCTGGTTGGTAGAGCACAGGTGAGCTTCTCTCTGGTATGAAAGGATGGAGGAGAGCAGGGCAGGAACCTTTAAAAGAAAGCAAATACTATCCATGAAACCTCTCAATCAAGAAATTCTTGTGTTTGTGTTTTCTCTGGGTCTCACTGCAGCACCTTGGCAGGGAGGCTGACACAGTGCTACGGCTTAGCAAAGGCACTAATTGCCTGCTGCTGTGCTGCTGGCTGCTCCCAGGGAGTGGGGAAGATTCAAATTCACTTGTGTGCAAGTAACTCTTCAATTCCTGATTTTGCCTGGCTCCTCCACACAGTGCCTTGTAACTTCTGAGAATGTGGAGCTTCACAGGTCAGCTGGGGACGTGTCCCTGCAGCAGCAATGTAAAGGCTGTCAGATCTGGCCATGGAAGTCACACTTCTAAAATGCTTAGTTATATTTTGTGTTTGTAAATACAAATACATCACTTGATCTAGAGGTAGGAATCCTACTCTGCCTTTCATAGGATGCTCTGGGAAATATTCTTTAGTACAGAATCAGAATCCTAGCTGGTGAACCCCTTGCCAATTTCAGGGACTTCCAGGGTGCAAACCCTGTGTTTGATCTCCTGCTGCTCAGGGATGAGAGAAGAATCTGGGTTTTTAGTGACAGGCTTCAGAGTGTTACTCCTGGGTGACCACTAGCAAATAATAGTTGTTGGATTTCTTATTCAGCTTTTGTCCAAGAAGCTGTGCCTGCAGCAGGCATGGAGAGAGACACAGTGTGGTGTGGGTGGGCTGCCTGGCTCTGGTAGGGAAATGTGGATGGGTGGGATAAACCAGCTGCAGGCTTGGCTTTCACATTAAGACTGTTGCTTGCTTTCTCCGCAGGAGGATTTTCAACTCGGCCATTTGTAAGGAGTGTCCAGCGTCAGAGCTTGTCGTCCAGATCCTCTGTCACCAGCCCACTGGCAGTGAGTGAAAACGGTGTCAGACCCTCGTGGTCACTCTCTGCAAAACTCCAGTTCCGCTCCAACTCCCCGTCACGCTTCTCTGGAGATTCCCCAGTACACACTTCTGCTTCCACCCTGGAGAAGATTGGGGAAGCTACTGATGACAAAGTCTCCACCTCGTGTTTTGGCAGCCTGAGGAATCTCTCCAGTAGCTACTTGGAGCCTTGTGACAGCAGTCGGCGAGAGCACAGGACGGCTCGCAGAGCCCCTTTGGCTGTCATGGAAGGGGCGTTCAGGGAAGAGTCGGTTGTAAGGACATCAAGCTCAGACCTCTCAGATGGGTATGGTAAAAGCTCTGTGCAGCCAGACAGGAATCACCCTGCTCTGGACCCTTTTGATAACAACAATCAAATCGCCTTTGTTGACCAGAGCGATTCTGTGGACAGCTCCCCAGTGAAGGAGGTGAAAGTCCCTGGTGGGACGGGGCTGGCTGCAGAGAAGGCACGTGACACCCCTAAGAAGGGTCACAGCTCCAAGGGAGCTTCTGAGCCGGACAAAAGTATGAGGAAGGGAAGGACGGTTTTATCTACCCAAGAGACCAAAGTCTCTCACTCTTCTCCTCCACTGAAGAGTTCCCAGAAAGTTTCCCGGTCTAGAAGTAAGACAGACTCTTCTAGGGCCAGTGGGCGACATGGGTCTCCTGCTCCTGCTCAGGCTAGGAAGGATCACAGCACGAAGCCACTGGAGACATCTGTCCCATCGGCGCAACAGAGGCAAAAGTCAGGTTCTTCTCCATCCTCCACAGCTGCCAAGAAAACCCCATCAGGCTCATTGACTAAGGGCTCTTCCGCTGGGAAGAGCCGGACTTCCGACCGCAGCCTCAGCAGGGAGGGCTCCAAGATAAGTCTGGGGTCGGATAAAACAAGCGTTACCAGCAGCTCAAGAACGAGCTCCCCGCGGATCAGCCACTCCAGGAGCGACAGCAGGGCCGTGGACAGCAAGCACGTGCGGAGCTCCTCCATGGCCAACCTGCGGTCTCCAAATGCTGGGGCGCGTTCTGGTTTGAAGAGGGACAGCAAGTCAGAAGAGAAAGGGTTGTCTTTCTTTAAATCAGCCTTAAGGCAGAAGGAGACCCGGAGGTCGGCAGACCTGGGCAAGACAACGATGCTCTCAAAAAAGACAGGGAGTGTCAATTCCAAGTCAGGCAGTAAAAACATGCTGGAGGACAAACCAGAGAAAGGTGTTGTCCCACCAGCCTCCCAAACCAATGCCAACATTACTGCAAAAGAAAAACTTGTCTCAAAGGATACCACACCCAACAAACATTCTCTGCTATCCAGTCGCAAGTCCAAGTCTTCCCAGCTAGATCCTGGAGTCCAGTCTCCTCCTTCCAGTGGCAAGCAGTCTGCTGACAAGCCGCTGAAAAAATTACCTTCCAGCATGCAGGTGTCTGTACAGCCTTCTCTGGAACCTCAGTGAAATGCTGCAATCCAGGTGTCTTTTCTTCTGCTGAAAAGCTAATTTATTCTGAGCTCTTGGGTTTTTTTGTTCATGTGCCTAATGTATGTTTTGAGGAGAAGTTAACTGCAAGTTGTTAAAGCGCCTTTTGATTCTGCCATCAAACCAAATAGCCACAGGCAGCCAGCACTGGTGCAAGTAGCCTAGCTGGAGTCGTTGTTGAACATGAATGCAGCTGTCCCATAGCACTTGTACAGGAGTCTCTGTTGAAAGTGCAACAACTTTCTTCAGATTTGAGGGTTGGAATCTGACCCCTGGTTGTACTGACACTTGTGTGCTTTGTAGAGCTGTGAACTGGTATTCCTTTGGTCTTGCTCCGAGTGGACTGTGTCCACACTGGTGTATGGCCTTGTTCCGAGCTGTGGAGGATGCGAAGGAATCTGGAGAGACTGCCGCTTCTTTCTGCTCTCAACCCTCTCTCCCTGCTCCCCTCCATTTTCAAGCTTTCTAAAGGGCAATATTTCAACACTAATGTTGTTTCTCAGGTATATACTCAGCCAGTATAGGAGTGACTAGCATTAGTGACGGACAGAAAGGTACCTGTGTGTCCGTGTGCGCGCGTCTGTGTAATAGATTTAATTTTTGCATTCCAGCGGAAGGAAGTTTGGGTTTTCTCCATGAAATGTAATGTGCATTTTTTTTGTGGCTAAGTTTATGAAGAGTTTTGCTCTGTTCATACCTAAGGCAACCTCTACTCTGTCCTCTTTAACTATTTTCTTCTGAAACGCTGTACTACGTGACAGAAGAAATCCCTGGGCAGCAGCTGGTGGTCAGCTCGTACGTGTGGAGGTGCTGTGGAAGCAGTGCTATAGGAGAACTGTGTCCACACACCTGGGTGGCTGTGATACTCTCAGGACCCTCCTGTTTAAACTCCTGGGAAGCATTTCCTAATGTGCCCAGACCCTTATCATAGTGTTGAGATTAAGCCTCTGTTATCTCTAGAGGTGATGTTCAGATCAAGTGTGGCCCTGCCCTCTCTGAGCAGGCTTTGACAGGCCTCTTTGTAGGGATTGGAAGGGCCATACCCAAACCCCTGGAGCAATTTTCCTGTTCTCCAGAGTGCTGTATGTTCCTCCTTCTGGCATGCTTGTCCCCTCCCTGCAGGTCTGGCTGCCACACGTCCCTCAGCAGAATGGTCCCCTTCTTGTTTGGATGACAGCCTCCATCAGGGTCAGAACACTACATCTACTTCGTTTACATGCCCTTCTTACAGAGTAGATTCCTCAACTTCTGTAAGATTCCTTCTAAGGTGGATTCCTCAAGTTCTTTTGTATACATGTGGTGTAATCTTTTTGTTTTCAATTCCATAGTTGGTATTGATGTGCTGCATATCGCTTACGTCAGCAGCAGTCTGTCGTGTAGGTCGTGATGTGCTGGGCAGTGTGCTGGGCACGCTTTGCTCTTAGGGAGGCCTGTTCCTGTCCTGCAGTCTGATGGCAGAGCTTCTCTGGGTGTAGCTTGGGGCCAGGCAGCGTGCTCTGTCCTGTCGGTGTAACAAACTGTGCCGTGCCACCTCCTTCCTTGGTGGGGTGCTGCTGGCCCTGCAGGCAGCCTTGCCCCCAGGTCTGCTGGGCACCTTGCTGCTCCATGATCACTTCTCTGCTCACCACACACCTGCAGCAAGCTTGGGAGGCAAGGGCTGGGGGTAGCTGGCACCTCAGAGTGTGTGTGAGACCGAGCTGGGGTCGGTTGTGAGGGTGAGCCCAGCTGTGGTGTCACCCTTGCCATGTCTCAGTGATGTCCCACTGCAGCCCGGCACTGCCTGCAGCCTGCACGTGTAACACCGTGCTAGGCACTGTGCCCTGACTGTTGTAACCCCGGTGTCACTGTCCCCTCAGTGCATTCCTTCTCCCGGCTGTTTCATTTATTGCAGTGACAAGAGGCAAAGATTGCATTGCTTGCTTCTGAAATGTATGACTTGGATTATTCTTGGATTATTTTCTGTTATATCCAGCAGAGCAGATAAGACCTGCTTCATGTTGTAGTACTTAAATTACTCCCTGAAATGTTGATGTTGAAGTATTTGTTTAAGGTTTTATCTGTATTAAGGTCTTACACTGTCTTGGCTCTTCTCTTGTAACAACTCTTGTAGCAAGAATGTAATTCCGATGGCTTGTGCTGACTGGGGTTGGGATCTTTTAATAGACAGAACTAGTTTCTGTGCTTTTTACCTTGGACATTTGTGAAAGGTTATTTTTATCAGTCCACGTTTTCTTTTCATGCCGTCACTCACTGAAGGAGTTTGAACTGGAAGCTGGTGTGTGGGTTTTGAGGTAGTTTTGCATGCCTTGGCTGAAGGGAATTTGAAGCCATGTCCAAAGTGGCGTTTTAGCTGAATGCCAGTTCAGTGTTTGTATCTGGGGTAAGAGAATGGTCCTTGGAGCTCCCATTTGGATAGAAGGGGAATGGAGGTCCTGGTGTTCCAGCAGCTGATAAAAGCAGTTGAACCTCTGCAGTCCCATGGGATGCAATCTTGCTCTCTTTCCCCATAATTCCTGATGGGAATTGCTGCCAGCTCCAGCCCTATCTGTTCTTTGTATCCTGCCAAACTGGATTTCTCTGTCCCTCTGGGGCAGCAGCTCTGGTGCACAGGCTCCTTACTCTGCGGTGGAGCGCGAGCAGCAGGAGGGGCTGCACTGACAGTGCCCTCGTCTCGGAGCAGGCAGGTGGGATGCTGCTCCTCTGTGGTGGGTTTTCTGCTCAGGAGGGCTTGACTTGCTGTGTCCTCAGGCAAAACAGTTTGACTTACAAGGGTGTGCTGGAGTGTTCATGGAATACAAGGCAGGCACTGGGTAAAATGTGCAAGGTGTGTGCCTGTGGTCCCTGGGAAGCACAGTCCCTGTTCCATAGTCTTTTTGTAACAGAGCACTTGGGAATGCAGCCACTTGTCACTCTGCACCTCTGCTTGTTGGTGTCACGGATCTTTGGTAGTAAATAAGCTTCCTTGCACGGGAGGGGGTTGAAGGGTGTGTGTCCAGGAAACGCTGTTCACTGGGAGTGTCAGTCCAAGCCTTGTTGCTGTTACAGTCAGGGCTCCATCAGTGATGTAAGGTAAATGTTTCTGAAACTAAATGTAGGTTATTGCAGGCCCTAATTCAAGGGATTTGGGGAAATGCAACATCAGTCTTCTCTCCTTGCTTTAAACTAGACTTTGCTTGGCCCTTTCAGGTATAGGAATTCCTGTCCACACGTATGGTTGTCCAGCTGTCAGCATGTGGCATGGTACCAGGGAACACTCCGGACAGAGATCTGCCAGGTCCTAGATGCCAACACCACAACCGTGCCTGGCTGGGGGTGGTGGGATCTGGGATGCCTGTGCTGAGGACCTGGGAGCAAAGGTGTACAGGGCAGCCTCGAGCTGGTGGGGAATGCATGGGAAGAGGGGTGTTCAGCAGGGTCCCTGCTCCCCAGCCAGCTGGGTGAGCTCTAAGGCAAAACAGGCTTCCAGGCAGCATATTTTCAATTGACTTTGGGTTGGACTCACCTGTACCAGTGTGTGTGACTTGTGTTTCACCCCACGTCCCTAGTCTGCCACTTGCTCCTGCAGTTGGCCCTCTGGGCACAGGAGAGCAGCGCCTTCATTCCAGTGCTCAGTTCCTACTGGAGTCACCTAGAGACTTTTTTTTACCCTTTTTGGGCTATGTCTTTTGGATAGTGTTTAGTAGTATTCAAGTTACAAGCACATTTTCAATGATGTGTATTAAAGAGGCACCTTTTATTTGTATTAATCACATTTGATAGACAATTTGGTGCCTGCAGTTCTCTGTAACTCGTGTCTCACTTTGGGTGTATAAATTGTTAACCCTTTCAGACTTATCAAATATGGCTTAATAAAAACAAGATACTTAGGATAGAAAGCTACCAGCTTAATTGCACTTCTCCCACTGCAAGTGCCCTCATCCGCCGTCGCTGCAGGGGTTTGCTTTCTGAAGCCAAAACTTGAGCATGACTAACCATTTTTCTCAGTGCCAGGCAGCTTGCATGGCCGTGCTGTCCCCGATGCATGTCCCTACTAACTATGCAAGCCTCTCGCCCAGCCGTGGCTGTGCTCAGTCTTGGAGCCACTCCAGAGGCTCCGGAGCACCGCTTGGAGTTTGTGCTGCTGCCTCGTGGTGCAGCTGCTGCTGGCACACAGGAGCATGTCCCTGGGTTCCTGCTTCCTTTGCACATCTTCGACTCTTTCCTTTGCAGGATTCTGCGTTACTGACGAGGCTGGAGTATAGCGGAAGGTCAGAGGGATCGGGAAATGACAACAACTGATTTCTGTTTTGTGTTGTTTTTTCTTTTCTTAGCAGGGCAGTCCTGGTCAGGGTTCTGTGTGTAGCCTGTCACTCCAGGTGATGTAAAGGCTCGCTCAGCACTGTCAGGAGGGGCAGGCAGCTGTGTGGGCACTCACAGAGGGCACTCAGGGAGCTGCTGTCGGGTGTCTGTGCATGGGGAGCAGCTCCCAGTTGTTGGTGCTGCCCGTACTGGTCTCTGGGCTCTGCCTGCCTTCCCAGGAGAGTCCCAGCTGCCCGTGGGGGTGACTGGGCTTCCCCTTTGTGCTCCAGAACCCCGTGGTGGAAGGTTTGACCCGTGTCCTGTTGGACAGCAGGTCCCACCGGGGTGGCTGTGCTGCGTGGCTGGGGCAGCCGGGGAGGGCTTCTTGGTCCTTGGCCCCATGGGCCTGGTGCCCTCACCTCAGTCAGCCAGCACGGAGGGGGTTTGGAAATGACATTCCAAATAATTGTACTGTTGGTTTGGTGGTGTTTTCTTTTTTCTTGGGTTTTTTTTTTTTTTTGGTTCTGTTTTTTTTTTTTTTTTTTATCTTTGTCATTTGCATACTAATCCAAAAGAATTTGGCAGTATCTGATGTTACTTGTGGAGGGAACTGAAATTTAGTTTTAATCTGTGGTGAGATGAAAGTCCTACATGTTTTATTCAACAAAAGCACCATAAAGCAGTTAGGAGCTTTATTTTGTAAAAGAAAAGCACCTGAAGACTTGTACAATGTCTATTAGGTCTAAAGGCTTAGGGACTCTTCTATTTTTATAAAGGTGATAGCACTCAATTTATCTGCAAATAAGACACAGATTAAAACTAAGTGTAACTGGCTCACTCGGCCCTGCAGCACATGCACGCTGGCCTCAGGCTCGTGTGGCATTTGTGAGTGCAATAAACCCCTTTGGAGGTGCTCTATTGCCTTGGGTAGGGTGACACAAGGGAATCCAGGCCACAGGTGGTTCCATTATTGTCCTGTGGCCTTCCAGGTATGAATTTCTACAGATTTGCTCACCACCTGTGCCTCACCATTGGTTAAAATTGAATTTTAAGTCCTGTTGCAAATGCAGTTTTTCTTCTGGACACAATGTCAGATTTTACACTGGAATATCTACAGTTCTCAAACTGCATGTCACATCACTGTACCTGGTACAGGGACGTGGGGTTTGCCCACACCTTTGATATTCTCCTCTGTATTTTAATGTTTTTGACCTGTACAGTAATTGGAAAGCAGGCTGTCTTTACTTGGGGTTGAACATTGTACCATAAATTTTAAATTATTTGAGGACAAGTGCATGAGACTGTGTCAATGCCTTTTATTATTTATTTGTATGTTTTATTATTCAAGGTGTATGCACTTTTAATATGCAGAATTTATATTTTTATGTTAAAAATCATTTTCTTTCAGAAAGAAGAGTTTGAATATGAGGAATTGGAATTAAGTGCAAAAAGGGGAATATGTAATAAAATACAATAAATTTATTACTAGGCATCCTGCCTGAGTGAGCATTTTTCCAGGCTGCAGGCTCCAGCCTCGCCATGTTCCCGCTCTGCCCTGCCTTGCTCCAGGCATGGGATGGGGGCACGGGCTTGGAAACCTTCCCCCTGTGCCCTGCTCAGGGCTCCTTGGAAACACAGAGGCCTGGTTTGGGCACAGACCTGTGTGCTGGGGTGGGGCAGACACGGGTTCCTGCCTTCCCCCATGTTGTCCCTGATGCTTCTCTCTCCACAGACCATCAGCCCAGGTCCTGCGGCTCGGCCACGGTCCCGAGAGCGGCTGGGGGACCTGCACCAGAGCCTGTGTGCCGGTGAGTTTGGTCTGTGAGCCCTGTGGGCAGGGGAATGTCATCTGGCTCCTCTTTGGGGTTTGGGGTTCATGCCTGCCCAGGCAGAGGTGGGATTCCTCTCCGTCTGCCCTGTTGTGCCTCATGTCTGGGCTCAGCCCCCAGCATGAAAGGGTTTGGGGGGTCTCCCACCACCAGACCAGTCCCCTGCCACCCCCAGCCCCATCCCTGCTTGCTGCCCACCAGCTCCTGCCACCCACAGCAGCGAGACCGTGCTTCCAGGCAGGAGGGACATTATGGACCCAAGCCCTGCAGCATTTGGGGCCAAGAGATCCCCAGCCAGACCCCCACAGTTCCAGAAGCCCCTTAGACTGCCTCTGCCCACAACGTGGCCAAAGGCCTTTTCCCTTCTTGCTGTCACCAGACTCTGGAGGCTTGAAGCTCCTCCAGGTCTGTGCTAATTAAACACTGTTTTTCCTTCAGCAGGGTGTGCAGTGGTGGTTCTGGACCCAGGGGAGCGTGTGGCTGCCAGATGGGAATATGTGGATGGGCTGTTCCTGCCACCTGCCCAGTGAGGATGAGGATGGAGCAAGGCAGGAGGAGGATGGGCTGTTGCTCCCAGCTGCTGAAGGGGAAACCTCTGTCCCTGGTGCATCATCTGTAGGTGACCCCCTGGGCTGGGAGAGCTGCTCCAGCTGCTGTGGCTGCAGGCACCATCCCTGTGGCTGCTTGCCTGCCCAGTCTCAGGTCAAATGGGGTGCAAAATGCTTTAGTGGTCCAGCATGTCCTCTCAGCTGAAGAACAGGGAAGAATGGAAGACAGTGTGGTCACAAACTCACCTTTCAACACAATTTTTGATTCGCAAGGGTTTTTTCCTCTCTCCTCCTTCCTCCTCCATGCACGTTTTTGCATGGGGGAACTGTTGACACAGGTCAGCAGCTCTGTTGGTGCATGCCCCATGCTCCTTCAGTGCTCACCAAGGTGGGAGTTGCCTTTGAATCCCCCTTGGTCTCCAGATCGACCATCCTGATCTCCCATTGCCTGGCTTTGGTTACGGAAATGCTGATGGTGTGTTTGCCAACAGCTGTGCTGCATCACCCCTTGCATCTCCCTGAGGCTCTGGGGACGCATGGCCCCTGCCAGCCCCTGCCATGCAGCTTTGGTCTGTGTTTCTCTCCATCCTGCTGGGAAAGGCAAGCCAGAGCCTCAGCCTGGGTGCTGAGCTGAGGAGCTGGGGGCTGTGCTGGGCAGTCACACACGAGTCCCACCCTCACCACGCACTAGAGGCATTGCTTCACTTGTGTAGAAATGGGGATGGCAGATGTCGTATTAAATCATGGGGTCATCACTTATTTATAGGTGATTACATTAAAGAGAGATTAATATAGCCAAAGGCTTTGCAGAATTAGAGTTAATGTACTTGTGTTTATTATATTTGCCAACGTTTCTCCAATCCAGCTGGGTTTTTCTGGCCGTGGGATTTAACAGAGACCCTGCTGCTGTTCCCCAGCCTTGCTGGGAGGGAGCAAGAGGCCCATGGAAAACACATGAGAAATTTATCTTCAAGAGATTGATTTTATTGCCTCCCTCTTTCTGAGGGTCCATCACAGGTGCTGGGTGCACAGTGAGGACAGAGCAGGGCAGGACTCGGTGGTTAAAGCTGTGTCAGGAGGGGAGCCCAGGGCTGGGGCTCCCAGATGTCACTCCTGGGCTGGCATTATGCTGTGGTAAATTGGGATTAGATTAGTGGGGAGCTGGGCACAGATTTCTGACACCCTGGGGGAGGTGGAGGTGTCCCTGGGCCGCACTGGTGGGGGGAGTGTGCCAGGCATTGCCTTGGCCCCTCTGCCCCAGAGCCTGATCTGTGGCTGATGGGCACCCACACACCCAGACAAAGGCTGTTGATTGCCTTGTCCCAGCTCAGGGGGCATCAGCAGAGCCCCTCCACCAATGGATGAACCAGAGGAGCCAAGAACACCCCATGTTAGGCTGGAAGAGCAGAACCACGTGGGAATGGTCACTGGTTGTGCCAAGCAGGGCCAAGGGTGCAGTGGACAGAGGTGTGAGTCACTGCAGCTGCCTGGCTGGATATTTATTAACAACTGCCTCTGAGAGCCAGAACAAAACCCAATCTTTGGGAGACCATCAATAAATTGTAACACATTAGGCACTGTCACCCCTACCCCTGGACTCTTAAATTCTGCTCTAATTGGAGTATCGCTTTTCCTTCCTCAGCACTTTTTCCCCTCGGCTGGGTATCGATCCTGGCTCTGTGGGGATCTGACCAACTGTTGGCAATTTATGGGAACATAAAACTAGTCTGTCGTAGAGCAAAAACCTAGCTTTTAATAAGAAATGCTGACACCAGCCTCTGGCTGATTCCCAGGTGTATTTACCAGTTTACAGTGGGTACCCAGGTGTGGGGCTCAGGGTGTGATGGGTAGAAGGGGACCATTAAAAGTCCCTCAGGCTGGGCCACATTGTGGGCAGAGGTGGCCTGAGTGGCTTCTGAAGGTGTGGAGGTCTCTTTTCTGGTCTCCTGTGCTCCATCCCATGGTGGATGAGGGTCTGGCTGGGGTCTCCTGGGTCCATAATGTGTCCCCTCCTGCCTGGAGCTTGGTCTCACTGCTGTGGGTGACAGGATGGCCAGTGGGCAGAGCTGGGGCTGGGGTTGGCAGGGAACTGCTGTGTGGAGGGCTCTGGTGCAGGGCACCCCCCCCACCCTTTCACGTGTCCCTGCTCCGGCTCTGCCAGCCCCCTTGCCGCACTCCTCCAGTGATGGGTGTTGGGGGCTTTGCAGGTCAAGGCTGGTTGTGGATTCCTGGACCTGGGGGTCATTGTCCTGCTTGTGCATCCCTGCAGGTCTGGGGATGTGAGGTTCCTGGGGAGCAGGTCCCTGGAGCAGGTGACCCCTGTCACTGTCCCAGCCCAGCCACCCCTGTTGTCCCCGGGCTGGATGTGCTGTCTCTGTCACGCAGTGCCAGGGAATGATGTTTTAGGTGTCTCGGTGCTGTAACAGCTGCTCTCCCTGCTGTTAGCTACTGTCTAATTCTGATTTTATGGAAGTGAGCCTGAATTGTCTCCCTGTGGTTCACACTCAGTGTGGATGTGAGTACCCCACAGTCGCAGAACTGGTTCCTTGGAAAACAGATGTGCTTCCTAATGGCCTTAACTGGTTCCCAGAGCTGGGATCAGACTGTCAGCAGTGGTAACAGGGGGCCAGGAGGGGTTGCCCCGCACTGCTCCACAGCTCTGTGCCCCAGACTGTAAATGACTGTTGTCCACTGGCACTGCCTGGCTCCACAGTGAATCCATTTGCTCCTTTAACAGGCAGACTGTGCATGGTGCAAAGCAATTCCTGGAGCCCCTATGACAGTCTTTAAGTGTTTGAATACTTTGCAAATGATTTATCATGGGTAACAAGCAGATGATAGACTGCACTTGAAGGTATGGATTATCTATTAGAACCCACGCTGAAGGTGTTTGTGCTAACAGGCTCCTGCCGAGCAAGGGAAGTGCTTCCGATCCTTGTGTCACTGGAGGAGTCAGCAGCTCCTGCCACAGCTCAGAGAGAGCTCCCTGCCCTGTTTGCTGCTTTGGTGACCCTGGGCCAGGCAGCACCGATCCTGCCCCTGCACGGCCACTGGATCCAGCAGAGCAGGGCTGCTGTGACCCCTGGTTAGGAGGGACCTGGTGCTGGATCAGTTCATGGGCTGTGATCTCCTGCCCAGAGTCCCCCTGTCAGGGAGGGAGCAGAGCGACTTCTTCACTGATTTATGAAGTGATTTGTGTGATGGGGCTGGTTGTGCTGTGGGACCTGCTGCACTTCCCACCCTGCACATCCTGCTGTGCTCAGTGGGCCCAAGGAGGTGCTGACTGTGGGACACAAAGCTCTTTGCACTTCTCAGTGCCAGATTTGACCCTCTTTCACACCTTTTGCAATTGGTGCTGCTCGTCCAAGCATGGTACAGCCAAGCTCTGGGGCCAAGTGGGACCCTGTGGGCTCAGGGTGATGGTGATGGGAACAGTGTCCCATGGGACCCTTGCTCTGCTGTGGGGACAGGTGCTACGCTGTTGCTGTGCTGGCTTCATTGCAGCTAGATTAATGCTGGTTATCAGGATTTTTTTCACCTCAGTGTTTCAGCTTCTGAAACCAGCTTCACCCTGAATTTATAACCTGGCAAATAAATACAAGTGCAGGTTTACTTTTCCTCCTTGTTCATCAGAAAGGAATGAAAATGTAAGCAAAATATAAAAAAATAAAATAGACTCAGTTTTACTTTAATTGACCTTTGATTTTTAACTTAATACCTTCCCCATGTTGCTGCTTCAACCTTTAATTTCTCTCGGTGAAGTGGCTGTGTTCAATGATTCATTCTGTCCTGAGGCAAAGCACACACTGTAATTGGTTTTTAACTTCCTGGAATGTCAAAGGCAGGATTGAAATTTTACGTATCACACCACCAATTCAATACTGCCTTTAATAATAATGTTGCAGAAAGGGAGGCAGATTTACAGCTGTAGAAAAATGTAATCAAATTTTGAGCCCAAATGCAGTAAGTCCAAATGCTAGTTTTCATTTAGAAGCTTGTTAGATAGATGTGGCCTCACCTGAGTGAGTTCCCAGCTCGTTATTCTGCTCTGTGCCACAAGTAGGGGAGCCAAGGGAGGTGGGAGGGCTGGGAAAAGGGGGGGAACTGGGAAACCTGGAAGGGCCAGGAGGCCTGCAGGGCACTGCCGACGGTGCTGCCCTGGGCTGGGCAGGGGGCACCCTGGGGTGCAGGCGGCTCTGGGGTCCTGGGTGCCCCTCGTCAGTCCCGGGACAAGCTGATGGGAAGCAGGGGGACTGGAGCCCCTCGGGTGGCATCGGCCCAAGGGTCCACCCCAGAGGAGCCGCTCTGCCGGCTGGAGGGCTGCAGGGGGGACACCCCTAGAACACTGCAAATGCCAAACAAGCAATCGATTTTGGCCAATTAACGTCTGATAAAAACTAATAACCCTGCTCTCCCTTTCTTGTTGTTGAACGACCTCCAGCGATCCATTAGTTTAACAAATGATATGCAAGCATTCAACATGGCTAATGACTCTGGATTAAACCCACTGACACCTAATTCATCAGAGTGCCCAGCACCACAGTGCCCGTTGTGCCGTGCTCTCCATCACCGCTGCGTTCCTGCAGCACCCACCAGCACGTCCCTGGCACCCTGCATGGAGCCAGGCGCTGTGGCCCTGCATCCCCTCAGTGCTCTGGCCAGAGCCACAGGTGCTGGGTGGGACCTGCAGCCCCGTGGTGCTTGGTGCTGCTGCCACGTGCCCGTTGGCAGCAGGCTCTGTGCATCGCCCCGCTCCAGCGCTCAGCCTGCTGCCCCCAGCACTGCGCTCCCTGCTCTCTGCTAGGCTGTCCTAAAAAGCTAACTAAGCTGAAATTATTTTCTTTCCTTGGAAAAGCCTTTAAATAATGTATTGCCCTCACTTGCTGTTACTACGTCTTTTAAAAATCCAGGGGCCTTTTCCTTCTCGCTTGTATTTTGCATCTGTTTGTTGCAGGGCGTGGATTGCCCTTGGGAGAGTCATTGGAAGTTCCATCTCAAAGCCACTGCCCTGGCCAAGGGTGTGACTATAGCTGTGCCCACCAGGTGTGTCCCCTGTGGGGAGCAGAAGCCCAGGCTGAAATCCAGCCCCAGGTGCTCTGGAAGAGCCATTTCCCACCCACCCACCGGTGGCAGCCAGGTGCCTGTGGTCCTGGCTGGCCCCACAGCTCCTTTCCTGCATTTGGATGGCAGCGAATTGCAGTGAAATTGGAACCACTGAAAACAGGCCTCTGGAGAAGCCTGCCTCCTGGGAATGGTGAGACAGAGGCGCTGGAGCAAGGATAATTAAATTAGGGGGACTGTCAGCACAGCAAAGATGCTCTGTCTGGAGCAGTGCAGGGAAGCATTTTCCTTTCTGTGCCAGCATTGGATGGATCCTCATGTACTCTGTGAGATTTGAAATATCATAACAAAAATTTGCCCAGTGTCTCCCAGGCTGTCAGGGCTCTGCTGGGCTCCTGGAGCAGAGGCCTTTGGAATGCTGGTGGCTGTTTACAGGGGCTGAGGGGAGAAGGATCAGAAGGGGTCTGCTGTCTTGCCAGCTCCCATCCCTTGCCCTGCTACCCTGGCATGTGCCCAGCAGCTCCGGCTGCCCGCTGGGAAGAGCTCCCTGTGCTCAGGGCCGGTCCTGCCTATCAGCTGCCAGCACTGGCACCAGCTCTGGCTTCAGCCCGCTCCTCCCTGCAGAGCTCGTGCAGGAGCCCCAGGCTGTCTGGTGCTATGGGCAGTGCCGGCTGGGCCGAGTGTTGCAGCACCAGGGCCGGTCCCTCTTGATTTCAACGGTTGCTAATGGTCTTTTTCATACAATAAGAGGCTTTTGTGGGAAGAACTTAATCCAGTCCTATCACTGGGTGAAATTGCACTGCTCACTGCTCAGATCTCCAGGACGTGAGCTACTTTAATAACAGAGGGAATTTTATCTAATACATTTAATGCTCCAATATTTTTATGGCATGGCAGGTCCTGACTGTGCTGTTGCAGTACTGGGAGCACGGGAGGCCTGGGCTCTGCTGGGAGTGAGGGAACTGTGCTGGCACATGGTGGCTTATGGGCACCTTGGCAGAGTGATTGCCACTGTCACCAGTTGCAATGCCAAGCCCCAGCACAGCCACCAGCACAGGTTATTGAGGTGATGATGAGGCTGGTACTGGAGATGATGGAGATGTGCAGGGAACAGGAACTTGGTGTTCCCCAGAAGCATTTTTTTTGCTTTCCTGTCCATGGCAGTGCTGCTCCTGCTGCTGGGCAGTTGGGTTGGGGCCAGGGGGCAGAGCCCAGGGCCAGGCAGAGGTGACAGGGATCATAGAGGCCTCTTGGGGCAGAGATTCCAGGGCAGAGCCAGGTCCTGGGTGCTGCAGGATGTGCTCTCCTAGGGCAGGCAGGGCGTGCTCAGGGCAGGCAGGGTGTGCTGATGTGGTGGTGCAGGTGTGCTTACCTGTGCTGCAGGCACACTCACTGTGCCATGCACACTGGCAGGTGCTGGCCCAGCCTCTGCCAGCTGCACTGGGCAGTGGGGATTGGAGATGTGCTTCTGCCTTTGAACTGAGTGTGCAGAGATATCTAATGGATTGTGATGGCCAGGATCAAAGGTTAGGAAATTTCTCTGTGTAACTTATGTAAATGAGGACTAATGAGGTTTTCATGATTACCTTTAATTAACTTTTCCACAACTAGTGGTGGTTTTTATGGCACAAGCTGGGACAGGTGGCACAGGCAGGTAAATACACAGCCAAGCGCCTTCATTAAAAAGTTTTTAAAAATGAATCTGCAATATGCAAATTACCTATTAAATGCTCAAGAAGAAGATTTTAAGTGGGGAAAAAAGGCACAAGAAAAGCAACAGCTCTGCAAGACGCGTGATGTGGGCTGTGCTGTGCAGGGCAGCAGAGTGGGCTGTGCCACGTGAGCCAGTCATGCTGTCCTTGTGGCCGTGGGGGACGTGGCTGTGCTCATGAGCCTCCCACACAGGCAGGTCTGGGGTGGCCCCGTGCAGTCAGCTGTGCCCGGTGCCTGGTGCGGGACATCCCTCCAGGCAGGATCCTCTGGTCCCGAGGGATTTGCAGGGAATGCTCCACCAGCTGTGGCTGCAGGTGCAGGGCGTCCCCTCCTCCCCTTGCTCATCTCACTCCGACAGCATCCCCTCCTGCTCTGCTCGTGCCGTGCAGTGGCTGGTGAGGATGAAGGGAAACAAACGTGCCAGTGCAGGTCCGAGCCGTGCTGGGCTGAGGAGGGGGAGCTGTGTGGGTGCAGTGCCAGTGCCAGGTGATGCCACGGGGGCCTGGGCAGCCTGGCCCTGAGAGAGGGGTTTAAACCAGAGTCAGAAGCGGCTCCTCTTTGAGCTTTCCTCTTGATTCTGAAGAGCTGGAACATGGCACCAGGCAGGAGGAGAACATGGATGAAAAGCAGAGAGAGTGAGTGAGATGGCTTGGACAACTGTGTCCAATTAGCCTGACATTAATCCTGGGCAAACAGGTGGAAAAACCGCTGCAAGATTTAATTAATGGGAGAATTAGAGCCTGGAAATATAAATTTCTGTCAGTGTGGTTGAGCAGAAGTAGGTCCTGTCAAACTGACCTGATTTCTTCTTCTGACGAGGTTCTGGGTGTGGTGGTGGCACAGAAACAACATCCTCCAGCCAGTGCTCTGATGCCCTGGGGAAAGGCTGATAAAAGTGGGTTTTAGAAAACGGGGCTGAGGAGCTGCTACCACCGTTGTTTCACAGCCAGGGGGTGGTGGTGGTGGTGGCATCTTCCCAAGGAGCTGCGTCCTCCTCTGGCTGTGGGAGTGCTGCAGTGTGGGGTGCTGGGGCAGGGTGAGTGAAGAGACACGAGTGCTGGTCCTGCTGCTCCAGGGCAGTGATGCCCAGCTGGCACAGGAGTGAGCAGTGGCCCCCCAGCAGTAACCACTGGCTCTCCAGGGAAATTGCACATGTGGAGAAAATGTCAAGTTTGCTTTATTTACCCGAGCTATTACGTGAAGATAATTCTGAGTGCAGCAAAAGGAGTGGAAACTGTGCCTAAATCTCTGGTGGCCTCGCAGGAGCTCCCACAGTGTCCATGTCCACAGCCACGACATGGCTGGGACAACTTACCCCGTGCCAGAGCACCCGCTGGTGCTGCTGGGGTTGAGGTCGCTGCCTGCCCCAGCTGCCTGGGAAGATGATGGGCAGTCGGGCTGCAGGAGCTGCTCAGCTCCAGCACCGAGAGTAACTTTTCCAATTTCCCCCCAGAAATTGTTTCTGTCAATATTTTAATTTCATTTTGGCTGAGCAGACAGAGCAGAGGCAGCGCATCCTGAGCAGATCATTTGTCTCCCGATCTGGATCTCATCAGGGTCCCAGCATGTGGAGGATGCCAGCAGCTCCTCACAGATGGAACCAGGAAGCCAGCTGGGAGGATGGCCAGAGCAGGAGAGGACTGAGTCCTGCTGCCCCTCACACCTAATGCCCTGCTGCAGGGCCAGGCTCCGGGGCAGAATGCACGGGCAGGCACCCACTGGTTCTTCCTGTGGGGCCACCAAACTCTTCAGTGCTGCACAAGCACTGTCAGGGCCAGAGCCCAGCTCATCAAACCCCATGTGGCAGAAGGTGCTGGTGGGCTGGAGCACCGTGTGGCTGGGCAGAGCAGGAAGCCCCTTCCGTCTCCTCTGCTCTCCAAAGTAGCTCCAGGTGCCATCCCTTGGATGAGGTGTGTTTGTCTGGGGAGAGGAACAAGGTCTAACCACATGGCAGGGCTAATAAATTGCTCAGGAGAGGCAAACTGCTACATGCAGCCCATGTCTTCTCCGTGTCTCCACTGCAAAGTGCCAAAAGAAATCGGTCTCAGGAATTATTTCAGAGAGGGTAATTTCTGTTTCCCAGTTGCTGTCATACATTAGAAATATCTGAAATGCCTCTGGTTGGTTTCCAGTGGTGAGGAGCAGCCAGGGGCTGCCATGGATGAGAAGCACTAAAAGAAAATAAATTAGCCTCTTGCACTCAGCCCTTCTCACCGCCAAACCACGAATGACGAGCGGCTGCTGCTTAAGTAACGACCAGAATAATGAGCAGAACAAGATCCACAAGGGAATATTAACTCAGAGAAACAACATTTTCTCCCTCTTTTGAAGTTTGCCCCGGCAGCCCCTGTCCTGGCGTGAAGGTGAGCCAGGTCCCATCGGAGCTGGCAGGGAGGGGTGCTGGGTGTCAGTGTGACCGTCGTGCAACATCCTCTGCCCCACGCCATCCATGCCAAAGCTCTTCCCTTCCTGTCCCCTCATCGATCCCATGACAGTCTGCCTTCTCCTGGCTTAGCCAGGTGCAAACTGCCTGTGCTTCCCACAGCCACCAAAGCAGTCACCTGCAGTCAGGGGAACCAGCACAGAACTGCCGGTTGCTGCAGTGCAGCACCGCTCACACTCCCACACAACCCAGCCCTGCAGCCAGGAAAGAGCTGGAGGAGGTGGGAAAAGGCCACGCTGGACTCTGAGCTAAGCTGTGTGCTTGCAGGCAGGGCTGACCCACGCTAATTTAAGTGGGGAGCTGGAGAAGCCAGAGCTTGTTAGTGGCTCTGTGTGAGCTGCCACGGCCTGGCACAGGGGTGAGGGAGCCACTGGCACCAAGGTCCCTTGTGACAGCTCCATGGGCATGATGAGCCCACCTGACCCCTGGGCTTGTCCTGCTGGTGTTCTGTATTCCCCAAAGCCAAGTGGGTGTGTTTGTCCAGTTCCTTATAGAAATGACCCAATTCTGAGCCCTGCTGTGTTGAAACAAGCGCTTTCAGGAAGCTCATCCCTCTGAAGATGTAAACCAGCAGCACTCCTGAATTTCAATTCCTTTATCTCCTCTGGCTGGCTGAGTCATCCAGGGAGCATTCCCTTGATGTATGGCTCTGTGTGTATACAATCACTATTATATGGGGGTGCAGTTTGGAGAAATGCCTTGTTTCCCAGCAGTGATTAATGATGATAATCTTCCCTCCCACTGAGCCTCAAAGGTACCTGTTGCAGTGCTGCGATCCCCAGAGGATGCATGTGCACTTAATGTGTCACCACCAGGAAAACGAGCTGTCCTTCTGCTGAAAAAGACACCAAACAAACCTAAATGGGGCTGTAAGTTTTCTTTGCCTTGTTTCCCTAAAACACCTATTTCCATCCATCCCACACGTGTGAGCAACAGGAAAGAAGCCGTTTCACTGTGCTCTCCCCAAGGGAAACACTGGGCTGTCTTCACCTTAAACTCTGTGGAGCAGTTGGTGCTGATGGGGCTGTGCTCCCATGGATGCAGTGCTGGTGGTGCCATGGGGAGGGTGACAGCCACTGCCTCACCTGCCAGGTGCACAGCATCCTGTCCTGGATGGTGCCAGTTGCTGCAGGGGCCTCAGGGACTGGTGTCACAGTGCTTGGCTGCTCCAGGGGAAAGAACCACCCCGGCAGCTCTGCTGGCATCGAGTGCCACCGGTTGCTCCTGCAGGGCTGCGAGGCCGCAGGTAGAGTGATCAGCTCCCCTGATCCCCTGAGCTGCTGTGAGCAGCAGGGTGGCTGTTGTGTTAATAATTTCAACTTGCACTTCTGCCAGGTCTTCCCCATCTGTCTTCCTTGGATTGATGTCAATATGAGATCTTGCTCATAATCCTTCAGGGTCAATGCAGTGTTGAGGGATCTGCCATAGCTGCCTTGGCTCGTGACAGGCTCAGTGTGTGCCTGTGAGCAAACAGAGGCTGTGAGGAGCACAGAGCCCATGGAGAGTGCACAGAGCCCGTGGAGAGCAGACAGAGCCCGTGGAGAGTGCACAGAGCCCGTGGAGAGCAGACAGAGCCCGTGGAGAGCAGACAGAGCCCGTGGGGAGCAGACAGAGCCCGTGGAGAGTGCACAGAGCCCATGGAGAGCAGACAGAGCCCATGAGGAGCAGACAGAACCCATGGGGAGTGCACAGAGCCAGTAGGAAATGTGCTGTCTGGCCTCACAGAGCAGTCAGGGTCTAGGATGGGCTCGCTGGGGCCAGGCTGGTGTGCCCAGTGCAGAGGGAGAATCTTGCCATGCCAGGCTGTGGAAGGGAGACTACGGCATGTCCAGCAGATGCAGGTCTGCTGGTGCCAGGGAGGCAGCTCTTGGCAGAGGCAGCCCTTGGCAGAGACAGCCCTTGGCAGAGTCTCTGCCTTGGCAGGCGGTGGACGCAGGAGCAAGGGATTTAAAATGCTTGTGTTGATCTGGGAGAGGCAGTGCTGGGACAGTGACAGGCAATGATTTGCTGGGGAAAAGGAAAATGACAATATTCTCCATCAGCATTATTATAGCGCTGTCCCTCAGGCTGGACAGCCCAAGAGCCACGAGGGAGGTTTTCATTTGCTTTTTCTCCTCACTTAGTGCAGCTCAGGCCACCAACTGCCCATGCACCAAGCCAGTGGGGCACCAAGCACCCAGCATGCCACACCAAGCACACCTCAGTGCTGAGGAGATGGTCCCCAGCTGAGGCCAGGGCTGGCGGGTGAGGAGCCCCCCTGCTCTGCTCCGTTCTGCAGAGACACAGCACATCTGAATGAGCTTGTCAAATGAAATTTTCTGTCTGGTTAGAAATGGATTTTCAAGCTCCTCGTTCACATGTAAACATTTTTAGTGGTCCCCAGCCAAATCAGAGCCAGCGAGAACAAACATCAGCCTGAAAAGACCCGGTCCCTGCAGGGAAATCATCAGCCACAGAAGGAAACCAGATGCACGATGGCTTTGAAAGGCATCCATTAAAGTGTGTGCTGAAGTGATTCATGGTGCTGGTAGTTAGACTTTAATTAGATCTTAATCACGTAATTTTATCTTTGTTTTAAAGATGAGAGCTTAATGACTGCATTGGTCTCAAAACTGTGCCATGACTAAACACAGCACTGTCACATGGCAGCTCTGCAGCAGGCAGAGATGGGGCTGAGGGCATCGGCCTCTTTGGATGTTTAAATAAAATTTGTGTATTTTAAATAAATAAATTTATTCAAAACACACAAATTCATCAGGACCAACCAGCACTCAGGTAGGGTGGAAAGGGCAGGGGCATGGAGCCAGGTGTGAGCCTGGGCACCTGGCCCCCCAGCAGCCACCATCACCACGTGCCAGCCACAGTATGTGACAAGGAGAGATGGATGGCGGGCTTTCAATTCAGCTGACAGCTTGGATCCTTCATGGGATTAGCAGCAGAATAATTAATCTCAGTCATTCCTGAGCAGTTTCCCTCTTGTGTTGCCATTTCGGACCTCCATGCACTTGTGGTGTCCTGTGGTGCACAGGGATGGACATGGGGATGGACATGGGATGGACATGGGATGGACATGGGGATGGACACAGGGATGGACATGGGATGGACATGGGGATGGACACAGGGATGGACATGGGGATGGACATGGGATGGACATGGGATGGACATGGGGATGGACACAGGGATGGACATGGGGATGGACATGGGATGGACATGGGATGGACACAGGGATGGACATGGGGATGGACACAGGGATGGACATGGGGATGGACATGGGATGGACATGGGATGGACATGGGGATGGACACAGGGACGGACATGGGGATGGACATGGGATGGACATGGGGATGGACATGGGATGGACATGGGGATGGACACAGGGATGGACATGGGGATGGACATGGGATGGACATGGGATGGACACAGGGATGGACATGGGATGGACACACACCAAATGGTGATGGCAGTGGGGACCATGCCCTCTGCTAACATGCACGAACCCTGGATGTGTGTCCCAAGAGGGGATTTTCCTCCCTTGCAGCTGTGGGATCCATCAATATCTGCTGCAGGGCATGATCAGCTCTGCCTCACATCCTATTCTTTTTAGTTATTTAATTTTAGTTGAGTCAGACAAAGTTTGTTGAGATTTGCAGGGTGAGTCCCTGCGGGTGGCAGGACTGGGACAGGGCTGTCTCTGGAGGTGGGATTCACCCATGGCTGGCACAAGGGCCGTGTCCTGCAGCACATCCCAACAGCCACATCTGGCCAGGGACGCAGTGGTTCCACTCAGGTCTCAGCTTTTTGACTCTCTGAGCTCACTGAGCTCTGCTTGTCCCTGAGCTGCTGTGGGGAGGCGAGGCAGCAGCTCTGTGCCCCATGAACGGGGTGCTGTGGCTGCAGTTCCACAAAGCTCAGCGACTCCACTGTCCTTGAGCCCTGTCCTGCCCTTGCTGTGATGGCAGCGGCCCCTTCCCACCTTCCCTTTCCTGCTTGTTATGCCACATGAGCCACTTGAACTCATTACTGTGGCAGATTATAGGTCCCCAGGTAATAACAAGTCTTCAGATAATTACTGACAGATCTTCTAATAGAACGAACTCAGTTGAATCCACTCAGTCACTGGGTAAATATTTATCCCTGAGCTGTCCTTATCTCCAGCCACCGGAGCGTGCTGGAGCCAGGTCGCTGCCCTCACGCCGTGCTCAGGGCTGGTGGGACCCAGCACCACACGGTGGGAATCCCAACCAGCTCCTCTTCCCCTCCTGGGAGCTGGCAGCAGCAATCCTGTGGCCAGCCCGGGGTCCACTGTGGGGTTGTTGTTCCTGCTGGGCAGTGAGCAGCCCCAGCCAGCGCTGAGGTGCCTTTGACAGCTGTTGTCACAGCACCCTGGCGTGTGACACCCACCACCTTCTCTTGGCAGAAGGTCCAGAGCAGCTGCCACCCCCGTGGGCCCTGTGAGCCCCCATGGCCACTGTCAAGTGTCAGCCCCCGTGGCCCCAGCCTGCTGTGAGTGCCAGCCCCCCATGCCCACAGCCCTGGCCGTACAGGAGTCACTAATTGGACCAGCTGGCTAATTAGCTGTCAGGTAATGAATTATGCAGCGATGCCTGGACTTCAGTGCAGTATTGATGCCATCAGCTCCTCTCATTGCTACACACTCCTGCTCATGAAAGGCTGGGCAGGACTTGGAGAGGAGCTTGGAAAACTTTCAGAGCGAATGAAATGAGTTAATCTGTGTGTGGGCACATCACCAGGGAGTGGGCACCAGACTGGGCTGGCAGCTGCAGGCTCAGACATCCTGGGTTCCTCCTCTGCACACCTTGAGTCCCCCGTGCTGCAGGGGGGCAGGGACAACCCCAGGGACTTGGTGCCCATGGGCAGCTCCTGCTGCCAGCCTCCCCCTTCCCCAGAGGAATCCTCCAACCTCTTCCAGCAAAGGCATCTCCATGGAGCTGCCAGGCATCACCACCGATCTCCCCACTCTGCTTCCCTTCTCTCCAGCCCCACACTCCTGCCCATTGGTACTCAGGTGTACCAGTGGCTCTGCTCTGCCTGGGCAGGGCAGTTGCTGGTGATGTGAAAGGGCCCCAGGAAGGATTCCCTCGGCCCAGCTCGTCTCAAGAGCTCTTCAGTGTGAGCAGGATCAGGGAACACTTAAGTCACATTCATTGCATTTAAGTATTTATGAGCTGATAAATATTAAACAGCTGCTCTCTGGGGTTCAGGCCTGAGCAAACCCATCAGAACAGTGCCCGCAGTGGCAGTGACCGTGGCGTGGGGGCAGCAGGACGTGCTGCACCAGGGCTGGCTGCATTACAGCCCTGTGATGGCCCTGAGAGCAGAGGCTCTGTCCCCAGATCCCCCGAGTCAGGGGCATTCACAGTGGAGACATCCCAGGCTGGGCGAGCAGGGGAATCCCTCTGGCAGCCCCTCTGCTCAGCATCAGGTCACCAAACCAGCACTGCTCCACATCCTCCCCAAACCCCTCCATCCCCACCAACCCCCCCTCGCCTCCTTGGAATGCAGATCACCTGCTTGGAGCTTTTTAAGAGCTCCTAATGTGCTCAGCATTTTCGGTGCAGCCCTTTCCCAGCCCTCACTTGCTCACCCTTTGGAAAGCTAATACTTGATTTAAGCACATTTCTGCTCCCTCCATTTGTAAGGACAAATGTAAAGTAATTGTTTGATATCACAGCGGTTTCCTCAGGCTCCAGCTCTAATTTCCCACTAATACAGTATTGTCAGGGGGATCAATCTAACTCGGCACCTTCTGCCTCCTTGGAGTGGATTGGAAATGGCTTTTCTACTACGAGGCTGGGATTTGTGAGTCTCAGTGTGAATGTTTTTCTCCTTTAAAGGAAAAAATCATACAAGCAAATATCCCATTTTCCTGTCAACGGCTGTTAATCTGGGCTCTCCCTTCACAGCTGCCTCTGGGTCTCCTTGGGTCCTGGGGCTGACAGTGGCAGAGATGTAGATGGGGCTTTCTTAGATGTCCACTAATTACCTCCAGCTTTTTCCTGTTAGAGCTCACTGGTCACTAATCACTCCCAGTAAGGCCTTGCAAACTGGTCCATGTTGTGTGGCCACCGTGCCATCGCTCTGAGGCTTCCCCAGCCCCGTGGCAGAGGACAGCTCTGGGGAGGCCTGGGCAGGGTGACCCCCTAACCTGCTCCCCACCTGCCAGCAGGCACAGGGGCTCCCCACGGCCCCCCAGCTCTGCGTGGGGCTGCCCAGCCCTGCCCTAAGAACAGCCCATGCATAGGGACTGGTGGAAGCCGCTTTATTTACACGAAGGGATCACATGCTGAACAAGGAAACCAGTGCCACTAAAGTACCCGTAACAGCAGGATTCTGTGCTTTATTCACAGGACAAAATATCAGTACAACATTTTCCAGAGAATTCTTTGTCAAGCAGATACATCTCACTGTCCTCACGGGTACACACTGCGCGCAGGTGACGAAGGCAAAGTGGAGAGGCCAGAGCTCTGCCTGCCCGGGATGTGGGGGGACAGTCCCACTGCCACTGCCCAGGAGCACCCATCTGCTTTGGGACACAGAGGAGGGATGTGCTTGGAGCAGCCTGCACGCAGGCTGCAGGATGGGGCTATCGCTGTGGCCCTGCAGCCCCTGTGGTGTTAAAAGCAAACAGGACCCCACAGAACAGGCCATAGAGCTGCTGACCTGCTGGGACAGGCAGGTCGTCCCTCGTGCTCATCCCTCAGCGTGGTGACTGCAGCAGGACTCTGTGTCTTCCTTGTCTTGGCTCGCTCCAGAGCATTGCTGACTCCCAAGGGACAGGGAAGCCCTCGCCTGCCTCTGCTCGCAGTTCTGGGCAGGACGAGCTGGGGGGTCCCAGCTCCAGCCCCTTGGGCCCCCCTCAGGGAAGACTGCAGCCTAATGTCACTGCAGCTCTGCTCCCGGGCCCTTATTCCCACCTGAAGTCCTGCCCCACCGTTTCATAGAATTTGATATTATAAGGTCTATAAAAGTCCCGAAGCTGCTCGATCACCTCGGGGTCTATCTGCACATGAGTCCTGCCCTTGGACTTGCCCAGGCAGCGAGGCAAGCCGCTGCTCTCTGACTTCTTCAGGCACGGAAAGCCTTTTGTCTTGTTGAAGTAGAAGTGCTTGTCCGTGATAACCCGTTTAATGCCCAGGAAGTCCTGGACTTTGCCCATCTCCCCAGCTGGATCTGTGATTAGCTTCTCCCCACTGACAAAGTGGATCTGGGAGAGGGGGAAGTACTGGAGCCAGCTCTCCAGGTGCACGGCGTACATCCCGATGCGGATGGCGTTCCAGGAGGTGTCCACCAGCCCCAGGCTGCGGTTGCGGAAGGTCAGCCCCTCGAAGGTGGGGATGTCCGGCTTCTTGGAGAGTGTCTGTGTGTAGTCTGAGATGGCCCTGGTGACCGGGTTCCGCACCACCACGATCAGCTTCGTGTCCCGGGACATGTTGAAGATGCGCCGTGGTGCCTCTTTGGTGACAAAGTAGCTGGGGGTCTTCTCCACCGTGATCTGGCTGTCGAGTGTCCGTGGCATCAGGCTCCTGCAAGCGAAGCAGAAGGTGGTGGTGAGGAAGGAGCTGGGACAGGCACAGGAGGCGGTGACTGCAGTGTGGGGCTGCTGGCGTGTCCCCTCCCAGTGGGACAAGGCAGGCACAGCTCCCTCTGGCAGCGCTGTGGAGAACCCTGGCCATGGATGTCTCCCAGGTCCGTCCCAGTCCCCAGGGACCCCCCGGGCAGAGAATGGGGGCACTGGCATCCCCACACACCCAGTAAAGGGTGTGTGCCCAATGCCAGGATGCAGGAACATGCTGGCTGTGCCACTCCACCAGTGGGAGCTGCAGCAAGGGGCTGCCCAGGGACGTGGGGCTCATGCCCATGAGGATGTCACCTGCCCCACCAGGGCCTGACCAGGCCCACGGGCTCTGGGATGGGCCTCTGGGTACACCCGTCTGTTCCTGGCAGGGGAGCTGGGCTGCAAGCCAGGCAGGGAGCACCAGACTGGGGGAAATGCAGCGTCCCTGTGGCCCAGCTTAGCGCTAATTAAATCATTTACTTTGACATGTGAACATCCAAATCAAATAAAAACTAATGGGATGGAAAGATTTATAAATTGGTTTTGTATTACTAGAGTAAACTCTCAGGTCCACCTCAGCCAGATTCCTGGTGCCGTGGGTCCCCAGGATGCAGTGGGCAGCGAGCAGGCAGGGAATGCCTGGCTGGAGTGGGCAGGGAGTGCTGGCAGCCAGGATGAGGTCAGCACTCTCCTGCTGCTCCCACACCCCAGCAGCAGCCATGGTGTGAGCAGGTGCAGCATGAAGTCAGCTCATGGGGCTCCCTGTGAGCCCCCCACAATGCCCATCCCCTCACAGGGTCTGCCAGGCTGGGCCCCACAGCCCGTGCTCACCCCTGCATGGGGACTTGGAGCTGGTTCTGCAGTCACTTCACCAGCCCTGGAGCCCTGGGTGCCCCAGCGAGGCTCGGGCCAGCAGGAGCCAGGGAAAGCAAACACAGCCTCCCTCTCTGCAGTCATTCTGACAGCACCCCTGTCTGCAGCCATCCTGACAGCATCCCTGTCTGCAGCCATCCCGACAGCACCCCTGTCTGCAGCCATCCCAAGAGCACCCCTGTCTGCAGTCATTCTGACAGCACCCCTGTCTGCAGCCATCCCACTGGAGAGCACAAGGCACTGAGTTATCCACACGAGAAACCTGGCACAGCTGCCACACCCAACCCAGATCAGGCAAGATCTGGCACCTCCAGGGTCCCCAAAACACAGGTCATGGCCAGCAGCTTTGGGCTGAGGAAAGACTTAACTGGGACGAGATCCAACAGCAGCCCCTGACACCCTGTGTGACAAGGGGACAGTGATGGAAGACCTGGGACATCGCAGGGATCAGCAGCACATGCCAGGGGCACCAGCCTTAGACCAGCTTCCATGTCTGAGAGAACAAACTAATTAGTCAGCATAAATTAGCAGGGCTGGTTCACTGAGGTACCTGAGCATGGACGGGGCTTAATTGGCCTTTCCCACTGCTCCACTTCAAACCCCATAAATCCCGATTACGATTCCCGTTGGTTAATGACTGCTGGGAAATGCTAATTCAGCGCAGGCACACGGCTCTATCTCCACATCACAAACAAGTTTCATCATAAATCAGCATGGGACAGCTCTGTAAGTGATTCACTATTACAATATATCGTGGAGAATCATAAAACTGCTGTTTCATTAATGGCTCATCCTCAGGCCTGTTAGACTTTCATTATGTGAGTTATTAGGTCCATGCATTCAAAAACAAAATTACAGGTTCTAATCCATCACGAAAAACACAAAACCTCTGCATAGTAAATTACTGAAATGAGACAAGAGTTGTTTTTTTTAAATGGACTCCCAGTGTTTGCTGCTCCTGAACAACAGAGACTGCTGAGACAACAAAACACAGCCCGGGCAGATAAATAAATCACTAGTGAAACCAAGCAAGGGGGAGACATGTCATCCAGGCATTCATCTTCCGCTAACGGCAGGATCCCCCGGGCTGCAGGAGCGGGGAAACGCATGGCAAAGTTAATTACACCTGACTTTAAAATGATATTTTTGGACTTCTGCATTCACAGAGTTATTTGCATACAAATAGCATGTCACACAGCTTTCTGCCCCGGGCTTGTGTGTGTAGGTGTGAAGGCTCTTGGTGCTGGCCCTCAGTGCTGTGTGGCCAGGGCTCAGCCAGGAGCTGCTGCTCCAGGGACATGTCCTGTGGCTCTGCCAATGTCCCCAGCCGGCCTCTGCACCGGCTCCTGGTGTGCACTGAGCCAGCTGCTGCCACAGCACTGCCAGCACGGGGACAGTGATGTACGGGTGACGCTGGAGGGACTGCTGGAGCACTCACTCAGCACATTGCTCTGGCTGCAGGGACAGCATCCATTCCTCCTGAATTAGAGATTACTTTCATTAGAGTTACTCAATTCTTAAAGCCCTTTAGTGTTATTTGATATGGGCATTAACACTCCCTTAAGCCCAGATTTAGAGGCTGGTTTGCTCGTCAGGGACATGGGGACACGTGTGGGTACAGCCCAGGGGAGCTGCTGTCCCTGGCATGGCCCAGCTGTGCCCATGGCCCTGGGACACAGCACAGCCCCCCAGCCCCACCACCCCGAGGGTGCTGGGCAGCAGCAGTGCCTTGCCCGAAGGAGTTAACTCCTCACCAGCACCTTTCTGAGCTCTGAATTATTAATTTTGTTATAATCTGCCTTTGGGCACCCCGCGGCCCCTACAACACTCCCACATTAAAGAAACATGCGCTCCCTCACAGGCTGCAGCGCTTTGATGTCAAACATGCGTGAAACACTCTCCCAGGGAGAAATTCATACAAAACCTCCTCAGCACATCGAGATATTGCAGATTAGCACCGGGACAGCAGCACCCACCGATAACACCATTGCAGCCCCGGCCCCACAGCCCCCAGAGCAGCTCTGGGTCAGTCCCTCCCTGCTGCAGCCTGCTGCGTGTGGAGGCTGGAGGCTGACGTGTGTGATCCTGGGCTCCATCCACCCAGCAGCATAAAACAAACTGTTTGATTTGGCAAAAAAGCCCGAGTGCCTGCTCCTGTGACGAGGGCTCTGCGCTTCCCCTCTCTCAGCTGATGTCACCAGCAGAGAAGGGTGGGCTGTGAGCGTGTCTCCAGCTGCAGCTCCACGTGTTGGAGATGAGCACAGAAAGCACAGGAGTCAGCACCGGCCCCAGCTCCCTGCAGGACTGTGCCACGCCGTGCCATGCTGTGCTGTGCCATGCTATGCCATGCCATGCCATGCTATGCCGTGCCATGCTATGCCGTGCCATGCTATGCTGTGCCATGCTGTGCTGTGCCATGCTGTGCCGTGCCATGCCATGCTATGCTGTGCCATGCTATGCTGTGCCATGCCATGCTATGCCGTGCCATGCCGTGCTGTGCCATGCTGTGTCGTGCCATGCCATGCCATGCCCCACCATGGGTGTGCTCAGCTGACAGCAGCACCTGCTCCCACCCGGCCCCCTCTGCTCCCCAGGACGAGCAGCAGTGGGGGATGAAAGCTCCAGCAAGGCTCCAGGAAGGCTTAAGCATAACTGGGTCAAATGTGAGAAACCAAGGTGTGAGGAAGACAAAAAGTTCTCCCCAGCTGAGAGACATTGCAGCAGCCATGGAGGACACAGGGACACCCTGCCTGAGGGCTGTGCCACAGCCAGGAACTGTAAGGGGCTGAGGGGACAGAGGGGATCCCCCAGTGCTGCTCCACAGCCCTGTGTGACCTGCAGGCAGCACCGTGGGCCAGGGACCAGCTGTCCTGAGAGGAGAGCCCCGCAATGCCGAGTGGGACAGACTGGCTGTGTCCCCCAGCCTGCAGAGACAGCACCATGGCCACAGCTGGAAACACCACCCAAGGGTGGCCCCACAGCCCCACTGCCACAACCCTGCACCACAGCAGCCAGGATTTAATGATGGAGCGGCTGCCTTTAATAAATGTTTATTATGTTCAAAGAATTTACACCAGTGCTCTTAGACGGCTAATGAGGGACATTTCCATGCATAAAAGCAGAGCGAACACAGTAATTAACTTTGTTGCTGATTCATTTTTAATCATTTAAATGCTCCAGAGACTTGCACTGTCCTTTAAGTCAAGAGATTCTTTTCCAAAGGGCACACTGGCATCGCCCTTCACAGACACACACACTCCTACCTTCCTAAATAACTGTCCAGCACTGACAGAGGGTCTGGCAAAGGCCAAGGCCAGGGGGGTGGGAGGCTTCCCACACAGCCCAGCTCACATCCCTGCCGGTGGGTACTGTGCTCATGGAGACAGGCTGGGGTCTCCCCCTCTCCAAGGCAACTCCTTCCGTAGGTGAAACTTCAAAACTGAATATTCCTTTTTAAAACCACCACATGTGCCACAGCTGCTGCAGCGATTCCTGAATTAATGGCCCACATTAGAGCCATGGCACCCACTTAGTGACCTCCTGGTGCCAGCAGCCTGCAAATGGATGGAACAACATGCCAGCACCAAGCACAAACCCCACCAATCTGGCAGCAGGTCCTGAAGACCCCTCATCACTCATGGGGGACACTGCCTGCCCTGATAGCGAGCTCTGGGCCTTGCTCCCTGGGGTGGCCATCTCCAGACAGAGACTGTGGACAGAGACCGTGGGCAGTGCCTGGCCCTGCCATGGACACCCAGGGTCACCAGGGCCTGGCATCCTTTGCTCACCAGCCTCACAGAGCAGCTGTGCCCATGGTGTGCCAGGTCACCAGCTGGACATGGTGCTTCCAAAGCAAGGGTGAAAACAAACAGCAGCATTTAAAAACAAGCTCAAGGAACAGAGCAAGGATAAGCACCATTAATGCCAAAGGCTTGGCATACCACATGGGTTTATCTCCAGCATCTCCCCCAGCTCTTTGGGGAGGGAAGCCCTCCTGGACTGAGTGAGGGTCTTGGCAGGACCCAGCCCACACGGAGGGCAGGACAGGCAGGACTGCTGCCCACAGGCAGCATGGGCATGGCAGTACCCAGGGAACATCCTGCTGGGGACACCTCCTCACACAACACTCTCTGACAGGGGTTCCATGTCCATTCCCCAGAGCCAGGGCACTCTCTGAAGTCAAGGAAATTTCAAAGCATCCTTGAAGCTTGCTGCCCTCCTCTCCTCTCACTAATTAACTTTACCAAAATGCACTGTCAGTCAAGCCCACACACACTCCCTGTGGCTGGGCAAAGCCTAATGGGCTCCCGTTTGTGTGTGAGCCAGCCCAGCCATTAGCTGGGAGCAATTAGCGGGGTGGAGCGAGAGCGGCTCTGCCGGGTCCCTTCTCGCCCTCCCTCGGGTCCCGGTCGGGGGGACACCTCGATGCTCCCAGCTGGCAGGTCTGTTCCCCAGGCCAGCAGCGCTCCTCGTGCTGCTGCAGCACTGGGAGCACCCCAAAACCAGAGGCAAGGGGACAGGGGGGGGTGGCAGGCAGAGCCCCAGCAGTGATGGTGCTCCATGGACCTGTCAGTGCTCCATGGACCTGTCCCAGCAGCACATGGGGACTCTGGGCTTCCCAAGTGCCATCTCTGGGACAGGATTCAGGCAGGTGGGTCTGTGGGCTGGCTGGGAGCTAGGCTCAGTCTGTCACGGGATCCACAAGGAAAAGCTCCTCTCTGTGAAAATAACGCTGGAGTGCCTGACAGGGTCACTCAGGAATCCCAAGAAGGAAAGCTGCACCCCAAGATGCTGCGATTGGAGCCACTGCTCAAAGTTAACTGCAATTTAAATGACACTATCTTCCCTGTGTTCTGGAAAATATTGAAGGTTATTGGCCCACACTACTTGCAGCAGGAAAAAGCTCAATATTGAACATTTAGTACAGAATTGGTAATGAATCGATATTCCCCAGTAGCTGCTGTTTGGTTTCAGTTGTCTTAAAACAGACCTTGCTAAAAATATCTTTCCTGTAGTGTATCTGTAGCTAATGAGGTGGATTAGAGACTGATGGGAACTGAAAATGGTGCAGGGGCTCTGGGTCTGGGGTCAGTGAGTGAGCAGATCCTGGGTGGTGGTCCTACCCGGGGGGAAGCCGAAGGGTCTGGCTCTGCCCTGCACAGGGGGAAGCTGTGGCTGCCCTGGGCCATGGCAGGATCTGAGGCAGGAGGCACCACGAGAGCAGCAGCTGTAAGCACGACATTTGGAGCGGCAAGGACACGAAGATCAGGAGATGTCCCCTCCCACTGGCTCTACCATCTCTGCGCCAGACAAATGCCAGGACAGGGGAAAACATGGGAACACAGTAACCAACATTAGGAGAATAAGTCTCTGCTCATATTGGGGAATGGCTTTGCCTTTCTAAGGGGTCTGTGTCCCAGGCTGTCTGCAGAGATCCCTCTCTACCATGGCACTCCCCAAGCACAGCAGCATCTGCTCTCTCCAGCTGGCAGCTGGAAGACAGCCCCAGCCAGGCCAGCCCCTCACAGCTCCCACAGCTGCTGTCCCCATCCTCAGCTCTGTCCTTTTTGGGCTGCAGGACCCTGCTCTCCCGCTCCCCAGGCTCTTGGCAGAGCAACAGGAGCTCATCGTGCTGTGGTTAGACTTGCTCCACATTTAATTGCTCCACTTGCAAGGAGGAAAATCAATTCCACATTTTATACATAAGCAGGCTCTGTGCTTAAGTTTTGGCACATTTGTCAGGCTAAAAAAAAAAGGTAATAAAACCAAGGAAGTGTCATTTAATTGTTTTAGCTGAACTAATTTGGAGGCTCCAGTGCGATCTCTCCATCGATCCAGACGCAGAGCCAGGCCCAGGGCAGCACACTGCTCACCCAGCCACGCTCCCAGTGCTGCCCCTTCCTCACTCACAGCCACCCTCGCTGCTGCCACAGGCTGCATCCCTCCCAGCCACAGTCGAGTCTCCTCACATGGGAGATCCCAGGCTGAGTCTTGGCTCAGGGATCGTCTGCTTGGCCACACACTGCCACAGCCCCTCAGTGCCAGCTGTGAGGCAAGGGGGACACGGCTCCTGTCTCCTGGACCAGCATCACTCCTGGTGCCCACAGGTGCCCCTACGTGCCCAAGGCAGGGTCTGTCCTGGGGCACAGCCCCTTCCCTTCGTTCAGGGCAGGCCCTGTGTCCTGAACCTCCTGCAGGAGCAGTGTCACAGGTCTGGTCCTCTGCGCTGCCTCTGAAACTCCCAGCCCCACATTCCCCACGCTGAACGTGCACAAGGGAAGCAAAAAGCCCAGATCACTCACAGACACAAGGATTATGAGGGGAGGGGACAGCTCAGGATTTGGGGGGGCTGCTTCCCAGCCAGGTGCTGAGCACCTCTGAGTGAGGGGCTCAGCCAGGACCAATATTCTGCTCTATCACCCGTCCTGCCACTCTGACTGCCCTTTAGAGAAACCACTGCCCTTGCATGCCTGTGCTGCAGGGCTGCTCCCAGCTGCTGGCTTTTAGGGGATGCAGGATGGGTGACAGTGCCTGATGTCAGGGGGAGGATGAAGGAATGACACAGACCTGCCAAGGACTGTGAGAAGGACACTGCTGCAGCTACTCTATAAAGGGCAGGAGGAACTAGGCATGCCACAGGAGAGGTGAAGGGCTTCAGCGAGCTCCATATGTGTCTGTCGTGGCTCCTCCATCACCTGCCACGACTACCACCACAAAAGGAGCTGAACATTCCCAGCTGCAGGGTCTGCCCTGACCCCAGAGAGCTCTCCCTGTGCAGTGCCTGAGCTTCCTCCCTGGGCACAAGCCCCAGCTATCAGAACCCCAGCAGAGCTGGGAGGGGGCACTGTGTTTGCCAGCCGCTGCACAGTTCCAGCTTTGGAACTGGGGACATCTCTTTGGGAAACCACCGCCAAGACAGAGGGCAAGCAAGCTCGGTGGGGCCCCTTGGGCTGCCTCCACCACCCACCACGATGCTCCGACACAGGGACAGTTACACGGTCCTTTCCCCTGCTGTGAGCTCACAGGCACCAGGCCAGGCTGAGCCCTCCTCTGCCTGCTGAGGATGATGCCCAGAGGAAGCCCCACAGCCCTGCCCACACCCAGCACTGTTCAACAGCACAGCAAACACCCGTCGATACACTGCGTGGGAACCCCAGGGAGCTGCGAGTGAACTCCTGGTAGCACCTCAGGCAGGAGATGACTGCATGGGTGCTGTGAGCCGCTCGCTATCTCTCCGGGAGCACCCAGAGCTCCTCACAAAAGCCTTTACTGAAGTTAAAATCCCACCATCTCCTGCTGGAGACACACTTGCGTCCTCTACAAATTATTAAGAGACTCCAGACAATTCCACAGTTATTCGAGTTCAGAGAGACAGGATGACAGAGCATAGGGACCATTCCTCTCACAGAGCCAGCAATCGAGCCTGATGGCAGAGGGGTGCAGGGGCACATCGAGTGTGGCTAGGGGAGGATCTCAAGCCAATTCGGGCGTGTTTTGGAGGGCCCTTCACCCAGGTAAGTGTCTCCTCAGACGGGATGGAAAACCTGTATTCATCCAGGCTCCTGAGTGCCGACCGGCAAGGCTGGGCCTCAGTGGGCTGCAGTCGCTCGCTCCGAAGGGACCGAGCCGTGACCCACTCGGCACTGCGGGAAGAGGAGGTGAAGGGAAAACTCCAGAGGGCGACTGGGCGACAGCCTCCTCCGGCCGCTCGCCCGCCGTACCGGTCCGGCCGCTCCCGCCCCGCCGACGGGACCGAGGGATGCGGACCCGAGTCCGCCGGGAGGGGAGGGGAGGCAGAGGCGGGGAGCGGGGTGGCAGGTCCGCGGGGTGCTCGGGGAGTGTCGGGACGGGGGCTGACCGAGGCGGAGGGTGCCCGGCGGCCAGGGAAAAGGGATGCTCGGGGCGGGCGGGGGCCGTTCCCCCAGCCCCCCGCCCTCACCTGTACCACTCCAGCCCGCGGTGGTAGTTCCTGTCGAAGAAGTGGGGCTCGGTGCCCAGCGCGCGCACGTCGGGGTGCACCCGGATGAACTCCAGCACGGCGCGGGTACCGCCCTTCTTGACGCCCACCACGATGGCCCGCGGCAGGCGCTTGGTCCCCGGGCGAGCCGCCCCCGGGGCGCTGCCGGCCGGCGGAGCGGGGGGCTCGGCGGGGAGAGGCCGCCCGCACGGCCGCGACTGCTGCAGAAGTTTCTTGGCGGCGGCGGCGCGGACGGACGGGCAGCGGGCGCGGGGCGCGGCGGAGCCGCCGCAGCAGCACAGGAGGCTGTAGCAGAGGTACGAGCAGGACAGCGAGAGAGCGAAGAGGACGAGGACTCTCCGCGCCAGCCGCCGGGACGGAGCCGGAGCCGCGGCCGGGGCCCGCCCGCTCGGCGCCCTACGCGCCATGGCTCCATGGGGCCGCGCCGCCGGGCACGGCGCGCCCCGGCCCGGCGCCCCCCGCCCCGGCGCCCCGGCCCCGGCACGGCCGCTCCGGCATCTCCCGCGGCTACGCGGGGACGCGGCCGGGCCGCCCCGGGGCGCTGTGCCCGCCCCAGCCCCGCCGTGCCCGCCGCCCCGCCGCGGCCATCCCCGCGCTCGGGCGGCCGCGGCTCCGCGCTGCCTACACGGGAAGTGTCGGGGCAGCGGCGGCTGCGCCGCTATTTAAGGGGCCGCCTGACGTCAGCGCATCCCGGAGCCCCCGCGGCCGCTCGGTGGCCGCTGCCTCCCCCGGGCCGGGCCGGGGGCACCGCCGTGCAGAGCGCTTCTTCCCGGCACCGGGCTGGGGCGGCTTCGCTCCGCGCAGAGCCCTGCCCTGCTCTGGCCGGCCCCGGTCCCGGTGCGATCGACCGATCCCCGCCGCGCCGCCGGGGCCGGAGGCTCCCGCTGTCCTGCCCGGCTCTGCCCCGTTCTGCTCCCGCAGCCATCCCTGAACCGGCCGGAGCAACGGTGCGGGGCCGGGGGCACTCGGCACAGCCGGGCCGAGAGCGGCACCTGCCGCAGTCCCGCAGCCCCCGCCCGGCAGCAGGGACCGGCATCAGCACCGGAGTGGTTTGAGCAGCCCCCGTTGGGAAGCGGCAGCCGGGGCTCGGGGCACGGCCGGTCCCCGGGATGCCCCTGCCCGGTGCCGGAGCCGCAACCAGCAGCCCCCGTGGGGAGCGCGGCGGGGCCACCCCACGGCAGCAGCCGCTTCTGTCCTCAGCAAGGGCAGGAGGAGCAGCCATCGGCCGCCGCGGTGCCGCCGGTAAGTAGGAGGGAAAAGCTTCAAAGTGATGCAAGAATTAAATTTCACTGCCGGACTGGGGCAGCTCAGCCCCACCTGTCCCAGGTGTGATGCCTCACAAGCAGGCCGATCCGGGAAGCCCACCGGCTGTCTCAGGGTATGGGTGCAGCCTGCTCCATCCCCACCTCCGGCTCCCCCTTCTCCCTCTCACCCCGACAGCCCAGGCTTTCACTTGGCTGCTCCAGCTGAGCAAAAGGCTGCGTGCGGCACCGCTTAGACATTAACAACCGTCACTCCTGCTTTCTCAGCACTGGAAGCTTGTTCAGCTGCAGAAAACTACTTGTCTTGTTCCCTGGGAAGAATGATGGTAATAGGGAGAGACAGGCAAGAAGTGCCAGCCCGACGCAAATGAGGATGCTGCAGGCTCCTGGCCACCAGTCTAGGGCAGGAACAAGGTTTCCTCCTGTACAACACCCAGAACTCGGTGCAGATGTAAGGAACAATAAAGAAGAACTGAAAAGTCGTGCTGCCTGCAGCTTCTCACCTGGGCTGCTGTTGGGGGCAATGGCACTGCTCCTCTCTGGGAATGGAGTTTCTTAAGGAAGAAAGAGCCTACTGGCTCGGGAGAGCTTTGGATCTAGAGGATAGGCTGAGTCCTTGTGGGGCTGAACCTGAATGACCCCCAGGGGTTTTGCTTTTGGGACCTTGTGTCCAGATGTTCTGTATGGCAACAGCTTCTGCCCAGGAGGGCTGTGTCCTGGCCCCTCTATATGGGTCAAGCCAGGGGGATGGAGCCATGTGCCCAGCACTGGCCTGGAGGAGCCAGATGGCACCTGGCGATCCCTGGCTGGTGTAAACGTACCCAAGGCTGGTTCTCCCACTGCCTGTACCCCCTGCAACAGTGCTGGACAGAGCCCTGGCACTGACAGACCCTGTGGGGCTTCAGCCCCCCGGCTGGAGGATGCTGCCCTGGCTGGGCAACAGTAGGAAGGGTGGGGGTACCCGGGGGGCAGGGCACTGCAGGTTCCTCTTCCCGCGGTGGGAAGTGTCCATCATGCAGTTCCTCTCCATGACAAACTGCCAAATCTGTGGAAAAGTTGCTTTTTCCATTTTAGATCACCACCTCCATGTGGTGATCCAGCCTCAGCAGCAGACATATTGCTTAAGCATGAAAATTAGAGGCGTCTGGATAAATAAAGCTGCTGCGGATGCCTTGACACCTCCAGGTTTCTCTGCTTGCAAGGGAGGAATGTTTTGTAAAGCCGACAATTTTACTTCCAGTCTTTGTATCTGCACAGGGCATGTCTTTTCCATGACATGTTTGCTGTTTACACCCCACTCCACATAAACAACAGCTTTCTGGTGCCATCGGCACACTCCTGGCCCTGCCGTTTGTGCTGCCAGAGCCCCGGGAGCCAGCTCCTGGTGGGATCCCCAGCAGGGGGAAGCCAGGCAGTGGCATTGAAGGTGGAAAGAGCCCACTGGATCGCTGCAGGAGATTCCCTCTCCTCAGCCAGCAACTTGAAGCACGGGGCTCAGAGCAAGAGCTGCAAGCTCTGGAGAAGGTCACGCCTCGCCCTGTCCCCCTCAGCCGTTCCTGTGATCAGCTGGCACTGCCTCCTGCTGCCAGCCTTATGCCACCCTCTCCTTTGTCTTCTCTTCCCCACTGCCCTTACCCTCTTTTCAGGGTCCCCTTAATGCCCCCACTCCTTGGGTTCCTGGCTAACCTGTCCTGCTCCTCCATGCCCAGAGCAGCACCCAGCTCATGGGACCATGGGACTGTGACACTCATGACACAAACACCATGGGTGGGATTTGGAGCCTGTCTTCAGCTCTCAGCCCTTCTGCCTTACTTCCTCTCCAAGGGGCTTATCACCCCGTACCATGAAGTAACAGCAGCAGGAACCAGTGCCAGGAGCTCCTAGCTCTGTGGGTTTTCCATGGAGGACCTGGACCAGGGCTCATCCCAAGCACAGGCAGCTGCAAGGCAGGCAAAGCTGGACAAGTGTAGGGATCAGGGGATTATTACAGAAATACACAGCGTTTGTGCCAGGAGCACATGGAACCTAAAGGAAAAGAGAAGCAATAAAATACACGCTGGAAATAGCAAATAAGATTAAAAGTGGTATCCTGCCCGTGATGTCTCCAGGTTGTAGGCAGAAGAGAACAAGGTTAGAATTTATTTCCAGAGCCAAAGAAAGCCCTCAGGGACAAAGTGTCACTGTTAATCTGGTTTTCTGTGTCTAATATGTATGTCATTAACAACCTTTCATTTCTGGGCCAAAAACTGCCACCTCCCCTTGTGCAGAGGTTGGGCAGTACGTGTACGTGGACAGGGGGATCCTCAGTGCTTTGGGGCAGCCAGGGCTGAGCTGCTTCAGCCTCATGACCCTGAAACAGGTGCCAGGTCTGCAGCTCAAGTGCCTCCCTGTTCTCCCTGTCCTGGCAGGAAACTTGGAGCTGGAAAAAGGACATTTTGGCATTTGCAGTAGGACAGTGGAAGAGAGGGATGTCGCTGAGCCAGAGCCAAAGGCAGCAGTGAGGGACCAGGAGGGTGCAAGGATAGGGGCCAAAGCTGATGGTGCTCAGAGAACTGCTGCACATCACCAGGACACGGTGGACATTGTGAGGGGGCATGTGCCAGCAGGACCCAGCCATTCCCAAACACTGAGCACGCTGGGTGTGCATCCTCACTCCCAAAGGCTCCACCATCCCTGCAGCAGCCATCAGCACTCATGTGGTTCTCCCTCCCTCCATCCCCTCCTCTCCTTTGGTAGAGCCCTCACACCATCCTGGCCCAGTGAGAGCCACAGGCTTGGTGCAGAGGATGGAGGTGATGCTCAGTCACATCAGCGAATGACACTTCAACTGCCCTGGCCCCAGAGCTGCTCCTGAGGGCTGATCCCAGCTCCCACAGCCCCTTGGCTCATCCCCCACCCAGCCCAACGCTGGCTGGCAGATCTCCCAGTGCTGCAGTGTGGGGTCTCCCAAGGGCAGCGGAGTCCCAAAGTGCCCATCAGACAGCAGAGTGGAAGCACAGGCTTTGGAGCTGCCTTGAATTGAGTCTGAACTCCTGTTAAGCCTCGTTAATCAGTTGTAAATGCACTGTATTCCCAATAAGGCCAGAAACAATAAATTTAATTTTGACTCTGACTCAAGCTACTTTGGTCCTAATTCCGAGCTTCCTGCCCACCCAGAGCAGCCAGCTCTGGCCACGCTGCACAAACTCATTTGATTCTGAAATGCATTTTTAAGAAGGATGGAACGGTGCTTAAAAGCTAAATGGCTTCCCCCAGCTGTAATCACTGCTTGGGAGTCCTGGAATGAAAGGGATAAAGTCTGGGGGAGGGGGGAGGTTTTAATCTCACTGAGTAGATTACAGAGATTACTGCAATTTAATCCTTACATATCTGTCACTGACGCTGCAAAGACCATAACCGAGGTGGGCAGGGGTGCACCGGCACCCTCCGAGCTCCTGCCCCTCATAGCAGGGGCTGTGCTGCAGCTCTGCCACCCACCACACCAGGGGCCACGGCTGTTCCCACCAGGATGAGGTCCAGCAGGCACCGACCCCAGCACTGCATCCAGCAGAGGAGAATGAGAGTGCCAGGTTGGGCTGAGCCTCTGTCCCAGCCATGACCTCCTGGGCAGTGGGGCAGCACTGGGGGACAGGGGCTGAATCCTGCCTGTGGGGCTGGGTACCTGCTGGCTGGCTCAGACTGGAGAGATACCAGGACCTGAGGAAAACGAGGGAAGGGAGCAGGCAGTGCAGGCAGGGCAAGGATGACCCACAAGGTCCCAAGTCCTTGCCCCAGGGAGCAGCTGGATCCTCCCTCTCTCCCCCACCAGCATCCTTTCTGCCCTGGAGGGAGCCAGAGCCACCTCCCCGGTGTCAGAGGGCTCCAGGCAGCCCTGCAGGGTCTCTCAGTATCAGGCACTGTGTGAGCAATCAGAAAATGATGCAGTCACAGGGTTCATCCGTGCGCTGCGGCAGGCAGGGACCCCGGAACCATCTCTGCTCTCACCACACACCGTCATGCACGGAGCTCTCCCAGGCTCTCCGCAGTGCCTGCTTAGGGTAAATCTCATTATCATTCCTCGGGGATCACAGGGGCAGGAGCTAGTTCTCCAATAACTAGAAATATCTCCCTGGCTCACAGACCTTCACAATTATATTTAACTGCAAATGAGGAATCTGTACTCAAACACAAGCTGGTAATTTTTTTTTGAAGCTTGTTTTCAGTGTCACCTCATGTTCAGCCAGCCCAGCTCTTCCACAGCTCTGTAACCCGTCCTTGCCTTACATAAACCTGAAGGCAGAAAATCAGAAGCGAGCTGCCCTGTTCCCACTGAAGGGACAGGACTGGGGGACTCACACTCACTTCCGACACTGCTGCCTCCTCTGGCACCATTGCTTGGTGAAGGAAGGCCAGCCCTCTTCTTCCTAAGTGCACTGGGGGTCCCACCCCAAATGCTAAGAGGTGTCACCGCCCCCTTTGGAAGCCACCATGGGCTGGCTAAAAAAGCCACTAAGGACCAGGAGAGCAGGGAGTGTTGTCAGAGGTCTCAGGCTGCAGAAAAGCCACAGTTCCAGGGGAAGCGACCCCTCACCCACAGGAGGTCTCTGCAGCACCCCAAATCCAGCACCAACACACCTGCACCATCCTCAGGGGCTGCTGGGCACCTGGCAGTGTTTCCCTCCTCTTGTCCCCTCTGGGTGAGCAGCCCCATGGCTCTGGTACTGTGAGGGCCCTGGGAACCCCCTGGGCACGGCACAGGGGCCCCCTGAGCCCCACAGAACAAATCTCTGCAGAAAGTGCAGGCAACACCAACCCCTCTCCTGACAGCCCTGCACTGCTAGAGGCTTTTGAAGCCTCACCCGCTGTCAGCTGAAGTGTCCTGACTGACCTCACCTGGGGCTGGGGTGGCCCAGAGGGGCCCACAAGGGCTCAGCATGGGGATGGCTGGGCAGGGGCCTGGCATTGGGTTTGTGAGACAGCTCGTGGAGGAACAGGTCCATGGCTGTACCAGACACAAGAGGTTGTGACAGGCAGAACAGCAGAAGCTTCGGTGGCAGCTCTGCACTAAAATTAACTCCTTTGAAAGCAGTTTCTGGTGCATTTCCATGGGTGCCCGAGCTGTGAGAGAGTGAAGCGCACGGGTGGGAGTGAAGAAGTGACGTGCTCCCCGTCTCAGCGAGCTGCAGTCAGGGCCGTGTGGTGAGTGCAGGCAGCTGCTGGGCATGAATGATGCAAGCACAGAGCTGCAGGTTGCTGCCAGCCCAGGTGGGCAAAAGGGCTGCAAGGCTGGACCCATCCTGCCCAGTGTGAAGGTCTCCCAGCAGCTTGCCCTGCCTGCAGTTTTCTCCCTGCAACCCACTGGCATTGACACAGCTCTGCACCTGTGGGGAACAGCCTAAACCAGCCACTCTTGATGTTGCATCAACCTCTGACTGCACTGGAGGTGGCAGATGGGGTGGCCAGTGGAGGGGTGGTGGGAGGAGAGCCCCAGCTGTGAGAGGGCTCCCAGTCTAGGATGATCACTGTTGTCCCCATCCCAGCACCCTCCTGCAGCTCTGCCAGGCAATGTGGGCAAGAACTCCCTCCAGCCACACTCTCCTGCTCATGGTCCATGGGACTCTGGGGATAAACACTCCCATGAGAGAGGCTCTGGCTGAGCCTGTATCAGTTGATTATGTGGCCCCTGCTGAGGGTCCTGAGGGCATGGGCTACCCTGTGCTTCCCCAGGTCAGGTGCCTGTATCAGCTGGAGTGGGCACTGACTGCCCTGGCTGGGGCAGTGCCCAGGGCCGCAGTTTCCCCAGCCTGGCAGGGCTCACAGATGCTGTTCAGCAGTGCAGTGGGGAGGCTGCCCCAGCCCGTCGTGGCTCGGCACGGTGGCACCACACGTGCAGGCGCGGGAGCAGCCACGTGGCCACGGGCGGGTGCTCCCCCTGCCTAAGGCACGTTCCCCGTGAGCGCACATCCTTCAGATCAGAAGCACTCTCCAGCAGGAGAACTTTGAACACCCCGCCTGCTATTTTTAATGGGATTGAAAAGAGAACAAAACCATTTAAGAATTTGAAGAATCAAAGCAAGTGTCCCCACGTCACACCCAGCGCTCGCAGCTATATCCTGATTAATGACAAGAAAGAGAGGGGAAACAATATTTAATCACACCCTGTTTATATTGGAGCCAGAAATCAAAGTGCTGCATTCCTCTTTCATGAGAAAAACGAGGTGGGCATTTCCCCTCTGGTGATTAAGTTTCCTGCTATGAGCACATCAATTTCCATGCCTTGGCACGGGGTCCTCGATCACGCCACAAATGAGGGCTTCCTTAGCAGCAAAATATTGCAAACCCCCAGCCAGATCCATACACAAGACATCGACACCCATCTATCATTTTGTCTGGATTATCTCAATATGCATCTCCTCAGGGAGCTGGAAATGAGGCAGTTGCAGCCAAAGCCCCGCTAACGATCGCCATGGCTGCAGCAGCCTTGGGCCAAGGACAGGCTGGGGCTCCGGCCACTGGCCCCGTGTCCTCCAGGCATGCAGCCCCTCACAGGCACTGCTGCTCGTGTGAGCACAGCCAGGGCAGGTGGAGCAGGGCACGAAGGCTCTGGTGGGCTGGAAACAGGAGCCTGTGGGGCCAGATCCCCGTGGTGCTGGTGGCAATGCCACAGTGCCATCACTGGCCAGACCCACAGCAGAACCCAGGTCCCAAGTCACTGCACTGCACAGGCCCCTGTGCTGAGGAGGAAGCAGAGCAGGGTCCAGACCTGGCAGTGGGCAGAGGGTGACACAGGGGCTATCAGGGCTGGCATGGGGACCCCGGCTCTGCTCCTAGCCCAGAAAAGCAGGCCAGGGAGCACATCACTCCTGCCACACCCACTCACTCCCTCCTCTGATTCCCCCATGCCCACATCGATTTGCTCTGGGTTCCTTGATTAATTAATGTCAGAGAAATGCAAGGTCTGTTAATTACCCCTGATTAATTAGGGTGAACTTTTAATTGTATCCCTAAGCTTAGATGTGCTGTTCAATAGGCTCTGTAATTAGTGACCCAGCAATCTCTGTTAAACCAATTAGCCCAGTGTAACAAGTGGAAGGAGTGGGGGGCTGCCCAGCGGGCAGGGGTGCTCTGGAGGCCTCTCATAGGGCCCTGCCAGCTAGTGCCATCTGCACAGACCTGTCCACATGCTGCACGACCCACATCCATGGGACATGGAAGTCGGTCATGGTGGGCTGGCCTGGGGGTGCAGTGATGCTGGGGGCTTCAGAGATGGGTGGCCACAGTTCCATGTCCCTGGGGAGCTCCTCTGCAGGCTGTGAGGCACCTGGTTAAAAACACTACCCAGCCTCCATCCATAGGTCAGCCCATTGCCCAGCTCACCCTTCCCCACGATGTCCTTCCATCCTTCCAACCTTTTGTCCTACTGTCCTTCTGTCCCTCTGACCTGTCCTTCCATCCCCCTAGCAAAACGCTCTGGCAGGCAGAAGAAAACTTTCTTCCCATTGACATCTTTCAGCATTTGCTGCAGTTTAATATCCAGGTCAGGAAGCAGATGGCGACCAGCCTGGCTGTCCTGGCGAGTGGGGACAGCAGCGGCTGTTTCCCAGCACTTGTTTACCCACTCCATTAACTGTGCCAGGGGCACCAGCCTCTCCTCCCTTCCCACATCCTCTCTGCCCTCGAGCAGCCCCCAGCGAGCTGGGGCACACGGCTGTGCCGGAGGGACTGACACAGCATTGACATCCTGGGCTGTCTGCTGCCCCGGGAGCAGAATCCCAAAGGGAAACGGGAGGAGCGCCCACTCATCCCAGGGCTGGAGAGCCCAGCCATGGTGAGCCTCCCTGACTCAAATTCCCTCTGGCCCATGCGCTAAACGGGAGCTGGAGGTGGGGGCTGCACTGTCCCCCAACCCCAGCTCTGCCAGGCTGGGCAGTGCCATGGCCATGGCACACACAGCCTCAGCAGGGACCGGGTCCCGGCCTCTGGCTCCGCACACTTGTCCCGATGCCTGCTGGTGAACGGTCCCCCCAGCGCCTGCCCGGCGCCACGGGCACTGCCGGTGCCTGGAGACTCCTGTCAGAACCACCCGGGCCCCAGGAAGTCATTAGTAATTAATTTGGTTTCTAATCCTCTAATCCAGCTGCTCCTTGATTTGATAAGCGAAAAATCTGCTCTGGCCACATGGTCGCTGTTCCACGGTGCTGTGTCCCCTCAGATACACTGGCAGGGACGGTGCTACCCTGAGCCCAAGGGCCAGACCCTGCATTGCCCTCCCCTGGGGCAGAGGACTCTGGGTCCTGCCCAGCTGTGCTGTGCCATGCTGTGTTGTCCCGTGCTGTGCCGTTCTGTGCCGTGCCATGCCGTGCACAGTGGCTGGACCAGGTGCAGGGGACTGCACTGGCCTCATCCTGATGGGTGCAGGCACAGGACTAACAGGGTGAGACCCCAGTCCCAGCCCTGACCATGTGCCCCACCGTGCTCTTTCTGGACCTGGAGCCAAGGGAGGACAATTCCCACCTCTGTTTGAGGCTGAGTTTGGGAGCCATCACACACCTCAGGGTGCCAGGAGAGGAGCCTTCCCTGTCCCCTGTCACACTGTCCACGGTCCCATTGCCCCACTGGGGACGGGCAGTCACGGCCTGTGCTTTGGTGCAGTGGCTGAGAACCCCCCTGCCTCTGCTATGCCAGCGGCTGTGGCTCCATCCTGCGGTGTGCCCGGTGTCCTGGTGCCCAGTTCTGCCCTGAAGCAGCACAGTGACACAGGGCCCATGTGCCTGGTTTGATCCCCTCCACCAGCACTGTGGGCACGGGGCCACACGCTGCTCACGGGGACACCGAGCATAAGCTGGCCGGCAGAGCAGTCAGCAGTGGGGCCACGGCACACGACGGGATGAGGGAATATCACAGATGAGAGACCAAATCCTTCATTAAATCCCACATTAATCTCTAAGAACAGCAATGTCAAAAATCTTAGCAGCAAAATTAAATTGTGTAGCTATATTTCAGCTGCACAAAATCAATATTAATTATGGTGGGACAGACATTGCTGAGACGGGGTCTGACCCAGTATTTACTGCTGCAGTCCAGCTCCTGCTTGGGAACTTGTTTATAAAAAAATAACCGCATATGTTTTTGTGGCAAACGGCCTCAATCTGGCAGGGCTGAATACAGATGTGCTGGGACAGAGCCCCCCCTGCAGAAGGGAGGCACCAGGGAGGCCATGGATGGCTGAGCAGGGCAGGGGGAAGGTGGCCATGGTCCCTGGGGAGCGGTCTGAAGGTGGGCTTTGGCCTGGCAGCACCATGTCCTGCTGGCATTGCCTCCCCAGCTCCTCCCATCTCCCTACAGCTTCATGCTCGGGCTGCTTGCTGTCTGTGCTGGGCTCTGCTCCCTGGGGGTGCTGTCTCATTTAGGATAAAGCTCATGTCAGAAAGTTAAATCCTGGGTTTAAACATATTTTCCTTTTAGTTACACTAAAACTGAGTGGGCCAAGAGAACCTGAGTGGGACCTGTCATGTTTGTCAGCCCTTAGGAGGGCTGTTGCTTTCCATCAGAAAGCCTCTTTTACCCTGCTTTTCTCATCGTGCTTTGGTGAGCTCTAACCAGAGACAAGCTGGAGTGTGGTCTGCAGCTGAGCCTGCCTGCCCTGCCTGTGGGGCAGTGGGATGGTTTAAGGGAAGGAATTTGTTTGAAATGACTCCTGTCCAGTGTGAGACGTGGGAGCAGAGGGAAATTGTTGCAACTTCGTCATGGAAACAGGACTCTCTTGATGCAGGGGAAGATGCTCCTGGTCAGGCTACTGCAAAGCATTCCTGCCAAAAATCCAGACCCTGGACCATGCTGTGGGCTGAGTGTCCCCATGGGCACGGCTGCATGGTCAGAGGCACAGAGGGCTGTACCTTCTGCTGCAGCGGGGGCAGGGGCACATCTGGCTGTGCTGGGTCACATCTGGCCAGGGCAGGGACCCTGCTGCCTGGAGCACGGGCAGCCCGTGTGGCAGCAGGGGTGTCAGGGGTGTCAGGGGTGTCCCCACATGCCCTGACCCCACTGCTCTGGTCTGGCTGCCGGGCACTGTGCTCACTGGCACCGGGGCTGGCCGGTTGGGTGTGGGGCATCCCTGGTGCCTGCCACAGGCAGTTAGTGTCATCACGTACGAGATGATCCAGAACAGGGAGTTCAGGGGCAAAGGAATTAAAATGGGAGGGAGAGTTTTAATTAGAGAAAGAAGTCAGAGCCTGTAATCAGCCGAGTGAATGACTGCCCGCTGTGGGGAATTCTCCATATGTCAAACGACATCAATCAAAATGCCACTTCTTATACAACAGCCTCTGTGCAGGGGGAGGGGCTGCTGTGCTCCATGCCCAGGGCAGTGCTGGACCTTGGGCAGGGCATCCCCCTGGGGTCCTGGGCAGCCCACAGCACAGCGGAGTGGGGCCAGGGCCAGTTTGTCCTGTGCCCCTTCTGCCCCAGGCTCAGTGGCTGTCGTGGTGGGGGTCTGGCTGTGCCTGCCCCAGCTCCTGCCATCAGGAAAGGGGGCCATCTTCTTGGGGGCCATAACCAGCCCCTGTGCTGCTCTCCAGGCTCATCACAGGTGACATCACTTGCTGCTGTAAATCCCTTGTGTGCCCCGCTGTGCTGGGTACACACTGGTACCTCCTGACACTGGTCTGGTCAGCAGGAGGCTGGTGTGTGGGGCCCTGTGGTCCTGTGCCCACCTGCACCTGCAGAGAGCCCTGGCTGCCCACGCAGGCACCCAGCAGCCCTGGCAGTGCCCGTCTGGGCCCACGGGAGAAGGGCTGTGGGGTGGGAGCAGCAGGGCCCAGCTGAGCCCAGTCTGGTGGTCGGAGCCCAGTGGCAGCACCAAGGTACAGGAGAAGGGTCCTGACGCCAGTGGGGACCAAGGGCTGGCCTTGGCCCTGTCCTTCCTGCCATGTCCTTCCTGCCATGTCCTTCCTGCCACACCTCACACTTGAGTGGCAGGCTCTGGTGACTCCCCCATCCATTCTGGGCTATGCCCAGTGAACATCTGTGGGTGTTTCTCTAGAAACTCGGGTCATGTACCATTGTTTGACAGTGCAGAGGTGAAATGGTTCATGCTCGGTGTTTCTCCAGGAGGAGAGACGCTTTCCTGGATGTGGAGCAGCTGGAGTGGACAGAGGAGAACTGCCTTGCTGAGGCTGAGCCATGAGGGATGTGCAGATGCAGTGGGAGTGATGTGAGGCTGGGGCAGCCCCAAGGGGACGTGTCTCTCCTGTGGCACAGGCCACTGCGACACTCTGGCCACTGTGACACTCTGGCCACCGAGGTGCCACATCTCCCAGGGTCTCCACGCTGTTCCTTCCGTGCTGCCCAAGGACATGGGCTCAGTGTGTCATGAGGTGCTGACCCTGGGGCTCCCTGCCCTCTGCCCCCTGCACAGGGTGTCTCACTGTGCCAGCAGCTGAGCTCAACACTTTTGACTCTATTTATTACTAAAAAAATATGCAATTGGGTCGCGTTCCTGCTATTTTTTATGCATGAGCCAAGCAGCAAATTCCATTATTTAAAAAAAACTGTTTTAGCTAGTGATGCACTAGACCACGCAAGTAAATGCCCAAAATAATTCCAGCTGACACCTTTATGAAGGCAGAGTGAAGTTTAAAGTCTACACAAGGCTTTCATTTGCAATCTCCTGTCCCTCCTAACAGGCACCTGGTAGCTGTGCTGCCGTCTGGCTCCCACATTCCCTCTGTTGGTTGTGCCTGTGCTCGTGAAGGGTGCAGCCCCCCAACCTTGATGCCTGCCACACACCCAGGACAGGCTCTGGGCTGGAGACCCTGCTGTCACCTGCAAACATCTGCAAACAGTGCACAGGGGCAAGGGACAGAGTGGGAAGATCTTTAAGGGCAAAAAATCATGCAATGAGGTGGAGAGAAGCTCAGCTCCCCAGCAAGGGGAGCCTGGAGGAAGCTCCTGGGTGGTTTCTGCAGCCTGCTGGGTGCCCTCTTACCCCTGCAGGCTGCATGGGGGACTCTGGGACCCTCCCCAGGCAGGAGCAGCACCCAGTGATGGCTGGGAACAGGGTGGAAAACTCAGGAGCTCCCTGTCCTCACTGCCCATCACCTTTTCTGTGTATTGATGGGAGGTTTTGGAGTCGCTGGTGGATGATGCTTTGTCCCCTGAAGGTTGGTTGTGCTGGGGGGTTGCTCTGAGTGGCAGTAAGGCCTGAGTTAATCACACCAACCTGATTATTCCCAGCTCAATCCCACCCTTCAGCCTGACCTTGCTACTTTAATGAACAGGACACTGAGGTTTTTCTTACCATAAAAAATTTTGGTTGACCCGAAAAGATGACAAACAAACTGTAATATAAATAACCTGGCCTCTGGGGAAAGCATCAAAGGTAAGTTACCAATTAGCCCTTCTCCCACTGATAAATCACCACACCGGGGCACGTGATCCTGCCATGGCTGACATTTCTATAACCCATTTGCCACCGTTCATGTATCAAACGGCTTCCAGTCACCCTAAATTTGGAGATTTCAATCTCCTATATTAAGTCAGTGGTTCTTAGTAATTCACTGATTTTATTTTTATTGGCTTTGTAAATCAGAGTTATCCATGTCAGTGCCCGTGGTCAGTGGGAGAAGCGTTTGTCTGTGAAATTGGGTTGACACAGCCCATTGAGTGTGATGATAAGAGGTGATTTGCAGGGCTGGCTGGACAAGCCATTTACACCCAGCAGATTATCATATCACAATACAGAAGTTTTGTTACTGGAAAAACAGTAGAAGCTGTGGCACGTGGAGAAAGACAGTGAGGTGAGGAAGGGGCACCCCTGGTGCTGAGCCCCTGGGATGGGGACAGGACTCTTCAGGGACACAGCACAGGAGAGGAGGAACAACACCTCTGACACAGCTGTGTGCAGATCCTGCTGCCGACTCATCTGTGTCCCTCAGCCACTGCAAACATCCTCACCAGGAAGAAACAGACGCTGAACATGCGCCGTTTTCAAGAGTCACTGTGATATTTAATTGGCTCCAGGGTAAACATCAACTCCTTCAGAGAACTGGGTACCCCCAGGGAATCAACCCACAATTACCAGGACTGCCAGCCCAAGCTGGTGCTGCCGTCAAATGTGCCCTGGCACCACTGCCAGCGCGGGTGGGCTCGGCACAGGGGCACGTTGGCCTCTGCCCTGCTGCCCACAGGGAGCACCTGAGCTGCACCAGGATCCTGCTGGCAGGGCTGGAGTGTGCCTGTCCCCACAGCTGTGTCCCGGTCCTTTCCCGGTGGATGGAGGGTACAGGGGCACTCTGGAACAGCGGGCACTGTGGAGTGCCACAGCCCAGGGCAAGGAGTGGCACCGAGGCATGGCTCCAGTGGCACCATGCTTCCTGGCAGCACCGTGCTTCCTAGCAGCATGGCTCATAAATCTGTGGCTGAACAGTGGCTGGAGAGGTGGCAGAGAACAGTGATTAATGGAGTGTACAGAGGGATGGCAGGCACCCCGGCCAGTTCTGCTGGGAGCAGTCAGTGAGGGCGGTTGTGGCTGAGATTTACACACAGGCCATAAGTGCCTCTGCTCACAGATGTGCTCCAGAGGGTGCTCCATGGATCTGGAGGGATGGGGCCAGGAGCTGGGAGCAGCTCAGCTTGGGCTGAGAGGAGCAGCATTGCATGAGGTCTGACCAGCTTTGGGGGACCCAGCTGGACTGGGCTGAGGTCCCAAAACAGTCAGTGGTGGGCACTGGGCTGGCAAGCCCCACAGGCAGCTGCACTCAGGGACCAGGCACGTATGGACCTGACAGACAGTTACTGTCCCTGTGCAAGGTACTCAATGTACATAATATATGGGATGTACCACACATCTGCCTGTGATGGGACCAGAGACAGCTGGTTATTTAACAGCCCTTCCCAAGAAGTGGAATGAGGAGTGGAAGGATGATTGTGCCACCTCATCCTGCAGATCAAGGTACAAGAATTGTCTGAAGCCATCACTCATCCCTGTGGAGGTGCCCGGGATGCCTGGCACAGCTGGAGGGATGCTGAGGGGCTATCCCTGTGGAGGTGCCCGGGATGCCTGGCACAGCTGGAGGGACGCTGAGGGGCTATCCCTGTGGAGGTGCCCGGGATGCCTGGCACAGCTGGAGGGATGCTGAGGGGCTATCCCTGTGGAGGTGCCCGGGATGCCTGGCACAGCTGGAGGGATGCTGAGGGGCTTTTGCAGCTGCTGGTAAAGCACACACTGGCGGGTGTTTGGGAGCAGCAATTCTCTGGCAGGGCTGAATAATGTCATCAGCTGTTGAACACGTGTCAGATGACCTTTCCCTGCACTCTCAAAAAATCCCATTAATCAGAAGAGAGGAGCAGAGCTAAGATCTCTTTAACAAAATTATTGTAATCTCTGGGTTTCTCATTCATCATGCAGCAGCTCAGCAGCCTTCACACTCCCTGGGGGGGAGTCAGAGGATCCCCCCATCTCTGCTGGATAACACCTTCCCCTCCCGCTCTGTCCTTCAGCTCTGCAGGCTTGGGGCTCCTTTCCTACCAGAGCTTCCCGGATTCCTGCTCTCCAGGCTTGCAAGCTCACTTGCTTCCCATCCCTGGTAAAGATCTTCCCTGACTGTTGTTCATCACAAACAAGGACAAAGTCAAATTCTCAGGTATCTTGTGGATGGGACAGATGGGGAGAAAGTGAGTTCAGAGGTTGTGGAAGGAATGTTTCAGTGGGATAATGTCAATGTGATGGTGTCTCATGGAAGAGAAAATACTCCAGGAAGGCTGGAACAAAACAGCCAGGAGAGCTGTAATGAAAGATGGCATTTATACCTCAAATCATCGCCAGTTTTTCCACTGAGAACTCACTTGCCCCCAGAACACCTCAGTGTCAGCATGGGCAGTGTTTGGCCAAGAGGGTCTCACCCATCTCCAGAGGAGCTGCACCCTGAGGGGAATGGGCGGCCTCCTGCCCGCTCCCACTACAAGGCCTGGCAGCTCCTGTCCCTGGTTTCAGGCATCTGAGCCCCCTGAGCAGGGCTCCAGGGATGGGGCTGTGCTTCAGCTGCCCAGCTCCAGTCTTGTGTGTTGGTTATCATGGGCACTGAAATTGATGGTGGACACCCAAACCCAGTGTCCCCAGCGTCCCCTCTGCCCTCTGGCTGGGGCAGACCCCCTTTCCAGGCAGGTCTCCACCCTGGAGTAGTTGCTGCTTTGGCTGGAACTGTCAGATCCCAGAGCTGCTAATCACCAGCTCCAGCCTGGCTCTGCTTTTAATTCACAAAACATCTCGAAGAATTAATTTTCAGCTGTACAGCAGCATTCTGGAATATCCCCCTGGCATCTCCCTGTTCACAAAGTCCCCACTTGCATGGTCTGTGTTTATTTAGTCAGTTAAACACTCCCCAGTTCAGCCTGACTGTTGTAACTTAAGCCCTGCTCTCCCCACGGACACCGTGGGCACAGGGAACGTGCTGGGCTTGCAGCAGGGCTAAACTGAGGGCTCAGGGAGCTCATGGGATGGACCCCACACTGCAGGGTGGTCCCTGATGCCAGCTCCATGGTGAAAGCAGCAGCAGTGGTGTGGCTCTGCCCACTGGATTTACCAAGACAAGCTGGCAGAAAAGTGGGAAGTGAAGGATGGGTAACTCAGAGGACCATTTGGAATGAAACACCGACGACTCAAATCCAGCAATTTCAAAAAGCATCCATCACAGCAGAGCAGTCTGACCCCTGGCCCCAGCCAAGGCCACTTATTCATGAGCCATCACCAAGTATAAGCACAGCCCGTTAATAACGCACCTATCGATCGGCTCCTGTGCCGGCCCAGCCAGGCTCGGATCGATGGTCCTGCCTAAGTACACGTACCACAAAATTTCCAAGAAATACCACTCCTGTGCTTTAGCACAGCACTGGGCTGTCACCTCCTCAATTTATTAACCAAGACGACTCCCATCACACCCATCTCCAGCCTGGCCCTTCCCACCCCGGCAGAGACCCGCTGTGCCCTGCCTGAGCAGGGTGCTGTGCCCCGCCTGACCAGGGTGCTGTGCCCTGCCTGAGCGGGGTGCTGTGCCCTGAGCAGGGTGCTGTGCCCTGAGCAGGGTGCTGTGCCCTGCCTGAGCAGGATGCTGTGCCCCGCCTGAGCAGGATGCTGTGCCCCGCCTGAGCAGGGTGCTGTGCCCCGCCTGAGCAGGGTGCTGTGCCCTGAGCAGGATGCTGTGCCCCGCCTGAGCAGGATGCTGTGCCCTGAGCAGGGTGCTGTGCCCTGAGCAGGGTGCTGTGCCCCACCTGAGCAGGGTGCTGTGCCCCACCTGAGCAGGGTGCTGTGCCCTGAGCAGGGTGCTGTGCCCTGCCTGAGCAGGATGCTGTGCCCTGCCTGAGCAGGGTGCTGTGCCCCACCTGAGCAGGGTGCTGTGCCCCACCTGAGCAGGGTGCTGTGCCCTGAGCAGGGTGCTGTGCCCTGCCTGACCAGGGTGCTGTGCCCTGAGCAGGGTGCTGTGCCCTGCCTGACCAGGGTGCTGTGCCCTGACCAGGGTGCTGTGCCCCGCCTGACCAGGGTGCTGTGCCCCGCCTGACCAGGGTGCTGTGCCCTGCCTGAGCAGGATGCTGTGCCCTGAGCAGGGTGCTGTGCCCTGAGCAGGGTGCTGTGCCCTGCCTGAGCAGGGTGCTGTGCCCTGAGCAGGGTGCTGTGCCCTGAGCAGGGTGCTGTGCCCCGCCTGAGCAGGGTGCTGTGCCCTGCCTGAGCAGGATGCTGTGCCCTGCCTGAGCAGGGTGCTGTGCCCTGCCTGAGCACGATGCTGCCCCTGAGCGTGGCCTTGCCCTGGCTCAGGGGGACAGGAGCCCAGTGACCACCAGCACGGAGCCCGGGTCACGCAGGAGAGCAGGATTGGGGCACAGGAATGTGCCAGTGGGTGCAGAGCATGCAACACCCTAAACACAAACGCAGACTGCGGCACTGGGAGTGCAGATGAGATTAGCTCCATGGACCACATCGCTCAACAGTTTATTTCAGGGCTGTTAAACACTGTTTTACATATTTATTAAATTGAAGACAGTTTCTCCCTGCAATTACTCTGCCTGACAAGCTGCTGCCGGTGGCTGGAAGTGGCGTCTGACTCACAGCACTCACATTTTGGGTATTACCCTGCAACAATGGTGCTCTGGCCACTTGGCAGCAGCCGGGAGTGCTCAGAGGTGATGGCTGAAGGGAAGATTTAGGAGAAAACCATCACGGTGCTCCTGGCCCCAGGACTCTGCATTCCACGTGCTCAACATGGCACCTCTGATGGATGAGTCCCGCACTTCACTCCAATCTGTTCAGAGTTCGGCAATGGCAATCATTTTTTTTCAAGCCTTGTCATATATAAAAGCAATTGAGTCAGCAGGCACCAGTTGTCTGGCACAAGGAGAGATTATATTTTTACAAGGTTTTGCAGAAGGTCTATAAAAGTTTGTTCTTTCTTTAAAAAAATAAATACAGATTTGACAACGTCTCTCTGGAAAAAAAAAATTGGAAAAAATTAAACTTGCAAATTGAAACATTATGTCTGCAAGGGATGTGCTTAAAGAGTCTTTTTATGGCTGATAGGAACTTACAAGGATTCTGTGTATAAACTGTGTTTCAGGCCAATGCCTTTGGAAAACTGGGAATTTCTTTGCTAGTTCTGGTCATGGACTGTCCTGGTTGCCCGGGCTCTGCTGGGTTCCCCTCCAGGCAGCAGGGCCAGCGATGCTGACTCCAGCAGGGCTGGGGAGGCTGCAAAACTACAGGTGTTCCCTGTTTCGTGGCAATGCCAGCACAGTGGGGACAGCCAGCCAGAGGCAGAGCTGGGCTGGCACCACAGTGGGCACTGGGATGCCCTGGATCCATAAGGAATTCCCTCAGCCCCTCGGGAGGGACCCGCTGGGATTCCCACCAGGGGTGAGAGTGAGAGCCAAGATGGACAGCCCTGCTGCTTGGTTTGCACAGCCCCCAGCAGCACCACACAGCACCACACAGCACCACACAGCACCCCACAGCACCCCACAGCACCACACAGCACCACACAGCACCCCACAGCACCACACAGCACCCCACAGCACCACACAGCACCCCACAGCACCCCACAGCACCACACAGCACCCCACAGCACCACACAGCACCCCACAGCACCCAGCAGCACCCCACTGTGCCCAAGGAGGCCCGGGGGAGGCTCTGCCGTGCTGGTCCTGCCATGGCCCACAGCTGCTGGCACCGATTCATTCCCGCTGGGCGCTCCGTGGTTGTTGGAGCTGTAGGAAACACCGACATGAATCTGCAGCTATGGATTTTTTTTGACAGAAGCCAAGCCCTCGGGATCGCTGCTCATTCCATGCTCGAGAAGGAGCTGCTCTAGTTACAGCAAATCTTTTTATAATGATCTTTCATTGTAGATGTAGAGTATTAATTATTAGAGGGCATTAAAAAAAGCATTAGCCCTCTGACCCCTGGGGATATTCCAGGCTTGTCAAGTATCTGCTGCAGATCTATCAGGGCCAGGGGCTGTTCATCAGGGCAGTGACAGGCACTGGTGTCGATGGGCACCGCTGGCAGTGGGCACTGGCACCACTGCTTGTGGAGCCTCTGTGATGAGAGCCATCCCTGCCAGCAGCCCCTTGCTGTGTGCGGGGCAGCAGCAGCCCCCTGCTCCTGGCAGCCCTTTGGAGCAGGCTGTGCTCAGCACCCTTTGGGATCACCCTGTTCTCCTGCCCCACCACAGCCAAAATCTACCTGGGGTAGAGACTGCCAAGCCCAGGCAGCCTCTCAGACCACCTGCCCTGAGCAGGAGGTGAGTGGCACCGTGGGGCTGGGGCTGCCCTGGCCCTGGGCACACCTTGGTCCCACTGCCTGTGGCACACGGCTGGGTGCTGCCAGAGCACCGCTGGCACTGGAGCATCGCTGGCAGCCCCGCACATCTCCTGCCCAGACACGCTCATTCTGTGCCTGAAACGCACGTTAAAGATTTGTCTTCACCTTCATTAATGTCGGAATTTATTGCAGAAGAGAGAATTTCTTTATTTTACAAAACCTATAGATGGAACACAAGCAAATTGCTGGCTTTTACTAGCGTATAAACTGGGAAAAACCTCTGAGATATGTCTACATTACACTAAACTGCATCCATAATTCATACCTAAAGGAGAAATTTTTAGCTCCCTCCGAGGTTTGTGAATCTATTATTGATGGGACCGTGTTAGGCAACAATAGGCTCCCTCATATTCACACGCCATTTACTGGCTGAGTCAGGCTGCAGCTCCTCTGCCCAGCAGCACCAGCCCTCCATTAGATTTTTGCAAGGATTTGGAAGGGATTTAGTTAAGAAGCTGAAGTGATGTGGACTGAGTGAGTTGGGAGAGTATTTCTAGATGGATTCCCACTTCTGGGCTAATCAATAGATCAGGAATGTGTAAGACATGCAGAGCAATCAGTTCCTATTCAGATCTCAGAGAGCAGCATTTGCTCAGCACAACTCTGCAGATACACATCTTCTGAACTGGGAATGTCTGCTCAGGCTGTGGCTGCTCGGGAGGTGGCTGCAGTGGAGTAGGCAGAACCACCAGACCTTTCACGGTGCATAATGCAGCAAGTCTGGCAAGAAGGGGTCACCGCTGGATCTCACTGTATAGAGACCTTCTGGTCTTTTTCTTTAAAAAGTTTTGAGAATTAGTTTTAAAGTTAGTCAAAGCTCAAATGCAAACAGATGTTGAACTGAGCCCCCCCATGAGGGGCAGCACTGGTCCCTGCAAGCCCGTGGGGTGGGGGGACAGTGCCCCACGCAGTCCCACGGCCAGGACCGAGCTGTGCTCGGGGGCTCTGACATCCCTGCCCCGGTACCTGGGCAGAAGGGAATTTTGAGACAGAGCAGAGGAAGCAACAGTGATCACAGTATGATTACAAATTAAGGGAAGTGTCTGGCACATGCAGGTATTTACAGAGCATGTACCAGTTAGCTGAAGTCTAAGCTAAAGGCTGCTGTTAACAGAAGGATCCCATCCTTCCTGACCCATCAATGCAGAGCTGAATTAGATCCAGAAACCACAATGCAAATCTCAGTGCTACAAATCTCGCTGACAATATGTTTTGTTCCACAAAGAGATGCAAAGCCAAGTAAAAAAACCACACAGCAATCCCTATCTGACAGATTTCCCTTTGATTAGCTTTTAATTGCTCATTAAGATTTGGTTGGTTTCTGCCTATTCTGCATGTCAGAGCACCACCCCTGCAGGGCCATGGCGATGGCTGGCCAAAAACCCTGCTCCAGTGTACCCCACTGCTCCCAGGAGCAGTGCTCCCACTGCTGCCAGCAGCTGCCCACTGCTCCTGCCTCGGGTGCTGCTCTCCTGTTAGGGTGGTGCTCTTCATAGCTCCTGCTCCCCCTGTATTTCACTGCTGGTCAGGGATAGGCAGCGAGGATGGAAACAAATTACTGCTGAAGAAGCTGCACAACGAAATCTTTCTGGAAGAAAACACATCAGCGGTGGCTCAGAGCCAAGGTGGTTATTGCAGAATTTCCCTGGCATTACCCAGATCCAAGAAATTATGTTGCCTCTATTTGCTGGCTCAGGTGGAGCAGGATGCCCAGCACTTGGGGCTGGCACTGCTCTGTGCCCAGCAGAGCCCTCTGGACATGCTCTTGCAGCTGCCCTGACCACGTGAGCCAAGCTCTCTGAGCCAGGCTGTGCCACGGGTGCTGTGCTCAGGGTGCCAGCTGGGGAGGGCAGGATATGGACACCAACCATCCAGCACTGGGTGTGCAGCCACGGCCTCTCAGTGCCACCACTGCCAGCCGTGCCCACCCTCGCAGCGATGAGGAGGCGGATGCTTGGTTCCTCCTCGGTCCTGGAATAAGCACCTCGATTAGCAGAGACTGAGCATGTCGGGGGCTTCATGTGTTTGTTTATGAGAGGTTTGCATGAAATTCTTAGGATTTACAAAGCAGTCATATCATTTAATCCTCTTTAATGAGGTTTGGGGATTTATGGGCAAGACACTTTCATTTGCAGCTTGCACAATTAACCTCGGTTAACCTACAAAGGAAACTTTAGGATAAGTTTGACTTCAGCTATTAAGGCTGGCTTTGCAAAGTGCCAGAAGCAGTGGTGCCCTGCTCACTGCACAGGGCAGCCAGCAGCACCCTGTGTGTCTGGAGCAGCCCCAGTGTGGCTGTGATTGTGTACACTCCTTCTTCGAGAGTTTATCCAGGGATTGAGCCTTTGCTCTCCTGCTGGACCCCTCACTTCTCCCCACACAGTCCCAGCTCCACAGCTCATGTTGCCCTTCAGCTCCCCGTGCCCCCGTACACCTCCTGGAACCTGCTGCCCACACTGAGGCTGGGAACGGAGCTGACTGAGAGTAAATTCATCTGGAACACCCAGCAGACATCGCTGCTGTGGCTGGAAGTGCTTCATGGAGGGACCAGTAATGATCCAGGTTTCCAGCAGAATGGGAAGGCAGTGAGGCCTCCTCTCCTGAAGAAGACCAGCAACAGAGGGCAGGGATGGCTGAGGAACATCAAGGACACAGGACATGGACAGCTGAGGAACATCAGGGAGGCAGGGCATGGACAGGGCACAGACAGCTGAGGAGCATCAAGAACACAGGGCACAGCTGAGGAACATCAAAGATGCAGGGCTTGGACAGCTGAGGAGCATCAAGAACACAGGGCACAGCTGAGGAAGACACCCAGAGAGGTGGGAGGAGAACTTTGTCCTGGCCTTCAGCTTTGCTGTGGCACTGGCAGCCCTGGGGACCACCAGGAACTGCTGAGTGCCCAAGGGTCCCTGTGCCCTGGCTGTGGAGTTCCAGTTCCTCCACTTCCAGCCCCAGCAGTGTCCACGCTGGCAGCAGCAGTTGGAGCAGTGCAGATGGTCTCTTGGCTGGCACCCAAGGCTGTGGGAGGGAGGGGAGAGTCCCCAGCATAAGAGGGAGCACCCGGGCAGTGTCCCCAGCCAGCAGTGACATCAGGGCAGTGCTGCCAGCCTTTTAAATTTCCCATAATTCCACAATAAATCAGTATGGTAATTTCCCTCTGCAATAAAGTCCCTATTCCCGTCGCGAGCTCTCATAACCGGCACCTCGATCTTTCTGTGCTCTTTGCTCTTTATTACCTTTCAATGACTTAAGCCCCTGAACTGAATAACTTCATCAAGGTGTCAACCTAAACAGATTTTTCCCTATAATGGCCCAACTCTCACAGGTTCTTAATGAAAAATATTGATTCCAAAGGATTAGTTGCAGATTTATGTGGTGGATGCTGATCCCTCTGTCACCTGATACCTTATCAGTGGATGAAGGAACTGATCCTCCCCACATGGTTTTAAAAAAGCAATCACAGACTGTGTCAAGCAGAGCTTATTCCCAGAGAAATGCATATAATGCCCTGTCTGGATCAGATACGATGCTTAACAGAGAGTTAACAGCGGGGGCCGAGGCACTGGTGGCATGGCCAGGCCAGCCTGCAGCTCCCTGCACGCTGCAGCTGGCAGAGCCAGTGCTGGTCCCACTCCTGGCTCAGCCTCGGGCACAGCAGGGCCAGGGTCCCCCCGTGGCCTCTTCTACTTCCCCTCTGCCTGGTGGTCACTGGCTCTACAGACTATTGCAGGTCTTGGTCTACAAGCTGGCAGGTGGTGCTACACACCAGATATGAGTGCTGAGAGGTGGATTCTCTGCCACAAACCCACGCTGTGCTGATGCCCCAAGAACACCTGGTGGAACCTGCCTGCTCCCTTGGGACTCCCAGCCCAGGAGTACCCACTGCCAGAGGCAGTGCCCAGCAGCAGCCAGGGTGGAGCAGGGCATTCCTACTGGCAGCAGTTTGCCCCAGACCCTCCCAGCATTCGTGGGACCTTCTGTGGCAAACCCAGTGGTGGGTGCCCGAGCAGGGACTGCTCTGCTCCCCTGGGAGCTGCAGCCAGGTCTGTGGGGCTCAGGGGGTGTGCAGTGGAGGAGACACCGGCAGCCACAGCGTTTAGTGGCAGCCACACATCCGATTATTAATCTTTTTTTCCCTCCCTCCAGAAACTTGCAGCTGAAATTAATTCATAAATTACAGCCCAGAGTGAGGCATTATAAATAACAGCAGAAGGGCTTTGATTATTTACATTTTTATGGAATCTGAACTGATCAAATACACAGAAGTCACCAGGCACATGGGAGAATTATGTCGTGTTCAGACATGATTTAAGGCCGTGCAGGAGGGACCCTTCCAGAAGAAGTGATCAGGCAGGGCTGGTCACTCTGCACCAGATGAGTGATGTACAGACACCACTAAATAAACCTCAGCCCTTCAAAACTTCGAGGAGAGAGGAAAAAGCCAGGACTGCCTATGGCATCAGGCCCGCAGACACCCCTGTGTCTGCCGCTGTTTGCCGGGTGCAGTAATGAATGTTTTGGCAACAGTCTCGCTCAAAATCTCATAAAATTATTCAGGATTCTGCGAGGAGCCTTGGAAATGGAGGTTGTCCTACAGCAGCTCCGTGTGGCTCTGGCAGCAGAGCTCTGCGTTTGGGCTTGATTTAAAACCTCATTCGTTTTTCATTAGCTCAGAATTGCTGCAGACGAAGGTTCATTTTTACTACGTGCGTGGAACGTGAACAAAAATCGGGATTTTGTTTCTTCCATTTACCTCATGTATGAAGTCACCTGATATCAGGATGAAAGGAGTTATTTACTTCCAATTACCTAAACATGATTGAGAGCAGGAATATCCCTTCCTTGCTATCAAATGACTTCCATATTACTCATCCCAACAAGCTGCTCCCCCCTGCCACAGTCTGAGCTCCCCCCACCAGCCCTGTGCCTGCACCCTGACACCCCCAGCTCATGGCACCCCCTGCCCCAGCTGGGACCCTGCAGGACAGCTCAGCATTGCCTGGGCAGGACAGTGGTTCTGCCCCAGAGGAATGCAATCCACCTGTCCCAGGAAGAACACAGTGCCCCTGCTCCAGAGGGATGCAATCCACCTGTCCCAGGAAGAACACAGTGCCCCTGCTCCAGAGGGATGCCTTCCACCTGTCCCAGGAAGAACACAGCCCCCTGCTCCAGAGGGATGCAATCCACCTGTCCCAGGAAGAACACAGTGCCCCTGCTCCAGAGGGATGCCTTCCACCTGTCCCAGGAAGAACACAGCCCCCTGCTCCAGAGGGATGCCTTCCACCTGTCCCAGGAAGAACACAGTGCCCCTGCTCCAGAGGAATGCAATCCACCTGTCCCAGGAAGAACACAGTGCCCCTGCTCCAGAGGGATGCAATCCACCTGTCCCAGGAAGAACACAGTGCCCCTGCTCCAGAGGGATGCCTTCCACCTGTCCCAGGAAGAACACAGCCCCCTGCTCCAGAGGGATGCAATCCACCTGTCCCAGGAAGAACACAGTGCCCCTGCTCCAGAGGGATGCAATCCACCTGTCCCAGGAAGAACACAGCCCCCTGCTCCAGAGGGATGCAATCCACCTGTCCCAGGAAGAACACAGTGCCCCTGCTCCAGAGGGATGCAATCCACCTGTCCCAGGAAGAACACAGCCCCCTGCTCCAGAGGGATGCAATCCACCTGTCCCAGGAAGAACACAGCCCCCTGCTCCAGAGGGATGCAATCCACCTGTCCCAGGAAGAACACAGTGCCCCTGCTCCAGAGGGATGCAATCCACCTGTCCCAGGAAGAACACAGCCCCCTGCTCCAGAGGGATGCAATCCACCTGTCCCAGGAAGAACACAGTGCCCCTGCTCCAGAGGGATGCAATCCACCTGTCCCAGGAAGAACACAGTGCCCCTGCTCCAGAGGGATGCAATCCACCTGTCCCAGGAAGAACACAGTGCCCCTGCTCCAGAGGGATGCAATCCACCTGTCCCAGGAAGAACACAGTGCCCCTGCTCCAGAGGGATGCAATCCACCTGTCCCAGGAAGAACACAGCCCCCTGCTCCAGAGGGATGCCTTCCACCTGGCCTTTAAGGAGTTTGCCTACCCTGGGGGAATGGGCTCCCTCTGTCCCTGGGGAAGGATGCAGTTCACCCTTGTCCAGCCAGTCTGCACTCCGGGCACCCACGATGGCAGCTGAGGGATAAGCAGGGCCTGCAGTGCCCACTGCACAGGTCCCACAGTGAGGAGTGGGTGCAGTGTCCTGCAGTGCTGCCAGCACCCACTGCCCATGGCCACCCACGGGAGAGGTGCATGTGCCACTAGCCTCTGAGGACAGCAGCACACAGAGCTGCCCATGCCAGGTCCCGACGGCAGAGCTGGCAGACCTCCCCGAAAAGGGGGTGGGAGCCAATGCCTACCTGTCACCCTGGTACCCAGCCAGCACTGTTCCCACCACACTCGCGGCTCCCTCCTCGCTCCCACACCCCTTTCCTCCCCAGAGCATGGAGCCTCTTTGGACTGGGCTGCTCCTCTTCCCAGTTTGTAATTTACACCACAACCACACTCAGTTCTCATTTCCAATAACTTTACCATTTCGGATAGACAAAACTATTCCACTGATTAAAACCACAATAATTAAAATTAAGGGTTTGTGCTGCTTCTGCCTTTTAAACATTTTACAAACTCTCCCTAAACTCCCGATTTCAAAGCTCCCATCAGGTTCTAATTTCATGGCTAATTTGTAGAGCTGCTATGGGCACTCTGTGGGCAAGGCCTGGCAGCCCCTCCTCTGGGCATTCCCACCCCTCATATCCTACCAGTATATATTTATTTCTTCACTTTTGCCTTATCATTCTGCAAGCTCTGGGTGTTTGTCCACACACTGTGTAGGAAGAGGGGTTTGAGGGCCTTGTTCCCCCTCATTCCAGCTGCTGCCAGGCAGCCAAGCTCCTTGTGTCTCCTGCCCCATGGTCACAGCCCTGCCTGTCCCTTGCCACCTGTCCCACATGCCCCCCTCTGCCTCCCCAGCACCCTCCACCCGTGACCGAGCCTGTCCCTGCCTAGCAGGCACCTGGAGCTGATGCTAATTCACAATCACCCGAAAATCAGCTGAGCCATGACCAGAGAAGACTTTTCCAGCTGCCTCCCTCAGGCCATAACACAGCTTTATTCTGATCTTCCCTCCTGCTCTGGCCTTGCTCACCAATTTCTCCCTGGAAAGCTGGGTGCACCCCAGGCCTGGACATGCCCTTGGCTTCTATGGGATGTGAGGAGTGGAAAAACAGTATGTATTTTGTATGTAGGAATAAATGAGAATGGATTTTAATTTCTTCTAATTGAGTCTTCGGAACTCAGACAACTTTTCAATCAACAGCAATTAACATGGTATACTTGACATCCCATAGCATTCCAGTAAATCTCTTAAAATAAGATGTGTAAAGCTCTCCTCCAAGCTTCACAGAGATGATCCTGTCAGATGCTGCACCTCAAAGGCACTGAAATGAACCCTTGCACCAACAGCAGTGTTGGAACCTGCTGCAGGGAGATGCACCTGCAGGTGCCACTGGTACCAAACTGGGCTGGTGGCTCAGCATATGGCCGGGGCTGCCAGCTGATCCTGGGCATGACATGAGCTCCCTGCATGGGAGCCCACGCATGGATGCAAATGCCCTCCAGCTCCTCATTTATTCTATGACATGGTTTGAACGCTTTCTGTCCTTGTGCCATGAGCTAATTACTCAAGACCAACAAACAAGATATGGCTTTGGAAGTAAACATCTGGTTGGGAGCCAGCTGAATAACTCCTCAAAATTGGTATTTTTCTGCTTGTTGCCATCATGGATCACAGCCCTTATAATTTGCTACCCACAGCTCTCTGCTGGATGTGCATTTCTTGTCCCTAACCTGCATCTAAGACAGAATCCAGCTGTGCAAAATCATATTTCACTTTATTTAGTGTCATGGAAACCTTTGCCTAGACAACAGAGGCACAATGCCAGCCAGCACACAGAGCTCAGCTCCGGAGCAGACTCGAGCTGGGGGAGAGTGGAGTGAGTCACTGCCGGTGGCCCCCGCACTGCCCTCAGTGCCTCACTCAGCCCCTGGTCCCGGCATGAGCCCCGCTCAGCTCCCAGCCCACAGCACCAGCCCTGCTGAGTCCCCGGCCATGGCACGAGCCCCACACTGCCCTTGGCACCTTGCTCAGCCACGGCTCATGGCGTGACCCCGCTGCCCTTGAGCCCCACCGGTGAGCCAGCCCGGTGGCCATGCCGGGGGGGCTGCTGGCCAAGACCAGGGTGCCTCCAACCACAGGCATCCGTTCCCTTGCACGCTAAGCTGTCACCTGGCTGTCACCTGAAGTGCTGCACCACCCCTGCTACCAGGTTTTCCCCCACATCCCCCTCCTGCATCTCCCTCTTGAGTCTCCCCCCGTGTCTCCTCTTGGCTTCAGCGTCTCTTTGGGAGGTCTGTGGGGTCCCACCCCCCTAAGGTGGGTTCCATCAGTGAGATTGCCAGAGCCCAGGGTGTACGGGGAGGGAAAGAGCAGCCTATAAATAACAGGTAAGGGAGGCAGTCAAGGGTTCTGGGAAAGGCCTGTTGACGCATCCATAACAAATAAATCATAAAAACCTAATGAACTAATACACAGCCTCCTCTCCACTGCTGACCTCCAGCTCTTAGCCACGGCAAAGTGCCAGGAGACCAAAATAGCAAAACCCACCAATTAAATATTAAAACTCACAAATGTAACACAGAGCAGGAGAGACGAGGGGGCCCATGTCAGCTCCAAAGGCCCCACAGGAGCAGGTTCTCACCTTCTGTAAGCAAGAAGAACAATTTGTATTTGAAATGAAAAACTTCCCAAGCCCATTTCTACTAAAAACATTTGATGCTGATGACAGTGTTTGGGGTGTGATGGAAGCCCACCCACCACTGGGCTTTTGGCACACTTACTCCTGACATTTGTTTGCTTTGTAGCTCCTCTGTGCCTGCATTTGCTCCTTGCTGGGCTCTGCCTGCCTGACACCGCTCCAGAGCCCTGGTGGGAGCATTCCCAGTGATCTGGGTCTGGAGCTGTGACTGTAGGTAGGGTTAGGGCTGCAGGCTGCCCATCGCCTCCTCTGCAGCTCCCACAGTGGCCAAGGATGTCAGGAAGGCCAGACGGGATGAAGGGAGGTTGCACTTCCAATGCAAACCACAGGCTGATCAGTTTTGCACAGCCTTTAAAGTGTTATCACACCTCAGGAATAGGCATAAAGGTCAAAATCATTAGTGTTTGAGTTCTGAATTAAATCCCCTGCAATTAGCCCTGAGAAGCCAACTGGAGATGCTGTTGAGATAACAGAGTAGGTATCTCAGTAATTGATAATTACGAGGTGTAAAGACATGTGCACTTGCTTTGAAAAGCATAATTGTTTCTCATCTGAAGAGATTGCTTTATTGTAATGGTCTGCAATTATTTTTATTTTAGACAGACTGGTGCCAACATTTGTAGCCTCAGAGCAGCCCATTTCACAGGAAATTGCTGCAATTTGACAGTTTCTCCCCTATGAAAGTGTATTTATATTGTTGAAAGGGACAGAACCAGGGCTGTTCTCTAAACCTCACAAGGAATTCTCTGATTCTCTGAAATCACACACCACAGGCACCTCTAGGGTAATTTTTAACTTGTTTTTCTTCTGCCTCAGCTCCAGGCACACCCAGGGTATTTGCTGCTCCCGCGTTTGCTGGTGCCAGTGGAGAGCCAGGAGGGTGGGAGGCAGCAGGGTTGGTGCCCAGGGAGGGGGCAGCGGCAGTGCCAGCTCCTGCCCCATGTAGGGGCAGTGCTGGGCTCAGCTGCCCCTCGAGCTCTGGCAGGAGGCAAGCCCTGGGCATGCCTGCTGCCCAAACTCATCCCCGAGGTCTGCACTAGAGCCTGACCTGCCCTGCATACCTGAGGGTGAGACACAAATGCTGAGGAGTCCCTCAGACCCTGAGGTATCCAGAGAGAGGATCCCCATATGCTTCAAAGCAGAAAATGTTCCTTTCAGTGATGTCTTGCCTGACTCCTGCTCCTCTGCACACCCCTGGCCAGGAGGGAGCGTGGCCCCATTTGCCCAGAGGCCACGGGGTGCAGCACTGCATGGCACAGCCCAAACAGTCCCATCTCCAGTGCTGAGCAGGTGAATTCTGTTATCTCTGCTTTGCACTGCAGCTGCCAAAAACCCTGGGTCTCTGGACTGCCCCTTGACCGATAGCGTCCGGTGCTATGGCCTTCAGCAGTCAGCCAGCATCGATGCGGTCATTAGGGAACAGTCTGATCAGGGAGCGGGCAGCACCCACCACACTGCTGCCACAGCCAGGAGATGCTCTCCTCCATGAGGGCAGTGCCCAGGCAGTGGCACAGGGAATGAACACTGTCCTTGCGCTGTGGTCTGTAGAGCTGCCCTGCGAGCAGTGGCAGGAGCAGGAGGAGGAGCAGGAGCAAGGAGGGTTTAGATCAGCCTCCAGCCTGTGCCCTTTATGCTGAGCCCCACAGGGCAGGAGCTCCAGCTGGCCATAGTGGGGGGACAGTCCCATGTGGGCCCCTGGACACTTCCCTAAAGAGCAGCTGAAATCCTGCTAAACTGGAAAATGGCAATTTGCCCAAAGCGGACACGCTTCATCAGTGCTAAGAGGAGCTGGGTATAATTTTATAACCTTTCACGCTGCCTGATGACAGCACATACATCTGTGTTCATTACTGCAGGAACACCAGGCATGGGGGCAAAATGAGGCAAAGGGGCTGGAACTTGTGGCCAGTCCTTGCTAACCCCCCTGGGCACTGGGGATTTAGACTGTGCTGCTGGCTGTGAGAGGGGCTGCCCTCTCCCCCAGCCCTGGCTGAGGCCAGCAGAGGGGCTCCCCTCCACCCCTCCTACATGGCTGAATCAACCCCCTCAACAGCAGGGCAGCTGAGGGCGGCTGTGGGGGCAGGTTCACATGGCACACACCCCACAGCACCCTGTGGGGCTCCCCGAAATGCCAGTGCACAGCCAGGCTTTGCCAGAGGTGCTGTTGTGTGCAGAGCTGTCCTGTCTGTTTGCAATGCAGAGCAGTCAGGTTTGATTTAAATATTTGCTCTGCTTATGCCAAATAGTTGTTCAAAATCTTCAGAGACATTATTATTTATGCATGAGTTTTGAATAAATCCGTTATGATCGAAAGGTCTCGCATAATTGTGGCTCGTTGCTGCTGTCCAGGACCCTTCAGAGCCCACACGAAGTGCCAGGATGGAGCCGTGCCACGGCCAGTGCGAGCACTGACCTTTGTGAGACCACGTGCAGGGCTCTCTTCATGTCCTGATGTCTGTCCTCCTGTCCACCTCCCGTCCTGCTGCCCATCTGCATTTCTGAAAACTCTGTCAGTGCACCAGGGCCCTGCGCTCCCCATGCCAGTGCCCTGCTTGCAGTGCTGCTGGTCTGTCCTGCCCTGTCCCTGTCCCGTGGGGTGACACATCACCCATGAGCAGCAGCAGCAGCAGCTCTCGGGCTGGCCAGGCCCGGTGTCTGACGGGCTCTGCTCTGTGGCTTTCACGCAGTGGATGGGAGCCCATCACCCACGCCTTGGGCAGCAGAAGTGCCATGTGCCAGGTGCTGCTGGAGCAGCCTGCACACTTGGCCCCCTGTCACCCTGTTCTGCCATCCTCTCTTCCATGCAGGAACCCTGCAGCTCAGGGGCTCTGGCATCTCAGCCAGGGTGATGCTTGGGGGTTGTGGAGGGGCTGTGGCAGGATGCAGGGGATCCTCCAAGTCACCACTGCAGCACTGAAAACACCAAGGCTCCTCTCCTGGCAGTATGTTGGCCCCGCGCTCTTTAGCCCAGGGTAGGCTCTGATTAAAGAGTGATTCATGTCCTGCACAGAGGGTCCTTACAGAAATCCATCTCCTGAATGAGTTCCTCTTGGCAGAGGCAGGTAAATCAGGGTGGCTGGCAGTGAGCCCACTAGATGGTGTCACCCGGGGGCTGCCCCACCGTGATGGAGGGCTGTAATCGCCACCGTGGGGGGCTGCCACCGCTGCCAGGGATTTATCACCCCCGTGCTGCCGACACAAACACACTGCAGGGAAGCAGTGCCACTGTAATTATTCTGCAAACATAATTAGGTACAGATGTAGTGAATAAGTAATTGTAAAATATATTTATTTCCCACTATTCTCCTGACTCTTGCAGCCCATTAAAATGTATTATTATGATAATCTGTCAGAAAAAATGACAACATTTATTAATGCATTAAACTAAATTCCTTGTAAATTAGTAATTGGCTAAACAATGCCATTCAGATCACTGTGCTGAGGTCTTTAGCGAAAGAGAGAAATGCAACAGGAAAACCATTTGTTTTTGTGGCTCCTCCCTCTCTCCCCGTGGGCAGCCTGGGGTGGCCAGTGGGAGAGCATTGCCAGTGAGGCCAGGGCTACCTGGTCCCTGCAGGGAGCCCAGACTACTGCTGGACACATGCCAGGGCTCGGGGATGGTTCCTTGGCAGGATGGGAGCCTTGGCACCTGGGGCACGGATGAGGTGGGAGCTCTCTGCAACTCCCTGGCAGGAGGATGTGGCCAGGTGGGGGTTGGCCTCTGCTCACAGGCAACCAGCAACAGGATGAGTGTAAACAGCCTCAAGCTGCACCAGAGCAGGGTTTAGGCAGGACATCAGGAAGAATTTCTTGACAGAAAGGGTGGCCAGGCATTGGAAAGAGCTGCCCGGGAAGGTGGTGGAGTCCACATTCCTGGAGGTGTCCAAAGAATGACTGGACATGGTACTCAGTGCTCTAGTCTAGTTGACAAGGTGGTGACTGGTTAAAGGTTCAACTCAATGGTCTTGGAGGTCTTTTCCAAGCTAAATGATTCTAGGATTCTGTGATTCAGATTGCACTGGGGAATCGGTGTCTGAACCTTCAGGGACGTGTTTTAAAACTTTCTCCAAGCATGTGGTAGCTCTGGGAAAGCTGAAACCAGAGTTGATTGGAGTCTGGCAGAAGCTGCCTTCGCTCCTTGCGATCAGCTGTTGTTGTGGATGTGTCCAACCATCCCATTTCTCCAATTAAACACCAGGGACAAGCCCATCCAGCTCCTCCAACCCCTGCTCTCCATCTTGTTTTTTACACAAAAAATAACAGAGTGCTGTACGAGTCACCTAGAACTTTAAGCACCCCCACGCCTCCAGAAACCCTTCTCTTCTGCTTGTCGGACCCCTGCACGCCATCACATCCACCCCATCCCGCCCCCTCAGGCCGCCATTTTGTTCCCCGGGGAGGCCGCGCTGCCCCGGCCCCTCACGGCTCTGCGGGCCGACAGCGACCTCTGGCGGGCACGGAGCGCCACGGGCATGACCAGGATAACGGGGATAACAACGGGCATAGCCAGGATAACGGGGATAACAACAAGGATAACGGGGATAACAACGGGAATGGCTGCAGGGCGGGTTGGGGGCTGTGGTGGTCACGGGTCAGAGTTCCTCGCCCGTGGCCTTTCCGCCGTGCCTCAGCAGAGGGCGCTGTCTGCTCGCACAATGCCGAGCTGCTCCTGCCTCAGTGCGCCTGACCACGCTTTCCATGAAGGAGTATTCCCAAATATCCCATGCAAACCTACTCTGGCACAACCTGAGGCTCTTTCCTCTTGTCCTGCTGCTTGTTGCCTGGAAGAAAAGGCGGATCCCGGGAGCAGCTGAGGCCAGGTGGGAAGAGGTGCTGCCACGCGGTGCCTCAGCTGCCTCAGGGAGCACCCCTTGTCCTGCCTGCTCCGGCTCCACTGGTGTGGCTCTGTGCCCTGCGGTCCTGTGCCAGCCCCTGTGCTGTCCTGGTGGGACTGGGGAGCCCAGTCTGGGTGCAGCAGTGTCATGGCCTCTCCCCAGCACCCGCCTGTCCCCAGGGAAAGTGGCGGGATGCGTCTGTGAGCAGAATCTGCCTTGGCACGCTTGCCAGGCGGGAGCTGGACCCAGTCCCTCGGTGGGTTGTGTGGTGCTGGCCTGACTGGGCATGGTGGAGTTCAAGTGTCCGTCACGCTGCCTGGTATTTGGGCATAATATGCTCATAAAGGAAGGTGCTCTAAAAGCCCCAGGCAGGTTGGCAGCAATGCTGAGCAACAGGAGGGAGCTGCTGGGCAACCAAATATCCCAGCCCAGGCTGTGGTTCCTACCGTGGCTGTTTTGAGCAGAAGCAGGAGCACTGCAGCTGGATCTGATTGCTCAGGAGAGGCTTTGCCTGGGCAAAGCTTCTGCCCAGAAGCACAGCTACCTTCAGGGCTGGCTGAGCTTTCTGCCCTCTGTGGTGCCCGAGGGGGAGAAGCAAAGGCTGGCCCTCTCCTGGATGCCCAGTTGGCTGCTGGGGAGCAGCTGCCTGTGTTTAAGATAATCTGCTTGCCTGTTTGATTCCCGAGCATCAGGCAACACTGCCTGCTCTGAGAGTTCAAGCAAGTTCTGTTTGTTTCTGCATTTCTTCTAGCTGAGAAATTCACTCTGTGAACTTTTCATCCTGTTTTCCTGGGGCAGGAGAGACTACAGCAGGTGAGGTGGGCGGTGGTGAGCAGCTGTGTTTGCTGCCTGCTCATGAAGAGCTTTCTCAGCTGAATGAACCTGCAAACTCCAGCAGTGTGCAGGCAGCCGATTTCTGTCATGCACAGGCCTGCAGAGCAGTGATTTTGGGGATTCCCTCTGCTCCTCATGGTGCTGGAGGTTCCTCCAACTTGTTTCAGGCTGCACAGTCACCCTGGGAATGTCAATGGAGGGGACCTGGGGGACTTGGAAAAAAGAAGGATTTGCTGCATTCCCTGTGGGGTAGCCAGGTGTGTGGCAGGAACCAGCCCAGCATAGGCTCGGGAGGACCAAATGTGTCCAGTCAGCCGTCTCCATTGCCTGGTTTTGTCCAGGTGGCTGGAGGAGTTGAAGGTGGGAGGAGAGTGGGTGCCATGGGGCTTCCTCAGCAGGCTGGAGCGCCTGCCCCGAGCCCGTGGGGAGCCAGGCCTGTGTGCTGACCCGTGCACAGCACGGTGGGGAGCGGGGCTTCAGCATTCACCTGCCCTCCCCGCCAGAGATGGGACTCCAAAAGCAGCACCTGCCACTTCATTCCACTCTGTTAAGCCCCTGTAACTGTGACCGATGGCGCGGCCGTGGATGGCTGCTGCTCTCTGCAGTTCCTTCTTATTTTTGCTGTGCTGGCAGCACAGAGCCAAGCAAAGGACAAGAGTAATTGTGTAGAGTCACTCACTTAGGCTCCTGAGGTTATGCTGAGGGAATTGCAGCAAAGAAAGCAACAGCTTTGTAGGGAAATCTGGAGGCAGGAAAAACGGCTGCAACAAAGCCACCGTGGCAGTCTTCCAAACACCTAATGAAGGCTGGCATCAGGCTTGGGCACCTGACCCTGCTGATGGGCTCCTGCCCACTTCATGCCATACCTGCCAAGCTGACCTCCTGGCCTGTCCCTTTCCCTACCCCAGTCACCAGGTGCTGGAGCACAAGGGGACCTGACACCTCCCTGGATGCACTGTTCCTCCCTGTCACAGCCAAGATCATACCTTGCCCCAGGTACCTGTGAATCCAGGTCCTTCTGCCAGACTGCATCCATGCTGTTCCCTGCCTGGGGGGCAAGGACCTTAGAAATGTTCCCATCCATCCCCAAATTGCCAGAGCAGGTCCCAGTGCCAGCAGCTGGCACAGAGTAGAGCTGCTGGGCTGGCACTGGACCCTAGGGGCAGTGTGCTGCACTTGTGCATTTAAACACGCTGAATGCAGGTAGAACTGCCACTGACCCCTGATAAAATGGGGATGGATGTCTGGTGACCCGTGGACAGTCACTTAATGGACAGACTGTAATGGATGTGCTGCCATGACTGAGTGTCTTGGAGACTTTTCTATCTCAGTGAAGACAGACAGAGAGCAGCACCTGGTAACTCTTTGCATGCCAAGACTTGTGGGACAAGAGGAAACAGATGGTGCTTTGCATTCACACAAGACAAGAGCAGAGAAGTCTCTTCTGGAACTTCAAGTGTGAGCGAGGAAAGGAGTTGAATTCTATATCTTCAGATAAAAACTTCCCCTGAATATGCTCATGTTCTGGCAATAAATTTTGAAAACTCAAGCCTTGGCTGTCCTTACTGGTTCTTCAGCCCTTGCTCTCATGGCACTGAGCTGCAACTGGCAAGAAAGAGTAGTTGATGTCATTGCAGCCCCCTCCAAGCACTTCCATGGCCTTCCCAAGGGCATCCCAACCCTGGCAGAGCTCCCAGGGTAGGTGTCCAAAAGTTCACACAGCCCCTGCTTTCCACAGCCTGGGCAGGCTCTGGGTGTACATCCCAAAGGGCTGTTTTCCAGCAGCATCAGGGATGGAGGTGGCTGGCCCACTGGCTGTGTGTGCCACTGGTTGCCAGCAGGTGCCAGGGCAGAGGTGACTCCCTGGCCAAGCAGGGCTTGGTGGCTTCTGCAATGTCAAAGGGAACTCCAGCATTTTGTGGCTGTTTTTTCTCCACAGCAACCTGCAGCCCCAGGATGAGATCAGGAACCTGTGAGAATTATCAAGTCCTCCCTTTGCAATAAATCAACATCTCATTGCACGTGCAACTTATCAGCTTAATGCAATCCTTATCCAAAAAGCACTAATTCATTTCCTCTAGAGAGATGTGTCTGATTAGATTAATTAATCTGTTTGCACTGGAGATTTCCCTGACTTGAACCTCTTCAGCGCAAATTCCTCTCTGAACCGCAAGTGTTCTATCTGAGTGGGGAAGAAAAGGGAGAAGGGCAAAGGCGTCACTGAGGTGGAGAAAAGGCCCTGATGCTGTGGCTTCTCCAGTTGGAGCAGGATGGGGAAGGGGTTTTGGAAAGCAGGATGCTGCCCAGGGATGCTGTGAGCCACACGCTGGGGACCAGCCCGGTGTCTGAACCCTGCACTGCCGACACACGATGCTGGACACCAGCAGTGCCAGCCTCCCTCCGGTGTGGCACATGTGACCAGGGAGCTCTGCAGTGACTTCTGGTGCTTTCCCGAATTTCCCCACTTTTTAGATACATTTTGAAGAGTAAATTTGCCACAGCAAGCTAATCGAACTCTCAAAAGAGCCTTCTGTGCACTAAAGGAGGATGAAATCAAACTGATGATGGTGTTCTAATTGCCAGTGGGTGTGGGCACACGTATTTGTAGTCATTATATTCATAGCTTCTGAGATAAAAGCTTTGGAAAATTAGTAGATATTTGCTTCATTGCACCAAGATTATTGTGTTGGTCAGTGGTGTGTAGTGGGGAGTTGGGGAGGTGGGAAGGGCAGTGGAGCCCATCCTGGGTAGACCCAGGCAGAGCTGGGACAGCCAGCCCAGGACATGGCCAGCTGCTGCAGCAGGCAGATCCAGAGCTGGGGACACGGCACTTAACACTGTCCCCAGGGCTGTTCCCACTCTCTGGCAGGACCTAAAAATATCATTAACATTTGTATTCAGATGTGCTCTCCCTGCCCCTTCTCGCATACAGCAAAAGAGGTGATTTAAAATTTATCAGCAAGTGTCAAGATAACCTGTGCAATTCAGCATCAAAGTGCAAAGACCAGCACGAGATGACAGCTGCAGCATCTGTGGAGTCACATGTTTTATCCCAGTAAGTACATGAAAATTGCAATGTGCTTTTCTGCTATTCAGGCTGAAGGGCTCCTTTAGCACCAACCAGCTCCTGATATCAAAGTGAATGATTTCTTTCATTATTCCTGGTTATGAAGCCTATTTTCTTGTTATTTGTCATTTGTGAAGCAATTTGGTATAAAGATGACTTGAAGCTTTTGTACCGAGCAATCAGGGAGAAAGTAGGGAAGGAATAACTAAGGGGAAGATTGGGATTCTTTGTCTGTTCCTGCATAACCAAATGCAGGAACTACTGTGTGCAGGGCAAGACCAATTCCTGGCAGCCAGATTCCGTGAGCTCTGTGAGACTCAGGCCATTTCCAGGTCGGTGGGGGTTCAGGAGAGGGGCTCAGCTTGGTGATTTCAGCTCCTTGGGAACTAACAGCTCCTCTGGGACATGCAGGGGATTTAACTGACTTTGGAGCCAGTGACTTTCTGCAACTCACAAATCTGGACTTAAGAGCCAATCAATTGTGCAGTTGTTTTCACAGCACCAGAAATGGAGTATGGATCTGCTGGAGGAATTTTAGAGGGACTTTTTATCCTCCAATCTACAGCTGGACTGCTATTCCTCATGCTGAAAAGCCAGCCGTAAGTGTCCTGAAAACCAGCCCCTGCTACAGGGCTGATATATCTCTCGCCAAGGAGCAATACCGTGGCAGCAGCTAGGAGGGAAACAAGAGAAGAGGCAGAATCAATTTTCCAGCAAGTGTTGTTTGATTTTGTCATAAACTCCTAATATTCTATATTTAAAAATGTAGCTGCTTGGCCTGGAGATGAAAAGCTGTGTCATTCAAATGCCACGGAGGGCAGCTGCAGGCAGAAAACCCCTGCCAATTCCCACCCTGGCAGATTGGCACGTGGCCATCCGGTGCTGCTGGTCCGAGTCAGGCTCCCCCCTCATTGTGACCCACTGCTGCTGCTGCCCATCCCATCCACGTGGGCCTGTGTTCCCCAGTGCTGTCGCAGCTGGAGCTGGTGGGATTTGCTGTTCCTGTGCTGCAGCACGGTATAGAAGTGCCCCCTTGCAGCACATCCCTCCTGCAGGGGCTTTGGGGCTGCCAGGCCCCCCAGCTGATCAGTGCACTGGGCTGGACCCCTGCACTGTGGGGACAAGGGATGTCCCCATGGGGACTGGGGCCCCAGAGAGGCACAGAGCGTGCAGTGAGGCTGGTCAGCCTCTGCAGGGGTGTCCTGGGTGTCACCAGTACCAGGGACTTGGCGTGTGGCTGCAGGAGATGCTGCTTGTCCCAAAGAGCTACCAGCTCTTTGCACTCCAGATGAGCAGCTTTGCTCTGAGTGCAGAGGTAGCAATCCCAGTGCTTCTCAGGGATATTTTTATTGGCCACTTGCAGAGAGGTGGCATCGCAAGTCTAAAATAGCTACTGATGTAAAAGCAAATATAGGGAATGTGCTTGCAGAGGCCCCTCCCAGAGAAGACAAATTCCATCTGCTCCGGCACCAAGCACATTTCAAATGGGTTTTAGTCCAGGGGATTTGGTTCTCTCTCTACACTCTGTATTTTAAGACTGAGGTGAGACAGGGTGATGTGAGTGGGTTTCAGCATGCACACAGTATCCTCCCTCTTGTCAGCAGAACCTGTCACAGGGCAGCCTCAAGTAGCCCCAGCTGCATCCACAGCAGGTCCCTCTGGGCAGGCAAGTAAGCAAGACTTAAAATAAGGCCTACATGTTCTTAATTTAACCAAGATTTATGTTTTTCTAGGATTTTTTAAAAATAAAATACTTATTTTCACCACTGAACATCTGCCCCTGGAATGCTGTTTCCAGCCAGAACAGCTCTGTCATTTCTCTCGTGGTGCAGTCAGGCTCCTCAGACAGTGCCCAGGCTGTCACCCTCTGTGCTGACTCCATGGATGGGACACGGAGGAGCTGGGGGGCCCAGAGCAGCTGGGGCAGGGGCTGGGGCTGGCCCCTACCTCTCCTCCTCCCTGCCTGCACTCAAGGCACAGCTTGAGGGGTCTCTCTGCTCCCTGCCCTTGTCTCCCCACACTGCCATCCCACCTCCCTGCCCCCTCACGTCTCTCCTGGTCCCCACATGAAACGTTTGATGAGAGGAACATAAATATGACGATTCCCCTTAGAAATGTGCTTTATCAAGCTTGCCTTTCTCCCAGCAAACCTGCAATTAGTCCCTGCTAATGAAGGAAGCTGGTGGAGGTGGGCTGGGGTGCAGCACATAACAGCCATGCTGGAGCACTGAGAATTAATTGTGAAGGCAGCAGAAAGGTAAAAAAGCTGTGGTAAGCATAATGTGTCAACAAAGCAGTGCCAGCTCCTGTGCTGCCCTCCAGCCTCGTTTGTGCCAGCCCCCCCAGCTCACTGGGGCCCACCACCAGGTGCTGAGCACCCCAGACAAGGTGGGACATCACGCTCAGCCCAGCAAGGGCTCTGCTTGCCAGAGGCTCCAGACACAACACCCTGGTTTCAGCACCCACCTGCAGGGACATGTTGCTCCATCGCTGTCTGTGGGATGGAGTCACCTCAGGCCAGTCAGGACAACCTCTGACCTGCCAGGACTCAGCCAGGCTGGCAGCCAGTGGCTGGGAACCCTCTCCTGCCTGGGGCTGCCAGTGGGACACCCAGGTTGTACAGCTTCTGCAAGACACACACATGTAGTTCGAATTCTTAAAGTTCCTAGAGTCTGGAGGCAGAAAGAAAGCCTCTTCTATGACTGAAAATTAAAGATACTGCTTCTTGATTGTTGTAAATTGACTTCTAAAATAAGATACTTAATTAAATGTATTCATTCTTCTGATACTACTCCAAAGAGTTAAGTCCAGAAATGATGCAGAGATACTGAGGGATAATGTATTCATGGGGATGGTTATCTGCCTCATAAAGGCATTATGAAAGTAGCAAAAGTAATTGTATTATATTTATGTCGATTCTCTTATTTAACTTGGCTGCAAATGAAGTATTCTGTATTGAACTGCAACCCATTTTAATTTACAAAAACAGCCCTGCTTTGCTCAGTAGTACGGCATCTAATGAAAAATGACTCAAAGGAGCAGATCTTTTCCATATGAATGCTTGTATAGACCTCAAGCAGGCACTCGATGGATGGAGCAGCTGCTGGAGCTGAGGACGATGAGCTGAGGGGAGAATGAGCTCTAGCTTGTTCTGCAAATTGCATGAGTGGAGGGCTCATCTCTGCAGGCCTAGAAGGAGTCCTTCATCTCCCCCTCGGGGACTGCTGCCCAACCACCTCCGGCCTTGCCCCTGGGAGCAGCTCTGGTTGCAGCCATCTCTGCTCCTCAGGGCTCCACTCTGCTGCCCTGGGCTGGTACACTCCTGGACTGAGGCAGTCTCTGTCTTGAATGCATTTGGGAGGAGCAGGGCTGTGTGGTGCTGCCCATCGCGTGACAGTGACACCTCAGCCGTGACAGAGTGGCAGGACGTGCCCTTCGCCGCAGGCAGGGAGGCAGCGATGCCAGCACCCTTCTGTCCCCATGTCACTGCTGTGCACTAATCCAGCCTGATGTTTCTGCACACAGAGGCATTCCTGAGCGTGCTCAAACATGGTAATTTATTATTATTTATTTACAAGCAACAGAATGTCTTCTGACCTTTCTGTCTCGCCAGGCTGACTCGGAAGCTGCGGCTCTGATATCATCTTGTACATTTAAAGAATGCAAAAAGCAGTGCTGTCCTGGCCTGAATCCCCGAGGCTGGTGTGGCCCGGGAGGCTGTGTTTGCTCCAGCTGAGAGGAGCAGTCAGAGCCAGCAGTGCTGGTTGGTGAGCTCGGGCTGCTGGCTCTCTGTGCTTGTGGGCAGGGAAGGCTCCGGGCCAGGCAGCCTCGCTGGTGATCGGCTCCTCCTCTCCGCCATCCTCTGAAGTGCTTTATCTCCTCTCTGCATCACCTGAGCCCAGGCTTAGCTGCCTTCATCAGCAGGTCCCTGAACCATCTCATCAATCTCCCAGCCTGGCAGTTTGCATAATACCTGTGGGAGATCAGAGGCCCTGCTACAGTGTGGGCTCTCCTGCACTCTCTGCTCCACTTCCAGTCAGAGATTCCTCAGCCCTTTGGCCATCAGCCGAGCCCTTCTCCCTGCTGGAGACAGAAGATGTGTGTGCAAGTTCCCATCAGCTCTTTGCAGCCAGTGTGCCCTCTCCTCTTCCTCCTCCTGCCTCTGCTGCTCTGTAAATTCCTGAGGATGCACTGCACTGCTCTGCACTTCGGCAGGGCAGAACTCTCCCTGTGTTGCAGGCAGGGCTGGGAGCGGAGCAGAGCTGGGGCTGGAGGATGTGTCGTGGGACTAAAGGCTCCTGCCCTTCCAGATCTGTGGTTTTGCTTGCACAACCCTGGGGGTCACTGCTGTCCCTCCAAGCCTCCGGGAGTGCGGGGTGAGCAATGCTGGGTGCACTCCCAAGGCCAGGGCTGGCCCACCCTGCATGCAACCCCCATGGGTCCAGCCCAGGCTCGGCTGCCTGGCAAAGGCGCTCTAGCCCAGCCTGCTGCATGTCCCTCACCCACCCTCCGCTGCAAGCACAGGAGCGTGGGTGCTTATGAAGCACATCTGAAGGCCACTGCTGGCAGGCAGACACGGTGATACAGAGATTTTCATTGTCAGTGACAATATTAATGTTGCGTGATTTACAGTCTCCGGTGTGCTTGCTCTGCTGGCAGCACAGCAGCTGCTTCGGGCCCATTTGGGTGGTTTAGATCTGTCCTTGAGGATGTAATAAAGTTATTGAGAGGGCAAAAACATTGATTGATTTGTATTGACTTGCTTGGCAGACATTCTCGTGTGGTTGTGTGGGAGCAGAGTTTTGGGACAGGGGACCATGAGACAGGAACAGGGGGAACAGGGGCTCACTGGGTTCTCACCAGGCACCCCAGAGCCAACCCCACTGACCTACCCTGGAAACGCATCTGCAATGTGCTGAGCCGTGTCCCTGCCACCAGTGTTTGGTTCCTGACTCTGAGCAGCAGCAGAGCCTAGCCTGGTCCTGCCCTGGTGGCACCAACAGCTACTCAGCACTGGGTCCTTGTGCAGGACCTGCCTGGTGCCATCAGGGCTCACTGAGCCCCAAGGCAGCCACCTGTGACCCCTGCAGCCCACCCACAGCTGATGGCCTGTGGCTGATGGCCCATGGCTGATGGCCTGTGGCTGATGGCCTGTGGCTGGTGGCCCATGGCCGATGCCTCTCCTCATTCCAGCCATCCCAGGCAATTACAAAGCTGCTGCCGGTGTGTGGGCTGAAGGGGCAGTGCTGGAGGGGGGGTTGTGAATATATTTCTTGCCAGCATTGACTGATGGCATGTGTGATGCCCTGCACATCCCTGCTCCCACTGCACAGCAATAACCAGCTGGATGCAGAGCTGGGGCCGCTGCCAGCAGGGCTGGGCAGTGTGATGGGGGGCAGGAGCTGGGGGAGCAGCCAGCCCAGCTGGTGCAGGAGCAGACAGCAAGGGAAATGCCTCCTAACCCTTCATTTATGGGCACAGGGTACCAGTATGGGCTGGGAATCCATCTGGTGAGTACAGAGCACTCCCCTTCCCTCCCATAATGAGCAGCATTCACTGAAGGCAGCATCCATCCTGGAAGTGCCCTGCAGACTTGCAAGGAAATTAATAGCTCTGTTTCCTGCTTTTGTGGTGCAGAATTGTAATTCTTCCGACACGGTGAAGAGCTTTGCCCAGAGGTGCAGTAGGGAGGGACAGGATCAGGCTCTGCAAAAGGACACTTAGAACCGACCTGTGGAAAACATTTGTCACTGCAGGAGCAGCTGGAAAAATGAGTCTGTGCACAAGCAGGGGATGAGACCCATGGACAGTCCCTGCACAGTGCTGGGAAGGGTTGCTGGAGCTCACAGGCAGCTCCTGTGCCCCCCAGTGATGGGGGGCAGTGCAGGGTGCTGGGAGGGAGGGCATTGCCATGCCCCTCTCATGGCCTTGTGGGGGTTCACCCTGTTCTCCTTCAGCCACCACTCACCAGTTCCCCAAACCCTCCCTATAGACCCTGCACCTCCAGGGTCTCCTGAGAGCAGAAGATCTCACTTTGGTCCATGACTTTTTTAATCCAAATCACCAGGTTGATACTGGATCAGTTTATAAGTACCCAGGACCAACCCTGGAGTTTTTAAATGAGGAAATTAAAAAAATAGTAAATAAAGAACTTACAGCATTTGCTGCTTCCTTGGGACAGATTTTTTAGTTCAGTTCTTTGAGAAGAGCTTAAGTATTTCCTGACTGAACATCTCAGCTTGAGGCCTGGGCACTCACTGCTCCCTGTCCCCTGCTCCACAGCCTCTCCCTTTCCATAGGAGCCCAACTTTGGGAGCTGCCAACTCATGCACAGGGACATGCCCCAAAAGGCAGTAATACTGGCTTTGAGGCAGTTTAATGCTAAGGTCATTTCTGGGGTTTTACTCCTTCTTGCCCATGTTGCCCCTCCCCTTCTGTGCTCTTAAAATTTAAACCAGCATTGCAACATTACACTGGGCTCTGAAAGTCATCAGTCAAAGGCAAGTAAAATATGTATTTGTAACAAGAACACAAATTCATCATCTTTGCACAGTAAATATTTCCTCTTTGGAGTTCCATGACAAAGTGTGTATCAAGACATATTATGCAAAATGGACAAGTTAAATTCAATTGGGCCTGAGTTAACATCAGCATTACAAACTAAACTTCTGTGTTTCTGAGCTTTTTGAAACTTCCAATCCATAATTTTGCTGGTGGGGTCAGGTTGAGGAGATTGCTTTTGATACCTGGGATCCCCATGCTTTAAGCAGGAAATTCCAATACATTTCCTAAAGTGTGGGGCACATCAATGCCTGGTGCTCCCAAACAGCCCTTCAGCAGAGCTTACCAGTGTTACAAAACGTGCTCACTCAGTATTCACAGAAGGCAACTGTGGCTCAAAGAGGCACAGCCTTGATAGGAAACACAAAACAATGAACAGAAGCGATGGCATCTCCTCACGGCAGCAATCCGATGGCAGCAAGGGGCTGCCCTGGGCTGTTGGCAGCGGCGGTGCCAGGCTGTGGGACAGTGCAGGGCTGAGCTCTGAGTGCCCTGGCTGTGGAACGTCCCCACCCCAGGGGAGCTTCTCACACCAGCTGCCAGCTGTGGTACCTGCTCTCTTTAACCAGCCCCATCTGGGAGCACAGTGCCTGCCGTGCTGCAGCAGCTCAGGATGGGCAGCCTCTGCTGCAGTTCCTGCTTGCTCCCATGCCAGTGCCCTGGCAGTGCTCTGACAGCATTGCCATGTTGGAATTCCACAGCAGCTGGAATTCATCACATGGGAAGCACCTCTCCTGCAGTGTTTGACTTTGCTCTGTGTCTGTATTTCTCCATTTTAATTCAATATCCTGGATGCACTTGGAATATAGTCTGTGAGATCTGTGTGTGGTGGCTGTTGAACTCCTCAGGAATGATCTGGAATTTCTCCCTGGTGTGGGCACCGGCCTGCTGTAGGCTGGGCTGCTGGGCACATGCCCTGTGTGCTTGCCAGTGCCCTGCCCTGGGGAGCTCCTGGGGACTGGCAGCACTAGGAAGGCCCTGGGAAAAGCTCTGTTGGAAGGAAGGGAGTGAGGGCACCCATCAGGGCAGTCACAGATGCTGGGGGCATTGGTCCAGCTGCTGGCCCTGCCAGGTCTGCCATTAAGAGTAACTCCATATTCCAGTGCAGAGGGCGAGGACTGAGCCCTGGCTCACAGCCCCATTCCTGAGTGCTAATTTCAAACAGACTTGTAGGATGTGCTCTCGTGGATCTAAGCAAGCAACAGAATCTTAACTATCAGAGCTCCTTTGCTGGCTGATAAAATATGGATAAAGGAGCCATAACTTCAGAGCAGCAGGAGGAAAAATAATTGCCAAGGTTGGCTCTCATTTGAATATTGTTAAAACCCTTGTAGCGTGGCGATGGCTGCTGCAGGTTCATTCTGCTTCTGGGAATAATTTTGCCAGACAAGATTTCACTCGGCACAGAGCAGTAGTAATGAGGGGCACCTGCTAATTGCCCCAGCAGCCCCAAGCAATCTGCCTGCTCCATCCAGGAGCAGGGGAACCTCAGGTGTCCTGGCCACATGGACCATCGGGATGGGCACGGGGTTGCTTTGGGAAATAGTGTGAGCCATGGGGGAATGAGCCACAGAGAGAGGAGCCAAGCTTTGGCACAATTTGGTTTGGTTTGAACGGGCTTTTTTGGGTTTTTTTGTTGATTTTTTTTCCCCTGAGCTGGTGCAGAGGCTGACAAGGACGGTAAAGTGACACTGACTAATTGAATTCTGAACTAGCAGGAGCAATGCAAATATCTGACAAATTGATTTAATTGCGTTCACGTACAATAAAGCTGAGATATAAAAGGTCAGCTAGAAAATGGAAAGGGTCCCTGGAGTGCTAACAGGAGGAAGCTGACTTTAATACACATTCATCACATTTTATCATCTAATTAGTTCACACAATGCCAGACTGATAGACAGAGGCCTAAACAAAAGTATCGATTGATTATTAGCCACATATCTATCATATTGTCTGCAGCCAGCTGTCAGTGCGGGCTGGCAACTCCTGCCCAGTGTATCAGCAGAGGGGGGCACTTGATAAATAGTTTTTCTATAGCAGAATTTAGACTCTGGGAAGTGTTTTACACAGACACTGAATGATAAAGATCCCTGCAAAAGCTCTCTAGCAAAACCACCATCAAAACCCAGCCAGTCTTGCCTGCACTGAGAATATTTATGAGCGTGTGGGCAGCCAGCCCTGCTCAGTGAGGAGTGCCCAGCCCCAGCATTGCCCAGTGCCCACTCTGTGGTGCTCCTTCGCTGCTCCTTCCCCCCGCTGATTCCCCACGGCACCCACAGACCTCCAGGAGACCTGAGCTCCTCTCACATGCTGGCCCACAGCATTTCACCTTTCCTGGCTGGGAGTCTCCCTGCAAAGCCCCACAGGAGAGAGGGAAGGTCCAGGGGCATCTTGGCATCCTGAGATGCTGGAGGGGCTGAGCCCAACGTGCCCTCTTCCCTGCCCCAGAGCCCCCACTCTGCTCCCCCAGCCCCTCAGCCACATTCCTTGGCCAGGTTCATGGGTATTTACTGTAGATTTGTAAGGCAGCAAACTTCATGAACTGTAATTCCATGAGGCAGCAGCAGAGGTGCCTGGCTCCCAGCACTAGTGCCAGGGTGGCCAGCACCAGTCCCTGTCAGCTGGGTGGTAGCTGTGGCAGCACCAGCAACCACCGCCCCATTAATAACCTGCAGGGGAGCTCAGAGAAGAGGTGGAAGGGTGAAGATCAGCAGTGGCTCCGTGCAACATCACTCTATCTGCTGCTGCTCACAGCTGGGACTGGAACCAGCCCAGAGCAGGTCCCACAGCCTGGGGGCCCCTTTGGAGGGGCACGGGGGCCCTTCTGAAAACATTGCACAGAACACAGGTAAAACAAGGACATGAACCACGTGCACAAGGTCACACTCTGGTCCTGCCACACATCTGCACCTTCTTTTATTTGCATAATTTTTGTCAGAACATATGGGATGGGATGTCACTAAAGCGGCTTGTTTTCCCTTTTCCTTTTCCTCAGGCTCTATTAATTTGTATTCAGGATTATCTAATCATTTGGGCTTTAAATATCTAGAGTTAGAAAACAGAGGTTTGACTATGGCCTGATTCAGGAGATTTAGCTTCTGTGAAGAGTGACATGTTCAACAGCTGCCAAAATAACATCAGCCTTGCAAAGAAAATGTCTTCACTTTTTATTGTTAAAGAACGAGTGGAGTCAGTGACGGGAAAGGAGTCACTGAATCGGTGCAGGGAGCGTGCTGGGTCCAGCAAAGCAGTTCTCAGCCTGAGTGTTCAGCCTGAGTGGGGGTGCAGGTCAGAGCCCCCCCAGAGCCCCTGACATATCTGCAACACAGCACCCATATCTCGCTCCCAAACCAGCTCCAGTGCTGGGAAAACCTCCCCACGGAAACCTCCTCTGTGGCCATGCAGGGCTGGGCAGGGAACATCTCACAAAGGCTCTGCCTCTGCACAGCCCCCTGCCTGCACCCCTGCCTTCACCTCTGCCCACAGGCAGGATTCCTGTTTCCCAGGGGCAGAAGGAGCCCGTTCCTGGCAGCCCTCCTGCAGTGCAGGGACAGAGCATGCACTAGCCTGAGCCAGCTTCATCTCCTACTGGCATCTCATCATCATCCTCAGTGGCTGTAGGAGGGGAGCAGAAGGTCCCAGGGCAGTGGGACAAGCAGGCTCATGCACGAGGCTGGGGCTGCAGCCTGGCATGGCCTCTGTTAAGTCTCTGACCTGGAGAATCCTTCCTACTTTCCGGTGTTCAGCCCGACTCCTATTATCTCGCTGAACAGACTACCACAGCTAATTTATTTTGAACAAAGCTAGAAATAAAAGGATAATCAGGTTATCCCAAATGACAGCTGCAACATCTGTATTTTCTGGTACATTGGCACATTTGTTGTGCAGGATATTGTAATGAGGCTGAAAAACTTGTCAATGATATTCCTTTTGTCCCTTCCTCAAAGGAGCAATGGCTGGCTCTCCAAAGAATATTAATTGGTGCAAAATGTGAGAAACAGGGTTTTTCTGCAATGATATTTGTCATTCTCTCCTGACTTTGTGCAGAGAGCCCTCTCCCCGCAGCAGTGAGCACACCTGGCCCCAGCCGGTGGGCAGGGGCTGTAACCACCTTCTGGAATCTTCACACCCCCGACAAGTGGAGTTTCCAGCCAGAGCCCCTCACTGAACTGCCTGCAGGCCCCGAGCTCAGAACCCTGCAGATTGTCCCCTCAGGGGGCACAGGCCCAGACCCCGTCAGAGCAGCGGGTGTCACTGAGCCACCTGGGTCCTGGTGGCCCCAGCACTGGGCACACATCACACTGCCAGGCCCGCTTGTTTAACTCCAGGAAAACTGATGGACCTGTGCAACTGGGGAAAGATCCTCTCTGCTGCCCACCAGCCTGCCCCTCTTCAGCCCTGCCTCCTCCTGGCTGGCTGCACAAGGGTCTCCTGCAGGACCTCCCTTCTGGCCACACAGATAATTCCTCTGCACACACAACCCTCCTGTGGCATATTCTGAGACCACCCCATCACCCACAGTGTCCCTGAGCCCTAGCCCTGCTCTGCCAGTCCCTGTGCCTGGGGTTTTGGGCTCAGGATCTGGCCCCCGATGGGGTCTCTCTGCAGGTGCCAGAGCAGCTCCCAGTCAGCAAAGCTGCACAACAATTGCAGATTTTCTGTTTATTCTTCTTTTTGCTTTCAGCTCCTTAGCTCTGCTTATTCTGCAGGGATTATGTGGTACTGACTGCCAGCCTATTGCTTCAGTATTTTAATTCATTTTTTAGCTATAAACCCATTTTCCACACTCTTTCAAGGAAAGCAGCAGCCACCACTTATTGCTGCTGCCAGGCAGGGCAGCTTCCTCCTCAGGGCCTGGGCAGGAACGGTGCAGGGACCCTGGCACCAGGAGGTGCCAGCTTTGCTGTCCATGATGGCTGAGAACCTTCCTGAAGCCCTTATGAAACTTGGGGCAGCTCCCCACAAAGAGCTCCTGTTGCAGGTTTTTTTTCCCCCAGGCACGTTACTTTTATCCCAATCTGTGGCTGTGGCTCCCTGTGTGCCCAGCTGTGGCTGTGTCCCTGGGACACAGCAGGACCAAATGGCATGGTGGCTTGGGTGACAATCCATTCGCTAATTTTCATTTAAATTGAGCTTTGTGCTGCCTTGATGAGGGAATGTATTAAAGCCAGAGTGGCTGATGGTTTTTAAATAAATTCCAAGATGAATTCCACACATATCCTGCATTAATGTGGAAGGTGGAGATAGAGGCCGGGGTGAGCTGAAGCAGAAAGTATACTGTAAATTGAGGCTTGGCACCGAATATAGATGGCAAAGGTTGCTGACTGCCAATAACAGTAAATCAGGCCTGAGCAGCACAGCGATAAGCAGTGAGATGGATTGCCTTCTGCCCAGCTGGGAGCACGGCTCGGCACCTGGCAGGCAGAGGGGACAGCCCTGGCAGGCAGAGGGGACAGCCCTGGCAGGCAGAGGGGACAGTCCTGGCAGGCAGAGGGGACAGCCCTGGCAGGCAGAGGGGACAGCCCTGGCAGGCAGAGGGGACAGCCCTGGCAGTCAGGAGCTGGTGGCAGCAGTGCTGTGGGCACGTGCTCTGTGCTGGCCCTGGGGAACATGCAGTGGTGCCCGGGGCCACAGCCTGGCTCCCAGCCTGGCTCCCAGCCTGGCCGCAGGGTTGAGGTGGGGTTGCCCAGCTGCCACCTCCCCGTGAGCTCAGTAACAGCTCCAGGAGAGGCTGGGGCCCTACAAGTGCCTGTCTGGGGTAGAAATCCCGCACTGAGCACAGCGAGACGGCGAGCTCAGAGCCTGCTGGCATGGGAGGGCACTTTGCCGTGAGCCCCAGCCCGGGGCTTCTGCCCATCCCTCCCTGCCAGGAGATGCTGCTGCTTTGCAGCAAACACTACCTCATGCCCTGGCAGGAATTTGAAGTGTCTCTCCCGAGGACACTCCACTTGCCATGCGCACAGGGAAGAGCTCCCTGTGCCTCTCCCGTGGGAAGGTGCAGAGGTTAAGGAGTTCCTGAGGCTTTTGATCTCCCAGAGAGCCTGGGTGGGGAAGGGTGATTTATATCAGCAGCAGGAAGGGAGAGGGGAGAGAAGGAAAATTACCACAGAGAGACAGTTTGAGAAATGAGAAGACAGATCAGAATGTTTTTGTAATGAAAAAAGAACCTGTGCAAAATTGTTTTCGATTAATCTGGAGTTAATTGAGCTCTTTAAATTGAAATTATTTCATACAGGGTCACATGAGAGCTTGGCTAGAGAGCAGGGAGGTGTCAAACCTGCATTGCTGGCTATGTTTGGCCTCAGGTCCACCCAAGCAAGGGATGTGAGCTGGGGATCAGCTGCTCAGTTCTCACTCAGCCACTTCCCTGGGGGCTGATGGGAGGGTAGCACTGGTATTGGAATAGGATGCTCTGGAAACCTCTGCAGTAAATTATCTAGGAGGCACCTCCTGCACACCTCTTCACACGGGAATGCCATGTCAGCAGACCCGGTGCCACCAGACCCTGAGCACCCACGCTTAGCCTGGTGCCAGGGTACCCACGTTCCAGCGGCACAGTGAGCTGCCCAAGCACGGCAACAGAAGCTCATTGCCTGCTCAGCATTGCCCAGCGCAGTTCTGTGGCCCCAGGAAAGGCCTAGATTGATGTCAGCAAGGTGGGACAGCAGCTCTCATCAGCCAGATCTGAGGATCTGAACCGGCTCCAAGCTCCTTGTGGAAACCCAGATGGAGCAGAGTGCTGCTGGCAATGCTGGGCCACAGCACTCGCTCCTCGAAGGCACAGCAACTCCAAGGTCACTCACAGAGGAAGTCTTCAGGACTCAGTGTCAGTACTAATCCTGGGTCTGAGGCTCAGGAACAAGTCTTGGTTTTGTGAAAGTGTCCCCCAAATCCTCCCTGTCAGTACTCTCCCCAAGCTGGGTTTTGCTGTGACAGCAGCCTGATTCCTCTGACCTGTGGGATTATTCCAGATTTATGCTGGGATGTGAAAAAAAAACCCAGGACTGATCAGGCCTGGTGGGAACAACAGAAGGCAAATCCCAGCTGTCTTCCTAACATGTCCCTAATAATTAAAACCTTTTAACATAATAATTTTGCAAACAGATTTATCACAAATGGGTCTGACAGCCAGCCTGCTCCTGAAAATCAATCCTCCCATTCCCAGCCTGGAGGAATCCACATTACAGGGATTATGTGGTGGCCAGTTCTACCCCCTTGGCTCACTGGTGCCTCTCCCATGGAAGCAAAGTCGAACAGTTTTAGGCATTTCAGATCCTTCGGGTGGGAATGGCCCCAGCCCCCCCTGGGTTTGGGTGGGTGGCTCTCAGCATGCAGAAGGTGTTTTCCAGGAAATGATGAGCACTCACTGAAACTCCATGGCAGTGCCATCGCTTTGGGTCCTCAAGGATTTCCACACAGATTGCCCCAGTCGTGCTCTTGGCAAGGTGATGTGATTCTCTTCTGTGTAAACAACCATGGCTTCAGAATTACTCAGGAAAGACAGAGACCTCAAGAGATGTGTAAATGACGGGCTGTCTCATTAATCAGACAACAAACGCAAGCCCAGCAAAGGCTCTAGTTGCTGAGCTGGAAAATGCTTAAATTCATTTATTGAGACAGCAGGGAACAGCAGATCCCTGCCAAGGACTGGGAGGTCCAAGAGCCGGGAGCTGGCCGTGCTGGTATGGCCACCTGGCTGGCTCTGGGTGTGGCTGTTCCAGAGGCTCCACAGCTGCTGCTGGCCTGGGCACCCACGGCCTGCACCGGGGTGTGCTGCTGTCCTGGGCACCCACGTCCTGCACCGGGGTGTGCTGCTGCCTCACCCTGAGCCCATCTCGGCCCTTCCACCTGCGAGAGCATCCTGGGAGCTGCTCCCTGAGTCTCTCCCAGAGCCGCTCCATTTGGGATTGTGGCACCGTCTGCCTCAACCAGCAGGAGCACAGGCATGGAGGAGCTGGGATGTGTCTGCAGCACCGAGAGCCGTAGCAAGGCTGTGCCATCCATCCTCCCAGGTTGCCATGCCAACGAAGAGGAGACAAGAAACGATTTGATTTTCAGAATCACCCTCTTGACACAAAATCCAAGCAGCTTGTGAGGAGTAGGGTGAAAGATGTCAAGGGAGCAGGGAAAGACTCTCTGTGCCTCTCTGCATCCAGCGCATGGCTGCATTCCGTTTCCCAGAAAGGTCTCTGACACCTCTGCTTCAGATCTGGAAATACAAGAGCCAGACACCAGCCCATGGTAAGGTCACCTGGCACTGGGAAAGCAGCTGGGATCTCATGGGACATCTCAGCACAACATCCTTCAGCACACAGTGCTGCGATACCCTTGCTGGGTCCCTGTCCCAATGCTTGGAACTGCCTCAGGAGCCTCAGGCTCCTTCCCCATTGTAAGGAGAAGGGAGAGGGAAATGATGGAAACTGCAAAGCCCTTTCTGCTCTTCATCCTCTGTGTCATTCTTGAAGCCATCTGGGACTGTGCATGATGAAGACTCAGCAGCATTCCTCTCTGACCAGCTTGCAGCCCAAGGAGGCTCTTTCCCTAGAGAGATGTCCAAGGGCCAGAAGTGACTGCCTGTGTTCAATGTCTTGCTCCATAGCTGACAGCATCCATGTAGCACAATCCATCATGCCCAGCCATCCCTGGAGCCCTCCAGGTCTGTCTTTCTGAGTGCATATCCTATTTGTATCCTACAGAATGACACTGGAGATCCCGGAGCCCATGGTGTGCTGCCAGGTGCAGGGCTTGCCCTGTGCTGTTCCACAGTCAGAATGACCTGTGCAGTGGGGAACAGGGCACAGGGCTTCCTGTGCCATTTCCTTGTGCCCCGCTGCAGGTGTCCCCAACCAGGGAGGTCACAGAGATAAAAAAGAACAATTATTATCACCTCAGACATCCCGTGGCGATGCTCCATGTTCCTCTGCACGGCCTCTGCTCCCCTCTGTGCACCCTGCTCCGGCCAGGGCCACAGAGACACCGTCACCTGCCGTGTGCCCAGCCGGGGCTGTGCTCCTGCCCGGCATCCTTCCTGCCAGTGGGATGGACGTGGCAGTGGCCTCAGTGTCCTGAGCAGCTGTGCAACATTTAACTCTGTATTCCTGCCTCAGCCTCCCATCTGAAATCTGAAGAAATACAGATTGCTTTTGAAAGGGGGCTTGGGGTTTTTATAGCTGTCTGGAACACTTGGGATCACAGGATCCAGACAGATAATCTCAGCACTGGGCTGCCATCATCACTAATCAATATCCCAAATTACCTCTTCACACCAAAGGTGCTGTGCTAATTCTCATGGATCCCCTGTGTTTCATGCCCTTGGTGTCCTGTCATGCACTGGTAGTTTCAGCCTACAAGCTGGAGTGCAATATGCTTATGAGTAATAGCATCTTATTGGAGTGTAAAGATGTTCCTATTTCGCTGATTTATCCTGCACTTAAACTAATTCAAAATTCACTTACTTCAGAAGTACTGGAAGCAAAATGCTCTCTGTAAATAGCCTCGCTTTTCTAAACTGATATCGCTGAACGGGAAGATGGAATAACTCGCACTATCTATTTTCCCTCGGAGGGAGCATCTCTGTATTATTTTGACTGTTTTCCATAACGAGAGCTATAGTTGATTCTTCTCTAAGAGCGGCTCATGGGCTGGCAAGGACTATTTGACCTTTATAGCTGAGTCCTTAGAAACTCTGCTCAGGTGAAGCTGAAGTTTGTTTCAGCAGTGCCAGGCATCCACTCTGCTTCCAGTCCCCAGTCAGGGGTTCTGACTCACACAGTGCCCAAGAGCCAGCCCCAGCTTCCTTGCTTTGGCATTGTGGGGCCCTTCCCTGCCACGTCCTGAGCTCTGGGCAGGAGGCAGCTGTCTTTGCTTTGGGTCACTGCTCCAGTCTGGAGCCAGTCCAGGAGCTCCCCAAAATCCACCCTGGAGACCGGAGAGGTCCTGGGAGCTGAGTGCTGCAGCAGGGACAGCCTTGGCCCACGCTCGCCATCCCACCGGTGTCATTGGAGGAGGGACGGGAGGCACGGAGGGGTGACGAGGGCTGCTGGTGGTGGGCCATGTGTGCTGCCACCCGCTCCTGCTGCCACCCTCTCCTGCTGCCACAGCCCTGGGGGAGCCTGGGGAGGGCTGGCTCCTGGGGAACCCTGGTGTTCCCAGCCAGCGAGGATCCAGGAAGAGGAAGGCACAGGGAAGGGAAGCACAGCAGGGCAGGAGGGGTGAGTGCAGCCTGGCTGTGGCCCTGACAGCCCTGAGAGGAGGTGGTGTGGGCTATTCCCCGGGGTCGGTGTGCTGTAGCTGCAGGTAATGCCCTGGCCTGACACGTGGTGATACCAGCTTGCCCAGTCAGTCCCTTGGCACACAGCAGGGGTTTTCTGCTCCCAAATGAAGTCGAATGTTTTACGTGAGACAGTTCTACCTGGAACTCACTCCTGCAGCTGGACTGGATCACAGGCTGAATACATTTGCTGTGTTCTCACAGTGGGGGACAAGCTTAGGCTGCAGGATTCATCAGAGAGGGCTGCATGTAGCAAAATGGTCCTTTTCTTCATCCCTCAATGTTCTGTCCTCCAGAGCAGGACTGCTCCACCCCTGACAGCTAGGGGATGGGAAATGTCATCTCCAGGGAATACTTCCAGAGGCAGATTCAATCCCGAGTAAAATAGTTCAAAATCCTGAAAGAAAGAGTCCCTCAGCAGTCAATAGAGCAGAGCCCTGCCGAGGAGGTGGCATGGGTGTTTCCAAAGAATAAATCTTAGCGGGAGCCCACTGGATATCTCGTTACCAGGCAGAGTGATAAATTAGGCAGCTCAGGGAAGAGCTACAGAAATGATGAGGGAGGTGGAGGATCCATCTAATGAGCAGGGATTAAATTACTGAAATTGGCAGGGCTTGTCTGAGTGGCAGGTGAGGAGGGAGGAGGCACTGTACAGGAAAAGGGAGGGATGAGAGGGAAGAATGATTTACAGGGACTCACACTGGGCATTGCTGCTTCCAGCAGAGGGTTGTACTGACTGTCTTTGCTCCATGGTCCAAGGAGGCCATGTGACGGAGAGGAAGAAGGAGAGGAAGAGGGAGAGCACCTCAGCTGGTAGGACTCTGGAGGACAGCCAGCTAACAGCCATGTTCAGCGTGGCTTTGTCATGTCATTCTGTCGTGCAATCAATGAAGGGCTGCCTGTGCAAGCCCTGGTCCTCAGTCTGCAAGAGCTGAGATTAGAGTGGGAGATTATCTCCTGATCCTGTGCAGATAGAGCCACTCACCTACTTAGGACGATGAGTACATGACAGATGGGGTGGGTCCCACATTGCCCTTCCTGTGGGGAGAGCAGCCTGTCCCGTGCTCGGTGGGACCGAGGGCCTGGCAGGGAACTGGAAGCTCAGACCTGGCTTGCAGAGCTGCTGGGGAGCTCTGACCTGGAGGTGCAGCTCCCCTCAGGGGGACACTGCTGGGGCTGTCCCTGGGGGTGCTGGCTGTCCCAGGCTGGGCTCACTGAGTGAGGTGCTACAGCCTCTGTGTTTCTCCATTCACATCTCCCCTGGGAGAGGCAAGGCTGGCTCTCCCCAGCATCACAGGGTTCTAGGTGGGCAGTGATTGTAGGAAAAGCAAGGGGAAGAGGGATAGTCCCAGCACTGCAAGGTGAGATTTGGAGGGAGCAGATCTGTAATGCAGGTGTTCAGCAGCTGGAAGGAAAATTCCTGGTTTCAATATTTTCTTGACCATCCTACAGGCTGGCTTGTCAAAACAGTGACAGCAGAAACCAGAGAGCTGAAGCTCTTTCATCCTCCCTGTTCACCACAGCTGCTTCCATTGCAGGTACAGTGGCAGCCAGGGACCTCTGGCACCTCTGACTGTGCAGACAGACTTCAAGGGCTGGTGGGACCCTGAGGGGCCATCTAGTTTGTCCCTGTGTCACCTGTGAGTGCCCCTTGTCTCACCTCGTCCTTTGCCTCTGCCAGCACACACCTTTCAGGCTGACTGGCTTTCCCTCTGGCTCCACTTTCAGGATTATTCATTGGACAAATCATGTCCTACAGCATATTTGTGGTACATGCTCTTTTCCAAGTCTAAGAGCTGTTCTCTTTTTTATGACAACTGTGAATGGCACATGAGTCAAACAGCAGGTTTGGCACACGAGCAGGTTGCCCAGAGATGTCTTCTTCTACCTTTGGTTAATTTTAGGCCAACAAGATGAATGTGCATTCCCAGGCTGTGCAGTTTAGATCACAGGAGCTCCTGCTAACAGCCATCAGAATAACCAACGATTCCAAACCCGAAGTTGTTTCAATGAATGGGAAAATGCCTTGGCAGTGTGGAATGCCACTGCAAAACATCTTGAGAGCCTTCTTGGACTGGAGATTAAATGTCATTGCAGTTGTACTGTTTATTTGCTATTCAGTACATTTATATTTACACTTATATTTATAAATATATAAAATATATATTTATATATTTATAAATATATAAATTATATAAATTTATAAATATATAAATTATATAAAAATAAATATTTATATTTATATTTACAAATTTCATTCATTCCCTGAAGGAGGTAGAGCACCGTGTGCATTAATCTACCTCTTTCCAAGGTGTTTCATTGCTTCTGTTGGCAAGCAAATAATGAGGAGGAATTATGGGAGGTTAACCTCTGAAGTTGCCTGAAAAATATATTCCTAGTGTTTGTAAAAGTCAGGAAATCGAGGTGTTAATCTCTGGAATTTACTCCTTAGCAGAAACAACAATGGGGATATTGACATGTAGAGATTCTCAGGCCAAAAACTCTCCTGCAGGGACCACATCCCAGCTCACAGCTGGGCCCAGCGAGACCTGTTCTTGATAAAGACTTCCAGTCACAGTGTAAAGCCTTCCAAGAGAGATGTTCCACCATATTCCTTTACAAATTATTACAAAGGGACATTCCTGTCCTTGTTAAAGTACACCCTTTTCACTGCACTCAAATGAGTCTAATTCCAGCTTCCCTTCCATGGGTCCTGTTAAGTCTTTAATAGATTAAAGGGCCCTTTCCTGTTAGAGGGCTCCTGCTCTGATCGGTGCTCGTGAATGACAACAGGAACATGGAACTGGAAGGGACATCTTGCGACATCAAAACCCATTTCCCTGCAATTGCTGGCAACCATGTTATAAAGTTCATTTCAAATTCAATCTTAAAACAAATTGCATGCCTTGCCCCCAACACTCCTTTCAGGAATCTGTTCCAGAACAACGTTCCTCCCATTGTTAGAAACCATCTGATTTCCAGCCAAAATGTGTTTGTGCCAACTCACACCTCTTAGTTTTTGTGCCAGCGCTGCCTGTTATCCAAGGCCATTTTCCTCCTTCTTTGGTGCTCATCTGTCTGTGCATTCAGAGAGCAGGGACACACACCACAGCCCATCTGTCACTTGGCCAAATATATCCAGGTCCCCTCAGACTGGCTCCTCAGTCTGTAGGTGGCCTCACAGTCTGACTCTGCCCCTGGTTCTCTCTCAGTTTCTGTTCCTGGAGCAATGGTGCTGAGAATGCTGGAGTGGATGATTCCATGTCTAAGCAGTGAATGAGCCAACCCTCAATCATCTTTGCCTTGGAGTTCTGCTTCCTCTCTTGAGTGAGGTCACCAGCCCTTGCACAGCACCAGCCAGGGCAAGAGCCTTGTGCTGCTCGAGGTGCAGCAACACCTCCAAAAGGGCTTCCCAGTCTATTACACGTGAAACAAGGCTCTAACTGGAGACCAGTCTTCAGGATGTGCAGTCAGACCCTGCCAGCTGCCTCCCGTGACTTACTGTCACATGTCCCCATAACCAAGATTCTGGGAGAAATCTCAGCACGGCTGTCCCTGTGGAGACAAGACCATCACAGGCGTGTCCTCCAGCCTGGGACGGCCACAAGTCCCTCCAAATGATGGGAACTTCGAAGAAATTGCACACAAGGAGAGGCTGCTCCATGGCCACCCATGAGAGAGTTCATCCCATGTTCTCAAAATCAGCAGCTCTTGATCTCTGCCAAAATGTGGGGCATGAAGTGGTGATCCAGTCAAACAAGCTGCCTGCCCTGGCAGTTGCCAGTCAGCCTTGCTAGACTGCCCACTTGCTGCTTGCTTGGGAAGCACTTCCACTGCTAATTGATGTGCCTGGGGGGGCAGGTATGCAGGGTAAATACAGAAGCCTTTAAGAGCAGAACTGTCAAATAAAGTGTTACACTCCATCAGCTCCTATTGCATCCGCTGGCGGAACAGCACCAGCCGCTTGGATAACACTCAGATCTGCTCATGGATGCGTTTGACATCTGTGCAGGAGAAATACACGCTCCTTGATGAATCAGGAGCCGGAGCCTAGCAGCAGGCATTTAAGGCTGAACCATTTGTTTTAGATGGCTTTACATTCTGGTTATAAAATTTCCTCTGGGCTGGAAGCTGGTGCCCGAGAAGAAATTGTCTCTCTGTTCTGTGTGGTTTGCTGTAAATCCCATTAGTCTCCTGTGCAGCACATCACAGGAGAAGAGCCACAGGGATGTCAAGCCAGGGCATTCTGCTAAGCACTGCAGTTTGGGTGTGTGCTCAGTGTCTGAAAGACCAAAACACTGTGACTTCATTAAATGGGGCCTGGTTTGAGGTTTGTTGTATATTTTTGGAACTGAAAACTGTTTCAGTTTGGGTTGGGGGTTTTGGTCTGATATTGAGAAGCTCAAGAGGAGGCTTGTGGCTGCCAGCAGGTTCTCTGTGGGTTCTCCAATTTGGAATAAATGTATGTCCATGTATGAGAAGGATTCATCTCTGAAGGTAGATCTGTACATACTAGAAAAGTTATATGAGAGGCCACGTGTATGAGTTAAGCAGAGCAGCCAAACAAACCCGCTCTGCCCAGGGCTTCCTGAGAGCATAATCTGTCCCCCATCCTGCAGTGGGACCCACACTGCACCTACTGGGGTTCTCATTTAAGGTTCAGGTCGGATTTCTGAATTTGCAATAGCCTTGCTGTGGGCTCAGGCTGCCCAGGGCAGGGGCTGTGTCCCTCCTGCTGGGCTCTGCAGTGCCTGAGGGGACCCCCAGGCCAAGCACTGCCACCCAGGCACGGCTGTGCGGCTCCTCCAGCAACAGGGTGGGACACTGCGAGTGGGACGCTCCAAGTGGGGACGTGAGGCTTTGCATCTGTCAGTTCGAGTTAGTCCCCAAACATTCACATTACAGTAATGCAGTTGAAAAGGAAACCGCAAGCTATAGAAAATGACTTACAGGACACAAGACACTGCATTTCAGAGGTCTCATGTGTGCCATAAAAAATATATTATGAAGGAATAATCTCCATCAGAACTGAAGCTGCACAGAGAGAACACATGTCCAGCTGAGAGCAGCATTGAGCTTCTGTTCATTATGGGAAACGTTGGTGCTCTTCCTCTTTTTCCATGAATACATTTCTCGGCTCTGGGTAGCTACTTAATATTGGCACTTCATTTTTGTTTCCAAATGTTGCTTTTGCCATGAGACCGAGTGTAGCTGAGACTCCAAAGGCATGTTGCTGTGGTGGAGCTGGCAGTCCTGAGGGATTTGGGTCAGGTGAAGAGTAAAGTCAGGGCTCTGACTTTTAGGCAAGAAAACTGCCAGATCTTCAAGGAGTTAGTTGGTGTGACCGCTGGGAAACTGTCCCCAAGGTACAAGGAGCAAAGCAGACCTGGCAGACCTGAGGTGGGACCTGCTGGTCAAACTGGAGGGCAGGAAGGAAATGGACAGGCAGTGGAAGCAGGGACAGGTATCCTGGGAAAAGTAGAGGGACACCGTTCAGTTGTGTAGAGATAGAGGCAGGAAGGCCCAGGCGCAGCTGGAGCTGAGCTTGGCAAGGGACACTGAGAATAACAAGAAGCACTTATACAGCTGAAAAAAGGAGGTCAAAGAAAGAAGTGACAGGACAAAGGGGAATGGCTTCACACTGACAGAGGACAGGGTTAGATGGGATATTGGGAAGAAATTCTTCCCTGTGAGGGTGGTGAGGCACACATTGCCAGATAAGCTGTAGCTGCCCCATCCCTGGAAGTGTTCAAGGCCTGGTTAGACGGGGCTTGGAGGAACTGGGGATAGAGGAAGATGTCCTTCCCCATATGAGGGATAGGAGAAAGCTGAGAGACACTAACACGTTTCTTCCCCTCACAGAATCCTTCCTAAAGCCAAAGCTGAGAATTGGAGGTGGAAAGTGACAAAACATGGAGATGGGAACAGTGGTGGCTGTTCCAGAAAAACTGTGAGGAGCGAGCCTGTCAGCCCCAGCCTGCTCCACCGAGGCTGGGGACAGTGTTCCTAGAAGAGCAGTGTACGAGGGTGTAACTGCCCTCATCTACTAGTGCAGGTCTTGGCACCTAAACTATGAACCCTCCATGCTGCAAATGAAGTTCCTGCCTGCCCCTGCCTATGGTCTGCCACTTCTCCTCAGGCTCCCAGGAGACAGCCAGCCGCCCTAAGAAACTGTCCCCTCTGCCCAAGATCCCCATAGGGCCAGAGCCAAAAGACCTGGGCCCTGCTGCATGGGGCTGCCCCAGAGGACCTGTCGGGATGTTCCTCTCTGGGGAGCTGGCGGCTCTGGGCAGGAGCCATGGGCTGGGAACTGAACGGACTTTGGGGGAGGCGGAGGGGACCAGGCTGGGACAAGGTGCCAAGGATCTGTGGTGTCGTGGTGTCCGCGCCCTCCCTGTGCCGTGAGTGCTGACACGGGTGGATGCGGCACGGCGGGTGGGTCTGGGGAGCAGATGGGGCGGGCTGGGTGTGGGGTGCTGGGGGCTGTTCCCAGCAAACCGGGTGGGCCAGCGGGCCTGAGGCAGCGCGGCCATCCCGACCGGGGGGCTCCGGGCTGCCCCGTCCCTGGCCGCGGTGCTGACCGGCCGCTGCCCCGGGCAGGGCCCGCCCCGGGCCGGCGCGCTCCCCGCGCTCTCGGCGGCGGGGCGGGGGCGGGCCGGGCCCTCCCCGCGCCGGGAACGCGCTCCCGCCTCCCACCCGGCTCAAAGTTTCGCGGCAGGAACTCGGGCGGCAACAGTGCGGAGCCGGCAGCACCGGAGCGCGGGAGCGTCGAGCCCAGGTGCCCCGGTGCCCGGCGGGGGCCGGCGGTGACCGTGCCATGCGGGCCCCCCCCCCACCGGCGGCGGCGGGGCGGGCGGGCAGCGGCGCCCCATGCGGCTGGGGCGGCCGGGCGGCGGCTGACACCATGTGCGCCCGGTGCCCGGGGCGAGGAGCGGGGAGCAGCTATGTCCCCCCCCGCCCAGCCGGGGGTGCCGGTCGGGCGCGGCTCTAAGGGGCCGCCGGCGCGGAAGCTTCTCTGCATGTGCAGCCTCTCCCTCTGCCTCACCTACCTGTGCTACAGCCTGATGGGGGGCACCGGTCCGGCCGCCCTGCGCTCTCCCGCAGCCCTTCCCGGCACGGCGGCTCCGCGTTCCCCCGCCGCCCTTCTCGGCACGGCGGCTCCGCGTTCTCCCACCGCCCTTCCCGGCACGGCGGCCCCCGGGGCCCCGCGTTCCCCCGCCGCGCATCCCGGCACGGCGGCTCCGCGTTCCCCCGCAAACCTGCCGGGCAGCCCCAGCGACCCGGCCCCCTCCGCCGCTCCGGCCTCCAACAGCAGCGGGGAAGAGGCGGCGGGCGCCTGGCTGCGATCGCCGCTGGCCCCCGGGGAGGTGATCACGGCGCAGAGCGGAGCCTTCGAGAGGGACCCGCAGGAGTCGAGCACCACGGACGAGGAGCTGAGCCGGGCCGGCAGCCCGGGCAGCCGCGGCGGCAGCAGCAGCACCACGCCGGACTACGGGGAGAAGCGGCTGCCGCAAGCCCTCATCATCGGGGTGAAGAAGGGGGGGACGCGGGCGCTGCTGGAGGCCATCCGGGCACACCCCGACGTGCGGGCCGTGGGTACCGAGCCCCACTTCTTCGACAGGAACTACGAGAAGGGGCTGGAGTGGTACAGGTGAGGGCGGGCGACCCGCGGCTGGGGGGAGGAATGTGCGTCCGTGCGGGGCGGGGGGAGCCTCCTGAGGGGTCCCGGGGGTCTCCGAGGGCCGGGGGGTGTCCTCGTTTCCGACCCGAACGGCCCCTGGACGCGGCTGGGCGTTGGGACCCGGGGCGAAGCGCAAGTCCCGGGACCCCCGCGTGAGTACCGGACCCGGCGGGTGCGGAGCCCAGGGCCGAGCCCGCTTCTGGGGCAGGCGGGAGGTCACCGGGGGCCGCACCTGGCAGCGGTGGTGACTGAAGATGCATTGTTCTGGTGGGAAGGCAGAAAATGTGTAAAAACATCCCGCTCGGTTACTCAGAATGCTTAAGCAGACTGTAGCGGTTCAGCTGCACTTGGTGTAAAACACGTCTAAATAGGTCAGTAATTAATAATTACTGAAATAAACAAGAGTGCAAGTTGCTCCAGGTGCTGCTAGGATGAAGGGAAGAAGGATGCTGTTTTCATGCGAGTGCAGGCTTCGCTTAGCAAATCAGGTTTACTCTTTAATCAACAAGTTCTACATCGGGAAGTTTTTTCCATTGACAATATCTAATTCTGTTTGGGAAGAAGTCTAAATATTGTTGTCTGATGTTGGGTAACGTTTTAAGGGAATTTTATGCTAGAAGTCCTGGTTGTTAGAAAACACTGGACTGCGGTAAGGAAGCCTTAAGTGCCTCGGCAGGTTTAGCAAATCAATGGATTGCGATGTCTCAGTGTTTCTCTCTAAAAATCTCTGAGAAGAATGCAGCACATCAGTGGAACTTGCAAATTCCCAGTAGCTCTGTAGTTCACGGTTCCAAGCAACCCATACTGGTTCTTGACAAGAAGTGGTCTGTGGCTGAGCTGCTGAACTTTTTGTTGTTCTTGGTACAGCAGCTGCCTCGCTGCTCTGAAAATAAAGGAAAAAATAATGAGAGACAGCAAGTTAGTTACTGCCTGGATTATCTGGTCACGCTTTATTGCAATAGAGTACACGGTCTTCGTGTCAGGGGTATTTAAATGAGAGGAGCTCCAAGCAGTTTTCTGTGGCAATTGTGGAAGCAAAGTCATCATAATGCTTGGTGTGGCATCCACTTGGTTCTGTGTGATTTTCTGTAGGGATTCTGACAGAGTGGACATCAGCACTGAGAAAGTGTAGTTGTCCATGAGAGTGTTTTCAGTGTGCTGCACCAATGGGGGGAAGGAATAAAGGGCTGGCTGTGCTTGTTTATAAATATAGTTTTAAGTATGTGTTTATAAATATAGTTTATATATGTAAATATATGTTTATAAATATAGTTTATAAATATGTGTTTATAAATATAGTTTCAGACACAGTATTTTATTGTACTGAATTTTCTTGCAGGAAAGGCTTATCTTGAAATATAAGTTTAGCAACTTGGTAGAAGATGATAGAAAGGACAAAAAGGTTTGGTTTTATTCAGAACAGGGAGAAGATGATCAAGCACTGAATATGGTGAGCAGCTGCTTTTTCATTTTAAAGTCACGCTATAAGAAAAGGGCTAGTGAGTGTGTGTAACTTCTCTCATGGAGTAAGAGGCACACACAGGTTTTCATTTGCAAAGTGTAGTTTAGTGTTTTCTATTCATGCATCAGCTCTCTGGTTTGTGCAGCTCATTCCTAGCTCTGGAGCTGTGGTGCACTGGGGAAGAGGTGGGAGAAGAGCACGTTGTGTCAGAGCTGTGTGAGAGGGTCTGGACAGAGGAGGCTGGTGGGGTGCTCTGGGTGTGGGATAAAGAAATGACACTTCTGCTCCATTGCCATTGTGGCCCTGAGGATGTGCCCTGGCTGCCTGATCTACAGCCATCTTTACAGCTGCCCAACCCAAACATGCACTTCTACCCCCTCCTTCCAAGAGTGTTCAGCCTTGCAGGGGCAGGGTACTGCTAGTGGTTCACACTTCAGTGGCACCCACAGCTTCCCTGCTGCTGTGCCAGTGCTGGGCTGTTGTCACAGACCAGCTTGGTGCCATACAAACACAAACAAAGAACAGGGGAAGATCGCTGTCCAAGCCAGCAGCTGTTTCTTCCTGACCTTCTCTGAGATTACCTGATTGAGTGCACCAGGAAGCTGATGGCTTGCAGCTGTGCCCCAGGTAGAGTAATTGGAGATTTTTCCTATGCACAGAAATGTCACTGTTCTTTGAGCAAAGAAGCAACTATTGAAGTGTTTATACCAGCATCTCCTTACAGTGACTTCTATCACTTGTTTATATTTTGCATATAGGACTTCTTTTGATGCATTATAAACTCTGAGCTTTTAGTACTGTAAGGTTTTTTCTTATATAGTGAAATAGGGGAATGGCAGACCCTTGGGGTTCCTTGCTTTGTGGCTCAGTCCCAAGAGCATCCCCTAGCCTGGCAGAGCAGGAGGGAAGGGAAGCACTTTCTCCACCTATAAAATGGAGTTGGCACCAGGACACTGCCGTTTCTTTGTGCTTGCCCCGTGCCACATTATGTCTTTGCTGCCTTGAGATTGGTCAGCCCTAAGCGCTGCAGGTCCCTGGTCCAGGATCTCAGCCAGGACAGTGTCAGAAGCTGGAGTTGCTGCAAACACTGTGGGACAGGGTGGCGTGGTGGGGATGCTGCTTCGTGCTGCTGGGGCAGGGCGGCTTGTCAGGATGGCAGCTCCACACTGCCTGGTAAACTGTAGGGAAAGTTGAAGGTTTGGCTGCTGTCTGCAGTGGCTGTAGCTCAGCAGCCAAAGTTCATGTGGCAATTGCAAACGTAGGTCTTCCCATGCACATACTGGTGTGAACTGAACTGAGACTTGATTAGTTATTGTTACTCTGCCAGAATTGTTTGTGTGGTGGCAATTTGTGATTTTGTCCATCCTGATGGTGGGCTGTCTGAAGGACAAGTTCCATGGTACAGCTTTCCTTCATGGCACCCAATCCCCCCTTGTACTTTAACTTGATAAATGTCTTCACTTGCCTTTTCCCCCCTAATGCACAATGTACCTGACTGCCCTCAAACAGTGCCAAAGCGGAGTAGGAAGAGACTTTAAACCTTTCCCTTTGTTAGCAGTGTGATCACACCTCTCTGTGGTGTGTGTGCCACTTGCATATCTTCATCTCTCTTTCTTAAGCACGGGACACTGATTCCTGGCAGTAAATATTACCTTTGGTGATGAACTTCGACTTCATCCCTTATATATGCTAGAGCTCAGCCTTGCTGTGGCAAGGAGCAGGGCTCTGCTGTTCCCTTGGAAATCATTCTCTTCTTTCACCTGCTCCTTCCTTCTAACCTGCAGGATATGCTGTCCTTCCCTGCAGGAGCTGCTGCTGATTTTTAGCCAGTGTCTGAGTGTTCCCCTGCTCCCTCATGTGCCCAAGCACAGGGTGACCCCCTGCATAGCCCCAGTGACCAGGCTGGACTTCAGGAGTTTGCTCTCCCCAGCATGGTGCTCATGCCTCAGTGGGCTCTGCCCCAAGCCATCCTGCATTTGGAAAAGCACTGGGAGCCTTTCTGAGAGCACAACAAGGACGGTAGAGTGACAGGGAAGCCTCTGAGCCCAGGGAATTGAGGTTACATCCACAAATGCTTGTTACCAGCATAGACAGATGCAGCATCTGGGACGTGACCAAGTTCCCTGTCTGGGTGTGGATCAAGGGTGCACAAACATGAAAGGATGGTGTGGATCATGGGAACTACAAACTGCCTGCAGTGTCTGACAACTGGACAGGTTGTCCCTTTGTGCTGCTGGAGGTCTTGGTTTGGTGTCATGGAGACTGAGTACCAGGGGACTGGGCAGGGGTCTGTGGAGGAGCCCTGGTGTCAGTGTGGTCCCAGTGGCTTTGTGTGACTGGAGAAGAAGGGGAGGCGATCCTGAGGCTCTGCTCGGTGGCCACGCTGCCCTGTGCCAGCACTGTCAGTGGTGGGATGGGATCACCTGTGCAGATGCTGACACCTCAGGATGCTCAGATGCTGCTGGTGACTGGCCTGGGGGTGCTGGGAGAGAAACACTGCGGGTGGCTGTGTGAAGGGAATGGGGACTTCAAGCACCGGCATGGTGGGGCTTTAGCTGGGTCTTTCTGCTGGTGCGAATCACCAGCACAGGAGAGCTCAGCACTTCTGTACCCCAGAGACCCTCTGAGCTGAGTGGAACATCCCAAGAGTTCCCAGTCCACCATCCCCAGCTGCCTGAGGGCTCAGCACAGTGAGGAGGTTCGGTTTCCCTTCATGCTTTCAAGGCTAACTCCACATCCTGCCTTTAGCAGAAAAACTGGGGATTTGTATCAGTGTTTTTAAAACAAACTTGCAGTTTTAAGATGAGTGTGATCTCCGTGACGCAAAGAGAACACTTGATGGTGGAGAGCTAAAATTGAGGAGTTTTAAAGTTCACTGATTGGAAGAGTTGAATTGTTTGTATACACACACACACACTGCTTTACTTCTTGCTTTCTCCTTGATGGAATCCTCACAGCGAGGCTGCAGCCTTGTCTGTGATTAGATCATGTTCCCCTCTTTGTCCTGGGGCTCCGGTGCTGTGCACTTGCATTAGCTGTGTGCATGGAGTGGCCCTGCTGCAGCAGAAGTCATCGTGATAGGCAGCAGAATGGTTTGCATGTCTGATGCTATTTGCACTGGCTGTCTGGGTTTTTCAGAGCATTCTCCCAAGCAGTTAGGCCTTTGTGTTATTTGGCGAGCTGTTGCTCTCATACAAATAATGAATAATGCCATGACAGGGAGCTCTTCGGTTCCAAGGAGCTGTTGACTGTCCACAGAGATGGATGGTGCTCCCAGTCACATCTTGTCTTGTCCCTATGGGGGAAGCAGCTGTTGTGCGTGGTTATCACTGCCATGGGCCCTGTTCCCCACAGGGCCGTCTCACCTCCCTTCCTCTGCTGACCTGCAGTCTGGGCCAGTAGGTCTGTTGCTGCATGCACAGGGATGGATGATCCAGCCTTGGAGCACCAGGTTCTTTCCTCCATGGCTGCTGACAGTAATGGTGGTGGCTGTGTCTGTGGATGTGTGCTGGGACCCCCCTGCAGCATCCCCTAACAGCTGTTGGCCACAACAGCTTGGGGCTGTTTCAGCCTGGTCCCACACAGCGTCACCTTGCTGTGAGCTGTAATTGTGTTGCTGTGTTGCCTGTGCCACTCTGATCGGCTCAGGGCATTCAGGAAATCAACCCCCTTCCATCAGTGCTGTGAGCCTGTGCTGGCAGCTCAGCGGGAACACCGACAGCGGGCGGATGGAATGGGGTCTGCTGCTTCCCACGGGCACTGCTGCAGAGCCTGGGAACCGCTGTGTTTCTCAGCAAAAGGCCTTCCCAGAGTGTTGTACCTGCCACATTTCGGGTAACTTAGGGAAAGTGTATTGATTTTGTTTCTGGGCCCTGCTGTGAGTTGGCTTTTGCTGAAATGTGGTGACTCAGCTGCCTCTCTCCTCTGTGGATCCAGTGCATTGGATTTATCCTGGGCTGAGGGCTGTACGAGTATTTCCGTGTAACACCTCTTTTAACACCTTCTCTCCTTCACCTTTCCCAAGCCTTTAGTCTGGGTTCAATCCTGCATGTGCACTGCTTTCTCTAGCTCAGGGCTTCCCTGCAGAGCAAGTACATGCCTGCAGCACTGACCTCCCCATACATGCCTGGGTCAGCTCTGGGCAAGGGACTGCAAGCAGGGGTCAGGTGCTTTGCTGGTTGGCCTCGTGTTTCCCCCAGCTGGGGACTGGAGAGAGGCCACTCCAGCATCAGGCATGGATTTTTTTTTTTCTGCACCCAGAGCAATTGGAGTGAATCCTCTGCATGCCAGAGCTTTAGTCTCCTAGCTCTGCCCCTGCCCTGTGTTCTAAACCAGAGGAACCCACCCAGCACCCTTCCTGGGCAGCAGTTGTCTCCCTTCTTTCTGTTCTGTTTCAGCTAAAGGAATGGGGTGCAGGAATGAATTGGGTCTCTTTGCAGTGTTTTATCACCTGATGCTGGTTATTCACGGGCTGCTCAGTTGTAGCTGTGGGAAGGGCAGCTGCTCTCAGCACCCCCAGCCCCTGTGCACTGCATTGGCTTTTCCTGTAAGGACATCAAGGGAAGTGCCAGGGCCAGTGCGCTGGCAGGAGGGTTCTGGACCTGCTGCAGGGCTGGTCACTGCTTCTGCCTCTGTCTGAAATGTGTTTGCAGGTGACTGTGGGCACAAGGTGCAAAAGAAGGGTGGCAGCAGGAAGGGGAGGCAGCGTGGCACGTGCTGTGCCCCTTGGCAGCCCCTGGGCACTGGCTCCAACCAGGCCTGGCAGGGAGGTGTCCAGCCCTGCTCCCTCAGCAGACTGCAGGGGTGGTGACAAGGGTCATGTCCCACCACCCTGCACAGCTGGGCCCTGCCCTGCTTACACTCTGACCCAGGCTGTGCAGGGAGCCTGTGAACAGGAGCAGCCCCACTGCTCCCTTGGGAAGGTTACAGACACAGGGCTCATCACAGCAGCCATGCACGCTGGGGATGCCTCTTCCAATAACTGTTGGAGCATCCTTTGGAGCGTGTAGGGAACTGGCACGTGTCACCAGCCCTGAAATCATCTAACTGTTGCACTGTAGTCTCAGGAACAGCCTTTCTCTAGGATTTTGTTCAATAACCCACTGAGTAAACACTCTGGTGCTTTGCTGATAACGGTTGAAGTGTTATTTGTGATGTCAAAGTTTGTGAGCTTTGCACTCTGAGTGCAGTACCGTTCACATGTGTAGAGTTACAAAAAACTGAAAATAGGCCTGAGTAAAAACAGTCCCTTGGAGAAGCAAAAGGGGAAGAGGCAGGTGGTTGCATTCACGGCTTTGAATGATGCGCCTGACCCCTGCATATGCTCCTTGCTTCAGTGAGGCTCACTCTGCTCCATGTGGAGCCCAGACTAGCAAGGAAGGAACAACAGGTTCTCAGAGAGAGTTATGGGTGAAGGCTTTCGATTTTCAAAGTCAAAATCCCAACACAAATTGGTGGCACCTTGTATCGACAAAGGTCAGAGTCTTTTGCTTTTCATGGGTTTCTCTTACCTCTTGTTGTCATGGGGACTCCTTTTCCCTGAGTCGTTATTTCATGCACTTCAGCAGAAATTTTATTGCTTTGGGGGCTGGAGCGGCTCGTGTGGGACATTTCTCACTGCTTGGGGTGTGATACCCAGAGGTAATTTCTTTCAAATGATTTTTCCTTGAAGTGGTTTCAATGAATTGCAGAGGGTACAAGGGTATGAGCATGAATGAATGGTTAAAATGTTCGTACGGAGTCCAGGTGAGGAACCTGCATGATCAAGCTTTCCAGAGCATCCAGTGTGGATATTGTAATTTCCCTGTTGTGTGCATGTGGGCAGCATTTCATTTTAGCCTTTTTATCCACTTATTAAAAAGTATTGTTTAGAGTTGGAGATGCTTTAAATTGGTTTCCCCTATGTTTGAAGAAGTTTAAAAGAAACCCCTTTTCAGTCCCAGTGAGAAATTCCTGTTTAGATCAAAGGTGCATGGGGGGGTTGGCCAGGCAGGACTGGGCCTTGATCCCACCAGGAGCAGCTCCTGTCCCTGGACACAGCCAAGCTGCTCCCCAGACCCTGCTGCACGTGTGATGGCACGTGGGCACCGCTTCCCTCCTTTGTTATTTAGGTAGCTGCTGTCTCCAAGCTGAAGGAGAGTGTTTAAAAGCCAAATATTGAAGGCTGGGGAAAGGATTCATACTTATGAAAAAGAAGAAGAAAAAAGCCAAAAAAAGCCCCTCTAAAACCCCTCCAACCTGTTTTATCCAATCTCCCATTTCCGGCCCCAGAGTCAACACACCGATTTAGTAAGTGTTGCAAGGCACAGTATTTCCCCCCTTGTCATATTATACATCCAAGCATCAGCGATGGATAATAAACTTGCTCTTTATGGCTTTAACATTTCATTTGCTAGTCACATTTTATGTAAATGAAGGTATTTACCTTGACAAGCTCTCCTGTAAAGTACAGTACTTCTTTAAAGAATATATTTGGTAATATAAACAGGCCAAATGCTGAAGGTGGATGCAAAATTCACAATTGATTTCTATAGCTGAATAAGATCCTCCCAAAATATACTGGCAGTTGTCTGCTCCAATCTCATCAGTGCTTGGAGAAACTGAGGCAGGGGGACCTGGGGGAATAGGAAATAGTAAAGGGACATCAGTTATAGGCACCGACCTACTGAACAGAACTGACTTTGGATAAAAATAAATCCATCTGCCAGACTTTATTTTGTATTATAGAGATTGCTGTAACACATTTCAAGCCAAAATCTGATTTCCATTCCCTCCAGAGCTGGGCTGGACTGGAGTTTGCCCCCTCCTTTATTAAGAGGAGTCATTTTGGATCTGAGCAGAGCAGTGCTGCTGGGGCAGCCTAAATCTGCAGCTCTCCTTTGTTTTAGAGTGTATCTCCTTTCATCTTTCATTGAGATGGATTCAATGATATTCTATACTTTCTATTAGTGTTCATCCACATCTGCAAATAACTTTATTTCGGCCTCAGCTCTGCCCTTTCTGTATTTGCTCTTGATGGACATTCACAAAGCTGAGCTGTGAGGACGCTCACAGGAAGCCGACATCAGGGTGAGGAGTTGAACTGTGTTTGGATTCAGCAGCCAACAACTGGAGCTGCCATACCCAGCCAGGGAGGAGACAAACCCACCCAACCTGTGTGATGCCAGCATGGGAATGGGCCAGTCCCAGAGGCTTTGGGCCTCCTCCAGGTGCCCCTGCACCCTGGGGGGCTCCCCTGTCCATGGCCCACCCCTGAGCCCCAGACGAGTGGGAAGAGGTCACCTCCTGGCTCAGCCCTGGGTGAAAGGGACTGTGTCACGTGTGCAGGTGACAATCACTTGGCTCTGGTCCTGCTTGTTCAAGAACAAACTGACCCTTTTCCTTCCAAAGTGCTGACTCAAGAAATGCCAATGGCAGACCATGGATCATGAAGTCGTTGCTGCTGGAAGGTTTTGAAGTGGCCTTTGGTTCGTCCCTCCTTGGTCTTTCCCCCAAGGGAGCACCAGCATTGATCCAGCTGCCGGTTCCCTGCATTGTCAGCGCTTGCACCTCTGCACTCATTTCAGGGCTCTTTATTTGAACCCTGTTAATCCCAAATTACCAGCACCACCTGTGCTCCATGGCCCGGGGTGCCTGGAAAGACTGGTACTTCAGGAAAAGGCTCTGGGTACCCTAGGAAAGGGCTCTGCCTCCTCTACATGAGCTGTTCACATAGCACAGAAAGGCAAATCCACACTCAGGTGTGAACTGGAGGGGGTCTGGGGTGCTGGGCAGTGCAGTGGGGATGGCGCTTTTGTGCTGTGAGGGAGGATGTCAGCACTGTGGGCAGTGCTGGTGCTGAGCTATGCTGGAGGCAGGAGGGCATTACACCTGCCTGGGGCCCAGCAGCAGAGGGATGGCACTCAGCAGCATTCCTGCTCCCGGTCTCGTTAATGGCTCCCTCTGAAAAATTTACTATCTGGTGAAATGAGCAAACTCCAGGGCAGCCCAAGGCATCTGCTGCAGTTGCTGTTGTAACTGTGTGCATGACCTCCCAGGAGATGGGCCTGGCAGCCCCCAGCCACAGAGTGGAGGGGCACAGACTGAGGCTGCACAGCCTCCTGAGCTGGGGCAGCTGCTGCTCAGGCTGCTCATCCCGTGCTGCCATCGGAGGGAGGAGAGTGCAGGAGCTGTGCTGCTGGATCCGCTGCACACGTCTGTGTTACGAACAACAACGGCTCCTTACTCAGCTCCAAATCCTCTAGAAACTCCCCCAAAAATCAAAGCACTGTGGAAAAATGCCTGAGGCAACAACTTCATTGGTAAACTAAAGCATCTCGCTGAGAGTTTCGTAGACCTAGCAAATCATAATGCAATTTTCTATGCAAAAAGGGTTTATCTCTATCTAAATATTATTCTGCAGCGTTATTCATTGTAGGGAAGTTATTGCTCTCCTAGGTTAACTGATTGAACTTTGGAAATAGAGCTGCAAGCTTATCGTATAGACGGGAGCTTGACTTATTGCTCCTAAATTGTAGTGATATTGTTAGATGTGAGTAAAATATACACTCCATTAGAAAATATTAAAGTTTGTACCACTTTAGAATTAAAAAAGATTAAAAGAAGCATTTCTGAAGTCTAGCCCACCATGAAATTGAAGTTGATTTGGTATGTGAAATGTGTAATACAAATAGCCTAACAATTAACGACAAAGGAAGAGCTGGGATGGATTTATGGCTCAAACTATCCTGGATTTCATGAGGCTGGAGTGGCAGCAGGGGAAATGTGTTATTAGATCATTACAGGTTTTTCTGCTAGAGCCACTGCTGCTAAAGTTACAAAAAGGTGTTTTATTATTACTCTGTTCTCACATAAGATTCCAAAGCACTCTTGTCTTGGGATATGGTTGTCTCTGCGGGAAACAATCTACATCTCTGCTGCAGACCGGTTCCTTTGGAAAACCCGACCAGAAACTCCTCAGCCATTTTTTGCAGCAGGCAGTGGTGAAGTGCTTTCCCATGGCCAGGAGCTTGTTTGTTAGCGTGTGAGCTCAGAGCTGCTGGCTGCAGCGGAGCAGTGATGCAGGAGCAGCACCACGGCAGGTGCATCTCCTGCTGCCGAGTTTGGGGTCCCTTCCCCGGGGTGCCCTAGGCTGGTGCTTCCCACAGCAGCTTCCCCGCCCCTGCCGTGACCTGTATTAACTTTTTATGATGCTTAGAGCATGTTGTGGGCAGAGGGGAGCCTGAAGCTCTTTGCTGTGCCCAGAGGGTGGGGATTTGGGATGCTGGCATAGGGAGGGCTCGGTGGAGAGGTGGATTTCAGGGCTTTGACCTGTGGCTCTGTCTTCCAGGTGTGGGTGTTGGGGACCAGGAGGGAGCTGGGCACTGTATGTGCCCCCACTGGCACATCCAGGCAGCTCTGTTGTGCCTTCAGCTCTCTCTGAGGGGGATGAAAAGTAGTTTGAGGTGGGGCAGGGGGATTGGGTGTCTCCAGGACGCAGACTGGGGGCCTGTGGTGCAGTGGTGCCAGATGAAGGTTGTGTGGCCCTTGGGAGTGTAAACTGCATTTCAAATCCAGCTTTCTCCCCTTGCACTTCATGTGAGACTCATCTTGTACTGGTGCCTTTGTGCTGGAGCAAACAGTGCAGGATACGCATCTCCTCCTTCATTAATGGGATTTATATCCTTGGTGTTCCTTGCTGGATGACTTTGTATTATAATGAAGAACATGAGTGCTGCCTTAATTAAAATGCACCCCCCCCCATTAATATATATGTTGCCACTGAAAATTAAGGTTCACTGAAAACAGTGAGTTTAAAAGCTTGTGGCAGGTGTAACTGGTGGTGTGTGGAATGGGAGGTGATTTGGGGTGGAATGCCCCAGCTCAGCAACCTGGCCAAGCAGGACTGTGCTCAGCCTGCAGCGGGGATGGGAGGTCACAGTCGCCTTGCCAGCCCCCCTGCAGCAGGTACCTGCCTGCCTACCCTGGGGAGCCAGAATGCCCCAGGAGTGTCCACTGCTGCCTGTCCTGCACTCAGTGCCAGTGGAAACCTGCACTGGTCCTCGTGCCCACTGTTTTACTGGGGGTTTTTCTGTTTTACCAGGGAGGTGCAAAGCAGCTTTATGAACCAGAAATTTTTTTCCGTAATATTACTTAAAAAAAAAAATCTTATAAATGCAAACATTCTGAGCCTCTCTCTGAGCTGCATGTGCATTGCCATTGGCAGTATGATCAGTTATGAAGATATTTTGCATTCAAGGATTTGCAGTTTCCTGGTCCATGAATATTCAGGCTCCAGCTCGCCCTTTCTGTCTGTGCTCCGCGCCTACCCTTTCCATTCCTTCACTCCTTTTTTTTTCTTCCAGTGGATTCAATTAGTTCTATTTGCTGCTTTAGCAATAAAACAATTCCCTCTGTGGCATTAAAATGAGTTTCTTTCATTATTTCATTTGGCTTCTTGTTATATGTGGAAGGAAGGGAGGGAGCTGTGCTCTGTGCCCTGGCTCGCAGGGGCTGCCAAGCCAGGGAGGACATGGGATGTACTTGGGGCAGCATTAGGAATTAATGAAGGGCACTGCTGGCGCAGAGCCGCAGGAGCTGCGCTGACAGAGCTGCACTCAGAGCCCCCAGGAAAACCTGACTGATCCCAGAGACTTTCAGTGGGACTTTGGTGCCCGAGCCCTTGTAGCCTTCCATGTGCTGGGCTCCTGACCATATTCGAGTCCTCGGTCTGGTCAGTGGACCCACGGCCACAACCTGTGCATTAGCTGTTGGTAATGAAACCCGGGGGTTGAGCCCCGATTTGGTTTAGATAAGGCACAAGTCATTCTGAGTGGAAACGTCAATGAAATCTGCAGAATGGTTTGTGGAAGTGGCATGGCTGGCGCGTGGCAGTGGGGGCTGGAGCTGGTCAGGGGTCCTGGTCCCACATCCTCCCTAAGCAGAGCCCGGTGCAGTGTAAGGAAAGCACACGGGCTCTGTGAGAGCTGGGAGCAGCAGCGATCATGTGGACAGGGTGTACAAAGAATTACACGTAGTGCCAGCATGCTGTCGTCAGGCTGCTCTGGCAGCGCCCTTTCGGGGGGCTGCGATGGCACTGGGAGCGTGTAGTGCAGACAGACACATAAATCATGCTTGTTTCACACCATGCTAAACACAAATTGTATTAGTTACAACACTGAGGAGCATCTAAGTAGAGAAAAGAGAAAGGTGAGGTAGAAAGAGGAAACAAGATTCAAATCTAATTGCTTTTCCACCTGCGTTTCGCTGCTGCTTGGCTGGGACACGATGCCATGCAGCGGAGGGGAGCTGGCAGGGGTGGAAGGGGAGGCCACAGTGAAGTTTCACTGCCCCAGACAGCCAACACTGGTGTTGAAGGTCAGTGAGAGGAAACGTGGCTTTGTAGATTCAAATTTTTTTTTTTTTTTTAATTACTTTTCTCCCTCTTTCTGTGAGTGGAACAGGTTAAAACAGTTGTACTGGTTCCAATTCCTTTTTAATTCTGAGGTTAAATCTAGAACCAAATGAAAATTCCCAGGCTGGCAGAGAAGCTGCAGCCCTCTGGGACCTGAAAAGTGCCTGGATTTTTGGAGAGAGAGGTTTGCGCGTTGTATCTCCCCACATCTGAGCCCCTCTGCAGTGGGAAGCAAGTGACCATTGGTGCCACCTGCCTCCAGATAGAACTGCAGAATTGGATGGGGTGGGCACCTGCTGAGATATCCTTCGCCAGTGGGATGAGTTAGTGACAGCAGGTTTCAGCTGGACAAAGTAAAGGTGCTGAAAAAGGAAAGGTGTCTATTTGGGAAGGGAAACCATTTTAAAAGGAAGCAAAATTAGACCATACAGCGGGGTAAGTAGGACTGCAAGTTCCATAATTAATCACACCGTTGGAACTTGAAAAGGGAAATAAACACGATAAAAGGATTTGTCTGAATAGATTACAGGCAAATTGGGAAAAAAAAAAAAAAAGGAAGGGTCATCATGGCCTTGGGAATTGTGCTCTTCGGAAATCTTCAATCATCCTCACAATCAATTCTGCATTTCCTTAATAGCAGTGTGGAGCTGGGCACCACCTCGAATTAACTGCTACTTGCAAGCCAGACATTAAATGAAGTATTGAGTATTTGTCTCTCAACAATACGCTTGGAAATTGTTTATTTCCCTACTCATCTTCTGCAGTGTATTTTGGTGCTGTAACCCAAGCTGAAATCCAGCCTGCCTGAGGTGCCCAGTGCCCAGCCCTGCTGGCGCCTGCCCCCAGACCTGTAGCACAGGAGGATTTTCTCAGAAACTGCTTGTTTGTTTGCACAGACAATTACACCGGCTTTGCTATACAACGTGTGTTTCTCTGCAGCAAACAATCTGCTTTATGGGTTTTCCTAGGAAAATACCAGCTCACTATGCTCACTAATATGATTCAATTGTGTTGTGTTATCTGACCTTTAACGAACTTGCAATCTATAACAACATGGTTCTACAGCAAAGCCACTAGTAAAAGCCCTGGCTCCTGGGGAATTCCAGCTGCAAATAAGTGGAGCCCAAGTATGGAAGGAATAACAAGGCACTTTAACCCCTTGGCTGCTGGCATGCAGGGTGGGTCTCCATCCATGAACAAAGTGGTGTAGGGATATGTGGGACACAGTGGGGCCAGAAGGGGACCTGCTCTTGGCCTGCAGAGCCGTGGCAGGTTGGCTGTGCTGAGCAGGCAGGAGTGGGCTGTCTGTGCCCTCATCCCTCGTGTGCTGTGCTGGCAGCGGGGCGGTGCAGGCTGTGCTCTGCCTCCTTCGTGTGCGGTGCCACGGAAGTGATTAACGCTGCTGTCACTCCTGCCCACCCACTGCTCCCGTCTGTCCACTTCACTCCTGGCACCCTGCCACGTGTGGAGGCACCAGCAGCTCCATTATGGGTGGGACACCCTGCATGTGTTCCTTTGCCTTGCTGGTGGCACAGGGGTCGTGTCACTGCCAGTGTTGGCTCTGGGCTGCCCTTGGAGAGCATGGGACCGTCCTGATTTGGCACAGCACAGTCTCTGGCCCTCCCTTCTCCCTTCCTGTCTGCCAGGGCCCTGGGGAGACACAGCACTGTAACCCGTTGATTCCACAGCAGGGTGGAAGCTCAGGACCTGTGCTGCCATGTGCCCACGTCATCCCTTAGCCCAGGCTGTTCTTCTCCTGCCTGGAATTTATCCAAAAGGTGCTTAGGAGAGGTCTGTGGGTCTTAATCTCAACCAAAGCTGGAGTGCCCCCCAGCTCATAGGCCAGATAGCCCCATTTCCTCAGGAAGAGGTTTGCACCCACCTGCTCATGCTGCTGGTCCCTCCCTGCGTCTCTCCTGGCGTGGCTGGGAGGACCTCAAGCTGGCACAGGACACTGTGCTGCTGAGGAGGCCTTGGGGAGGCCAATTGTGACAGGTCATTTACTCCCTCTGGCCCAGTCTGCAGCTGTAGGGTATCCATCCTTCCCTCTCTGGCTGCATTTCCAGCCCACTCATCACTCTCTGATACCCCTGATTGCTTCTGGCTGACTTCCCTCCACAGCTGGAATGCTTTGCCTAAGTGGCGTTCCAGGATTTTGTTCATCTAAGTGAAAGATTGGGGATCATCAGGAATCTGTTAGACCCAGGGAACTGGGAAGAGATGGGGAACTTGAGCAGAGAAAGAAACACTTCAGAGCTTCCCAGAATCACAGAATGATTTTGGTTGGAAGATCATCCAGTTCCAACCCTCCTGCCACCTCGGTGCAGGGTGGTGTGGTTGGAGCACTTGCTGGTGAAGACTGAAACCGAAAAATTTTGAAGGATCGGTTTCTCAGAAGCTGAGGACAGCCTGTGCCAAGTTCTAGGTGCTGGGTTTTAAGGAAGTTTACTCAGTCTGCTGCATCGACTTTTGGCAGAAATCTTTGTGAAACAACTTTTCCGCTGAGGAACAGGAGATCAGAGAACTGTTCCCTTTAACACTCGAGTGTGCGTGAACTCACAGGGATATTGTTTGAAGCTCTGCTACCCTTGTTAAAGGTCACCTTTTGATCCCATCAAATACCCTCTTTACCTGGAGATAAGATTTAAAAATGAAAGACGAAAGAGAAGGGGCTTAAGGAAAAAGGCGAAACGGGAAGCTGGCTGAGCAGACTGCGCCTGGCTGGCAGCAGGAGGGAGATTAAAGTGGGCACTGGCACGGCTGGGAAAGTGGCTCTGAGGGGTGGGGACAGAGTGGCCAGGGTGTCTCCAGGGCCACGGGGCAGCCCCATGGCATGGCTGGGGCCCTGAGTGCTGAGCACCCCGCACCGCTGATGTTCCCTTGCACTGCCAGAGGCTGCTGCTGCCGTCACCACAGTGCAGGGAAAGAAACCGTGCCGGGCCAAGGTCATGGCTGAGGTCAATAAATTATACATGACAATTAATCTTAGAAACCTGTGATTCAGGGGAGAAAGACGAGGACACTGCGGATCTTGGGCCAGGTTGGCAGGCAGATGCCTTGGCTCTATGTCAGCCCAGGCAAGTCAGTGAAAAACAAGCCTGTGCCGGGATGCTGTGAATCACTTGGCACGGCTGGCATGCTCCCAGTGCCCTCCCCAGCAGGCAGGGTGGTGGTGGCTGTCACTGCCTGGGTTGGGGGAGCATTTTCTTACTCTCCCGTGGTGGAACTGGGCTGCGATCCCGGGGTGCCCACCCATGGGAGCTGCACAGCCCTCCTGCATGCCGTGAGCCCTCCATGCTGGGGGTTCAGCAATTGTTTGCTACAATCAGTTCCCATCTGAAATGTTTTAAAATGTCTGTCTCCTTGAGACTACAGCGTTCAGCAGGTGGTAACACTCAAAGCTTTTCTTTTTAATCTGTAGTAAGGATTTACAAAGGAAACCTTGACTTTTAGATTGATTTTTAAATAAGCATATATTTAGCTGTTAGTGCTTGAAGTACATATTGGATTATATTCTTCTGCAAACAGAATATTCTAATTGATCTTGCTAATAAATAATGAAAGCCAGCCCTGCTCCATATAATTCAAGGTTACAATGCATTTGTATCAGCAGCACTGGGGAGTTTTTTAGTGCTTAAAAGATGATTTCTTTTAAATAAGGGAAAAAGGAGGGGGGAAGACTAAACGCTAAGTTTTTCTCTAGAACTTCCTTTTGTTGTTTTCTAAACTGTAATTAGCAAGTGTCACCATTTGAGACCTTCATATACATATAAAGCTAAACCTGAAAGCCTTTCCCTCTCCCTGGTGGCTGCCCCTCAGGAGCAGCAGCAGCTGAGGGAGTGCGGCTCAGCCCTGGCCACCCCTGGGTGGGTGGGTACAGGTAACAGTGGCAACACCCACACTGTGTCAGTGGGTACAGGTAACAGTGGCAACACCCACACTGTGTCAGTGGGTACAGGTAACAGTGGCAACACCCACACTGTGTGGGGTGGGTACAGGTAACAGTGGCAACACCCACACTGTGTGGGGTGGGTACAGGTAACAGTGGCAACACCCACACTGTGTCAGTGGGTACAGGTAACAGTGGCAACACCCACACTGTGTCAGTGGGTACAGGTAACAGTGGCAACACCCACACTGTGTGGGGTGGGTACAGGTAACAGTGGCAACACCCACACTGTGTGGGGTGGGTACAGGTAACAGTGGCAACACCTACACTGTGTGGGGTGGGTACAGGTAACAGTGGCAACACCCACACTGTGTGGGTGGGTACAGGTAACAGTGGCAAGTCCTGGGAGGAGGATGGTGCTGCCGCTGGGACATGAGACTGGCTGGAGGATCGATGTCGATGTTCAGCCTGGCATTGATCAGTGCTGTGATGGGTCTCCTGGCTGGGGCATGAGCAGCTTCAAGGAGCCTCTGGGACAGAGGCCTGGGCACTGTACCCCCCAGGGACACAGAGCTGCCTCTGGGGCTGGACTGAGTTTGGCATAGCCGTGGCTCCTGTTTTGGGGGCAGAGCAGCTGTGCCAGCCGGTGCCAGCTGCAGCCATGCTCTGGCCCAGCACGAGCTGGGGACAGAAGGGCTGTATGGAGCTGGGGCACTCGGAGTGCAGGTTATTGTGGTTTGCAGATGTGGTGCAGATTCTCGGTGTGCAGAGTGGGCATTAGTCACCAGTGACATTGCAATTACCATAGAGGATAGGGCATTTATTTGGCATTTAAGATGTAATCAGGGGAAATAACTATTTCTTCCCGGTGCACAGAAAGTGCAAATTGCAGCTGGCCAGCTTTGACCTGGTGAGTTTGTGCAGCTCAGCTGCATTGGCTTTGCCAAAGGGCACAGAGCCCGCTGTTTCAGGGACATTCACAGCAGCTGTCCCTGCTCTGTACCACAGCCTGCACCTCTGCAGTGGTGGCACTGACTGGAGCAGTGGGGAGGGCATGGCACCTCATGAGTGGTCACTGTGAGGCAGGACACCAAGCCCACGGTCCCGCCATCCCACAGGGATCATGGGTCAGGGATGCAGGACAGGGTGTCCCTGTGTGCACACAGTATTGCTCCCCAGTGCCTCTGGTATTTCTCCAATCTCAGATGCCCTCAGGGCCAGGACAGAGGCCAGTCAGGCACCCAGCAGGGGCTGCCAAAGGATATGTGGCTTTATTCTTTGCATCCCTCTGGCTGCTGAAGAGGGGGGTGAGATCTCTGGGGACAGGGTAGTGTCCTGGCAAGCCAATGGGGCACAGCTGAAGGGATGTAAAAGGCTCCATCCCTGTTCCACCCCTGTGGGACCAGCAAAGCTCTTCATTCCTGAGCAAGACCCTGTGTACCTCATGGCTGGGACCTTCCACCCCGCTCCCCACTGGGGACAGCCCAGAGATCCATGTGGCATACAAGTGCTGCTGACCCTCTTGCTGCTTTCATGCTCCTGCTGCAAGGAGCCATTTGTTTGTAGAGTTAAGAACGGTGCAGGAAGATGAGCCAGTGCAGGTCTCCCAAGTGAGATGAGATGTTCCTGTCTTCTTTTTCCCGTAGGCAGCTGGCAGCCGCTCTCCCACCAGCTGGAGTGACAACATGATCAGCCAGGAAAGGCAGCACAATATTAAAGAGCTGCTGACACCTCATGGGAAATTCACTTTAAAATATTTTATTTAGGTGCACGTCTGTGGATTTTTCTGCTTCTCCTGTGCTTGTTCCACAGCACAAGGAGCACTGCCTGGAGCACAGGCACTGTGCTGGATGGCGTCCCATGGATCTCAGAGGGGAGAGGACAGGGACACAGAGCCAAGCACTCAGAGTATCAGGGACCTGCATGCCCTGTCTCATGCCCAGCACACCCAGGTGTGGGAGCAGACTGACATGGAGCTGCAGGGCCCCATGGGCTGTGTGGGGTGGGTGGGTCAGCTGGGAGCAGAGGAACAGGGGGTCATGGGACGAGGACAGACATACTCTGCTGGGCCTGGCCAGGTTGGAGGGCTGCCGCTGGTGGCTATTTATTAGTAAAACTCCTCATGGTTTTGCCTTTGTCTGTTCTGGGAAGTCATGATGAATATGGATGTGAGTGCACAGGGAGATGGGATGGTTAATTAGAGTGGAGTCCTGGGGGTGGGATCTCCTGGGCTGTAATTGCAGCCCAGGGAGGGAGCTGGTCCTGTGCAGACCGCAGGATCTCCCAGGTTGTGTGTGTCACCCTTGCACTGCCGGGCCATGGGACCTGGGGCTACGGACCACCCTTTCCATGGATCTGATCATACCTGCCTCGCAGGCAGGCTGTGTGAGTCGGAGTTAATTAATGCTCAGAAAGCCACTCTGCATCCTTGGAGAAGAGCAAAGCATGGTAGCTGCTGTTGTGATTTACTAGGCAATGCAATTAGTTAAATTTCAGAGAGTTCCCAGCCAGCCAGCCCTTTCCCAGCCACCACGCTGTCTGTCTGCCCACTGCCACGGGCAGGTTCCCGGGGAGCCAGCTCACTCTGTCTGCCAGGGAGGAGACAGCAGCGCTCTGTGTCTGCTCCTCCTGAGCACCTCTTCCCCTCTGCCCTCTTCCTGCTTTTTGAGTCATCCCAGTTGTCACCCTTTTGTCCCATTAATGGCCTGATGTCATTGTGACCTGTGGCTCCAGTCACAGCAGCCATTAGTGATATCATGAACAGATGAAGAATAAAAGTCATCCCATTTATCCTCAGCTGTTTACTTTGATGTGAGCTCTGGGGATGCCAGTCCCTCTACTCCAGCTGCAGAGGGGTCTGATGACACCCCCACACTACAGCCCAAACTGCTGGAGGCCCAGACAAAGGATGTGAATCCAAACTAGCCTCTGCTCTGGTGACAGCTTCCTTTTTCCATGCTGCCTCTGGCCCACAGATATGTGGGGCAAGCTCTCTCTCAGGCTAGGTCCAAGCTCTTTTAGTGCTGGAATGTTCCTGTGTCCCAAAGAGTTGTGAAAACTGGAGCATTAAACCCCTCTGTCACAGGAGGAGGATAGGGTGAGCATGGCAGGGGAGAGCGTGGCTCAGCCCAGCCTCACTGTCTGTAGGATGAGGCAGGTACAAGGTGTCAAACTGGGGGATGTATTTATATATCTCTATCTATATGTATGTACGTGTGTCTGTCTGTGTCTGTATACATTTCATGGGTTAAGAACTTCAGGACCATCTGTTCCAGCTTTTGGGGAAGGTGGAGCCATTTCTGGTGTATGCTGAGGCTGGAGGTGCTAAATCACCAGGGCTCAGTGGTTCGCTGCCACAGAGGGGATTTGTTCCACGCTGGTTTCACCGTCCCATGAGCAGGAGCTGGGGTGACCTGGGCCCTGCCATCCTCCCCAGGGTGGGCAGTCAGGGCTGTGTTGGGTGGCAGTGTCCCCTTTGTGCCTCACGTCACAGGGCACGAAGCCCACAGCCCTAGGGGAGGACAGAGCTCCAGCCCCCCAGTTCAGCCTGGAGCAATTAGGCTGGTCACATCTCTCCAGGTTGCCTGGGGAAGAATATCTGGCCTCTCTCCCTTTGTGCCCCATCTCTGCACAAACCATCCTTTGTCACCGGCTCTTTTTTTCTCCTAAGAGATGAAGACTGAGACCTGTCGGCTTTCTCTCTGCCTTTGCAGCAGATGAAGATGTCAGGCAGCCTGACTAGTTGTTGAAGAGATCTGCCATTACCTTTTTCCTCCTCCAATTCTTAAAATCATTTCAGAGGAATCCAATTTTCTCTTTCATATTCACTCCTGCAAACAGATTTGAAAAACTCTTTGTTAGTCTAAACCGTCTCTGAAATGTACTGCTGTATTTCTTTTTGCTATTCTAATTAGCCTTTTAACTCAGCACTGCTTGTATTTATAGCTGGCTAATCCTCCCTTTCCAGCCCTCCTCCTCCTCCATAGCGGAACATTTCCACTGTTTAGAAGCCATTTGCTCTTTCCTGTTTTCTGTTTCCCAGTTCCTTTGCTATCGCTGTTTCAATGCTCCAGCTCTTGACTGAGCTCCCTGATCAGATGCGGGGTCTCCTTTGCTGCAGCACCTTTCCTGGAGTGAGATTCGGCTCCAGGCTGGCACAAGGCTTTGAGCAGCTGCCTCGCTTCTCTCATTCAAGATTATTTCAAGACTATCTATTTTAGCTCCTCAGCTCCCGCTATCCACTCTGGCAAAACGGGTAGCCCAGGGTGGGCACAGATGCAGAGCCGATTTCCTTGCCCCTTTCTAGCAGTGCCAGTGTGGGCAGGAGCCTCTGGCGTGTTTTTGGTGGCTGCAGTTGTGTCCTGCTGTTGTCTGTGCTGCACAAAGCCACCCCCCAGAGTGACATCGTGTTCTGACCCCCTCCAGTTCCTCTGCTCAGAACTGCTTCTGCATCTGTGCAAAGGAGGGAACAGAACCAGATTTTTGTCCCCATCCATCATCATAAATAATCACCGTAGTTTAAAATACAATTTTACTTTTTGATGCTTTTATGTACTTAGGAGCCAGGAGGTTTGCTGGAGTGTTTCAGTAAAGCCCTTCAGCTTAGTGCTGGGGAGCGTTGCTGTTTGCCCAGGGTGGGGGGGTAAATACGCATTTATCCCCCAAAGCCAGCGGGAGACCACCCCCTAAGAACCCTTTTTGCTGTGCGCCTCTAACCCTTGACTTAGGAGCAATTCCCCTGCTAATGCTTTAGCTTTGCATTTGTAAAGCTTAAGATAACTCGGAGCTCTTCTGGAGCAATGCCAAATGCTGGCATAAAATATCAAAATGTCTTGTATGGTGCAGAGCTTTATCTGTGGGCTAGAGCTGTGGGGCTTTCCCTTTATGTGGCCCTCCTGCCAGAGCTCCTCAGAGCAGGCTTTCAAAGAGCAAATACGCGGGAGATCTGCTGGCTTAGCGCAATTCCTAAATGCAGATAAGGCTTAGAGCCTCACGCCAGGTAGGAAGATTCCAGTGCCAGTTAAATGGGCTCGATTGTGCAAATCTGTGGCTGTGGCAGAGAGAGACAGGGAGTACAGACAGATGGTCTGGCACAGCAGCGCTGGGAGCTGCTGAGGCACGCTGGGTAAAAGGCGTCCTGGTGGCCCTGTGACAGAGTCCGGGATGACCTGGAGGTCCCAGCTCCGTGTCCCTCTGCAGCTGGTCCTGCCATCACTGTTTTCACACTCCCTCAACACATCTTCTTCCCCTGGGGTGGGCTCAAAACAGTCTCTGTGCACAGTAACCACACAAATCACCAATGCTGAGGAGCACCCCCTATGCCAAGAACAGCCCCTGGTGCAGGGAGTGGGGCTCAGGGTGGCCCCTGGTGTGACGGGGGGATCGGGGCATGCAGGATGGGCTCTTCTGCACCCGAAGTCCATGCACAGCATTGTCTGCTGGATACTGGGAGAAGGTCCTCTTTCCTCCACGTCAGAGAGCTGGAGCCACAGGCCCATCCCAGTATGGCAGCCCCTACTTGGAGGAAGGAGAAGGTCAAGGAAGAGGAGGGTGTTGGAATACAAGGCGGCACTGAGAGCAGGGTGAGGAGGTTGTTTATGTCAGGGACTCTGATGAGAAGTAGGGAAAAGCAGGACTCTCTTCCTAATAGTACATCTTTATATGTGCAAATCTGTTACTACTGAGTTATTTGCTCCACATAAAATATTAGTTCCTGTCAAGATACTTCTTTCCTGTGCATAAACTGCATAGTTTGATGCCTTGTTTTTTTTATTAAATCTCTCTGCTCCTGAAAAGTCATCTCCATTTTATCATTTGCCCAGTTTTCATGTCTGCATGATATTTCTGAGATAGTCATGGCATCAATCCTCTGCTTTGGGAATCTCAAAGCCCTGGCAGGGAAGAGGGGCTTGCAGTGCCCCCAGTCATGGGTCTGCCCTCAGCATCAGGATTTGCATGGCACGGTCTGGTCCTGGTGGATGCAGCACGGAGAACAGATGTGGGTGGGCAGCAGCTTCTCAGGGACCTGGGGATTTGCTCCAGGAGTAGTGCTGAGAGGCTGAAACACGGACTGTGACCAGAGGCACAGAGCCTGGCTCACTCCAGCTTACCAGACACCAGGTCATGGTGACCTGCCATTTGCTTCTCAGCAGCCTTGGGCTGAGGACAAAGCACCATTTTGAGGATGAAAAATTGCTTTATTCCATGTAGCACTGGGTCATAGTATAGGAAAAATATTAAAAAAGGTAGAGCAAGAAAGCCCCCTAGGAGCATATTTAGCCACCAGGATTTCAGCTGTCACAGGTGTCTTCAATTCCACCTCCCCAGCATGGATGTGATGCCCCAGCCCCCCTCATCCAGCATCCATAAGATCTCAGTGCCTTGCATCTGCCTTTGGGATAGCACACAGACCTGGAGGAGATGGAAAAAACCTTCCCTCATGTTCTCCGGGCTCAGGCTGCTCCCAGCCCTTCCCCAGACTCCCTGGATTTGCCTCTCAATCCTTTCCCCATGTTGTCATTCCCTCAGCTGGTGTTCCATGCTCACAGCCTCCTTAAGACCTTGCAGTAAAACTTTACACATCATTTATCATGAGATGTATTAGTGGTACAAACAATCTCTTAGCTTCCTTTTATCTCAGCAGGCCCACCATGTGCTCTGCTCATGACTATTAGCAGCACAGATGACAGACTAGGCAGTGAGCGGATGTTTTTTAGTTTGCTTTCCTCACCCCACTGGATGAGTGGGGGTTCTACCACCAGCCTAATCTGAGAATAAACTGGAAAGTTTACAGGATGCAGGGGGTTAAAGTCCTGTGTGTCATTATGCACAGACCAAGAAGATTTCTGTCCATTTCCCAGTCCAATTGGAGTTTTTTAGGCATCATAAATCTGTCTCCCTGCTGCTGGAGCCAGCAAGAAGTCACGGCTCACTGTGTCAGTCTCCAGTCGGTCTCTTGTCCTGATTTAAGCAAAACCATGCAACTGGTGCTACTGTACAGGAATGCAAACGCAAAGGCCTCATCTGTGATGCTGCTGGTGGTTCCACAATCATTAATCTAATGAAACTGATAATAACTCTTGGGGATGTGGTTCTGGGTGAAATCTCAGCACAACCAGGGACACGCTGTGCAACCCGTCTGATCAGGCAGTGATTTGTCATCTGCAGGATGGAGGCACCTGGAGTGAGATGACTCCTAGAAAAACTCAGTGCTGCTTCTTGGTGGGGAGCAGATTGGGAAAGGTTTGGTGGAGGAGGTGCACACACAGTACTGCACCTACAGCTCGGGGTGGCCCCAGAACAGGCAGGGGAAGCTGTGGCCAGGGAAACCTACAGAGCCTGAAGTCTCCCTGTCAGACTTGACCAGGCATCTTGGATCCAGATGGGCACTGAGCCCAGGCCCTGCATGTGTCAGCACCTTTGCAACAGTATGAGATGTTCCTCCAGGGGTTTCACCATCAGAGGCCAAGGGGAAATGCAACTGCTCATTCTCATTCTCACTCTCAGCGAAGAGCTGAGAAAGAGCAGCCAGCGGCCGCTGGAGGTTTCTGCTGCCAGGCAAGGGGGCTTTTGGTAATTTTTCCCCCCTGGAAAGGTTCACTCCTCTCTGGGGATGATGCACCCTGATGTCCACGGTGGCACCTTCTCAGTCAGAAATGTACCCCACACCACGGGTATCCAAGTGTGATGGCGCCCAGCAAGTGCCCGAGCTGACGATGTGTAACCCCAGGGACACAAAGCCAGGAGACCGTGCTCTGTCAAACATCACACCATCTTGTCGTCTTTATGGCTGGAGGCTTTCACAGGAACACGCAGTTTTTGTCTGCACTCCAGCAAGAGGAGGAAGGATGCTTATAATCCGGTGCTGGAGAAATTGGCTGAGAATCAGAGCTGTGTGCCAGCCCCCTTTGCTCTCCCAGAATCTGCAAGCAGAGATGCCTGGGAGCATTTCTCTTAACCGTTCTTTTTGCCACAAGAAAAGCTGCTAAGTCAAAACATAAACAGTTTGCAAACTAAAGTTGATTTTGATGAACCTTCAGATTTTAAAGTGTTTTGGGGGAAAAGTTCCATTGTTGACAGAACACCTTCTCTCAGCTGTGCTGGTGAACAGGCTGGAAAATGAGTCAGAACATGAAGGCTTAATTCAGGCCTAGCATGAAGAAAAACCAAAACTAATAGGGCTGAAATCTGGGAAGGCTGCCTTTGCATAGACTCCAAATAACTTACTGAGAGAGTATAATGTTTTCCAAGATGTTGCTCTTTCATCCGTACAGGAAGAGCATTTTATATTTCAAAAGCTCTTTCAAAAGAAGAAAACCAGGCAGGTCTGTAAGGAGGAATTCCTTCCAGCCTTCCACCCAAGAGGTGTCTGTGTGAGCCAGGCAGGCTTTGAGAGGGACCAGGAGCTGATTTCATGCTTTGTGCCCAGAGGTCCAACTCCCCAGCTTACCCTGGCCAGGAGCATTTCCTGGTGAGACCTTCCCAGGCAGCCAGCGTGGATGTGATGTGCAATGTGCAGAGATCCAGGCTCCCTCGCTCTGTGCTTGCCCTGCCCTCTCTGCCCAGGCTGGTGAGGGGTGAGCAGTGGTGCCAGCTCTGGGAGCTCCCCCTGAGACCTGTCCGGCTGCTCTGCCCTGTTTTAGCTGTTGCCTCGTCAGAGGCCTCCTGGGATGATGCTGGTTATCCCACTGGTTTTATGCACTTCTGAGGGGGCAGAGGGAGGTAGGTTTATGGCTGCATTTATGAGGAGTTTGAGATTATCTGCATACGCTGGAAAAATCAGAGAGGCTGTATAAAAAAGGGAAAGTGCCATCCCTCGGCAAGCGGAGTGAATCGGTATTAGCCTGCAGTCAAAGAGGATCTTAAATTATTGTTGTCTTTTTGTATTGCTGTACAGTAGTTTAAAGATAAAAGCCATCTGGGAAGAGTTAAGTTGTGGGGGGAGCCAGCTGAGCTCAGACTGACTGCAGAGTGCTGTAATGATCCTGCTGCCTGTGAGGGTTTGTGCTTCACCTCTCTGGGCTCAGGCAGTGAAGCTGGGACCCCCTGGGGGCCAGGGTAGGTCCTACCTGGCCGCTTCAACCTCTTCCCCATGGCGTGTTCCCTGTCCCTGCAGCTGCCTCTGCAGATTCTGCTGGCTGCACCTGCCTGTTGCAGACATCTGCTCATGAAGCAGCACCAGCTGTAAATTCACTTGCTGTCCTTGGTGTGTATTGTCATTCCTCTTACCCCAAAATGGGATCTGCAAGTCCTCAGCAGGGGCTGCCAGCTTGTCCCCATCTCCCTGTTGCCTGGAACATCTTCTCCATCATTGGCACAGACCAGACAAGGCATTTGCTCTTGCTTTCCCAAGGCTGAGGAGTGGTTGGATGTGTGGCAAGTCCCTAGGCCCAGGGACATGACTGAGGTCCCCCCTGGCAGAGCAAGGGGGGCTGCAGGACCCCATTCCAGCTGATTGTGGGGGTGCAGGTGAGGGCTTTGCATGGCCCAGTGCTGACTGCAGTAAAGCTAATGCAGTGAGAAGCCCTCAAATCAGCTGGCCCCTGCCTGGGTTGGTAATTTAAACGTGGGTTTATTAGAAATAATTAATTTAGCCTGCAGCAGAACAGTGCAGGGAGAGCAGCAGGAGCTGGCACGTGGTGGAAAGGGGAGCTGATGGCACAGCATGCTGAATTGCTGGGAGTGCCAGTCTCGTCAGCAGCTCCACTCCCCTGCTCCCCTGCTGCTGCCCAGCCAGCCGTGACTCAGTCCCATGGGATGGTCTGAGGGTATTGCTCCAGGCTGGGGTCACTGCCTGAACATGTAAGTGGCAGTTTGGACTTTTCCTGGGAGGAAGACGTTTCTGGCAATCACTGTCTGGGCAGCTTTACCCCATGCAGGGAGCGTGTTTGGCCCCACCAATGCCAGAGTGGTTCCACCCAGCAGTGCCAGGTGTGATGGCACCTGCAGCAAGGGACGAGCAGGGACTGATGCCGTTAGAGCAGCCGCCCTCCTTGGAGCCACGTGAAGGCAGGGATGGGACTCCCAGGGCTCCTCTAGCAGGGGCAAACTCCCTGTGGAAGCAGAAATGGCTGCCCAGCCCTGCAGGGCAGTGCCTTGCAGCTGGGCTGTTGGGGGCAGGTGGAGCACTGACTGTGCCAAGCACTCATCAGTGCTGGTGACGCAGAGCACTCAGCTTTCCAGATCTTTCCAAGAGGGAGACCCAACGGGAGCAGCCCTGGGCAAAGTGCTGGGCTGACAGTGGGCACAGTGGGCATGCTCTGTGCTGCCCATGGGGCTGAGGGCTGGTAATCAGCCCTCCTGGCAAGGGGGACCAAGCTTCGAGGCATTACTGTAATCTAGTCTGCAGGAGATAAAAGCTCAGAAAGCTTTGTGGAGTCAGACAAGGATAAGCACTGACAAAGTCTGAATGTTTTTTCAAATGATAATGGCTCTTCTTAATAAAATGCCAAACTCAACACTTGGCAGGGCTGAGAGCAGCAGGGCTGAGAGCAGGTGGCAGCAGAGGCTTCGTGGCCACCTTGAGCATGGCCACCCCAGCCACAGGCCAGCTGGTGGCAGTGGCTTGTAGCTGTTGAGATGGCAGCCTGGAGGCTTGGCCAGCTCCACCTCAATCAGCAGCAGCCGCTGACTCCGACACTCCGTGTCCCACTGCCACCCTCCCACTGGTGGGAGCAGCCCTCGCACGTGTGGTGCCTGGGGGATATCCGAGCACCCCACCTCGTGGGCAGGGCTAGGGCTGACCCTGCTGCTGCCACGGGATGGACAGTGCCATGAGGGACATCTGAGCTGTGCCCACCTTGCTGGGACTGAGTCACTGCCTGGGGACCAGTGGTGCTGGAACACAGCTCAAATCCGTCAGGACAGGTGCAGGGCAAGGGAGTCTGAGAAACTCTATTGCTGATTCCCCAAGGGCCTAAAATCTGTCTTTGTGTGGTGCTGCTTTTTGAATTGCTACATTCACACAGCAGCTTGAGGGGAGAGATAAGGCTCATAAATATGGAAATTCTTCTCAGATGGAGGAAGGGGGTTTGCTGGGACCTGGGGTGCTTTCCTGAAGTGCTCCTATCCTGCCTTTCTTGGAGCACCATGTTCTCCAAGGCTGATGGGCAGCTCAGGTCCTAAGCAGCTCCTAGGGCTCACACCAGCCTTGGCTCTGGGAGCCAGCACAGTGCAGAACAAGGGCCCCAGGGAAGGGCTGAGGGAGCTCTGTGAGCATAACAGACACCCAGTTTTCCAGCAGCCTCTCTGGGACCGGGGTGCACCATGTGCTCTGCAGAAGCAGGCTTGTTCCATTCAGCATGGGCCATCCCCACCAGCAGCACAGCCCAGCATCGTGCTGATTGCCCAGCACAAATGAAACGGTTTTCCAGTTTCTTGACACTGAGCACTCCTCTCCCTGCTAACCTGCCTGCCAGTTTGAAGCTAAACTTCCCCTTGTTCCTCGCAGCTGTCCTACCTGTGGCTCAGGACAGGTGTGCAGGAGTCCTGGTGCCAGTGGGGCTCGGTGTGTCCCCAGCCACAGCCTGTACAGGCAGGACTTAGTGTGCCCTGAGAACCCCCACCACTGCTGGCCTGGCTTGGTGCTGTGCAGGTTCCCTGATGGCCCCCTCGGTGCCAACAGCCCCCAGGGCCATGGGGCTCAGAGTTGCAGTCCCTTGAGCCCTTCAGCACTGTGGTGCCCCCGGTCCTGAGCTGCAGGGGACGGTCACCACTCTCAGGCACGGGGCTCAGCGTGGGTGCTTGTTGCACTGAGGCTGCCCCCAGCCACTGTTCCAGCCTGCTCTGCACACACGCACTGGTTATTGAACACTCTAAAAATCTTTAAAGATTAACTTCTGGGAACAAATAGAACATCTTTATGGAGAGCCAGAGCAAGCTGCTTTAGCATTCGGGTGGCTGCTCTGCTGCACAGAGACATCTGTTTGCAGCAGGACGCGCAGAGCAAATGATCTGTCAGTGTTCAGGGGACATGTCCTACGAGGCCGCTGCTCCCCTTGATGGCAGATACAGGTAACCTTGCCAGCTGTGCAGCTGCACAAGTCGCACTCATGACACTTGTTACAACACCCAGTTCCTGGCATGTGCTGTGAAACCAGCCAGTGTCTTTGCTGTGTTCGAACTCCTTGGTGATGACAGGCAGGGCACAGCCTTCCGGAGGCTCGGGGGGAGCAGCTAAGCATGTCCCAGCCCTTTGGATTAATTTCTTTGCCACAGCTAGAGAGAGCTTTTCTTGTGGTCACAATTGCAGAGCACAGCTGGGAGTGGGGACTCTGGCTCTCCGGTGTACGGGCGCCACGGCACAAGACAGCAGAGCCTCCATGGTTGTCCTGCTGCAAAGAAATAACTCCCCTGGTGCAAAGCCCAGCCTGTGTCAGGGCAGGAGACTGTGTGACTGAAGGCACCTTTACCCAGAGTAGTGAATCATCATTAGAAATCACTTTGACTTCTGAGTGTCAGGTAAAGCAAGTCACATATTGGATCATCCTGCCCCTCTCACGACCCAGCATTTGTGCATTCCCTCTGGGATATTTGCCAGGAGTCTGTGACCCATCTCATGCCATGGAGTTTTCCCTTTCCCTGGGATGGCAATTCTCTGATTTCTATGGTTTGCTTCCAGAAAACTTTGTCCAGTATTCAGTCCGTGTTTTCCTTATGTTAATTTCTTGCCATTACAGCACCTGATTAATTACTCTGTTTATGCCACTAGAATACTTGCAGGCTGTTGCCATTGATGCAGGGACACTTTATAGAAGAGAAATGTCTGTAGATCTGTAATTGCTTAATGAAGTGCTGATAGGCAGGGATGAAGAATATGCTCTGTTCTGCTGGGTTCTGTAGGACCAGCAAAGGTCTCTGTCATCTGGACTGTGTCCCAGTTGATGATCCCCTGGGCTGGCTCCAGCTTTCTGCTCGACCTCGTGTCCCCTTTTGCAAACTCCTCATCCCAGGGAATGCTGCTTCGAAAATGCAATCCAAAAATGGGACAGGGTTTCTGTATGGCTTTACTGACTTGCAAATTAGGGTACAAACCCACAGGGAAGATGCCCAGCAGTGGCATCTGGACCTAGGGGTCTGGGTTCCTTGGCCCCACTGCCCAGGTATGTGTGCACTTGGCACTTCCCACCTGTCTCTGAATCTGCCAGCTCTCTCTCTGTTTCCCCAACTCTGCCTGTTGATTTTGCTCCCTGGCACGTGGCAGTTCCTCCTCCGCAGACACGTAATGCTGTGCAACCCCAAGCAAGAGCTGAAATCCAGCCCGATGTGCGCTTCCCAGTCTATCCCAGTTTTCCTGTGGCACTGCTGAAACTCAGCTCCGTGCACAGCCCAGGGTACCAGCTGGGCAGTCCTGGCACCTGCACCCTGACGTTGGTGTGGTTCCCTGCTGCTGCCCAGGCATCTCCTCCAAGGAGCAGCTTGCGGGGGCTCAGCTCCTCTTGTCTGAGACTTCTGTAGCCTCAAAGTAAAAAGAGTCTCTATAAGGTCTTCTGACCCCCCTGCAAGGCTCCTGAGCCTTCTCGAGCTAAAGGAAAGGATCCATTAATGTTTGGCTTCATTTCTGTTTATCAAAGAGAAGAAAGCTTTTGTCAAGCATCAAAGCGGGGATTCAGGACACAAAGGAACTGCTTTGCTTTGGGCTCCTGAGGAACTTGAGGAAGGAAAACAGTTGTTTGAAATTCCCAACTAAACTGGTGAATCTGAAACCCCCAGCTTCTATTTGGCTGAACAGAAGAGGCTCAAGAAATTCCCTGTCTGCTGTAAGCCTCTCTGGAGCCTGGAACTCCATCTGCAATCCTGAGCACCGAGGATACAGGCTCTGCACCCTGTGGGGATTTGGGGTCCCAGGATGAGCTGAGGCTGGAGCTGGAGCCAGAGCCAGCTGCGCACAGAGCCCTCAGACAGACCAGAAAGCCCCAAACAGGCTGAAGCAGCTGCAAGAGAAAAGTAAAATAAACGTGAAGTCCGGATGTGCAGTTTATTTTAAAACCTAATAACTCCAGATAATTGATAGTGGAGTGCAGTATTTTCCACGCATTGGATTACGAGCGTCTGTCGCTCACCAGAAGCTGTAACCTTGAGCTATGAGACGTTATTGGCAGTATTTAACACAAATCTGTTTTCCATCATTGTCAAATCCCACTTCAATATGCACCACAGGAAGAAAGCCGAATACTAAATTGATTTCTTTAATGGGAAGTGTTCTTCAGGAGATACCAACGTGTGTGGAGATGCATTAATAGGATTACAATGGAACCTTTTTATTTTGCTTTATTTTTTATGGAGAATTTTTTTGTGGTGATTTCCTCTCCAGACACACCTGCAAGTTGCTGCTTGGCTGCAGACATGGCAAGGCAAGGCAAGGCATCGTACCATGAGGAGAGCATCTGCCTCTGGAGGTTGAGCTCCTGAACTTGGGACTGTTACTGTGGTGGCTCTGCCAAGATGTGGCTGCAGGGAACGGCCAGGGAGACAGTGGCATTCACCAAACACCACAGGAGAGCTCATCAGGCACTGCTGACTGGGATAAGGATCTGTATCTGGCTGGGACCTGGGAGTACCCAGTGCATCTCTCCCTCTCCTGACCCATCAGCCTTTGGGGAGGGCCTGGAGAAGCACCTGGAGAGAAGAAGGAGAGAAGGGAGCACGGGCACAGGGCAGAGCTGGGTGCAGGAGCCAGGGCTCGGCACAGCCTGTGCCAGCACTGGTGCTGTGCCAGGGCAGCCAGCATCCAGGGCAGCAATGGCCACCACCCCTGCAAGCACCAGGCCATGAGGCTGGTGACGAGTGCAGGGATTGTTGGTGCCAGGCAGGGGGGAGGAAGGTGTGCCTTGTCCAGGAGAGTGAGAGTTCTGTAAGTGGCAATGTAATGACCTTACTTCAGCATAAACTAATCGACATAGAGCTTGTGAAAAAGTCGCTGTTTCCCCTTTCCAGGCTAGGCAAAAGCCCCTGCAACTTTTCTCACCTGCTCCTGCTGTCACTGCCTGAGCCAAGGCTTAGCCAGGAGTCCCGAGCCTGGCTGGCTGAAAGCTCCCAGTTCATCAGGGGTCCAGCTGGTGGGGTGAGGAGCTGGGAGCTACACCCCTGCTGCAGGGCTGGTGGCTGTGCTGCAACCCTGGACCAGGGGTTCACCTGGCAACTGCTGACTCAGGCAGAGCTGTGGTGCGTGACAGTGTCACATTAAAATGTCTGTCTTAGAGTCGTGGGCTACTGCAAAGTGGTTTACAAGTCTAGCTGGCAAAGCTGAACCTTTCCTTGTGATATGCTGAGGATATGTGTCTGTAAATAGTGAGGGGATGTGTAGGAGGCGTGACTGGTAACAGGACTACGCAGGGCAGACCCTCAGCAGAGGAAAGGTTTGCTTCTTGCAGCGGCTGTGCTGCCATTGCAGGGATGGATGCTGCTGCCCGAACAAGGGTCTTGGCATGGAGCAGTCTGTGACACTTCCCAGGGGCTGCACTGGATGATGGCATCCAGGCATGGAAGACCCACCAGCCAGCTGACGAACAAGGCTTTGTAGATTTACAAGGAAAATGTTGCATGTTCACAAAGGCAGTACAGGATTCTCTGGAGCTGGTCTGGAGGAAGGCTTTGGATTCAGAGATGTGTTGCCCTGGCATGCCCTGACAGTCAGTGATGCTGTTGCCGTGACAACTCCCCAAATCTCATCTCCTGCTCTCAGAACCCACCTGGCTCTTCCACTGCTCTGGGGGTACACAGGGCTAGTGCTGCACCCCCTTCTCCTGGGCACCTGCCTTTGGCTTTGGCCAGCAGGACTCATCCCGCTGGTCCTGATGCTCCAGCCCATCAGGTGCTCCTGCTGCTTTCCTGCAACTGCCCCATTTCTCCTTTGCTGCCCATGCAGCAGTGGGTCCTAGGTATAAACAAGCTGCCACTGTGATGGATAAGAAAATCACAGCAGCAGTTAGAGCAGATTATAGCTTTTTCCTCCTCTGACAGGAAGGAGACGTTTCTCCATATGAGCCTGAGGTTGCCCAGGGCAGCCACCACCTCCATCCATCACTGCTGCTCCCCAAGCACTCCTCAGCCAGAGATGCATTTGGTCTGAAATGCATGCACGTGGACTGAGGCTGTTGAGGTGATGAGAGCTGACATGCACTGCGCTGCCCGAAGCTCTGTCTCGGGCAGGGAAGTTGTCCTGCTGCCTCCAACAAGCACAGCCTGTCCCTTGGAGCTGCAAAAGGCACAGCAAGTACAGGGAGTCTGGAAAAGGCCCAGGTGGCAGCGGGAGAGGCCACTTGGCCCCAGCCAGCAGGTGCCCCCAGACTGGCTGTGGCTCCCGATCCTCTCCCTGCTCTGAGCCCGTGCTGCTGGGGTGCAGGGTGAGCACCTGCCCCCTGCTCAGGGGTCGGGCACTGTGAAGATGATGGTGCCCCGAGGCCCTGAGGACAGGGGGAACTAGGAGTGCATCTCCTGTCAAACTGCATTGATCCGGGTCTTTCTTATCTGAATGAGCCATGGCCTGGAGCAAGTGCCAGGAAGACATTCCACTTAACGAGCATAATTAGGGCTGTGACACAGTGGCAGGAAAGGAGCTCAGCCATGGTGATTAATGTCCTCACACCTCTGTGTGCTACTGCAGGGCTGTTTGGCTGCCTCTCACACAGAATGGGCTGACCCCAGCTTTGCTTACCTGCAACCCCCATTTGCTGGAAACTTTCAGGAAACTTTCAGGAAACTTTCGAGTACGGAGAAGAAACATTTCCTCTAGGAAAGTCTGTGGAATGCAGTGCTTCCTTTTGAAACCAGATCTGTCAGCATTTTCCCTGGCAGCCAGGAGCCAGGGCAGGCAGGAGCTTGGGCTGGGGCAGGGGTGATGGCAGTGCAAGGGCGGTGGTGGCATGCAGTGCACCAGAACAGCTGCCCAGGGCAGGACAGGGCACAGGCCAGCAGGATGGTGGCACATCGTGCCCCTGCCAGCTGGAACAAAGCCATTTGCATTACAGAACCGTTTACTGCTGAGACCATGGCCATTTTCCTTCCATGTAACGTGAGGTTTCTGCAGCTGCTTCCCAGCCATGCTCTCCCAGTGCTGCTGGCCCAGCCTTTCCACAGGCAGCACTGCACTCGTGGTCTCAGTGCTGGGGCCCCACTGCTGGATTAACGTGATTATTTTGCACAGTAATTGGCAGCCTCTGTGGTGAGATCACCTGCGAGGAATGAGAGGTGAAGAGGTGTAGGGAAGTGGGGTGCTTGCTGTGTGAGACAGGGTGTTCGGATGCCATGCGTCGATGCTCTCTGGCCAGGGCCCCACAAGGTGTGGGGCACCTGCTTCCAGTGCTGCCCTGGCTATGGGTTCTCGCTGCCCCGAGCAGCCAGCGCAGTTTGGGGTGCAGCCTGTGCCAATGGCAGTTGTCCAGCACACCGGTTGGTATCCGCTGCAGACAATGGCAGGCGGAAGCTTTCCCTCCCACGGTGCCATACGGGAAGGCTTCTGTCACTGTGCCACTGCGGGGAGAGGAATTTAAATGTGTGACAAGGCAGGTTCCTCTGAACTGCGGCCAAATACTCGCCTAAGAATAGGCACTCCCTTCAGAAGGGTGGCTGGCTCCAGGCTCTCGGCTCCACACACTCCCAGCACCCCATCCCTCCTCCTGCCAACCCGCGGGCTGTGACCAGCTGCTAGGATCGATGTGTGCAGGGCTGGGGTGGGATTTCAGAGTCACACAGAGAGCACAGATCTTCTGCAACCTAAATCTGTATCCCACCTGCACAAAAGCAGTAGTCCTGGATTTATTCCCCAGTTCCTTCTCCTGTTAATAACAGGCCCTCTGCTCTGCCTCTGATGTCCAGGCACAGCAGCTTTACCAGGTGATAAAGCTGGCTAGTGAAGCCAGACTTTGTGTCAAACACTATAATCTTCCCCAAGCACAGCCCCAGCAGTGCACAACGTACTGCCAGCCGTGCAGGTCCCGGGATCAGGCAGCAGAGCCCCTGTGTCCTGTCAGTTGGGGGATGGCAAATCCAGTGCGTGCAGTAGTGGAGGAGAAGCGCAGTGACAGGGGCTGCTCCCTTGTTTGCTTTCCACTGCAGACATTTACCTTTGGAGCAATGTGCTGGAAGGTTTCCTTGTTGATTAAAGCCCAGCATTAGTATGCAGATGAAAATGCAAATCGGTGTAGATGGGGCTTCCTGGGCAGCAGTGGAAGTCAAGGATTTAATCTAGCCTGATCTTGGACATGTTTTAAGCTCCTAGAACAGGAGCACATAACCTGCTGCAAAGGTTTCATTTCAATAAACCTCCCTGTCAACAAGCTCCAGGAGCCTCTGTTTGCCTTCGCAATGATGCTTGGGTGAAGTGCCTGGCATCGTTCCCCACACCCAAGAGCATCTGTGTTGCTGCTGCAGCCCTCAGCCACTGCCAGGACAGATGCTGGCCCCCTTCCATGCCCCTGGGCTGTGCCACTTCACCCCAGCACGTGGCTGAACCTTCTCCGGAATACAATGGTCCAAGCCTTCCACCAGCTCCCCTGGGCCACCAGTGGTGGCTGGACCCTCTCCCAGGACTGTGGTGATGGGCAAATGTGCTTGCTTCTGCTCTTTGGCCTCTTAAGTAGGACCTCTCTTCTGCCTACCTTCTTGGCTTGTGGCAAACCCCTATTTCATGGTCTCCCTGTCCCTTTGCAGGAACCCTCCAGCTGTCTGTGCAGACCAGGACAGGTACTCTGAGTCCTGGACTCCTGAAACTCATCCCACTGAGTTCTGGTGTTTCTTCATAAGAAACTGTCATCTCTGTGCCAGGGTCTGGGATTTCTTCTGCCAAATCCTGCAATACAGAGGCCAAAGCCCAAGTTTTTATGGGAACTTGCAGAGGCTTGGATTGCCAGCTATGTGTCTCCAAATCCAAAGAGAATTCATGGGCTGCAAAGTCTGCCTGGTCTGAGGGTTCTTGGGGTGGAACAGTGGCGATGGCATGTCTGGTGTCTGCAGTTCCCGTGAGCAGTTCATAGCCATGGTGGGGCAGGGAGCAGGTCCCCCCTCCATGGCCTGCAGCTCAGAAGGCTCCTTGGACAGGTTGCAGGGTGTCAGTACTCCTGCCTTGATCCCCAGGAAGCTGTGGGGAAGCACAAGGGGACACCATCAGCAGGACTCAGGGATGGCATCTCAGTGCAGCAGACCCCAGGCCCCAGCACAGTGAGAAGGAAGGTTCCCAGGCAGCAGGAGAGGGGTGAGCAGAGAGGGAATGGCTCTGGCCTTGAGGAGCAGAAGACCAGCTGACTTGATCAGTGAACACTTAATTAGCCTCTGTGTCAAAGGCCCGACCCCAACTGCACACAGGAGCTGTGGGTACAGGAAGACTTCTTCAGCAAGAACAGGCAGTGAAACGGTGGGTTTCCAGACTTTCCCTCCGGAGCTGGAAAGCTTTCACACCAGGAGCACAAGCCAAGAACTGCTGGCAGTGCCAGGCAGCTGAACACAGCCCTCGCTGCTCCATCCTTGCGCATAAATTACCTCCAGGCTCTGAGCTAAACAAAGGGCCCTGAAATAATTCTGCATTTTAATAAAGTCAGTGTTTGTGCCACCCTTGTCCTTACAGGAAGGAAATTTGCATTTCCTTCTTCCACCTCGCCCCACACAGCCCGCTGGCACTGAGACCCACGCACTGTCCTGTGTTCCCACCGAGAGCGACATTAGATTTTGTTGCTTAATCCCTGTGACACCAGAAACACGGGGCAGAGCTGTCCAAAGCCCCAGACTAGAGAGCACACCAGTATCTCTAAAGCCATCCAATGTGCAAGGATGTCTGAAAAGCAGTGCTCTCCAGAACTCGTGTCGGTGGCTGTGCACCTCCCCGGATCCCCCTGGGTCCCTCCGGCAGCACCCTCTGGGCAGGCTCACACCCCACAGCCCCGAAGCCAGGGGAGGAAGAGCTGGTGCTTGCACTGCTGGTATTCCTGTAAAATCTGGAAAGAAACAAACTGCAGCTTTTCTCTCCCAAGGGAAAGGCACCCCTTGGGTTTAGTCTGCCACCATCTGTGCCTCCAGCAGGCAGCATGTGGCGAGCAGGTGAGTGGCGTCAGGATTCTGGACGGGTGCTCACCCTGATCAGGACCCACTGCAGCCCCTGGGCAGAGCAGAGCAGAGCCATGTCCTCCTTCTTGATGGGCCCTTCACTCCTTTCATTTCCACTCAGCCTTTCCCATGGGAGCCGAGACAGGCCAAAGCACCAGCATGTCAGGGCTGTGGGGCTGCTGCAGGGAGAGGCACCTGCCTGTTCAGGGCTGACCCTTTGTTTTGTGAGGATCCCCAGCCCGCAGAGCTCTGTTCCACCAGTGCCAGCTTGCTATGGGCTGAGCACAGCTTGGGTTGTGGCAGTCCCTGACCATCCCTGCAGGGCTGGCAGTGCCACTGTGGTCCTGCTTCCATTTCCCACCTCCATCATGTTCACCTCTGCTGGTGTCTGCGCCAGGAACCTGCTGTGGGGGAAAGCTGTGATCGCAGCTTTCAGCGTGTTCAATTACTGTCAGTTAATGATGATTAATTGACAATTAAGGGGCTCTAAAGGGTAGTGTGTCTGTTAAATAAATATTGATCTTTCATTTGTGGCCACAGATATATTGCCCCAGTTACGGGAAGCGCAGCAGTGGCAAAGTCGGGCTCTCCCAGGGAGAGTGGCTCTGCATCAGCTGAGCTCACAGGGCTGTTAGGAGGCTGGGGCCGCTGGGGCAGGGGGCTTGCCTGGCTTGTCCTGACCAGAATTCTGGGCTGTCAGGGTTGGATGAGGATTGTGGTATCTGGGTTGTTTCGTTTTTGACTGGAACTGCTTGGTCCCATTCCTGCTTGCAGAAAAGGTATGAGAGTAGGGGTGCTGGAGCCTACACTGCCCTCTTGCACAGCCCTTAACTGGCCTTGTAAAGCAAACAAACAGTACAGAGCCTGTTATGGCTCCATTAGCAGCGTAACAAACTCCTCACTGAATGACAGTGTGTTTTCCAACCCCGTTTCAGCCGTGCTCTGGAGTCTCTCTGGCCAGCGTGGTCTCGCCGTGATCCGCACCGTGGGCTCCCTGACTTCTGTCTGTCTGTCTGAGTGCACTCTCCAAGAGCTATTGTCTAAAAATCTCTTATCAGTTAGTTAGCCATACAGCTCACCCCCTTTTCCAAGGCATTGACCCCAAATGAATGAAGACCATTTCAACAGGGGCCAGAGCCAGCCCGTCCTGAATGCTGGAGCTCAGCGGGGATTTCCTTGGCAGCGTAGCACTCTTCTTTCCCATCTGGGATCCTTTTCCACGTGCAAATGTGATGGGAACACCATCCCACCCCACCTCCAGCCACGTCGCAGGCAGTCCCTGAGTGATCTTTGCTCCTTCTTCCCAGCATGTTCGCAGTCACCGTCCCCTCATCTCCCATCCTCTCCACAGTGCATTCCTTGGAAGCAGGCTCACCAGAACACTGGCTCTGGCTCTCTCTTTTATTTGAGGCATGTATTTAGAATGGTGCTTCTGTTCCAAATGAATGAGTTGATTCATTCAGAAGTGCAGTTTCTGTTTTTGAATCAGTGGAGCTGTTTATGCTCATAGGGTCTATAAAACTGTTATTTTAGTCCTGACACTGATGCTTATGAATAAAATTTAGATCTCATTCAGAAGAGCATTAGCTGTAGCTATTTGGCTTCTTGTTAAAGCATTAATTTTTATTGAGACCACATTGCCAAGCAGTTCCTTCTGCATCTTGCAGCAACCAAGTACCTCCAAGTGGAGACTTGGGTAGGACAAGATTGCAGCACGTGTCCCCTGGACCCTCTATTACAACTGCTCTGTTGGCAACTGCTGGATGACAGAGGGAACCTCCCAGTTCCCCCAGAGGGGCAGGACAGTGGGAGCCAGGGCACTGTGCTCAGTGGAAGGCCTGCCAGGCCTGTCAGGAGCTGGCACAGCAATGCTTGCTCATGCCGGGCTGGATGTTGGGTGTTCTGGTGCCAATTAGCTCTCCCATGTATTTATTGCACCTTTTTGCTCGAAGCAAGCTGTTAAATGTCAGAAATACTTTAGCATTTTAGCAGAAAGATAATTTTTTAATAGATTCCACCTACAAAAAGGAGCTGACTGGCAGAATATTAAACTCAGGGAGATTTATTTTTACTCCGTGCCTCCAAACAGCTTGAGATAACCATTTTTGCATGGCTCCTGGCTGATTAATGCTGCTGTCTCTTGCCTGTCCTCCTCACATGGTGCTGTGGCAGCTGTGGCCTCTCACATCCCATTAACCTTGTCTGCAGAAGGGACACCTGGCCAAAACGAAGAATTAGCCCTTGTAATTAGGAATGTAAACATCCCACACTGCCTACTAACATCCACCCATAATTCCCTACCTGCTCCTGGTTCTCATAAGGGCAGGATGGGCTTTTGCCATCATCTGCTTCTTACACACCAGTCATTTCTAGATGAAGAGTCATATAAGGCCCAAATCAAACCCAGAGTACTTTCAGTTCTTCAGGGGAGTGTGTTTGGTCGGTGCTGGTTGTGTACTTGGAAAGGGGCACCAGCAGCTGGTAGGGTTTGCTGGGACTGTCTGGTGAGTCTCTCCTCTCCCTTAGCAGGGCTAATGGATGCCCAGGACTCGTGCTGGCACCTGCTGAGGAAATGTGTTCTTCACAATGGTGATGTTTGGACCTGGGTGCTGTAGCTGGTGGCACAGCATCAGGTGAGCCCCAAGTGTTTCCACAGGAGCGCTGCCTGAGGTCATGCAGGGACATCACCTCTGCCTGTGGCCCCAGGTTTGATTTTTGGGCAAAGCTGTGCCAGTCTGTTCTCAGTATCAACAGTGACTCCCTGGTGCTGGGTGGAGCAATTGAGTCATTACTCATAATACAGCGGGTTCTGAAAAATCAGGTAACTTTATTTGGTTTTTTGGTGATATAATGAACTGTTTTGAATGATGTTAGAGTTAATGGCTAAATCAATGTGTGTATTTAGTGTTAGGCTTTATTTTAGCACTAAGTGACATGAGATAAGCAGACTTAGAGGGTGTTAATTGGTTTGTGTTTAGCATTTACACTAATCAGAGTGTGCAGTGCTGCTCAGGGCTCTTCAGCACTAGCAGTTCTGTTTATCCAAACCATGAATTGTTTACTCTATTGACTGGAGTGGCATTGGGCTGTTTTTTCGCTCACTTGGATGTTACACTGCATGTGTGGATTAATGGAGAGCCCTGGCTGACCCTGAGTGGTGCCACACACAGTGTGTGTGGGAAAAGGTGGCTCAGCAAACCCTGACGAAATTGAACATGAGCAGGCCCCTGCACAGGCAGTGTCGCTTCAGCACTATAAATAACAGAGTTTATTTTCCCTCCATGGCTGATGTGTGTCTCCAGCTTCGTTCTGAGCAGTGCAGGAGCGAAGAGGGGGCCACATTCCCTGTCCCAGCCCTCTGCCTTTGACAATCAAGGTGGAGCTCCCATCACCCCATTCCTGAACGGATCCACTGCTGATGCCAGGGTCGCAGCACTCTCTTGCAGTGAACCACCCATGTGAGATGGGGTTTATGGGCTGAGATGCTGCGGCTCTGCTGCCCAGGGAAGGATCTTCCCAGGTCTGCTGGGCAGTGTGGATGTGGCCTGTGGATGTACAAGAACACTCCCCCGCAGTTGTGGCTGGGCTGCCTGGCCTGGGCTTGCATCTGTCTCGTACTGGTGGGAGCAGATGTCTGGGCAGGAGCCCACCAGAGCATCCCGGGAGCCAGGGAGAGCACACGGCACGGCTGCCTTCAAAATGGCTTGGAAACAGCCTTGCCACTGCTCTGTTCCCATCACCTGGCTGCTTTTATTAGAGTTGGTCTTGGATCATTTAGTTTTTATTCAAACATTCACTTCCCAGCTGAGGTCTTGGAGAGCTCTGGCTCCCCGGACTGATGATGAGCCCCTGGAAATGGAAGTGCCTCCAGGATGTGCTGACAGCCCTTACTGCTGCTAGGAGCTGCCTCCTGAGCCATCCCTGGCCCTCCCCTCTGCAGTCCCAGTGCTTGCTCTGCTCCTGAGCCTCTTGTGGGGACAGGTGGGAATCACCTGTGGGAACCTGTGGTGTGGTTGCCAGCAAGGATGTTCTGGGTCAGGGAGCTCAGGCACACCACAGGCTGCTCCTGCTTCAGGCTGCTCTGAGCTGTGCTGTGAGGCACAGCAAGATGAATTCCCTTTTATTTTGCAAAGTGCTGTTTTATTGATTTCTGCCAACCAACCACCAGCTGGGTTGTGGTGCCCCTCCAGTGCTCGGGGGTAGCGGGGGAACCTGGAGTCATCGTGGTGTGGAGCTGCAGCAGTGTCGTGACAGCTGCTGAGATCGACGCTAAATCACTGCGTGAGGGTGAGCACAGGGATGTTACTGGGGCTCTCCTGTGCCGTTTGCACTGACTGTGTGATCGGAGTCAGAATGAGAATCATAAATCTTGATTATTCTCTGTCTCAGCTGATTTGAACCAAATGCCTTGGACGGGGATATAGTTCACATCTCGCTGAAAACTGCAAAAAACCTGATTAAATGTACAAACTGATATCAATAGCACTCCATCTGTGTTAATGCCCAAACTGTCAGCACTTGGGGAGAGGATCCCTTGTGGAAGGGCTCTGTCCCAGCCCAGAGCAGCTTCCTGGGGGCTTTCAGAGTGGCTTTCTCCCTGCTGCCATTTATCTTGGTACTTTGTTCCTGCAATGCTAGCTGTTATTATGGTGCTGTCAATTAGAGATGGCATCTCTGATTCTGATTGCACTTTGCTTACAATTAAGCATCCTATAGAAAAATGGAAATGCTGGGTCATTAACATAGTGTGATAATAAGGTAAACCATTCAATTATGGAGGAAAAAACACTTTGAATAATAAGGATATTGTATGCCTAAAAGACATTCAGATGCCAATGTATTACCATTTTTGCATACATAATAAATGAACTTAAACCCCCAAATAATTGACAGAAGCAAATAATTAATAGCTGTGCCCTCTGCAGCTGCTTGGCTGGCATTGCTCTCTCCAGGGGCAGAGGAGCAGCTCCAGGAAGGGAATGGAGGAGTCTTGGATCTGTGTGGTCCCGGTGGTCCCTGTGGGATGTGCCTTGGTCACCACAGAATTTGTGATGCTGGAACTGAGGTGGTTCCCGTGTGCATGGGGAGGAGGCAGAGAGGGGGCCAGCATGGCAAGGTAGTGTGCATTGCTGCCTGGAATGGCAAGGGGAGCACCAGGGCTCTGCTCAGGGTGTCTGCTGGGCTCCAGGGGCTCGATGCAAACTCTGGCCAGCTGTGGGTTAACAGTGGGGTATTGTGCTTTGGACAGCTGAGAGGTTAATGCAGTTGGGAAGATCTGGCCACCCAGTGTCTATGATGTGGAGGGATTTGGGACTGGCTTTGCTACCTCCAGCATCTGCTGTCCCCTGAGAGCCTGTCACCTCACCACCTGCCCCTTCACCTGCTCAGCCTGCAGCACTGGTGGCCTGCATGGACCAGCCTTGTTTACAACTAGAAAAAACATGTAACTGCAGGTGGGAAGGTGCAGAGGGTCATGCTTCTGGACACCGCCTCTGACCAGCCAGGGGCTCCTGTGATAGCCTTGATGGTGGTTTTGTGTCCAGCCTTTGCATGCCAGTGGGGTAGGAGCCCATCTGCCAGCAGCTCTGGAACTCTGCATGGGCTGTGTTTTCAGCCTGTTCGGCAGTATCGCTGCTCCATAACAATTCTCCGCCTTTTAGCTGTTGATGGCTCACCTATTACTCTGGCACTGTGTTAGAATAACATCCAGATACATCTGAAGAGTGGAATTTATTTACTGTTTTCCCTGAAAAGCTTTTAGCATGATACAGCCACAGTGCTTTCACTTAGGCAACCATTATTGTAAGGTTGTTTTTCCTGGTAGAAGTAAATTTTCCAGAAGATGAAAAAGGACTCCTCACGATGTGCAGCTCCGAACCACTACATTTTAATATTCTATTTTCATGGCCTTCTCTCGCAGGAAGGGCCCATCTTTGGGAAACTGGAGTGGTATGAAATGCCCAGATGAGCCTGATCAGTGTTTAACATCAGCTGCACGCTGTAGCTCTCCCAAATCCATCTGACTGTTCCAGGAACCACAGCATCACTTAGCAACAGGCAAGGCCAAGCTGGATGGGAGCACTCCTGCACGGGTGTCCCATGGGGGTTCCTGCCACGTGCTTGGGGCAGGAGGGCACGGCTGGCGATGAGGGGCTCATCTTGCTGTGTGTTGGCAGAGTTTTCAGATCCGAAATCCCAAGGGAGGGAGAGGGGAAGGTCTGCAATGACTGCTGCCAATAAGGTGTTCTGGATTGCATGTTTCAGAGAGGATTTCTGTCCTGCAAGCAGAGGTTGCATGTGTGTGGGCATTTCATGTAACTCATGCCCATTGTAGCTGCAGGGGCCTGGGGACTGGCACGGGGGAGGCAAAAAACAGTGGAAGGTGAGTGAGCTGTCAGTGAAGGGACTTGAACCCCTGTGTTGAAGGGAAAGCTGGACTGGGAGCAGACTACCTTGACTTGAGCATCCTCAATGAGAGGAGGCAGGACTCATCACTGCCTGCCCGGGAGTCCTCATTCCAGCAGTGTGTGAGAAGCTCAGACTAGGGCTGCTTTGCTCTAACTGTGACAAATATAGTAATTAAATCTGGTAGATGACACTAAGAGATTCCCAGTGAATAGGATTGCAGTGCTTCTGCAGAGAACAGTAGTGAGGCTTAGTCAAAACAATTTTGACGGCACAGGGGTTAGAAATAGGCATTTCTGCCTTTTTCACAACCCATTTCATGTCTGCATACTGACCGCCAATAAATCCTGCACTAAAATGGGAGAGGTGGGGCCAAATTTATCCCTGGTCAAACAATGTCACACTGAACACACCATCCACAGAGCCAAGGTTGCTTTGCACAGGCAAAGCTGAGTGGTGCTGAGGGCTGTTTGTGACACCCCAGGCCGTGTGTGCTGGCACAGATATGCTGAGTGCTTCCCAGCCATGCCAGGAGCTCCTCAAGTGCAGAAGCCAACATGTCCCTGTGCATCCCACAGCTGCTGACGAGAAGGGCAGGGGGAAAGGCCATTCCTCATCAGGAAGGCAGTGGAACCTCACAGCACTAACCTGAGCCTGTCCAATTTGTGTGAGAGCTGGGCAGTCAGATAGTCAGGGGATTTTGGCACAAGGCCACGTCCCAGAGGAGATCTGCTTGGGGAAAGAACAGAAGAAAGCAAGATTTAGCGTTTAGATCATAATTTCAGATTGCATTGTGTGAGCATCAACAGTCCATACTCATGAGAACCTTGGGGAACACAACAGCTCTCCCAGCCAGCCTGATCAGCGAGGGTTGGTTTTTAATTGCAGCTGAATGGATCTAACCTTGTGATGCCTGTTCACAAAGCATTGCTGGATTAATACAGGTTCCATAGTTGCTTCTGCTAAAAGACTTTAATGGATCAGCTTAGTTCTCTGCTCCATGATTATAGCATCCCTACCCGCCTATCATGCCTGAGCCAGATGGTCCCAGTGAAATCAGAGCATATTTATATTTTTGTCTGCTACTCAGCCACCTGCCCACTGATTTTATTGCATAGTGGTAGGAGGAGAGGAGCCTTCCCGGGTGCAGTTTGCCCACCCCTTTCCCCAGCCCCAGTGTCTGCCCCACCTCCTAAAAGACCCTGGAGGAGCCACGGAAGGACCGTGCCCCCAGGGTGCCCAGGAGGCTCGCCCGGCTGGCCCGGGGGGCAGACACATTCCTGGGCAGCAGCACAGCATGAACTCCTGGCATGGAGTCAGCTGCTTCCCACGGCGCTGGGGGATGTTTCCAGTTCTATCGGTGATGAGAGCCATTAAGAAGGTACAAGTACTAAAGAGATCCTGAGCGATGCCTATAAAACCTTTGAATCCCTGACAGAATCAATAGCAGGTTCTCAGGAGTAACTTCTTATCCAGGCCAACTTAAGCACATGCCAATGAGCCGTTAAAGATTTTGCATTTTGTGGAGACACAGAAGCCCTTTCATTGTGATTTTTGGACTGTAGACTGGGTGAGATGATGAAAAATCACATTAGAAATAGACTGTGCTCCAAAGGCATTTTTCCTCGGTGTCTGGGACGGTGGCTTCAGTGGTGCTTGTGGGTGGCATCATCCCTCTGGGCACATGCCCTGTGCTCCTGGGCTGGGGAACTGAATCCTTTGGGGATTGCTGCAGTGGCAGCACTGATTCCTGGCCATGTCTGCCAGGACAGCAGAGGAGAAGGAGGAGCAGGAGGAGGAGGAAGCAGGGGAGCTGTGCCCCATGAAATGGAGGACCTGGGGCTGGCACTGGGACACAGCTGAGCTGCTGTGGTGCTCTGAACCATCCCACCACCCCTGGAGGAGGAGCTGTGAGTGGCCTGGGCAGGTAGATGCCCACTGGGGTGCTTGCAGCCTCCGGCCAGGCGCTGCCCGCTGTGCACACTTGCCACCTCTCGGGTACCTTTGCAACCGACACCATTTCCAATTTGGCATCTCAGTTGCCATGGCAACTCAGTGCTGCCATTCTCTCATCTGATCAGCTTACAGTTAGTCAACACCCGTTAGCACCTGCGTTGGTATGGCAACCCAAGACCTTGCTCCATCCCAGCCGATGCTGTGGATGGATAGAGGGCTCCGGGCAGCCCCCGGCAGCAAAGAGGGCATGACTGGTCCTGTTGAGGGGCACTGAGACACTCCCAAGCCCTGACTGCTTCTTACTGCCTGGCTGCAGTGGGATCTGTGGCTTCCCCCACTCTGGCTGTAGGGTCCTGGGTTCCCACAACCTGCATGGCCTGGGGGACACCGGGGAGAAGCTCAGCAGGGATGTGGCTGGCATGGAGCAAGGAAGTGTCCTTGCAATCTCAAACTGCCCCTCGTGAGAGTGTTCTGCATGGGAAGCTCTGGGAAGGGGGAAAGCTCCTTGTCTTGGAGACAAGGGGAAACCAGCGGTATAGGCAGCCACTGCTTGAGGATGTTAGGTCCTGAAAAAGCAGATCTCAAGTCACAGAGAAGGGTGGATCACTCCTTTTCCCAGCCACCAGATTCCTAACCATTAAATTCTTCCAGTGAGTCTCCTGTGGCCAATTTGTGTTCCTTTGGCCCCAGTCTGAACTGGCATCCGCTTTTCTGAAAGTGCTTTACAATTTGCGTTTAATGGTTTTTAACAGACATGTGCGAGCCGTTTGAATTAGAGCAGTGTGAATCTATTAGGCAGCGACAGATGCAAGTTTTGTGTCTGTTATTAGAAGGGATTGGCTTCTGAGGTTTAGTGATGTGCAAAGGATTGGACTTTGGAGAGATTAAAATTATTTTCAGCGTTAAGCACAATATTTCTGAGCTAATGCACTCACTCTTGAATATAGATTCACAGACTGAAAAGATTATAAAACATTAAACCTATGTAAATTCAGCTGTAAATTTATGTTTGAACAAATTCAACAAGAGATTTGACTCGGGGGCTTACAGCAAATGGGTTCTGCTTTTAATGCATACTTCGGGCTCAGATGCAATGCCGCTCTCCCCTTGAAAGTCCCACGCCTGCTGAATTATTGGCAGGTCACAGCTGACAGCTCAAGCAATTATACCAGAATGTGTTAATAATAAAAAGGAAAAGGACTTCATGTTTGTCTTTTCAGAAAACAAAAGCAGATGTTTATTCCACCATGAGGAGCAGCAGAAAGGAGCTCTGTGGGCAGGTGACACTTGCAGTACCTGGCCATCACCTCTTTCCATGGCAGTCATGCAAATCCATGTCCTCCTCTGTGGTTCCCCAAGCCCTAGGAGCTGCTATAAACTTTTTTCTCTTGTTGAAAACATGAAATACAGTTAACAAAGACTTCTTTTGAGCGCAATTGCAGGAAACCTGCAACGTCGTGAACAAGCTGCCTACACAGAGATAAATGACAGCTGTGACTGAAGGAATAAACAAGATAATCTGGTTTTAAATAAACCACAAGGGGATTTTGGCAACATGCAAATTCACAAATTTATAAAATGTATCCTTTGAAAATAAAGAGCTCGTCTGAAGCCAGCAGTTAAGAACAATTACTACAGCACATTTTCCCAATGAGAGTTTAGAGCTGGCTTCTGCCCCAAGCTAAGGCACGTGGCAGCCAGAGGTCCTGCCTGCTGCCCACGGGGGCTGGGCCCTTCCACGCACAGAGCAGAAGCATGAAGGAGTGGTGGGAGCAAGTTCCCGTGCAGCCTGGCCCTCCTCAGCTCCTGGGCACTGGGGAATGAACAGGAGAGGAGAGGAACATCAAAAGCCCAAGCAAGCACCCAATAATACATATTGGATCATCTGCTTGGAGGACCAGGTAATTCCTTGGTCCAAATTCCATACGAGAGTTTCATTTTGGCATTGCACAGCTCAGCAATGCTGCACCAACAAGCACAAGGGACACCTGTCCCATAAGGGAGCAGAGGGCTTCACAGAATCATAGAATCAGCCAGGTTGGAAAAGACCTCGGAGATCATCTAGTCCACTACCACCATGGTTACTAGCCCATGGCACTAAGTGCCACGTCCAGTCTCATCTTAAAAACCATGGCTTGTCCATGCCGGTGGCAGTGGAGCTCCTGCCAGGGGCTCGTTGTCATTTCTCCCCTTTTTCAGGTGGGCAGCAATAGAGACAGGAGGGGCAGATGGGGAGACACCAGTGACAGGGCTATGAGCAGACGTGTCCGATTCCAGCGCTTCACTTTCTGGGCTGCTCTATGGAGGCATGTAGGGTGTGGTGACAGCATGGCTGTGCCTCTTCACCAACCAGCCTGGCCTCAGAAGGGACAGAAACGCTGCAGGGAAAGCCAAAGTGTGTGCCAAAGGCTATGTGTCCCCTCCAGGAGCAAAGGCACAGCCTCATGCTGCAAAACTACTCTGCAGCAGCCACCGCAGGAGAGCGATGCAGCATCGCTCTGCCCGAGCACATGGAGCTGGTTAGCATTCCATCAGCACACATGCAATTAGAGCAGAGCACATGGCAGCAGCTCTCTGAAGGTTAACTGCTCTGAGGAGCATTCCTGCCGTGCCAGTGGCTGGGCTGCTCCAGCTTTAACACCCTTGTTGTTCCCAGCAGCAGGAGCCGGTGGTGCCGTGTGCCGCTCTGTGTTTGGCAGCAGCTTTGGAGTGCCCCAGGCTGTGTGCAGGGCCCCTGGCTCCGAGGCTGCAGGCCCAAGATCCCCCCCTACCCCTGCACCTGCCCCGACAGGGCAGCACCTGGGAAGGGACTCTGAAACGTGGCAGAGTTTGGGGAAAACCGTTCTGTGTGTACATCCCAGAGCCAGAGTTGTTGCAGGCTCTGCAGGGCCAAGGTGTCTCCAGGACACGCTGCGGCTCCCAGCTTTATCCTTAAAACTGCACAGCAAAAGCTGAATCTTCTGCTTCCCCTTCTCTTTTCCTCGATCTCTGCTTCCCCACTGCCTCTCTTCAGCACCAGCCCATCCATCCGTTTGTCTTTATTGTGCACAGAGTTAAACGTGGTCTTTAAGTGTGGCAACACTTCCAGATTATTAACTCTGCAATTTCTTGGGTCATGTTTATTGTGATGACCTCATCTGAAGGGGCCATTGTAATTAATAGTTTGTTCGTGCCTCTTTTATAAACCCCCAGTGTGTTTTTTATACAAACCAAAGCCAACACTCTGCTGCTGTGGGGAACAGACACCCCATGATCATGAACAAACACCCTGTGATCGTGGCCCTTGTCCTTTCTGGAGGTGAGTCACTCCCCATCCTCCACTGCCAGCCAATGGCCTGGGATACAAGAATGGGCACAGAGTGATGCTGCTGGTGGCAGCCCCTGGCAGCCAACAGGCCTCCTCCTCCCCCATCTCTCCTCCCTCCTGTCACTGCTATGTCCCAAGAATGAGACCTAATTTCTACCCCATCTGTCAGAGGCTTGTGGTGAGCAGCAGGGAGCACCTCTGCTCCTGTTGTCCTCTGGGCAAGCACTGCTGCCCACGTGCTCAGCCTCCTGGCCTCATTTTCTGTTCACTTTTGTCGCACCAATCCCTTCCACCACCTCGTGCTTGGCCAAGGACACCCTGTGGGCACTTGAGGGCTCATCTCTGATTGTACCGTGGGGCTTGCTATGATGTGCATAGCCATAAAAGCTGCTTCCTTCCCACAGGGCTGTTAAATCCAGGTGCTGGATCCCCCCACAGAAGCTGGTGTGTAATTCTGCAAATGCTCACATCCCTCTTAATTTCTTCAGGCTTTTCTTAAAGGAAAAAATACCTCAAGATGTATTGTTCTGACTAATCCTTGTTCCCTGCATGTCACTGCTACTTAAGTGGCTGATGTGAGGCAGGGATGAAGCACAAGAGTGCTCTGGGCAGAGGACAGGACTGCAGGCACCTTGCCATCAGGAAGGCAGCTCCAGTGGGGTCTGATGCTGGAGCTTCCTGGAGAGCTTGGCACCAGCACGCTGGCTCTGAGACAGGGAGTTGGAGCCCTGCAGAGCCCATTGCTGGGGCTCAGACAGAGACTGTTCAGTTGGAAAGGTTCTGCAGCAGGAGAGGGGCAGCCACAGGAACTACTGGCCTCTTCAGCCAGAATGCTGAGGGCACTGGAAGCCCTTCCAAGCAGCACCTCAGCAGAACAAGCCTGGCACGACCAGCAGTGGATGCACAAATGACAGGGGAGGTTAATGCCTTCAGCAGCCACAAATACGAGGTTACACTGACAGGCACATGTAGCTGGGCTGTGCCTGTCAACTGCTTCTGCTCCAGGCTTCAGCCATGTGATTCCTGAAATGGGTCTTCCTGACACCCAGCAGTTTGACGTCAGCATTACTGTGGTTGCTGCTGCCCCAGGTGCTCTCACAGAGCCATTTCCAGCCTATTCACATTGTTTCCTCACCATATGTTTGTACTAAAAAACAGTTGCACTACGAAGGGATAATCCTGCAAGATCCTGGGCATGGCAGTCCTGCATGTGCCCCGGGAGACCTGCCTGGTGCTGCGAGCACTTCCCGGGAGCAGTGACTCCTTGGCAGCGTGGCAGGGCTGGGGCTGCCCAGGGCTGGGGCCATGGCACGGGTGGGCACGGGCAGTGAGCAAGGGGCCTGGCTGGTGGCACAGCCTCCAGCCCCGGGCAGCACAGGAGGTGTGAACAAGGCAGTGGTGCTCTTGCAAGGGCCATCACTGAGTACCCTCTGGCTCACTACTATAATCCTTAACTGGGGGCACTGGGGCAAGCATTTACCTCTTCATTTTCTTAGACATAACTGCTATTTCACTGCAGTTTCATTTCACAATATGGTAATATGCTATCCAGGAAAATCTTGCTACATGCTAATTTATCCGGTAGGCAAATTCCTTTTGGCTAATAAAAGTGCTTGCATGGGAAGCTCAAATTAATTATTGACAGAGCATGTGAATTAGAGATAAAAGAAAAGTCATTCTTTCTCACACACAAGATAGTAAATAAATTTAATTATTGTACTAGAAGCAAGGGATCTTATTCTATATTAAGTTTTATTAGCTGAGACATTTAAAAGCATGTCATCATAACAAAAAGGTCCTGTGTAATCCGAACCACGCTGCTCTGTACAACGGCTCTGGAATGAATAGGCTTAATTGAGCAAATGGGAGCAGATGGCTTCTGAACAGGCAGGTATTGTGCAGGTTTAGTGTCAATTAGCTTTGGTCTACATATGCCTATGGCAAATTGCCTGTATAATGTGTCACTAAGGCTGACTTAACATTTTAGGTGCCCACCATGGCCAGGGGCTGAGAAGAAACAAAGCCAGAGTGTTTGGGTCTGTGGGACCTATGGGAGTGGCAGCATTCCTCCTCCCGAACATCCTGCCAACACTTGCACTTGCTGGGATGCCCACCCCTCATTAACCCCCTCCTCTGCTTCTGCCCAGGAATGTGATGCCCAAGACGCTGGATGGCCAGATCACCATGGAGAAAACCCCCAGCTACTTCGTGACCAATGAGGCCCCCAGGCGCATTCACTCCATGGCCAAGGACACGAAGCTGATCGTGGTGGTGCGGAACCCGGTCACCAGGGCCATCTCAGACTACACACAGACACTCTCCAAGAAGCCGGAGATCCCCACCTTCGAGGTGCTGGCCTTCAAGAACAGGACTCTGGGGCTGATTGATGCCTCTTGGAGTGCAATCCGCATTGGGATTTATGCCCTGCACTTGGAGAACTGGCTCCAGTACTTCCCCCTCTCCCAGATCCTGTTTGTCAGTGGCGAGAGGCTCATCACTGACCCGGCAGGGGAAATGGCCAAGGTCCAGGACTTCCTAGGCCTCAAGAGGATTGTGACAGAGAAGCATTTTTATTTTAATAAAACCAAGGGGTTTCCCTGTCTAAAGAAGCCAGAGGACAGCAGTGCTCCCCGGTGCTTGGGCAAGTCCAAGGGTCGAACTCACCCCAAAATAGACCCAGATGTCATCCACAGACTGCGGAAATTTTACAAACCTTTCAATGTCATGTTTTACCAAATGACGGGCCAAGATTTCCAGTGGGAGCAGGAAGAAAGTGATAAGTAGAAACACAAGATCAGGAAAAAACCTTTTTTTTCTTTTTTTGAGATGCGAGTCATCATTTGAGACCCAAAACTCACTCGGGGCCAGAGGCTCAGCCCTGTGCGCACCCGGCTCTTGAGCTGTCCGGGCTGCAGCCGAAGTTGCTCCGCGTGTCCAGTTCTGAAACTGTAGTGGCTGTCACCTTGGGCAGCTCTCGGGCTTCCCCCACCACAACCGTGGGGGTCAGGGGCAGGTGGGAGGAGGAGGAGGCAGAGGGAGCAGGGCTCCTTGGGGTGATGGGGTACTTTGTCTTGACATTTTGCTGCTGGTGTCCCCCTCGCAGCCAGGCAGGCAGGACCAGACTTCCTGCCGCCACGAGCTGGGTGGGAGGGCGGCTCCCAAAACCCAGCACTGGGACAAGCCCATATATTTGATTTCTCCTGCCCTGGATTTTAGTTTTTCCCAAACAGCGGCGTCAGGTCTGGTAAATTCAGGCCGTGTGCACTCATATGCACGCTGGTCTTAGTGTGTGGAAGGAATAAAGCCAGTTATGCTGCAATGGAACTATGTACAGGAACTTCATTTGCACCAGATGTTTCAATTACTTGTTGCACTAAAACTAGAATTTACCAAGTGCCACCAACACCTGGGCCCAATTCTCCTCCGACCGATACATCTCCACTGTTGGAAGAGAGTTGTTCCTGCTTTGCTGGGATGCTCAGTGCGGTCAGAACTGGGATCCCCTCCAGACTCTCACCCTCCTGGAAGCTGAAAGAACATTCCCAGGTCCTGCAGGAGCAAGTCAGGCTCTCCCTGCCCAGCCAAGGCACAGTGTGAAGACCCCCACTGTCTGTGCAGCACCTCCTGGCTCCCGGTTTGGAGCCAGGCATTTCCAGTGGGGACTGAGGGGGTGGCTGCAGGGCAGAGGTCTGAGGACAGCCCCAGCACAGGGTCTGACCACTGGGACCCCTGGCACTGCCGTTCATTTGCACCTTGAAAATGCAATCCCTGCTGTTTGCTGTGGATGGCTGGGGTTGCAGAACAGGGAAGCAGCCTTCATCATACTTCAGAATCACAGAACAGCAATTAATTCCCAGGGCAAGCACTGCTCAGCACACAAAATCTGTGCTTTCTAATGGAAACGGCCAAGTCAACCAAATTTGCAAATCCTGGTAGAAATTGTAGACTAAACCTACAGCCCAACTGGATCCTCCAGCGCCGTGAGAGCTGCTTGCTGGGCCCAGCAGAGAGCAGGAGCAGTGCTTCGACACAGCTACACAGTCCCACCTCCATCGCTGAGGGAAATGACGAGAGACAACAGGCAGAGAGAGAACAACGGGGAAGAAACACAGAGCTGCTGAAATGGTCCCTCACATGGGGATTTCTGAGCGCACTGGGATACTGCTGGCTGCTCTCCTTGCTCTGGTGAGGGCTACAGATGCCTCCAGGGTGGGATGTAACGACATGCAAGTCCCATGCTGTTGGACAGCATGCAGAGCGGGATTGCTGCAGGAGGACCAGGAATCAGCTCCGATTAAGGTAGAACTCCCTAAGGCTCCAGCTAACCAGATGAAATCAGCGTTGCACTGGGTGACAAGCTGAACCTACTTGGGGTTCCAGGGCTTGTCATGTGGTTCATTACACCGTGAAGTGGTGCTGGTGCCTTGTATTGGATGATAAAAGCTGAAGCCATTTGGACAATTTACCACATGGGCCACACTGGGGGGGCACTGCAAGGTCCCTGCTGACGTCACGTCACTTCCCATCATCCTAGTCAGATTTAAAAACAGCTCCTGACATAGCAGAGTTTTCACAAACCCACTAACTTCCAAATTATTACAGGAAAATTGGAAGTATGTAATAGGAATAATTTTACAGTGCTTCACATATTATTAAAATGTCAGAACAGGTCCTGAACTAAAACCTGTTGTTGCATAATTTGGATTTGGTGCAAGATACTTAATTGGAAGATGAGGGGCTCCAGGCCCAATGTTCCCGTCACCAGAGGGATATCCAGGAATCTCTGCCTGTGTCCAGCATGCTGCAGTCCTGGCACAGTGTTGGGCTGGCCCTGGTGGCCAGTGGAGGTGGTGGACTGGTGGCCCTGGCTGCCCATCAGAGGGGCTCAGCTCAGGGGGATGAGGGTTCTTGGTGGGTCAGGGAGATGCTGCGCTCACTGTGCCTCTGCTGCCTGCCACCCCACATCCACTCCCATTATTTCTGCCATATATTCAGAGGTTTTATTTTTTATACCAGATGCCATCTCCAGCTTGGCAGGAGCTGATGGGTGCCCGGTGGGAGAGGAGACCCCGCTCCCCTGCCCTGAGCAACTGCCCCATGGACACCAACACTTCAGCGTGGTGGAGTAGGACCCCCTCACCCCAACCCTTTCCCAAGGTACACACCACGTACTCTGGGGCAGGCTGGAGGTGCAGGGACTGGGGGATGTTATTCTGTTCTGTTCTGAAATGCACCCCATGGCTGCCATGCTGTCACCAAGGCTGGAGGGGGAATTATTTTCTACATGGCTGGAGAGTGGTGTGCCAAACCAGAGTCAGGTTAGTAACACTTTTTTTTTAAACTATTCAAATGTCAGCATTAGAATACACAGGAAATTGAATTTTGTATTTGGTTTCAATTAGCAAAGCATAAATTATATTTAATTTTATATACAGACTGGGTGATTCATTGTTCTGGAAAAGCTGGTACTTTCTGGTTCAGAGACTGAAAATGGAGAGTTGGTCTGTTCTGAACCCAACCTGCTGTGCTGTCGCCTTCTCCCAAATGCGTCTCTGCCGGTCGTTGTCTCTGTACCTGAACGACGTGACCGTCTGGAACTGAACCCTGGAACCCACAGCACTAAACAATAAATCGTTGTAGCAGCTGCATTTCTCGATTCTGTTTCTCTTGGCCCCCCCAGCAGCACCAGCACCCCCTGAGTGGGAGCCACGACAGGGCAGCACTGGCCGTGATCTGCCACCTGCCAGCCCAGCTGGCTGCCCCTTCCTGCCTGCTGGGTCACAGCCCCAGCACTGCCAAAGGGGCCAAACTGCAGCCAGGGCCAGGAGCAGGACCAGGACCAGCCTGTATGTCCTGGGTCAGGTTTGTCCCTGCAGTGGGGTACAGCTTTCCTCACTGACCTCACAGCTTGGGGTGCACCTCCCAAAGTCACAAAGAACAAATCCCTGAGCAATGCCTGGGAAGTTTCAGTTGCTGATTAAGGATAAATCAGTGGATAATAAAAGGAGAGAGAGGGCTGGCTGCCAGGCAAAGAAATTAGGAGGAAATTTTTTTAATCATATTTTGTGTGCACAATTTCCTGCTCATTTGAAAAAGGTTATTTCGTAGCACAGCCCTATTGTGTCATCTGATAAAAACCACGGAAAAACTTTTATCAACAAGATTAGGAAGTAGTGAACTATAAAATTGCTAATTATTTTCTGGTAAATTTACTTTTAAATAACTTTAGACACCAATTACAGGCACCATTAAGCACCATTAACACTGGGTATATTTACCAAACAGGGATGGAATACTTATTCAAATCAAGATAATTTTGGTGTAGATTTTGCTGTTTGGAAAGCAGCCCCTTCTCACCAGATGTTTAAAAAGCCATCAGAAGATCAATTACACCTCAGGTTCCTAATCTTTGAGTTGTGGGGTGGCATAATTCAACCCTTGAAGGATACACCTACGAGCAGGGACTGGTGTCCTGAGGAGGTGCCCCAACAGCTCCTGTGCCTCGACATGGCACTGAGGCCAATGTACTCCTCTCCCCCAAGCCCTGAGAAACGAGCCCCATATTCAGCTGCTCCAGCTCTCTCTTGCAATGCCTCAGTCTCTGCTCCGAGCAGGTTCTACCCCCTCTTGGCCCAGCCTGTCCAGGGCAGTGAGTGCAGCTCTTGTGGCAGCTGCTGCCCTGTGTCTCTCCAGCGCTGTAGCTGGGAGCCTCCCGCTGCCTCCCAGGGTTTGCCCCCTGAAGACCCCATTGCTCATCAGAGTGTTCACCAGTTTCCCGTGCCCCTGGGAGCGTGTTCAGCCAGTGCAGTGCCCCAGGCTGCCCCAGTGCTGCATCCTGGCTCCCAGGAGCGGGTGCTGGGTGCTCTGCACTGCGATGAATACCAGCACACACCTCCTAATTGGAGGTTGCCAAGCGGCTGTCAGAGAGCTGGCTGCAAAGCTGCTACCTGCTCACACTTCTCCTGCTGTCATCTTTGACATCCTCATTATTTATTAACTGCCCTGTACCCAACAGGCTGCCACCAATGCGGAGACGCTCAGATTATGCAGGTTTGATATTCTGCCTGCCTCCAAGGTCATGTCCTCCAGGATGTCTTGCAAGCCAGATTGAAGAGGTACCAGCAAAGATGCAACATGTTCTGTGTATGCCAATGCCAGGTTTCAAACAGAGCCCTTTGAATAAGGATAACTCACTACATAGCATCATAGAATCTTTGAATTGTTTAGGTTGGAACAGCCCTCTAAGACCACTGAGTCCAGCTGCTCCCCCAGCACTGCCATGGCCACAGCTGCCACATCTGCATGGCTTCTAAATCCCTGCCCTTGGTGCTGCCTCCCTGCTGTTCTGGCACCCACGACCTCACACTCTGCAGCACAGTGGCTTTGGCATCCTGTGCCAACAGCCTGTGACACCCTACTTGTTCCAGGCAGAAACATCTAAACAAACTGATGCTGTCACCTCCCAGCTTTCCTGCGACACTGGGCTTGGGGCTTTTTGGTTTTGCTGACCTCAGAAACTTTCCCTCTATGAGTCATTTGCTGGGAAACAAATCTGATTAGAAAATTCCTGTTGCCTTTTAAGGTGCTCTTCTGATTTCAGGTACAAGACTGGAAATCAGAAGAAATAATTTGAGGGTCACATCCATATTACTTTATGCCACCAACAGGGATATTTTGAAATTTTTAGTTGTAATGCAAGGTCTAATACTGGATATCAGCAGTTGCCCATATACACCCTGTGCAAGGAGAGAGGCTGCCAGATTTACCTACGCTAACAGGAATTTCTGCTCTCACTGGGATTGTTGCAACACCACATTTGTGACTAAAGTCATAATGTGTGGAGAGACATACTGGTAGCTGAAGGACAGAATTAATATAGTAAGTAATCCTCTCCCTTTAGCAATATCTTTCTGCATGAAATAATGGTTTAATGTCTAACTTTTCCTGGCACACGCATTTCTTCATAACAAACACTTATATGAGATGCAGCTATTTATATTTCAAGGCAAAAAGCATGGAGTGTAATGGACTCGACTCTGACTATCTGCCCATGAAGAAATTTCACTCTCTCATGGGAAACGAGGAAAAACATTTTATTTGGAGGCAATTTCTTTCTATTTTAACCATTCTTATCTTTTTGCCTCGTTCTTTGTCAGAAGAAGGGATATTTGCTGTCCCTGAGTCACCTCTCCTGCTTGTGGGGCATCTGTGCTGCTCAGGAAGCCCTGGCCAGCAGGGACCTCTCACTGCTGCTGAGCACCCCTCACAGCAGGGGAACAACCCTCTCCATGGGTTTCCTGCTGCCTCCAAAGCGGCTGGTGGTGTCAGCTGCAGGAGAGTGAGCCAGCCGAGGGGCAGTGCTCTGGTCTCCATGACTGCAGTGCCTGGCCCTGGCAGCCCTGGCTGCTCTGACCCCAGTGAGGAGCTCCCCGCTCCACTGCACCCTTTGCCTCCCACAAGGATAAATCCAGAGATCTGTACAGCAGGGAAACTTGCCTCCAGGGTGTCCAGATCCCACAAACATCCACACCACGCACCAGCAGTGAGGTTTTCCCTGGCAGTGACGCTGCTCAGTGCACTGATCCAGATGATGCAGGAGATGTCTGTGTAATGCAGGCAAAGCGCACATCTGGCAATTTTCCACCCAACTGACAGAGATAAACAGTTATAAATGTACCCCGTTAATAGTGTAAGCATCCTTCAAAGCTTGTTTGGAGAGGCTGAGGGCCAGTGTGCAGCAAGGGCTGGTGCTGCAACCAGGCACCTGAGCGGCAGGTTCAGCAGAGCCACAGGTAAAGCAGAGCCACCAGGTACGGCAGAGCCACCAGTGAGAAATAAGCAAGTCATGGGGGTGGCCTCACTCACCTCTTGAAGGATTTTGTGTGAGCAGAATAAGCTGAAAGCAAGTCCTCTAACAAATTCAGCTCTTTCCAGGTAATCATAACATTCACATGACATGTGAAGCCGAAGGATGCTGTGCCTGCCTCAGAAACCTTTCCCTGTCCAGTGCTGTTGTAGAGGATGGAGAAGTGCTCCATTTCCTCAGTGTTCCCAATTTACCTGGGAGAAGTGTCTCATCTCAGTTAATTCCTGCTAATTTAATCTATTTTCTCAACACTATGACTGACTGCTCCTCCCTGTCCCACGGTTTCAGACGCTGGAGTGACTGGAGCAACAGGACTCCAGACCTGGCCAGTGACACGAGCTGCTTACAGCAGGTGATCTCCTTGGAGCAGGGCGAATGATTTATCATGCTTTGTCCAAGCACCGACAGTTTTGGCTGCCCTGTGGGCTGACCTGTTTGTCCGGCAGACATTTACTGCCTAGCAAAGGTTTACTGCTTAGAAATTTGTTTTTTCTTGAAAGCCCACTGCAGCCCTTCAGGCAACTGTGCCATGTCTTAGTCCCAAGCGCTGGCACCAGCACGGCCCTGCCTGGCAGGAGCCCAGGCTGCACAGACACTTCATTAGTGACTGCGCTAAGAGGCTGTGATTTGACCACTTTCCGGTTCTCACAATCTGCCAGAGTTCACAACAGAGGAGGATCCTGCTGAGAGGGGCTTCACAGGTTCTGGAGAGCCACAGCTCCCAAGCTGGAGAGCAGGCATAGCAGCAAGAAAGGCTTATCCATTTGGTCTGGGGCCACTCTGTGTCTCTGTAAGACAGAAAAACGGTTTAACTAACATCTTCTTTTAGTAGGAGTTAATAATAAAATTGTAAGTCTGATGTTTTCCTTTCAGATATGAATACTTATGTGACAAAGTTGATTTCTAAGATTTATGGTATGAGAATTACTCTCAGAAAGTAAAAAAACCAAACAAACCCAAGCCAGTGCTCCCAGAGACATATGCTAGAAATCCTCTAATGTCCTGAGAACTATGAGTTTGAACCCCATTCTCTTAGGGAAAATGTCTTTCCATGTAACTCAAAGGGAATGGCATATGCTACTGGCACGTCCATCTGTCTTGCTCTGTTCTCAGCAGCAGAGCTCTCAGAGCAGCCAGTCAGCCCTTGGTCCTGTCAAAACTGCAGCATTCACTGTATTATTTTAAACACAGAAAACAAGAGCTCACAGCAACGTGAGCTGGAGCCCTGACCTTGCACACCTTGCTTGGGCACTCTCGAGGGGGCTGGGCACACAGAAACACTCCAGGACGGAGAGGGAACCGTGGTGGCCCAAACCCTGCACCAGAGCAGACCCTTCCTCCTGCACCACGGAGTGAAACCTGCACTTGGAGCACCTGCAGGGAGCTGACCTGATCCTTCCTGGGGGAGGCTACACGTAGAGATGCAGATTGCTGATGGCACCGGCCACATTGCTGCCAGTCCAGTGTGGTGCAGCCTGGTCAGAGATGGTGCTCACAGCTTGGCAGCCTGGCTAGGGGCCATTTACTCCGTGGGCTACAAATAAAACGCTGTTGCCACATTTCACCATCACCAGGCACATGTCTGCTTCCAGAGCCTTCTCAGTGCCACCAAGGAATCCAGCTCTCTCTGTGGGCACAGCTGCTGGGACTCAGCCCACACAGCAGCTGCAGCTTCTCTGCTATTCACCATCTTGTTATGTGTTAATGAGTTCATGTAACTTTTTTGTTAAGCAGCGAATAAATGTTTTCCAGGGAAGCCAATTCCGGCACATCCTCCCTATGTAGGTTGGATGTTATGGAACAGTGGCTCTGTTGAACTCATTAGCATACAGCACTTCACTTATATAATCTGCATATTGTGCTCTGAGGATGACAGAAACCCTCAGGTGCCCAAAGCTCAGGTAGCCATGGCTCCAGCCCCGAGGCAGGTGGGCACGGACAGGTGTGGGGCAGAGTTCTGTGGCTGTCCCATACCACGGATCTGCCACTGGCCAAGGGGGCCCTGCCTGACCCTGTTCTCCAGCCAAACCACAGTGGGATCTGCACAAGACAGTGCCACCTCCTGCCAGAACTAGCACTCACCCCTTCCCTGTCCTGTGCCCAGGGCAGGTGCTGCCTGGGCAAAGGAACTGTGCCAGCCCCTGCCCCACTGCCCCGGACCCCTGTGGCAAGGACAAGCACAGCTGTTCTGCAGCTCCCTCCTGGGCTGTGCTCACAGAAAGACACACACACGCTTCTGGGATCCAGGCATTTTTTCATCTTGGCACAGAATTCTTCCAGAGATGATTATTTGAAAGATGAGTCACCAAATACAATAGCAAAGACACATCCTTGACTTACTGGCAGAGAAGGGATGTGACCAGCATTAAGTCTCCATGCAATGTCTCCATCACACAGTGTCTGGCGTTTATTCTAAACAGCTCTCAGTCTTGAGCAGAACTATTTTTTCACATCAGAAATCCAGCTACTTTCCCATAAGAAATGCTCCTTAATGAAAGGAAAAACAGACAGTGTTCATGGATGTAAAAATCATTACAGCACAGCTCTGTGTTCTCTGCAGCTGCTGCTTGTTACAGCCTGTTTGTAGGGGACACACACACACATGGACACACATCAGCACCCCTGCACTGGGGGTGGGGAGGGTGTGCCCTTCGAGAGGGGCGTAACCATAAGAATCCCTTTGTACAAGAAGTCACACGGAAAAGCCAAGGAGAAACGGGTACCAGTTCCTCGCAGGGTGGGTCCCTTTGGACACAAGAGGAAAATTTTTCACAATGAGAACACTCAGACACAGAATAATCTCCCCAGGGAAGCAGCCCCTGCTCTGCCCCTCCTTTGGGGGAATGGAGGGCAGAGCCTGCAGTAGAAGCCCCTTCTGTTGGCTGGGAGAGGGCTGGGATGAGCACAGGCACTCCCCGGAGGGGGGAACTGGGTTCTGTGCTGCCCCTCTGCCGAGCAGGGGCTGCTGTCTTGTAGCCTCCTCCAACTCAACAGTGCGTCCTGACCTTGATGATGTTGGTTTAACTAGGATATGAAATGCAAATATAGCCTAAGCTCAGTAATTCTGGCACCCAGCAGAGAGCCTGAAGGGTGGAACACTTCCCAGAAGGGTCAGCAAGAGCAGGAAAAATTATATAGAGCAAATAAACAGAATAAAAGGCTTCTCACTTCTCCTGGCGCAGAGGGTTGTGGCTCCAGGGGATGCAGGAGATTGTGCTGCTCTGAGGCTTATCCTCAGGGACAAGCTGCTGATCAGGAGACAGAGGAAAGGCAAGGGGCAAGGAGACAATTTGTTTTTAAATAACTGCAAGCTAGGACAGAATCACCCTCGTTCTGCTCCTTGGCTGATTGTGTGTCACCCCACCCCACAGCCAGGGCAGTCACCCCAGGGATTCCCCTGGATCTGGGGCCAGATCTCTGGAGAGGGTTTAATGTGCGATCAGGCTGGGGAAGGGGGACATCCTGGGGGGCAGGGCAAGCCCCATCAAATTTCCCTCTCCCTGCTTAGAGGAGCTGCTCTCACCAGCCTTGTGGGGAGCTGAATATACCCCAAGCTACAGCTGCCAGACACTCAAAAACTTTGACCACGTTAAAATACCTATTTTCAAATCGGGGTGAGGTTTGCACGTTTTCAGTAATCTTAAGCACCCCAAATCTCCCGAGCAGAGCAGCTCACACAGCAGTGGAAGGGTGACAGCCCGGTGTGTTTTGGCCCCAGGGGGACAGAGGGACCCTGCACTGCCAGCTTTGAGCCAGCTTTGCCCGGCGGTCATCACGGCCTCAGCACCCTCAGTGTCCCACTGGGTGCACTCGGAGCACCCATGAGCAGCAGACCTGCAGCACCCTCAGGCCCACCCAGCCCCTCTCACCAACGCCCTGGGGGAAGCACAGAGGAGACACAGACATGGCTGAGCTGATACGAGGGGTATGCTGGGGGCACCGAGGGCAGAGCCAGAGGCAGGGAGGGAGCTGGCAGAGGCAGAGCTCAGGCTGGCGTTCCTGGCTGCTGCGGGGCAGCCCTACAACCCACTGGCCACGGGGAGCCCAGCAGGGCCAGAGGTGTGAGACGAGAGGAACTCCCTCATTTAGGCATGTGCAGTGGCATCATGACTTATTAAAAATTTAAAACACAAATTACAACATTTACTGGGGAAGAATCACTTTCCTACCAATTACAGTTAATAGGGTAAAATTAATGTACCAATTAATATGGCTGCTTTTAAACTCGGTCTAATATGTTAAATACTGTTTCTATCTCTGTAAATGCAGCAAAATAAAGTGATGATTGGGATAGGAGCTAATAAAGTTTTGCTTCTCTGTATTTAAACTATTTGGCATCACTGACTTAAGGCACAGGAAAAAGGAGATTATTTAACATTTTAAGGTTTGTAAGACCCATAAATCATTTCATACATGCCATATTTGTTGAAAAGGATAGAATACATTCAATTTTACAGTATATTAAACTTCATCTAATTTGAACGTAAGAACAGACCAGCAAAATAAATGACCAATTTCTGAAGCAGAAATTACCATTTGGCTGCTGCCATTATGAAGCTGCTGGTATTTTATCATGTTCTTAACATAATATTGCTTGTCTATTGATGCATAGTTATAGTGCTAGTCCAAATTGGAAGGCGGTGAAAGAGGACAGTGCAGAGTTTTTTTTAATAGGCATCATTTGTCAGATGTTATTTCAGAGGTCTTTGCACTGATGATAATATGCAGATTAAAGCAGAAGTAAATAGGAAAAAAAAAGAGAGAGAGAGAGGAGAGAGAGACAGAGGAAGGCAGAAAGGGAATGAGAATTTCAGCCCATTCTGGCTGCAGCAGGTGGACCAGCCCCGGTGAGGCCAGATAACAGTAATTAATCTGGGTTGAAGAGTTTTTTCTGAAACCACACGATACTTGACAAAAGGAGGTTTCCTCCCTTGCATCCCAATGCTGCAGGGACTGCAGGGACAGCGGGAGCACTGAGTCCCAGGGACAGAGTTCCCCCCACCCAGCATCGTCCTCCTCCTCTCTCCCCTTGCACCAGCCAGAAACTTGAGCACAAATAAAAATTATGTTTAGTTTGCAAAACAGGAGGAAGGTATCTCCATCCTCTAGAGTTCATTGTTCTGCTAGACTTGGTATTATAGTGGCAATATATTACAGAGAAGAAAAATCAGCTGGCTGCTGCCTCCAGAATGACAATGGAAACCGCAAACACACTGAAGCTGCAGCTGCCTGGAGAGGATCTGCCAGGGCTCTGCAGGCAGCTGGGGCACCAGGAAGGGTGCTCGTGGTGAAGGAGTCCCACGTGCACAGTGTCCCACAGGGCATCCCATGGGACAAACGGACAACTCCAGTGCAGCAGGGACAACCACACTCCCAGACAGGGCCAGCAGTCAGGACCCAGCACCCTTAATCCCTCCTGCTGCTCCTCAGTCCCCTCAAACTCTTGAGGCAGCAGATCCTCTGCCAGGGCAGGACACCATCCCAGGGCAGGGCACGACCCCCGGCATGGGGCACTACCCAGAGCAAGGCACTCCACCGGCAGCGGGGTCAGCAGCACCACCGATCCCAGCACCTGCCCCAGTGCTGCCCATGGGCACAACTGCAGAGCTGAAAACATCTTCCCACCAGATCCACACAAACAGAAATGCCAAGATGGTTCATCTGTATTAAAGGCAATCATCATCCTGTCCCCTAACCCCCCCACTCCCTTGGTGAAGGGCTTTGGCTTCCTGCAGGCTCCCAGCAGAGAGGGCACAGTGCAGGGCAGCAGGGGCACCATGGGCAGCAGGGGCACCATGGGCAGCAGCACAGACCCCACACAGTGCTCTCCACTGGCACCTAATGAGAACCCCCCGAGCCTGGGTCTGCTTAAACCAAATGAATTGCTCAGACATGAGAGCTGGAATTGGGTTCTGTGCCTGCAAATCTGCACAGGGATATACTGTGCTTTAACATAGATTTCAATTACTTCCCAAACTTCAGCGTGATGATGCGACATTATGCTCCACTGTCAGGGTTTGCCAGCATGCTCCCACTTTTATTTCTCCTGTTAAATATGGTCTTTGCTGCGCTTCATTGATCTCTGAGCATATTCTGCTGTTTACAACTTTGATAATCTTTGTGTAATCTTCAGGGGTAATTGAATTCCGACAAACATAGCTGAATTTTAAGCACCACACAGATTTCAGTACACTGAAGAGCCATGATATGAAAGTCAAACCAGGAGACAGGGAGCAGCGCTTGCTCTTGGCTTCTGTCCTGAACATCAGGAGCTGAACCAAGCCTAGAGCCCAGAGACATTGAGAGCAAGTTAGGAGACATGGCTGGGGTGGAACCAGACCTATTCCAGAGCTTAATCCCAAGAAGCAAATACTATGTCATTTAATGATTTTTTTTAAATATACATCCCCAAAACACTTCTGCACTTGCACAAAGTCCCAGGGAATCCCACTGGGTCTCACTCTGCTAGGATGGGATACAGTCAGCAGCTACCAATCTTCACTAAATACCTCGGGAATTGCCCTCATAGAGATAAATTATTGTTTTTATGGGCATATTTTGTGAATTAGACAAGGGGGAAAACATTGCAGTTGGATTTTGATGTAGAAGTTTTTTGCAGAGCCCATGGGGCACATGCACAGCTCTTCCATAATCATTATTGTTATTTATTATTTGCCAGCACCAGGAATGTGCCTAGGCCAGCGCAGTCCAGGTGAAATGTAGCTGCTGGGGCAGCACCACGCTCCCAGAGCCCACAGACCCCGGGCACCTCCCAGCCTTCCCCTCACCAGCACATCAGTTCCATGTCCCCTGTCCCAGCAGCACCCGTTCCCTCCTGTCTCTCCACTGACCCCCAGCACTGCAGTCAGGCACAGCCTCCCTTTTCATGGCTGGAAAAACAGATGTCTTGCTTAAGGACATCAGATTTTTGATGCATTTCCTACAAACTTTAATTTCCCAAACCATCTTCGCTCAGGATGCAGGGGGACTGCTCAAGCACACTATAAATTAGTATGCCAGCAGAGCTGCTCCTGGAAGGGGGATAAGCTCAGCCAGACAAGAAGGAGCCTTCCGAAATCTCAGTGCTGGAAGGGAAAACTCACTGCTCTCCCGCTGTTTGTGCTGGAGCTCTGTGTCTTGGTTTATTGCAGCAGCAGCACACAACAGCCTCGGCACAACAAAAGATTTTCTGCCAAAGGGTCTGAGCTGCACGGAGGGTCCCCACGCAATCGAAAGAAAAGGAATTAAAGCGTTGTCTGGCCTGAGAAAAGGGATATTGAATCTAATCTGAGCTGGTATAATTTGGAAATCCAACTGCAGTTGTCCATCAGTAAAGGCAGGCACTGGTGAGGGGAGCCAGGAGGCTGTGGAAAACCAGAGTCCCCAGAACCAGGGCAGTGAGGGCTTGGTCCCACAGGGCCACCAGGAGCCCCTGGGAGCCCCAGGATGATGCAAAGCTTCTGTTCCCTGTCACAAGCCACAACCCTTTTCCTGGATTTTTACACAGCCAAGGGAACCATGTGCAGGACACGCTGTGAGTCAGAAAGGAGAAGCAGGAGGGAAGTGGCTTCAGCAGGAGCCCTCCCCACATTTGCTGTCTGCCCCGGCAGGTATAGGGAAATGCCAGCTCCTCTCACAGCCAGCCCAGCTCATCCTGTATGGAAGTGACACCCCATCCCCCAGAGAAGAGCACAGCTTCCCCTATACCTCCTGCCTTGGAGGTTTTTCAGGAGAGACCAAACACCAATTACAATTGATTTAGCAGTTTCTGCAAGGATTTAACTTGGGCTCAGATACCTCCTCATAGTTTATTTGACTTGGGTCATTGCACTCATATTTTACCCAAAGCAAGACAGAGTTTTTTAAGGTCCTGGATGGACCCAGTGACCCTCCTGAGGTGAGAGTCCTCTGCCATATGACCCTCAGCTAAAGGCTTCTGCAAACAACCTGCAACTGCTTCCCACCCCATTTTTCCCACAGGCAGGAGCCCCGAAGGGCTTGTCAGGATTTCAGATGCCAGACATCCTTTCCTTTACACCCAGGGTCTGGCAGTAAGGAAGTAGCCCAAGACTGGTTGCAAAGTCCAGCAAACAGCTGCTCCCTGAGCTGGGGTGCTGCCCATACCTAGGAGCAGCCACGAGGCCCCTCGCTGAGGACAGTGTCAGCTCAGCTCCCACCTTCCACTGCCCACCAGTGGGCAGGGAATCACAAGGTGGGGGCAAGTGGTAAGGAGACAATGTGAAGGTGCATCAGGGCTACAAGATGCTCCCTGTCCCCAGCCCTGCAGCTGGCCCCTGGAACCTCCATGGGTGAGGAAAAAAGGGCAGAAAAACAGAGAGATGGATTCAGGCTCGGTTGTATCTCCTACAGGACTGGGGGACCCTGACAGAGCCCCAGGGCTGGCCTTGCCCTGGTGGGGATGTGGGGAGCAGGCTGCAGATGACACCTCCCTGCAGCACAGTGCTGAGCATCCCTCAGCTGGAGAGCTGGAGCAGAGCCACTCACAGCCATTGGCTCCCCACATGTGCTTTATTTCTGGAATTAAAGAGCAGAATTATAATGAGACTTGGCGTTACATTCCATAAAAAGCCAAGCTAATCAGTGACCAAACCTGTAATTGATTCTTTTGCTAGTTCAATACTTAATACTACATGTTAGGCAATAGGATTTTACAATTTGCTATCACTTCACTTACAGAGAATTAAGCAATAAAAATCCATTCTGAGCACAAGCAGCAGGAAGGGAGCGACAGCTGCTAATACGTGAACAAGCCAATAAAGTGGCTCAGCCCTTGCATCGATACCTTGTTTTTCAGAATATCTACCCCTGTTTGATAGGGAAGCCTGTTTAACATATGCAAGGGCAGTGTGAAACCCCACGGGAGGTAATGCCAAGGCAGGGAATGCCATGGACAAAGTGCAGGTGGTATTGGATCACGGGCAGTGCCAGGGGCTGGAGAGCCTGCAGAGCAGGTCACACAGAGGGGACGCCCCAGCCACAGGACACTCAGGGGGCTCAGCCCAGCAGAGGAGCCAGCCCCCTGGGACACAACCAAGCCCCAGGTGCAGGTGTGTTCACATCCAGCCACCAGCTCCCCACACTGGGAGCAGAGCTCCTGTCAGCCACAGGTCCTGGCCACTCTGCCAGAAGGAGGCATCGGAGGGGACAGCACGCTTAAAAAATGCTACTTTTTGGAAAAGGTTGTTTGTTTTCAAACTTCCTGCACTATTTTATTCAACGCAAAATTCAGATCAAGGAAACAGCTTCCACAGTCATTTCCACAGACAGGTACCAGAACTCAGCTTCAAACCCCTGTGTTTTAAATTGCACAGTCACCCAAATTCCTCTTTGCCCACTTTGCCCACTTTTCCTCCTTGGGGCTCTTCTTGTGTTTCAGCACAAGTCAAGTCCTTTTCTGGGAGCTGCAGGTGCTTCTGCTGAGTGTTTAACCTGCAGCAGTGACAGCAGAGCCGGCAGTAGCAGGTCTCACATATCCCAGTAAAGGCAACACTGCACATGCTGATCCTCAGCAAAAAAACCACTTTTCCTGCCATGGCTTGCTGAGCTCAACGGTGTGGGGGGCACAGGGGGTTGGCAGCACACTCCCCAGCACATATTACCTTTGCCAGTGCCTCGGCCAGATCCGGTGCAGGTTGGCGGGAGAGGTGCTCTGGAAACACAATTATTATTGCGAGGGGAAGGGCTGTGCTCTGGGTCTCTGAGGGGGTTCAGTTTCCTGCTGTGATGATTCAGGGAATCTGCAGAGGCACATTTTATGAATTCCACTGAAGCTGTGGAACTGCTGCATTAGGCAAACACCTCAATGATTGTCAAGTCAGCCCCGTGCTGTCAGAGCTGCTCTACATTGCCCAGGCCGGGGACAGCATACGCTCATCACCAGCCTGCACATCCTCTGCAGCTTCCAGCACTAGCCCTGCAAATCTCCCCCAGAGCCCACACAAGCACATCCTGTGGGCCTGGAGCCCTTTTCCTGGGATCTCTTCCAGGGCACCTGTCAAACACGTAGGGAGATGCTGCAAAGGAACCTCCTGAGCTGAACTGAACACCCAGTGCCCAGCTGCTGCCCGGCCACCAACCCCTGACTGCACAAGCCAAGCCAGCACAAGCGCCCCACAGCTGCTCTTCAGGGAAGCAAGAACCAAGCCAGCAGAGTCAGATTAGGACCAAATCTGCCTCAGACATGGCCACACAGCCCTGCAGAATCTCCCCTCAGCATACCTGAGCCAGAAAAAGCTTCTGAATTAAAACTTTCAGTAGCAGGCAAATCTCAGTTTTAATAATGCAGATTAATACTGCCAAGAGACATGGCAAACAAAATCAAATTTCAGTGGGCTAGAGGAGAACATGGGGAAATCAAACCCCATCATGAGGCACAGTGCCAGGCTGCAGGGAGCCCCGAGGTGGGTGAGGAGGCACAGGGTGACGGCACAGCGGAGTCCCGGGGAGCTGCTGTCACCACTGTCAGACTGCAGGCAGCACTGCTGGGTCCTGGAATTATATCTTCAAAATATACCTGGCTAAAGAATTCATGTCTGACAGCTTCAAGTTTTAGACAATTTGTACAGCATGAGAATGTGTCTGAACACTTGTCACTGCAGATTGTAGAGGGAGCTGTGGCCACACACCGGGCATGCCCTGCATCTGTTACAGGTGCATCCATCACCTTCTGCAGGCACCGTATGGAAATCACTCAGTACCCAAGCAATCTGCTGCCACCACCTCTGCAGGGAGGACACCCCATGCACATTCCTGCACCTCCACGGCCCCACTCCAGCTGTGCTCCGCTGCTCACAAGGCAGAAAAACCACAACCTGGGCTGCAAGGCTTCTGCTGTCTCCTGGGGAAGCAGAGCAAGCACCTGGGGATGCAGGTGACTGTGCAGACAGGAGGAAGGCAATAACTGTCTGTGCAGAGCCAGGAGGTGTCAGGAGCAGACAAAATCATGATCTCAGGTCCGTTATGGTGGACACTTGAGGACTTGGTGCTGCTTCAGGTCCATCCCCTTCTGCCCAGGCTGGGAGCAAGAGCAGAACCCCCCGGTCCTGTTGTCAGGAGAGGAAGGCACCCTGCATTGGCCAGCCAGGACCTGGAGAGCTGCAAGCCCCTCAGGCATTTCTCCAGACAGGAGGATCTGGAGCAGCAGCAGGTCTGGCCTCACTATTATCAAAGCTAAGGACACACACCTGGTGTTTGGGGCTGAGCCTCTGCCCAAATGCATTCTGCATCCTTCTGTCATTTCCCCTACAACACTCAACACCTCATCACCATGTGTCTGCTGCAGCCCAGAGCCTTCAACCATGAAATTATATGGTCTGCCTTGACTCAGATTTTCCACAGTTAATATCTCCTGCAGAATACACACCACAGCTCAGGGGCATTTCTGCAACTCAGCCAACAAGAAATGCAGCCTCAAAATTTGGATCTCTTCTAATTTACTGGAATGCCTTCCCCCTTTCCAGAGCATCCTCAGCACATGGCCAGAGCTGGCCTGCTGCAGCAAGGGCTCCAATGAGGGCCCTTTCCTGCCTCCAGCAGAGAGGCTTGTTTGCATTCATCCCTTTGGACTGGAAGAACATGACACAACTGACACTGCCCTGCAGAGACCCAGGGCCTCTTGCCCCCTTTGCCCACTGGAGTGGTCCCCACCAGCCCATCCATACAGTGATGCTCTGTCATAATCTGTGCCTGCCCCTGTGAGAACAGGAATGGACTTGCAGAAGAAAGACAAGAACCTCCAGCCCACATGGGGCTGCCTGGTGGTTCTCCTTTTGAGACCCCAGAACTTGTCCCTCAAGCCACAGGGGATGCTGCAATCACACTCACCATGCACTCAGCCCCAGATGGCTCCAGTAAAGGCTGATGCCAAAGCCCAGCTGCCTTCACTCCCAGTTCACACCAGTATCCCTCCAGCTCCACACATCTCTTCCTCCCACTGTGCCTGCAGAAAGAGGCACCACAGGCTGAACACTTGCGAGGACCTAAACACGTTTTCATTTGCCCACCTTATTGCAGAGGATTTAGGAGATATTCATCTCAAAAATAACAAAAATCCCTAAATGGGTGTGCTGCAGAGCAGGAGACACAGAGGGGGCACAGTCCTGTGCAGGTACCCAGCTCAGGAGAGCTGGCACAAAGCTCCCGGGGCACCTTTGGCTGGACAGCAAACTGCATCTCACCGGCGTGCTCACTGGGTGTCAGTAAACTGACACCCATTCACCGCCTGGGGAGGAGGAGAGAGCCCAGACAGACCCCCTGGAATCCCCCACCCAGGGAGGAGCCTTGAAAGCAATGCCCCGGACCCCCAGGGAGGGGACGAGTCCCTTGCTTTTCCCACCACTCTAAGGTTTCTCCAGCAATCGAGAGGCATCTGATCTTCCAGGAGCCTGATAGAGAGAGAATGCTGGTGTCATTACAAGTTAATTAGAAAAACTCAAATGGAGCTTTAAACATTTTTATAATACATTTGGGTCTTTTTGGCAGGATTATTGCAATCTTTTGGGTTTCTATTTCCCATTAAAGCACTCTCAGTAGCGCACATATAAAAGCCATATGATCTTGGCTCCTTGCTGATTTTTTTCCTTTTATTTTTCCTTTTTTTTGGGTAAGATTTATTAAATATTGTAATCAGTTAAATTTTGGCAGCTTAAACATTTCCTTTAATAGCCTTGTTAAATGTGGATTAGATTTAAAATCCCTGCGTCTGAACTCTGGAGCAGCAGTATTTATATGCAACGCTAAAAAAAATTAAAAGCTTTACAAAGTGGTAATTACTCCTCTGCTGCAGGAGGAGAGAGACTGACTTTCTAAGTTATTTTTAGGCAAGTTTTCCAGCCTCACCCTTCCCAGACAATACTACTCAAGCATAATTTATTCCTCCTGAAGGACCATGCCCCCTTCCCAAGTGTGGCACACCTTACCTGCAGAGCCCACTCCACCAGCTTTGGCTTTGTGACCCCAGGAGCAGCCAGCAGCCCCTGCAGGGCAGGGTCCCCAGCATTACCAGGGAATGCTTCCCTTACAGCCCCCAGGGGCTCCCATCAGATGCAATGGGTGCAGCTGCAGCCCCCAGTTGGGGCAGACCCTGCTCCTCAATCACCCCGTTAATGACAATTCTATGACTTTTGCCATGTCTAAGTGATGCATGCCCTGACCATCATCACAGCTCCATGCCATGCTTGCAGGGAGCACAGAGACCTGGTTTTGTGTTAACTGAAGCCCAGGAAAACTTTCAGGTGCCAGTAAGAACAGCTAAAGCAGAGGGGCAATTCCTTGTTCCTGCTTTCCCTTCCTTTCCTCCCCGCAGCAGCTCTGCATCCTCCCAGGCTGGGACAGACCCTGTGTGTGGGAGCCTGCAGGGCTCCTGTGGGCAAAGACTGGTTGTGGCAGAGGCAACACCCATGTCCCTGGGAAGGGCAGGGAAGGTAAGCAGTGATCTACAAAACATGCCCATGACACCAGTTTAGGTGAGCAGGAGCAGAGCAGAACTTCGGGACGTGCCATGGGGCACCAGCCACTGAACAGGGCACACCTGGGCACGGCAAATGCAAAGTCACAAAGAGAGGAGGGTGGCTGGACTCAGAGCCCTGGAAAGGTTTGGAAAAGCTGGCCTGGCTCCCGCGGGCGGGTTTTTCAGGGCAGCGTGTCCTGCTGGGACAGGAGCAAGGCAGGGCAGGGTGAGCCCCATGCACAGGACTGCAAGGGGCATCTCAGCAGCTGTGCCTGAGTCAGCAAAGCCCTTCTGCGAGAAGGTGGGATTGCGAAATGCCCCTTTGGATGGAACTGAAAGCAGCTGTAGGGTCCCCAGAGATCCCTGAGGGCGCCCAGAGGAAAGTTGCTGAGCTTTTAGGCAGCACCCTGAACTCTAGGAAAGTAAAACCTCCCTGGGACAGAGGGAAGAAGGGTTCAAGGGTTCCCCGAGCAGTGCTGAACCTCGGAGCTTCCCTTCACCTGCACACCAGTGCGAGAGCAGAGAGGATCCCCACACACAGCCCTGCCCAGGCAGCTACAAAACTCCTCAACACCTCTTGTTGGAAGGATGAGCTTTACTGAATATTTCTGAGGAACAGGAGGCACCTTTGGGAGCCTTACCTGGGTTTTAATGAAACTTTTTGCCATTGAATGTAAGTCAATTTTCTTGGAGTGATTACCCTATCTCTGGAGGGTATTGTAGGAATAGATGAGAACCAGGAGGGCCAAGAATAATATCAAGGACTGGAACAATTCTCAATAAGGAGGGACGGAAAAACAAAGTAGAAACAGAATGAATAAATAATAAATGGTCTAGAAGAGACAGTCTGGGAGCTCCTCTTATCCCACTCTCATAACAAGGAGGAAATATAATGTTGAATTAAAAGGTGAAATAAAAGGGAAACACCTTCCTCATGTGAGCTGTAACAAGTGTGTGGGGCTCAACACAGCACAAGCCCAGGCACTCCCTGGGGACCAGGTTCTCAGCTCTGCCTCACAAGTGCAACACCTTCAGCCCTGGATGCTGAGAAAGAGCTTGGGATCCACATGTGGCTTTGGTCTAGGTGGCAAACTGGCTCCCTCCTGCAAGAGGCAGCTCCCTGAGCTGGGTTAAAATTCGGAGTCAGGGTTTTAGGCTGAGGTCCCTGCAGCTGGATGCAGGGAAGAATGCTCTGCCAATGCCCCTAAATGCCAGTGCTGCACTCCCACCCTGAGGTGCTGGTTTCCATCCTCTGGATCTGCAGGTGGTCCTGCAGGGACTATAATAAAGCCACAGGTGAAACATGGGAGCAAACAGAAGTAAGAAGTGCTAATGCAGGAAGAAGCCATGAGCAGACTGTTCCTGCCTCAGCCAGACCTCTGAAGCTGGCTCCTGGGGACAGGACTTCAGGGAACAGAAACTCTCTTTAGTTCTGCCCCAGAGAATGAAGACTTTCTCCTTTTAAAATTCATATACCAACCCAGACTGTAAGTTATGAACTAAGGAGCTCCTATTTACATATATCACTGCAACAGCCACAGTGCTCATTATGAATTATTTAGCATGACGCTCTCCCACACCAGCCCTGCTCATTCCATGGCCTCCTCTCAATTAGGCCTTTATGGCAGAGGGGTCAGTAATAACAGGTCACTTAACTGTAAATAAAAGTGACACTGGGAGATATGCCAGAGAATTTATTTGTACTGTTGTATTTCTGAAAAATATGTTTATGAAGATCAGCTCCTCACATATTTACTTGTCATGCAAACCATGTATTTAGCAAAATGCACATTACACACACTTTACCCCCAGCAGATCTGGTCGCTCAGCGTGGGGAGGTGGCTGAGCCCGCTGCCAGCTGCCCTCAGCTGCAGGCCCTGGGCTCTGTCAGCACGAGGGGCTGCCGTGCCCCCCGTCCACTGCCTTGCTGGTGGCGAGGCAGAAGCTGTCACTGTTCAAATGGAACATCGGGCAGGTGCTCGACCTGCCCAGTGCGAGGGGACGGCTCCCACGACATCGATTCTGGGCTCAGGACACGGCGGTCCCAGCAAGCACCCAGGACAGGAGCCAGCCAGGCTTGGGAGAGCCGCCAGGAGAAGTTCCTCAAATGAAATGTTTTGTGGCAAAGAAGCAAATTTGCTGACACTGAACCTTCTCAAGCCAGAGTCTGGCGTTGTCAATTCATTTGGCTTTTAAAAAGGATGGTGCTTTAAGCAGAAGTTTTGGTGCTTTTCCACCTGACACCTTTAATGTTCTTAAAAAGTAAAACTTCAGTAAGGACATTAGGTTCTTTATTTTGGACCAATTAAAAACTTCCACACACAGGAAGGCTGCCCTTTGTTCTGTGTTTTATGGAGCTCTCTGCTTTGTAGAAGTTTTTGAAAAGTCATTTAATGTCAAGCCAATGTTTCTGGGCTTTTTGAGCCTCAAGCAAACAGAAAAATCAGCTTTTTACTCCATTCTTTGGGCAGCTGTCTCCCAGGTGGCAGCTCCTCCCCTCTCTGCCTGGCAGCCTCCGTCCATCCCCTCTTTCCACTGGGATGGCTGCACCACGGCTCTTCCTGCTGGCCAGCACAGGGCCATGGCCCCGGGGAACGGCGGGGACCCTGTGTGTCAGCAGGGCAGGGATCCCACCAACCTTGGTCTGCAATAATCCACAAATTCATTTTCCATGAGTGGGACCAATGGGCATCAAAAATCAAACTGCTGCCTAAAGGAGCTACTTGTCAGCAGGCGATGTCCCTGGTACTGTCCTCAGTGTAAGGGGACAGAGAGGAGCACGGGATAAGGGTCCCTGATGCCCAGCTCATCCCTGTACGGATGTAACCCTGGTCCCTTGTCCCCAGAGAATGTGACCAGCCCAGCCTGGCTTTTCCCTGTGCCTTTGCAAAACACTCTGAATCTCAAATCCTACAGGGAGAAACAGCAGTACCTCCATCCAGAATGCCAGTGGTTCCCCAGGCCCCAGAGCCAGGGATGACTGCTGCATCCCCCCTGAGCAGGTGGGACAGAGATGGGAACTGCTCTGCCACTGCAGGACTGCCTGGGGTCCCACAAAGCCAGCAGCAGCCCCTTCCCAGGGCTCAGTGCAGCTTTTCCCAGGAACTGTTATTAGCCTAGTATGGGAGGTGATAATAACAAGCCATTAACGGGAATCTGTTTGAGTGCCACTGTGTGGCAAGATCGTAAATTAATGGTCGTTTCATTTATTGTCATTTTGTCCATAACAAGATGCTGATTTTCCCCTTGGGATAATGAAATTGATCTGTAAGAACCATAAATCCTCACCATGGTGTGGCTGGAATTAGGTGCTGTATTAACAGGCGAATGGCAGAGATTTGAAAGCCCATGAATTGCAGGGGAGGGGGGGGACAGGGCGGCTGTGCCAGGGGGGCCCAGGCTGACATTGCAACTGGCTCCTGTGTTGGAGCGCTCCACAGGCTGACAGTGAGGTATTTCGTGTATCAGACCAGAAAGATTCAAATATCCCTGAGTGGCTTGCATTTTCTGCTCGTGGAAAGTCATTTTTTAAAGACAAACCAAAACGGCCCAGGACACTCTCTGACATTCACCCCTTCAGAGGTGTCCCAGACAGATGCTGCCCAGCCTGCCTGTGCACCAGCAGCTCAGGGTCAGCCAGGAAGAGGATTGATGGTTTCTGCTGCCTTTACCTGGAGCATAAAACAAATACACACTGGAAATTTATAGCAACTACTGAGCTGAAATGCTTCCTTTGCTTCCTGTTCCCTGATGTTCCCAGAACTCCCATCCAAGGACCTTTACTCGGTGAACAAGTCTGGCTTCATAGCAATGACCACCTGGAAATAAAAATTAGAAAGGGAAAGTTTCTCATAGCTAAGTCTTTCAATGGAAAGAGGAGTTAGAGCTCCTAGGGTGATGAGCATCCTGCCCGTCCCGCTGCGGAGGCACCAGCCAGAGCTGCAGAGCCATGTACCTCACTCCACGCCTTCCTGCAACCAGCTGGCTGTGGTGGCACTTCAGGCAGCAAGGGAGCTGCTGGCAATCACTGACCCAACCAGCCACTGTCCTGGTCACACCAGTGGGACACCCCTTCTCTCACTCCTCAAGTGCTTTGAATGCCTGCTTGGTGCCTGATGGAGCCCTCACCTCTTTCCCCTTTCTCTCTCCTCATCTCACTCTCACTTTCACAAAATGAGACAACCTTGCCTGGCTCAGGGCACACTGTGGCACCAGGGCTGGCTGCAGAGGGGTCCTGTGGCAGAGGAAGACATTGGGGAAGAGACCCCCTGGGACCCCTTGCTGCTCCCAAGAGCCCTCTCCAAACTGGCACCTCCTGAGGCACGGTGTTGAGAAGGCCTAACAGCTTTCTGGTTTTTCTCCTTGCATAATTCAGCAGAGATATAATTTTAAATATTGCTATTTTTCTCACTCAGATATGAGAAATATTAACTGGCCAAACTTTGCTATGGCTGTCACCATCCTTTTAGCAGTGTGATTGCCAGCAGGGATTTATCGTCCTCCCTGCACCTGGGTTATTTGAGTTTTGCTTTGCTGCAGGGCCAGGGCAACAATAAATTTCCTTCTCCTCTGGAACATGCTCTAACCTCTCATTTTCTAATAAAGTGTTAAACCTCAGAGCAACCCACACTGGCCCCAGTGCTGGAGAGGAGTTCCAGCTGAGTGGATGAGCTGCCTGCTGCAGGCTGGAGGGCACCCTCAGGGGCCAGGACATCTTTTCCCATGGTGGCTCTCACAAATTCTGGCTTTCTTTTCCAAGAGAGCCCCCTGCCCAGGCAGAGGCCTCTGAGGCTGATCCCTAGCACCCCCACACGCAGTGGAGAGGAGAGCCTGAAGGCATCAGGGAGGGGGTGCAGGAGAAGCTTCCAGATCTGCTCAGTGAGGCCTGATCAGGACAGTGAGAAAAGGGAGCAGCCTGGGGAGATCCCCCACCCCACCATCAATGTGTCCCCAGTGCAGCCTCCTGCCCACTCCAGCCCACACTCCTGCAGCACATGGCAGACTGGACCCTGACTGGTGATGGAGGGACAGCGAGAGCCATCAGTAGAACTGAGCCCATCACTGGCACGGGGTTTAGGCTGCCAAAAACGGTCCCATCTGGCAGCCTGTCCCCCCCCATCATCCCAGCCCTTCCTGCTCCTGTAGGGCTTAAGTAGAGGCTGACAGAGCAGGAGGGATGAGGGGTGGGTGGGTGGTGATCTGGCACCAGTCCCATTACAGAAGTGGAGGCAGCCACAGCACCGGGTTCCACCAGCTGAGCTGCCTGGTGGGTTACAGCAAGAGGCCGTGCTGTGGTGATAAGGGTTTTTTCAGTATATTCTGTTTGGATTGGCATTGGTCTCACTCTTTCTCAACTGACTGATAAAGCCCTAGACGGGATTAGTCCTCTCGGAAGCTAAAGAAAGAGGTAATTTGAGTTGTTTATAGCCTGCAGCGGTAGAATCAAAATGTACAATACTGAGAGAGTCAAACTTTTACAGCGTATGGCAGAGCCATAACTCAGAGCAAGTATCACACATTACAGTCCTGTGAAATGCATTCCTGTGACAAAAGGCTGGAAAGGCAGAAAGGATGAGAGGAATTAATCTGTTCTTGGGACAAATATTGTAATGAAGACAAGAACTGCCAAGAAAATTAACCCCTGCCTGGTTCAATGTTGGCATCAAAGGTTTAACCCAGAAGTCTCAACTCTGCACTTTGGGCAGCATCAGAAACAGCCCTTGCCCTAGCGATTCTGCAGTATGAGCACAGGGGAGCCCCAGTCTGACCTTGGCTTTTCTGCACTAAAAGAGTAGCAGCTTTGCTTCAACTGGGATTTGCTGGATTTTCATAGCTATTAAATCTAATTGCTGAGATAGAGTTATAAAATTATAATTTTAACCATGCAATTTAGATGGAGTAACTGGTCGCCTATTTCTGTGATTATCTCTGATTATTAAATGAACAGCTGCCTCCAAATATGTTTGCAACAAACTAATTTAATGAGTGCATGTGCCTGAATATTCATACCCCTGATTCGCAGCACAGACTTTTTCACTGTGGCTTTAAAAGTTAATTTATCCTGGCAATTTAAATAAATCTACTTCCATCAGCCTTGGTTCGAGTTCCAGACTTTAACACTGAGTTTGGCAGCAAGGAAGGTGTGCCAGCCCCTGCCTCGGCAGCCACTCACATAGAGCATTGTCAGAGCACAGATACCGGCACAAGTGTCAATTCCAGGCTTTTCCCATGCCTTATTTGTGGGTTTGACAGCCCTTCTCTGTGCAGCACTAACACAGTGTGACACTCCACAGTCCGTTTGTTTTAGCTTTTCTGCTAAAATTTGCTACCACACCAAGCAGCGTGGAAAATATCCTGCCCTCCCCCCCCAGGCACTGAAATATGGGTATGGCTGGCTGGCAGAGAGCCAGCCAGTGGTTTTCCTGGCTGCCAGGCCGGTGTCGGCAGAGGAATGTCTCCTGACAGCTCAGCAGTCATCCTGGCATCAGGAATTTCATTTTCCTCCTTCTGACGGAGGTGTGTTGTGTTGCCACCAGCCAGGGCGATGGGCAGAGGGGCCAGGAGCATCCCAGGCAGCCAGTGGTGTTCCCAGCCTGCAGTGTGCCAAGGGCAGCCACGGAGCAGCCAGAGTGGCGAGGTACCAGCACACCCAGGGGTCAGGAGAAGGCAGTGGGATGGTCAAGTGCCCTTTGCTTGGCATCTGGCCACTCCAGCAATCACTTGTGGATCCAGACAGGTGCAGACAGCATGGACTGGGACAGAACTGTGCCAGGATATGGCTCCACACGGGATAAATGCTGCTGTCCCCAGCATGGCCTACAAGAACACAACTTGGACTGAAATCTCTGCGCACCCTCCAGAGCAAGCCACGCTGCTAGGGACTCCAGCAGCATTTTAATGATAGTCACAGCACAATACAGACTGCTTAAAACCCCAGAAGTACTGCCCTGTAACATGACCGGGTGCCCAGGAACAGTTATTTCACCTGATGCTGCTCCTACCACGAAGCTCTGGAGTTCCCCCTGGGGTCTCCCAACCACGGCGGCAGTGCGCAGCCTCTGGACCCTGACAGACATCTCCTGCGCTTGGGAGTGTGCTAGGATTTACATACTTACTGGAGAGAAACAGCAGCTGCTCAGGAGGCAGGCTCAGCTCCCAGAAGCATTTCCAAGATGCTTATTAGGCAAATGCTGTCAGCCCATGACCAGGTTCTCCAGGCAATCCATCCATCCTGCCCCTGCAGAACATCGGCAGCCACTCTGCTGGAACAGACACGCACCAGCCTGGAACGCCAAACCTAGTTGGGCCAGTGACTTGTGCAACCTCTGAGCGCAACAGCTTCTTCATATCCCCATAGATATGTCCCTTGGCAAGCAATCACCATTAAAAAAACAGTCTTCTAAAAGCTTTTATTAAAAATCCAAGGAAAAAAAATTCTGTTAAAGCATTTGAAATGTAAAGCAAGGCTTTCATTTCAACAGCTTCCCTGCTGCCTTTTGTCTCTTCCTGTACAGGGGTTTCACAGAAAATCCACAGTTTGACAGACGTTCAGACAATATTAAAGAAGGTAACATCTGATTGTGGGGGAAAAGAAACAGTTCAGCTGAGCTGGGCCAGAGCTGTTGGACTGTGACCAGGTGCTCTGCAGAAACAAATGCCGATGGAAATGATGGCTCAGAGGGGTTTGGCAGCCCCTGCTAGAGAGAGGAGCCCATCCCACACCCACAGCTTTCCCAGCTCCCCGAGCCCAGCATGTCCTTCCAGGGAACATCTCTCCACCAGTGTGTCCTGGGTCTCCAAGTGTGATGGGTCTGGTTGGGGAGGTCCCCCGTCTCTGCAGTTCTCATGGCTGAGACAGCACCATCTCCCCAGGTTTTCTGAGGGTGCCTGTCCCCACGCTGGGTGCTGAGGCTGCATCACCTGAGGGGCCATTTACAGTGGGTGGGCACAGGGCAGGGCACCTGCTCCAAGAAATTTCCCCATCGCTGGGCTCTGCTTGTCCTGGGCATCACCTAAGGAAGTTTCCAAGGATTCACATGAAAACTCCTCCCAGTGTAACGAGTCTCTTTGGAAGAAACCAGAGCTTCTCCTCAGCCCCTGCACGGCTTCTCTCAGCCCTGTGTCCCTGCTCTGTGGGCATGTTCCCCTGGGCAAAACAGGAGTGGGCCCCTTCCTGGGACCAGGGGCTCTGGGTCCCTGCCCTGGGAGCAGGGCTCAGCAGGGATGCCACTCTCTTGGAGCTGGGGAGGCAGGAACAGGCACCAAGGAACACTTCTGCTGTTCTAACAAGGAGCAATAGATTAAAAAGCTAGTTAAAAATTCATCCAGGAGAGGCAGAGTTTCCCAAGCATATCAGAGTTAATATTTATAAAGGGGATTGTTGCTCAGGCTCAATTATCCTAAAAGCTTGGTACAATTGATGCATTGGAGAAACCACGAACGCAGGCATGTCAAGGGAAAACCAGTCCCTGTGACTGCTAACAAAATGCAATCAGATCTGCAGCATGTGGAGCCAATTGATTTTCAACAAGTCATACAATGTAAACAAATGATTGATTCTCAGCGCTTTCATTTCTGAGCAAGCAGCCAGACACCTCTCCAGCTCCCGGCACAGGTGAGGCTGGAGGTAAACACGGCTGCAGCGGGGCAGCCACAGCCCTTTCATCAGCCAGAGAACAGCAGGAGCTTTGATTTTTGTTCCCCCAGCCCCTTAAGCAGCCACTAAATAATGAACAGTTCCTCGTGTAAGCAGCCCCCGATCATGTGAAATCCTTCTGCTGCCAGTGGTCATGTCAGACCACATTATGCCTTCAGTGGGAGTAGGGAGTTTTCTATTCCTTTTGCATTTTGCCTCCTCTGATGTTTCCAGCTTTGCTCTGATTTACTCGAGACAGATGAGACAGGAATATCTCCAAGAGCTTTCTCACTCCTTTTTCGGCAGCTGCAGCAGCGGCAGCGCGCTGGTGTGTGTCTACGCCGGCCGTTCAGCGGCTGCTGAAATTGCTCCCCGCTCCCTGTGAAACCAATAAGCCGTACAGCACTGCATCGGCGGCTGCCGGACCGTGCCCCTGGGTATGTCAAATTAAACCAGCGCCGGCAGGCTGCCCCTAACAGCACCCGTCCCTGGGCAGGGGTGAGCACCCGGGAGCTGGGGCTGCAGCTGCCAGTGCAGCATCCACCCCCACCAGTGGAGCCGCGGGGCACTGGGATGACGACCACCGGCACATCTCCCTTTCCCCCTCATTAACGCCCCTGGTCACGCCCTCCAGCTGTTTTGGGGCCACGGAGGCACCGGTCTGGGGCAGTGGGTGCTCCCTCACCGCCCCGAACCTCGCTGGGGTGCTGTTCGGATTACCGGTCTGAGGAGACGAGTCACGTTTCCATGAACTGTGATAATTATTGCAGCAATAGCTTTAAAACTGCGTTTCCAGAGCTCCACCACCCGCCCGTTTCCGCCCCGTGTGCAGAGTGATGAGCTGTCGGGCACTTGTGCAGCACAGGGTCCTGACGGTCCCCGGCGGGGAGAACCACTGCCCCATGTCCCAGAGCCCCAGGGGACAAGGACCTGGGGCTCCGTTCTCCCACAGCTGCCAATCACCTTATGCCAGCAGTGGAAAGCTGCCCTCGGGGCGGGGGTCCCCAGGCAGCCCCGTCCGGGCAGAGCGGGGTCAGCACGGGGATGTCCGGCTCGGGCTCAGCTGCCCTGTGGCCACGGAACCGACTCCTTCCCGAGAGCAGCCCCTTTTCCCAGAGCCCTCTAGCGTCAGGCATCCCTGCACCCCGCACTGGGGCTTCCCTCGGGCCTCCCCGCCTGCCCACCCGGTGTGTGTGGTGGGAGACAGGCTGTGCAGAGGGCGGGTGGTGCCTGCGGTTTGCCGGGGGCTGCCAGGCACGGTGCCCGCTCCCTGCGCCAGGGCTTGGCACCGTTCCCCGCAAGTGGGCACAAATTCTTCCTAAAACACAGAGGAGGCTTGCGTGGGTGCTGACAGATTCCTGCACAGGGACGGGCGCCATCAGGGCCAAGAGTGTTTCTCTTTAAAATTTAAATGGTCTTTTTAAAGCAGATTAAAACTCGTTGTGAAAGCAGCCATGAACATCTGTGATCTCCCCACAAAGACCTTCCTGGCTCTTTCAGAATTTGCCCTCTTCTCACTAGTATCAGCATAATTCTGCCTCTTTATTTCAAGCTTGCAATATATTTATATTTCAAATAATTTTTACAGAGTTCTAATGTGCATCACAAGCTGTTTTTTCTACTTATGTATTAATTGTGTGTGTGTGTCCAGTGCTAAGCCTGATTGCCATGTAATTTGTACAACGTAATTAACCATGTAAAAACCACATTACATTGTGTTTGGAAGAGTTACATCCAGTTAATCTAATTGACTAATAACATGTTTTCATTTAGCAGCACGTACTGTATTTCCAGTGATTGAATTAATGTCATGTTAACGGCTGCTTTTTGCAACAACATTTGGCATAAATTGCATTAAAAATTGATGTTCGTACAAATGTATTTTGAATACAGCTCAGCATGTGGCCTGGGAAAACACTCCTGTTGTTTATTAAATTGGCTCCGCTTGTGAGTGTGCTCCGAGGCACAGCACTGCTGCCCTGCCCATGCACTGAGACCCACGAGACCACTGTGACCCTGTCCTGCTCTGGATCTGAGCCGCCCCAACTCTGGTACAGACTCCTCTCGCTCCCTTGGGCTGGCAGTGCCTGGAGTTACAGTCGGGCTCCTGGGACACGTTTTAGAAGGAATCTCTGTTCATCAGGCTGTGGTGGGAAAGCTCTGGGCATCTGCTGGTAGAGGCAGATGCAGAGGCAGCACTGGCCATGCCCCCTGGTGAGCCCCACCACACTATGCCTGGCCAGCCCGCTGGCCTCTCCCACAGAAGCCACGAGGATAGGATGGACACATGCTCCACAGCCACCTTCTTCCCTCCTGTCCATGTTTGCAGATTGTCCCCAGGGAGGTGGATCAGTGTGCCTGTAGCCAGGAGACTCCTGCTTGCTTTGACCTGTAGTGGGAAACAACCGGTGTTGCCTAAAATCCTAAGGTATCACCAGAACCGCAGTGCCTAGGCCCCTCTCCACAGCTCTCCCTCTCTGGAGGAGCCAGGAGAACAGGCAAGGCCCATGGAGCACAGCCAGGCTGGTGGTACCCAAGTCTGCAGACACAAGTACAATGAAGGAGCCTGAGTCTCTCCCTGTTTCTCCTTGAGGGATTAAAAATCCTGATTTTTTTATTCTATACCCAGCAGTGCATCCTGTTTCTGCCGGGAAAGAAGGGTTTGGTTTAAGATACCTGTGAAAGCAAAGGAGAAAAAGGACAGGAAAATTGTTGGTTTTCGTGGTACTTGTCTGGGAGCCAGGAAAGCAGAAAAATAAGGCACAGATGCATTTGTGCTGATGGCAGCCTGATGTCTTGTCTCCTCATACACATTTTCCATGCCACAGCAAAAACGCTTTCTCCCCACCTGTGTAAGCACCACTCCTGCAAAAGACACCACAAGTGGTCTGTGAGCCAGGGGTTTTCACAGCTCTGCAGGAGAGAAAGTTTCCCTTCCTTGGTTTGCCATTTTCTTTGCAAGTTATACAGGCTCCATTCTCTATCTCTCATACAGTCACTGCTGATTAGTTCCACATGTGAACATACCTGTGCACAGCCTGGACCATGGAGAGGGACATCCTGGAGCTCCATTCCTGCTGCTGACGTGGCCAGCTGTAACCCCATGGCATCCCCAGTCCGTGTGGGAGCAGCAAGGAGCTGCTGCAGTTGCTTGTGCCCTCCAGCACTGCCCATCTGCATGTGCCACCCCCAGCACAGTCTGTGCACCGTGAGGGAAGGAGCTTCCTGTAGATCCTGTTGGAATGGGAGACGTGGTGAGGAAGGCAAGCTGAGCTGGACAGCACAGTGCAGCAGGGAACAGCATTTGCCTTCGTGCATGAGGCAGGTGTGGGCTGACCTCACCAGCTAGCAATGCTGCTCCCAGGAGTCCTCAGCACATGGCCACCTGCACTGATCCCTGCGGGTTTCAAAGGCAAATGATGGACTCAAGCTCCACCAGAGAATCAGCATAGAGGACTGACAGCCCCGACTCACAGGAGTGTACCTTGTTGGTCCCCAGTGTGTCATTGCATCCCACCCGAGATATCTGGGAAACAAAAGCGCACCTGGAAAGAAGCTTAAATCACAGAACCACAGAGCAATTAAGTCATGTTCATACAGAGCCATTAGTGCTGATTCTCACACTCTTTACATAGGAGCAGCACATAATAATAATTTCCAATTAAATTATGTTTCTCCAAGGTGCATTAACCACTTCTATCCATCCAATGAATTAGACTCATCTCTGCTGCATGGAGCACTTACACCACTCCAGAGGGAGAGCAGACAGTTAACAACACCCCCTGCTGCGGTGCTAATGCAGGAATACTGCCATAAACCCCATGGGCACACTCACTGCAAACTGTCCACCCAAACAGCTCTGTGGCTCTCTGCTCCCATGCTGTCCCGGCTCTGCTCACTCCTGCAGTGTGACATGGGAATACGCCAGTGCCCGGGCTCCACACTGGCACTCAGGTCTCACAGCTGCCTTCTCCCAGGACACGGCGTCTGGCGGTTCTGCCAAAGGCAGCAGCTTTGGGGAGGAAATGGCAGAGGGCCCAATTTGTGCAGGAAGAGCTGACCCGCTGCCTCGACCCAGGGATGAGGGTTTATTTACTTGAGAGGGATGAATGCTTCCATGCAAATTCTTTGGGCACTCAATTCTTCAGATTCATCTTGGTGAGAAATGAAGGGAGATTCCTCCCATGAAGCAGAGAGAGCATCTGTGTATCAGGGCAGCAGCAGAGCACCAGCATGTATCTGAAATACAGCGAATGGGACACCACGATGTGTGCATGGTGACCCCAGAGTGTCTGCAGAGAGTGCACAGACACGGGAGCAGCTGCACCTGGGATGGAGCCTGAAGGCACCTTCCCACCAAATAGGTAAGCAGAGATCTTAAAAAACAGTTGCCTTCTGACCCTGGGGTAAATCTGACCCTTGTAAATCAGGTCAGTACAGTTCCACGAGCCCTGCCACTTCGTCATGATTGCAGTTCCTCTGTGGGAGTGAAGACCTCGACACCTCTTGGGGATTGAAGTAAATTCCCCTGTGGCAGAAGGCAGTGCAAACACAGGAACAGGCAGGTGTACCCAGAGCAATTGCCTACGCCCATGTAAACCCCAGGCAGCTGCATTAGGGAATAGTGAGACTGGGTGGGCAGCAGAATGTCATCAGGGTCCCTAAACCAGGAACACATTGAAATGAGCAGGGATGAGACAGAGACAACCCATGTGGGAGAGGGAGAGGTCTTTTCCAGGGTCTGCCGAGCCTCTGAGCTGCGCTGGAGGGGAGGTGCTGGGATGGCAGGGGCACATGTGTGTGTGCACTCCCACCTGCCTGTGCCCATGCTGCAGGGGAGGGAGCGTTCTCACCCACTCTGTCCACAGGCACAGCTGACATACCCTCAGGAGTACACAGTTATCAAAATGTTATAAATTGCTGCCTTTTAAATAGTGTGGTAATTTGCTAGTCCATTACAGGAGGAGTTGTAGTATACAAGGAGCACGCTATGAAAAATTGAGCCTTCTGCGTCACTGCTGACCTCTGCAGCTGAGGTGCTCTCAGAACTGCTCCATTATGTCAGCCTGCCCTGAGCAATTAGCCACCCCTCAGCACTCATCTGCGTGTCGCTGTGCCTCGGAGGACAACACGCGCCTGGCAGTTCCTTTCCTGGAATCATTCACTGCAGAGGTTCCACTCACAACTCCTTCGGCCCAGTGGTCACCAGGAGATGGTCCCAGCAGGGGACACAGGGGCTCTGCAGCCACCCCTCCTGCTGTAATCAGTGCACTTGTGTAGCCATCACTGTGAGCTGTGCCACCTAATTTTAGAGCAGCAGTTTCTTTGAATTCCTCAGACTTGGAAACAATCTGTTCTTGTGAGAAGCAGTGTTTCCAGTGGAAGGGCTGCTGCCCAGCACGGTCCATGCAGGAGGCAGCTCTGATGCTTCCCAGCAGGATGTGTTCCTGTGGAGCAGAGATAGCCATGCTCCTCCAGGTTCTTGCTGACCAAAGCACAGGCCTTGTCTTCTCTTCTCATGGCAGTCCTCAGCCCTGTCCCAGTCTCATTACCTCCAAGTTTCCAAAAATCCTACTTTTCCAGTGTTGAAGCAAACTACAGTCTTTCTACATAGTATATAGCTTTTATTCAAGGAAAACATAGTCTGTGATACAGATCATCTTTAGTCTCTTAAAGGATTCTTGGAACTCCTGCAGGTCTTGAACACAGGGATATAAATCTTCCCTTTGTTGCCCACTAACAGAGGTACACACCAGAGGTCCCCTTTCCCAAGGTCTAAACTCCCTAAGAGGGAGTTTCTTAAGGCCAGGAAAGATGCACGGAGCCTTTGCAGTGCCAACTCCAACACAAGAGTGCTGAAGCCAGTGGATGGAGATGAGCCACAGTGGAGCCAGCTCAGGGTCCTGGGACCTCTGGAAATGACCCTTGGCAGAGCCTGCAGCATCCTGTGGATGGTCACAGCCTTGGGATTGGTCAGAAGCCCGACTGCACCAGTCTGAACAGACAGCGATGGCAAAAGGCAAACCAACCCCTCCTGTCTCCCAGAACAGCCTGTCACCTCCTCTGTGCAACTGCTCCTGGGCCCCTCTTTGGAGACTGTTTGTATCCCCGGGCCCAAAGGCCAGGGAGCAGCCCCTGCCCACAAACCATCTGCATGGTCCCAGCCAGTCCTGGCACACTTCAGAGCCCACCTGGTTTGTTCCAGCACAGGCTATGTCCCATTCCCAAGCCTTCAGCCAGGAATCTCCCATCCCTGAGGCTTCACAGCAAGGTGTGCACCAGCCCAGGACCGCCCAGCAGTCAGGGAGGGTGGCAGCTCAGGGACATTTGGCTCACACTGGGAGAATTATGTTCATTACACCAGTTTTGTGCTGGGCAAAGGAATATTTCTCCTAAACCATATTTAATTTCTGCACATAAATCCCTCCAAACTGAACTTCCCATTTATTTCCTCATGAGTTGCAGGTGAAATCCTGGCACACACATAAAAGCAAATGCAGAATGTCCTGGCAATATATGCATCAACCCTGGAGATATATATTTTCTTTCCGGGGAGGAAACACACAAACACCAGCTAATATTTTCTCTCAAAATATATATGTTTCAGGACAAAAATAAACATGTGAACACAGGATGTGTTACTTGCGGGCTTTCTGCCCAGAGCCAAGGTGACAACCAGCAGTTCAGAGAAAACTTGCACACAACTTACGCTCAGCTTGCTCATTAAAAACACATCGGGGAACCTCCAGCACCCTGGGAATCCCCGCAGCATTCTCTGATCCTATCACAGACACAAAACACACAGGCTGCTGCCGTCCTGCTCTAGGAAAACCCGGCAAAATAGGGAATACAGGAAGGGGCAGCAGCAATGCAGGATCAGGGGCTGGCACAGCCTGGCAGGGATCCCACAGCTCCCCATCCACCACACCCAGTGCACCCACTCTCCTCCAAGGGATGAGCCAATGCTGCCACTGCAGGTGGCTGTCCTGGTCCCTGTCGGTGTGGGACAGCCGGGAGCTGGGGCAGGACTTTGCCGGTTTGCATCCTTCACATCACATTCCTCACAGGAACACTGTCAGGGAGCTTTGTGGGATCTTGAATATGAATTGCTCTGACCTCACTTAGTCTGATATGGTGGAGTATTAAATCTCTATTTTTCAAGCATTAAGCCTGTGTAATAGAAGGATGCTGTGAGCAATTTGCAGTAAGATGAAGGGATATTACTGTCTTGGGAGACAGACAATCCAACCACATCCACAAATTGATAACAGAGATAGTGGCTTAGGTTCATGCTAGCTATTAATTAAGGGCATGTTTTATGTGGAAGACAATACCAGCTTACACAGGCAGGTACTTGCTGGCCTCCCCTCCCCTGCGGTGAGCAGCACTCCCAGAGCTGGAGCGCAGCCAGGTGAGTTCGTACCTTGCTGAACTACAGTTCACGCACTTACATTTGAATCTCTGACAGGCAAAATTAATTTCTCAAGCCTTTAGAACTGCAGCTTCAAAGCAGCTGTTGTGGCTGAGGAGCGGCCAGCAGCTGTAGGAGCTGTGCCACCGGCATCAGCGTGCGGGCCCTCCTTCCAGGGACAGTCAAAGGCTTGGCCAGCGCAAAGCACCAGCATGCTGACAGCTCCCACATCTCTGGCTGCTAGTGAGCACTAACCATGTCCCAAGCTCTTCCTCTGCCCTCAGAACTTGCTGCCTCGTTAGCTGGCTGATCCCCAGCTCTCGGCAAAGAAATCCAACATCAGGTTTCATTCTTTCTTGCCTTTCCTTCTCTCATCTTGGCTGTGGCAGCATCCCACCCAGCTGAAGGATGTTATCCCTCTCCCACTCACTGCCCCCAGCAGGCTCCTTGCATTTCCCAGCATCTCACATCCACTGATTGACTTGGGCTGATTTTACACAGCCATTAATTTTGTCCTAATTACCAGCAGAATATTACCTTGTTACAATCTTTTGCTCCTCACCCTAAAATTTAGCAGCAAGCCTGCAACATACCCTGACAGCTGGCCACATGCTGGCACAAGAGACCCACCACTGCTTCTGTCTCAGGAAAACCCCTCCACAGCCTCAGCCAGGTTTCCCGTGCAGGGACACTTGCCCCCAGGAGCCCACAGCAACCCATGGCACAAAGTGAAACATCGTGGAGGGCATGAACAAAGAGACCCCAACCAGCACTCCCAGAACCTGTCTGGCTGTGGAGCCAAGGTCCAGAGCACCAGCAGTGCCACGGTGTCTGAGTGCTCTTCTGGAGAGGGCTTTCCCTGCTGGGAGTTGTGAAGCCAAACAGTGCAGGTCAGCTGTGAAGTACCCTATGGAATACTGGAGGAAGCAGCAAAAAAGCCCTGTGTGATGAACAAATTGAAGGATGCCTTCTTATGGACAAGCACCTATGGAGAAGAACCCAGACAGATAAATCAGTGGGCTATGCTGAGGAGATAGAAGAGGTTAATTTTTTTCCAGATGGGACTAGAGAACAGCCAGAGAATTGATGACGTGGTGAGGACAGGAGATGGCTCCAGGCAGGCCCCCCTGACACATCAGAGACCTGTGCTGGGCCAGAGACAGGTCACACACATACAACTTTCTGGAAAACTGTGCTCAAAGATGAGTGGAACTCCTGGTGGGAAGCATGAGTGCTTACAAACCAAGGCAGCTCTCTCCAGGCTCTCCTGATAAAGTGTCCCCTGGCCACTGGTTCCCAGAAACATCAGCTGGACCTAGGGCACATCCATGAGCTGGACAGGAGGGGACCTGCTCAGACATCCCCTGGCTGAGCAGAGCAAGGAAAGCCAAGTAGAGACACTGGTGGGGGCTGCTGGATAGGGACATGCTGGCCAATGGTGAGAAATGGAAAAATATACAAAACAAAGGGAAAGAAAGGATAAGCTGGAAGTCAGGCCACTGAGGATGAAAGGAGAAGCTCTCCGAGTGAGAGAGCTCACAGCTGCAGATACATCTGGCCACAGGCTCACCCTATCTGCAGGGTCTCCATTAAAAGCTCGATGCACACGGACTGATGAAGCCATAACGTGTCCTGGGCTGATGTGACCATCAGCCCAGCAAGTGTGGAAACATCTGTGCCTTTGCCCACTCAGCACCCATCCCCAAATCCCAAAGCCACATCTATCCTGTGCCCAGCACACTGTGGATTACAGGATCCCAGGCTGCCTGCTGCAGCCCAGCTGTATGTCTGATCTTGGGTGAGAAATTTCTCTTTATACCAAACTGTCTATTCAAGTCATAAAAATAGGCTTTTTTTCCTTCTGTAAGTGCAACACTTTTCATATTTTTACTTCCAGCTGTCTAGATAGTATTTCACTTTTTTCATTTCTAGTGCTCGCTCTCAGTTATTTAATGTGAATTTCTAGGGCATGGTGCCCTTAGCAGACATCAGAGCAATATAACACAAGAAATCAGATATACACTGTTTCAGAGAAGGCAGGAACAAAAAGACAAACTAGGCTCGTAATACATATGGTGCTTTTGATTCATGGAATATAGAAAATTGTATTTGATTATATCTGTAATGGATCCTCCTAACTTTAGATTAGGGTTATGCTGATGGCCCAACTAATGGACAGTTTATTGCAGGAATAGATTTCATCCTATCATATTTTTTCCCAGTATCAATTACATTGAATGCTTAAATGCCTCATTTCTGTGGATGCTTATTGCTCAACTTTCCTTTCTAAGAAAAGCCTACACACACACAATGCCCTGGTGTTCCTCTGCTAAATGGCAAGGAACCACAGGCTGTGCTCCTGGAGCCTAGGAGCTCCTGTCATCTCCGACTGCACAGGCAAGGAGATCTGCCCTGGAGGCTCACAGATACTGGCACCATTGTGGCACAAAGCCATGATGAAACACAGCCAGAGTTCCCTTAGCAAACATGTGGATGCTATTGGGGAAAAAAAAATTAAAAATCAAGAGACTTAGTAAATTAACCTGTCTCAAAAGCCAAAAGACTATGCGGAATTGCTGCTGCAAGATCAACAGCAGAGCTCATGATAAGAGAGTTTGGAAGAAATGACAGTTTGGTGGAGACCATCTCATTTTCAGTGAACTGAAATTGTAATACTGTTAGTAAATAATAGCAATAACAATAACAGCAACAATAATAATAGTGACAATAATAATTTCTTTAAAATAATTATTGCATAGTATTTTAATAATTATGAAATAATAATATTATTAAACCCCTGAAGAATGGAATCATTAAATTATTACTCTCTGAAGCAGTGTAGGAAATTTACTATTTACTTTATAGAAGTGTGCTTTGCCTCCCTCCAGAATTGATACCTGCCAGCCAGAGGAAGGCCATGGGGTTGGTCTCCCTGAAGAGCAATGATCCCTGATCAGGAACAGACACCGAGTGCCGTGGGCATCTGTCAGGACTGTTGGCTGATGGTGTCAGCAGGAAGCATGGGCTCATCCCAAAAGGTGACCCCCCAGGCCCTCCCTGGCAATGGGAATTTTTATTTTTTTTAACCTTCAGCTGAACTCTTCCATTTGCCCAGTGTGCCCAGATGGGAGGGTGATGGGGCTCTTCCATCCCGCTGCATTTTGCTTCACAGCTCCTGTGTCTTGGGGAAGGAAGAGTCGGTCAGCAGGGACACACGATGCCCCTGTCAGGAAGGGCAAGGTGGCATATTGGCCACAGCAAGAGGCATTTTCTGTAGCCAGGTGGGATCGTCTCATCCTGCTCCTGCATTTTCCTGCAGCCTTTCCCATGGTGCTTGGTGGAGGCTGGAATGCCCACACACAGAGCCAGCCTGAGCACTGAGGTTGCCCAAGGATGCAGGGGAGGGAACGTTGTGTGGGGACAGCCCCTCGCAGGGCTTGGAGCTTGGGCATGCCACTTCAGCTCACTCGGGCACACTCATTCACATCCGTGTGGCGTGTTACTGCTACTCCAAGAAGAGAGCTGAATCCACTTATTTTTTTCATTAAAATGCAAATTAATTTAATAAAAAGTGGAATTGTAAATTAATGAAGCACTTTAAAATTCTACATAATACAAGGCTAATACTTACTCTGTAGTATTTCCTCCAGTTAATATCACCACTAACTCCCCTGAGTGGGACCAGCTCCACCAATCTCACTGACTGAATGGGGGTCAGAGCTTGCAGAACAGGCACGGTGCCTTCCAACTGTGGCCCAGCTACCAGGGCAGTTCCCAACCTCCCTCCTCCGCAGGAATCTCACCCTGCAGTACCTGCCTGCACCCTCACAGCCAAGGTACTTGGCAGGGACATTTCCTTTCCTCTCTAGATAGCAGTGGATCCCTGTAATTTGCTGCAGCCCAACAGTTCACATGCAGAGGGCAGGGCCTGCTGCCCAAACCAGCCCCAGGGACAGCTGCCCTCCCACCGTGTTCAGCTGTGACAACATCAAGGTTGCCTCAGGCACTGAGCTCCCTTGGAGGTTTTGGGCAGAGCTGAACCAGAGACTGTAGATCCACATTTTTTTTTTTTTTTCTCTTTTTTCACCCCAATACAAAGTGCCAGATTCAGGCACTGACTCCAAAGCCAAACTGCTCTGTGTCCAAGCTGTGGGGCTGTCCCTCATGCAGGGCTGCAGCCAGCCCCACTGTGCTGCTGTCATGCGTGGGAAGCTGAGCTGCTGCACAGACCCTCCCCACTTGTCCATTCCCAGCAATTGCTGCCCCTTTGCTGCAGGAGGGAGCAGAGAGACTGGAGAATGTGCCTGGGTGAAGCTGGCAGGGAGCAGGTAATGCTCAGGATGACCTGCCTTCAGGGCAAACCTGGCTCAAGAAAACAACACTACCTTGAACACACAGGTGCAAGGCTTGTTGTCTGCACCTTCCCTTTCTAACTTCTACTTATAAGGAAACACTGTAGGAAATCCATCCTTAGAAAATTCATCCTTAAAATAAAGTACAACCACAGAAGCACCCTGAGAAAATACTGGACAAAGTGGGTGGTGAGGTATTTCCAACAGGATCAATCCCTTCTGATTTACAGGGACACATCTGAGCTCATCACCTGCTTTTTTATAGCAAAAGGAGAGAAAAGGCAATTCTGAGAATAATTCAATTCATCCCAAAGCAAGCATCTCAAGTAGGTCAGTAAACCACACCAAAAAACTGCCCTTCTCTCTGTGATGGCTGTAAAGAGTGCAGGCAGACAGATCCTGGAGACATGGCACCAGTATATCCAGAGCTGGGTGACATGAGTCCTCCCTCTCACCTCTCCTGATGGGACCGTGCTCACCAGCGTGCACCCCCTCCCAGCAGAGCCCCTTGTCACACAGAGCCCGTAGCTCCACACGGTCCTTTTCCTCTGACCATGCAGCAGGGATCACACAGGCTCCCTGTCTCTGTTAATCACTCACCGTGCTCCTTTATTGCTGAGTGTACACCACACGTTATCCCTTAAATAAAGCTCACCCACCCTATTATTGTAATGTCAACCCTGAACCGCTCAGATAAACCCTGCAGACAATTTATAATTACACAGAAGTAGCTCTTCTACGCTGCACCGAGGGGCCATCGGGAGAGGATTTAGGTCTCTCACGGAGCTAGCATTTGACAGGTCTCTTTGCTGTTATTTCTTCCTGACAGCTCCTTGCCACCCGGCTCCTCCTGCGACACCACACTCGGGCTTTGTTGTGTGATCTCAGGTGAAGAGAGCACGTAATGGGCACTAATTGCGGGCGATTACTGTTTACGCGTTAACTTTGCTTGGCAGAGCAGCTGTGATGGACACAGGGACTGGAATATTCCCTTTTATCCCCTGTAGCACTGAAAGTGAACTGGTGCTTAATTCAAAGGCTGAAACCTATAAAAAATAAGACGAAACCCATCATTAAATTTCTCTTAGTGGCTATGTGCATAATTCATCCAAACACCATCAAATATAAATGGCCTCGTGTCAGGCTGAGCAGTGCAGGCACAGCACATCCCGCCTGCTCCACGAGACAGCCACTGCCAGGCTGTCACCACCCTAATGAGACGGGCACCACTGGCACCAGAGCACGCCCAGCGGCCCCTGGGCAGGACACGGGCACCAAACTGAGCCCCCCGCTCCCATCAGCGGGCTGGGGAGGGCAGAGCGGGCCACATCCTGCCCCACAGAGCCCTGTGCTGCCCCGTGATCCCCCAGCAGGCACCATTCCTCCCAGGGTTTAAAAGCACTTGTATAAATTACAATACCCAAATTCTTTATTGCTCCCTGCTAGGATCTGAACTCTGATCAGAACCTGAACACCCTCCATTTCAGCAGCCACAGCCATGTCTACAAACACAACCCTTGCTCTGTACCACAGATGTCAATCTGAGGCAGTTCAGCAAATGCTTGCAACAAGTTTTCTAGAAAGTTTTTTTCCAGTTATTTGAAAAACACCAGGTTATTTAATAACTCACAGCAAGTTGTTTTGGAAAAGTATCCTTTGAACCATTAGATATTATTTCGAATGCCAATTTTTCTTCCCACCTTATGGCAGTATAAAGATACCCCACTCAATTTTCATCAAAAGCACATGAAAGCAATCAAGGCTCCTGTAGTTTCTATGGAAATAAGGGATGCAAATTGGGATTGTGTGGTGCCTTTTTTCTTGAATTTATCCATAAAAATGCAAATATTCTTCAACAGATACTGAAATATTTGCCATGCTCTAAGGGAGCAGAATACACAGACGAGGCTCTTTTTGTCCACTGGCTCTCCTGGCAGAGGTTTGACTGCTAGGAGCACAAGCTTGTCAAAACTGAGCAAGCCCTGCCAGAGCATGAATGGTGGCAAAGCTAGCTCCAACGGGTGCATGGCAGACCCACAGGACTGCAGCTTCCCCTCACAGATCCCTCAGCCACCAGGGTTAGCCTTCCCTGCAACGTGACCCCCTCACCCACAGGTACCACTCTGATCCTGCCTGCAGTGCCAGGTCATGCCAGCCCCACAGCACTGAGTCAGGAGAGTGATGTCACCTCTTTGGGGTGGAAAGCATGAGCCAAGGGAGTAGCACAAACAAATCACGGTTTTGATGCATCTGCTTTACTTTCTTGACAGACATTTCAGAGCATTGCATCCAGTAGAGAACATCCTGCTCTGCTCCTGGGGCTCAGCTTGTCCTGCAGTAGGGATGGATCAAAACCCTGTGGCACAAGGTTTAATTAATTCCCTTTCAGACTGAAGGATACAGAATAGTTAATGCTAGCAAAGGTCTCTGGATTACTCCCTGAAGTGCTCTCCTGCTCTCTCCTCTCTCTGCAGGGTAGATGGTGAGCTTCACACAGCACTCACCAATAAATAATCCAACAGCTGGAGGAGCTGCTGATCCACAGCTGGGCACCTTGCTCCCATCAGCTCCGAGTGCCAAGTGCCTCCCAGGCAGGAGGCTGGTGCTCCTCCCCAGCACGTGCACTCTGCCTGTGGACTCAGGGATGTTGAAAAGGTCAAGGAATGGTATTTCAGATCACTCTTGTTTGCCAGAATTGATGACAAACCCTGGCAACTCAACTAGTAAAACTCCAAATGTGAACTAGAGCATACTGCATCTGTGCAATTACCAGCCTGCAATTAATTAATTGTGCTACCACTATATTCACCTGAGAACAACAGCGAGATCAAAGAACTGAATACAGATCAAAATGATTAGTAGATCACCTTACTTACAGCTGAAAGTGGCAATTAGATACAGCAAAGACAGACTCTGGCTTAGCTGCTTCTTTTAACAGCTCTGTAAGAGAAAAGTCACTCAATAGACTGTAGGAAAAAGCCACATTGCTTCCAGTTGGGGCAGAGGGGAGTCTGTCCATTGACTTCGCCTGTCTAAGGGTGCAGGACACCTCTCTGTGCCCATCACAGTCACCACTATCCACACCTTGGGCTGTGCTGCAGGAAGCTGAGGAGTCCTGCTGACTGTGTGGCTTCAGGACCCAAAGGTCCCTCCAGCAGATACAGGAGTGCCAAGAGAGCCAGGAACAGGAGTCCAGCTACTTGCACAGCCTCTGCCAAGAACTCTGGGTGGTGGTTGCCTTCCACCCATCACTCGCCCACCAGGAGCTGCAGCGTTTCTGGGCTGGGCTGTGCAGGCAGGTGTGGAAGTGACTGTGGTGACAGTGTCTGAGGACTTGGTGCACCGGTGACATTTCCCAAGGTGTCAAGGGCTGATCCTTGCAAGCCCCCAGAAGGGGCTTGTCCTGCCTGTAGACAGCCTCTCCCCTCTGCAACCGTGCTGAGGGCGGCAGTGATGAATCCTGTGGATTGTTATCTTTCAGAGAGCAATGCTGTAGCTCTGCCAAACATATGAGCTCCATGGAGGAATTAGGATTTTTTCCTGGCACACAATAAGCTGGATGCCATGTTTGTGACCACAGACAGTGGCTCCAACTGCAGAGCTCCTCTGTCTCATTGCTGAGCTCCAGGATGAGATGATGGGCTATGCTGGGTCCAAAGGATGCTGCCCTTCCAGAGCAGGCTCTGTGAGTCCTTTTCAGTCCCTGCGCTCCTCACCAAGCACCCAGTCCCTGAGGCCAGAAAACATCTGCCCAAGTGCCCAGAGGAAGGAGATTTGCTGGATTCTGTTGCTGGCACAGGAGAGAAGATGCCAGGAGGAGAGGTCAAACCAAGGAGAAGATGTCTCCTGAGAAGTGGGCTCTGGCTCCCAGGTGCCACTTTCCCCATGAGCCAGGGACCACTTGCCAGTGAGGTGATTGCAGAGGGCTGGGAAAGGCACTGCCACACTGACATGGGCTGCTGTACACATGGCTGCTGTGCTGGGTGTCCTTCCTTAGATGTGCTCCAGCAGGCAGCTTCGTCTCCATTGTCTCCTGTTTGTCACATTGTTTAATTTCTCTTTTTAATTGCCCCAGACATTGTTTAATTTCTCTGTTTAATTGGTGCAGACTGAGAGGCTGCAGGCAATGTCATCCTCGCATCATCTCTCAGAAACATCAGCAGCGTGAGGGTGACACTATTGGCCATATGCAGGGAGTTCTGCAGTGGCCCTACAGACCCTCCCAGCTGGGGCTGAAGAGCAGGGACAGGGAGCAGATATAAATTACAGATGTCTGCAGGACAAAGGCGCTTAGCAGGGAGCTATCCTGGCCTGTATGGGAACAGCTTTCATTTAACACACAAGAGGGATGACAGGCAGAGAACTCAGCCCAGCACACAGATGACACCACTATTTACATAATTCAAATCCAGAAATGCCTGGAGGAAGCTTCTGAGGCATCTCACAGTGAGGTGAAAGCAGGTAAAGACAGTGAGCAACAAAATCCTGCAACACAACATGCGGTCTTGGAGCAGAGACTGCAAGGTCTGTTTAAGCCACATGATTTTGTTTAGTGGTACAGATTTCACAGATACCCCAAAAAATACTGGACAAATGTTCCTTTGTATTTTAAAATGCCGTGCATCTTGCATGTCCTGTATTTTTCCAGTGACATGAATTACTTGAACAGATGCATTTATCTCCCTGGGTTCAACACGGACAAGACAATGGCTGCATCATCAGCCTGGTTTGATGAACCCAGGGGCTTCAGGAAGTGATTTTCCACACAGGTTTCTTTAAGTAGGTGCTGGACAGGACTAGAACAGCTAGAGGTGAAAAATGCAAGTTCAGACTTACCCTGGAGAGCTGTGAGGGTTTGGAGATCTGCAGCACTGCTCACTGAAAAGATTTTTAATAGCTCTGACCTTCGTAGGGTCTGTACAGTCTCCTTTTGTCAAAAAGTGTATGAGGAAGAATTGTGGGAAAGAGCTGAAGATAATACACATGTTCTGCAGCCTGTGAGGGGATTACAGAGCACTCTTTCACCTGCTTGGATTATTGTTCCCAAGTTTAGTTCATCAGCATCAGCTGCTGCAGGTATATTGGGATTTCTCATCAAAAACGGCAAATAATTGCTGAGCAGGAAGCAATATAAATATTTGTTATTGCAGATGACTTATAAATAAATCATTTGAAATAACAAAATTAATCAGAAAATTCATCTGACAAATAAGTATTTTATCAACTCCGCCTGAACAACTGTGACCAAGCTGGCCCCTCTAAAGAATCCCTGAAATTTATGGGAGGCAATAACCCTGCACCTCAGGAGGCACAGGCACAGAGAGCAGTGGCCTGGACACAAACTGTGGGACTCGGGTACTCCAGACAAGGCAGATTCCAGAAGGTTCCCAGGGGCAAGGCTGAAAGCAGCCACAGGGCACAGCCCCAGGCCCAGCACCCGCCTGGCCAGTGGGGGACACTGACCCCTGTGTGGGCACGTCCTGCACGGGGCACTTGCGAGTGGCCCCAAGATTTCAGGCAGTGAGGGGACTGTTGCCAGCCAGGTGCTCATGTCATTTTCTGACTGTGCCAGGGGTTAACCTGAGCAGGGATTTATTTTTTTTCCAAACCCACAAAATGAGTGTGTGTCAGTCTAATAGCTCTGTGTACACTGAGTCTCATCTGTATTCAGCACATCACCAAATGTGAGGAAGAAAATAGCCCCTGAAAATAAAAGCGTGTGAGAGAGGAGGAGACATGAGCCATTAAAAAAGCAAACAGCTCCCTGCACGTGCTCTGCCTTCCCAGTGCCTCCCACTGTCCCTCCCACATCCTCTGCACTGCTCTATGTGGCTCTTAGCTGGCTTGGACCATCCATGTTCACAAACATTAGTATAACCTGCTCTGAAATGTGCACATATTGCCTATTCTGAAAGGTAAAACAAGAAAGAAGAAACATATTTTTGGTGATTTTTTTCTTTGTGCATTTTAGCTCAGAATAATTGAATATAAACACCCAACACTTGCCTCCAAAAACTTAAATGGTTTGGTTTCTGTTACTTTTACAGTATATTTCAAGGGATATAAAGGGTACCACATCACATTTAACAATGAGGAATCACAGAGCCTTTCCTGTACATGATGACAGAGTGAGAAGTGCCATCCAGGATGGCAGTTTAAGTGTCCCCTTCCCACCCTCTCCCTTAGAGCAAGAACACAACCCAGCAAGAACAGGACAGTGAAGATCCTCCAACACTCAAGGATGAGTTTGCTCATAAAAAATCCCATTTGTTTGACCAGGGAGACTTGTAAATGAGGAGGATGAAAGAGGCAGCCATGGCAAAAGGGGTAACCTGCTGTGAGAGGGTGAGTTCCTGCAGGGAGATTGCTGGTTAGTGGGACCAAAGATCCATGTGGCACTGGTGGGTAAGGTGGGCACTGCTACTGTAAAATTGTAGGATTGTTAGATCATGAGATTATCACCAAAATCTGATGATTGCACAGAGGCTGCTGCTCCAAGGCAAAGCATGGCCCCACAGGGTGACAGCTGGCACCTGCTCATGCTGGGACAGGGGACCGGCCCCCAGAAGCCCTGCAGCCCATGCAATCAGCACAAATATCTGTCAAAGGGGGTGCTGGGCACTGGCCTTCCCTGTTCATATTCCACACCTCAAGTGCCCTTATCAGAACCACGAACTCTGTGATCTCCCCTTGGGCTGGCACTTTGTGAGGGAGTGATGATCTCTTGACAAGGAAAGATGTTCATCTACATATTTTAGGATGAAGCTCCCTATGAAATCACATATGTGTAATTCTCCTACAGTCTCCAAATCCCCAGCCACTTACAGCTGATGTAAATAAAATCTTGTTATCCAGCTTATGCCAGAAGATTCTGGCACTTCCCCCAGGATGGGGCAAGGTGGGGGAGATTATCTGAAGCCACAAAGAGGAATTGGCAGGCCAAACTTCTCATATCCAAAAATTTCATGGTTGATTTTTATCAAGGAGTTTTAATATCACAAACAAAACAGAAACAACCTTGCCAGTAGCGGTGGCACCAGTCCCCATGGCCCCTGTGATGGGGATGCAGCAGTGACTGCACTGGGCAGCGACAGCTTGTTCTGGAGCAGCCCCTCAGCGATGAAGGGGGGCACCACAGCTGGCAGGACCCTGCAGGCCAGAGCCACCCTTGCCGAGGGACTGTGCCAGCCAGTGGGGACTGTGTCAGCCCAGGGACTGTGCCAGCCCAGCACTGTTCAGCCAAAGGCAGTTTGGAGGTGTGTGTGCACCCCAGTCCTCTCCCTGAAAGGTCGGGGCTGGTCCAGGCTGGCATATGGCAGAATTTTCAGGGCTGCTGTGAATATTTTCTACTCTGTCAACCTTTTATTTAAATGACATTTGGCTGCAGTGCTAAAAGTGAGATATTGAAAATCAATAAGTGGAAAGTGTTTGAAAGCCAATCTAAATCAAATATTACAATATGGTGAAGTTAATCATCTGAAATTAACCTTATAACTGCTTGAATTGCTCTAATCTATAAAGGAAATCAATATAGGCATATCAAACCCTGCTGCAAACTGCTGTCTGTTCGAGCCGACTATGCAAATGGAAAATAATAGCCAGTGGATGTTTCTTGCTCCCTATACATTAACACTTCACGTGGGGCTGAGATGAGCAGCCAGGATTCCCCAGGGAGACTTGGCCGTGAGATGCAGGCAAAGGCTCCCGCTCCAAAGAGGCACAGCAGCAGCGAAGCCCCTGCGAGCTGCCCTCCCAGCAGTGGATTTCAGAGAGCAGCCAGCAGTGTAACTAACAGGGTGTTCCACGAGGAGAATTGATTATCCCCGGATGCAAAACAGCTGCCCGAGCACAGCACACTGCACCCTTTCCCCCGGATACACCCATGGTGGCTCCGCATCCTGCTGGTGATTGCACCTGCTCTGGGCACAGGTGCTGACACAGGCACACAGGTTGTAACCAGCATGACCACCCACCCAGCAGCACCTCTACTGCCAGTGCCCTGCTCCCACCACAGCGCTCTGCTCGGGTGTCCTGGGCCATGTCACAGCAGTGGTCCCACAGGTGACCATCACCACTGGGGCAGTGATGTCTCTGGGAGAATTCGCCCCAATGGAGGCACCACTGGCTGCATTTCTGTCTCCCAGCGAGCAGCTTTGAACCCAGGGTGACGTGTACCTGCCCCAGTGGTGGCTGCAGCCCTGTGGTGGGGGGCACAGGTAATGGCTCTTGCTGTCCAGCTGTGTCTCCAGAGTGGCCATCAACAGGCGTTAGCTGAAGGCTCTGGCGTATGACAGTGATATGTGCTTCAATAGCAGACCAAAATCTATAAATAACAACTGCTTCTCTCAAAAACCTCATTTTAAAATAATGAAGACATTTCATAAAGTGACAAGTGTCTCAAACACTGAGAGTAAAAGCTCGGGGAGGCTCTTTTCGAAGTTTCAGGACCAGACGGGAAGAGTGAGATCCCAGCAGCAACCTGCATGGCCTCAGGAGCCCAGGATTAGCCAAAGCCAAGGAGAGAAATCACAGCTTTTTCCACATCCTTTTCATGGAGACTCCTGAGCAGATCCTATTGTCCAGGGAGTGCAGCTGCTTTGCACTGCTCCTGCCTGTGCCAGAGCGAAGCGCAGCATTTGCCTCTGAGGTCTGCTCACTGCGGAGCCTCCCAAGGCACCCCAGACCCCAAGGTCAAATTATTTTCTGCATTACAATGAAAGAAGAAAGTAGTGCCAATTTCCCAGCTGCCAACCTGGCATGTGCTGGCTCCCATCTTGGACTTGTGCCAGTGGTGCGGGCAGACAGACAGACAGACATCTTGCAGCAGCAGCCAGCCTGTCCCACAGAGGTTCCAGGACACACGTGGAGAGGTGCTGGGACACCTGCAGCACACGGGCAACCCACAGGGTGCCCGTGCAGTCCATGGCAGCAGCTCCCTCACTGCTCACGATTTGCCTTTTGCTCAACATCCATTCCTGAGATTTTTCCTGTGTTCCAGATGGAGGTGTGAGTGATGTGGATGACATTCTGCCCCAAGGAGGTGCAGAACAAGCATGGAAATGGGCAGCAGCCATCCCAGAAGCAAACACATCAGCTGAGGCTGAAGCTGTTGTTTGAAGCAGCAGTTCACCACGGATTAAGAATGGCCCTTTGATACTGGAAATGTTTTAATGAGTTTCCTGCAATGTATACATCCCTTGGGTTCTCATGGAAAGGCCTTGCACAATTCTCCCTTTTCTTCACTCAATGGGACACCAAGACACGTAAAAAATGCTTTATTTTTTTTTCATGCTTCAAGCTGAAAGGGTTTTAAATAACTGGGAGTTTTCTCGGTGCTTAAGACTCTCTTGCTTTCTTTAAATTACAAGAACAAGCTGCGTTTTCATAATCAATACTTAGAATGTACAAACAAGTCTCCAGGTGAGGGGGCTCAGCAGCAGAGCTGGACTCTCAGAGGGTGACCAGTGGTGATGCTGTCTGTCCAAGCTGCAGTACAAGGCAGCCACGGCCATGACTTCAGCAGAGCTGGGCTGGGACACTGGCACAGCTGGGTTGTCCACAACACAGGAGACCCTTATTTTACCTTGTAATTTATTTTAGAGTTTGGGCTTTCTAAGGAAGGGACTGTATCTGTTTTAGTGAGGGAAGAGTACAGAGTGTCCCGGACAGAAAATCCGTGCCTGCTGAAGCCATGAGTTCCTGCATAGCACAGAGAGAGTGAAGAAGTAATTATTAATAGCAAACTTTAATATTAACATTCACCCATGGCTCTCGCAGCAAGACCTCAGGGCAGGGCAGCACTGTGCCAGCAAGAAGGGGTGCCACCTTGGGGAGAAAGGGTTTGCTGCCCTGCTTCTGGCTCTGAGCCTTCAGAAACCCTCCAAAGAGAAGCTGGAATAAAAGCTCCTGGAGCTGGTGCTGCTGTGAGCTCCTCTGCATCACCCAAGGTGTCTCCCCATGACCCATGGGAGAGGTAAGGCTCAGCTGCCTCCCTCAGCTGCTCACCCAGCCAGCACTCCAGCACCCCTGGGAGCACTCAGAGGGACGCAGGGATGCACCAGCGGGTCAGCAAGTGCACAACTGTAAAGCAGAAGGCAGGCTTTGCCCAATGTCACAAACACCATTTACAGCCCATTGGAGGGGACAGTTGTCCCATTAAGAAACCCAAAGACATTCTGGCTTTCTTCAGCCTCGGGGCTTGGAAGCAGGAAGCATTTACTGCCTAATTAAATTTTAATATACTGGCAGAGTACAGCTCTTCTAGTGAAGCTGTATTGGACAGTGTGCCAGATTGTGCAGAAAATGAGCAGGCTTGAGTTGCCCGGGGCTGCCAGCGTCAGCTCCCAGCTGGTATGGAGAACCCCGAGCACAGCAGTCAGGGCATCACCATCCCGGAGCTGCCTTTTGCTTCCACACATGCATGCACCGCCCATTCTCAATTGCATGCTAGCAGGTGGCATCTGAAGCCAAGCGGCTTTGTCTTCCTAACAGTGCTGCTCTTTTTCTTGCTGAGGATTCCTCTGGGCACTTCTCTGCTTGTTTTTAAAGGGCAGATAGCAGCCAAAAGGCCTGCCCCAGGCAGAGGTGAACATCATGCACCAGCTGGCAGTGTCCTGGGATCGTGCCAGGGTATAGGAAGTTGTTCTCCTTATTCTCCTACTCTGCCACCAGCAGCACCCACTGTAAAGCCCATGGGCTTCCTTCACCTGCGACTCACAGTGTCAGAGTGGTCCCTTGCCTGTCCCTGCTGTGCCAGGCCAGAGCTCTGCACCGGGCTCAGCCTTCCTAAAAAACCCTGCTCCTGCCTCTCCTGATGTCTCCTCAGACGCTCTGCACACCAGGACACAGATGGGCAAGCTCACCACCACTGGATGCCCTTTGTTATTTCTGCCATGGCCTCAGCCCTTGTCCAAATGCCCTTGACTCTTTGTGACAGGAAGGGAACTAGGAGCCCAGTGCCACCTCCACCTGGATACAGCCCATTTCACAGACAAGCCACAGCCAGCATGGGGCTGGGGCCACTCGCACGCTGCCAAAGGTGCCTAAGGGCTCAGGTCCCCAGATCTTATTTCCTTGGTAAACTAATGCCCAAAAAGCACCCAGTGATGGCAGTCACTGACTGACTGCTCAGGCCAGGGACAGGTCCTGGCACTAAACCAGCTGCCATCGTTCATGGGGTGGCTTGTACGTTCTCCTGTGCCATGGCTCTGCCACTGGGAGCTGCTGCAGGAAACATTCCCACGAGCCTTTGGCAGCACTGGGCAGAAACAAGGTGCTGTCAAAAGAGCCCAGATTTATGCAGCTGCCACCAGGCACTGTTATTGTATTGTTCCTTAACAGAGAGATGGGTGCTGGAGCTCAGACTGGGACAAGTGTCTGCAGCGGTGCTGGGGCAGAGCGAGAGAGCTGGGAGAGTCCAACAGTCCAGGACTGCCACAGGCACAGTGCAGTAGCCAAGGGCTGAGTTTAGCTCTCATGCAGACTAAGGCAGAGCATTCCTGCTGGCCAGGCCACATCCAATTACCTGTGGGAATGCCCAGCTCGGAGTGTGTGTGGGAGTACTGCAAAGCTACAGAACCCTCTGCTCCCAGACACGGACACCGCTTCCTCTCCACATGCACGCACATCTCCCTCATCCTGGCCACTCGTGGGGCTCCACCACTGCTGCCACCAGCCTGGAGCTGGGCTGGATGCAAGAGAAAACCTGCTCTGTGCAGGGGATCAGCCACACATCCAGCTCCAGAGAAAACCCTGCTGGGAGTGTTGGAGGGTGAAGCAGACAGCAGCAGGCACTGTGCACTGCCCCTCTCCCCCACGTGTGCACACATGTGAGCACACACATGCACACACACACACCTGGGCAAACACACCCTCCAGAGCTGCTGCACACAAAGTGAAATCCTGAGCAATTGAGTAGCTGAAATGCTCCGTTTCAGTCCAGCCAGGGAACAGCCGGTGTTTGATCAATATTTTCCACAACAGCCACTTCCATGTGATAAATGCACTTATGGGGAAGAGGAACAAATTAACCTTCTGGTGCAGATGGCAGCTACTGCCTGGGAAAAAAGATGGCTCAATTCTGCAGGGAAGCAGGGAGGGGCCATGCCAGGATTCCTGCAAAACTGACCAGATGAGGCAGCATCTGGGAGGCATTAATGAAAACCAGCCCCGGGGGCACCTGCCCACCCATGCAGGAGGAAGACAAAACCAGTCACTGCAAACGTTGCCTGTGTGTCTTGGGAGCAGCCAAACCAGGAGATAATATATGGACTTGGGGCAGCTGATAGATGAAGACAACAGAGGAACTGTGCTGCAGCACTGTGCACGTGGGAAGATAAAAGGCATCTTGAAAAGTGCTTCTCAACATCAATCCTTCCACTGGTGACAAATCGTCTGGAGTCAGGATAATTCAGCAGCTGGCTGGATCAGAGATTCCATCACAGATTTCTCACCCACTGGCAGCTGGATGCAAATGGCAGCAAGTGGAGTGGTGCAAAGGGTACATTGTGAGAGGTGCCATGCACAGGGGCAGCACAGCCCCAGGAAAACCAGGAGCATGAAGAGTGGAGAGATGGAAAGGCAACTGCCCATGCACAGAGAGGAAAGACAGAACCAGCACATGGTGAGGCCTGTCTTTGGGCTGGCTGTCCATAACCTGCACTTTGGGCCTGGAGAAGGCAAGGCAGACTTCCTAAGCGGAAAAACAAAACAAAGCAAAACAAAACAAACAAACAAAAGGGGCGCTAGAGAAAAGGATCAGAATACTCATGGAGACGAAGACATGCATTTCCCTCCCTAACTATGCAACTCTGACCACTCAGGTTATTTTTACTCTTCTCCCAGCTGCAAACGTGGGGTGAAAATACACTCTTAACACTGCACTGCAATCCATCTTGAACTTAAATTTGTCTGTATCTGAAAACATCAGCCCCAGCATAAGAGCACAGCAAGCAGGATTCAGTCTTGGAGCCTTGTCCGTGAGCTCTCCATGAGCTCCGTTTTCCTTCTGATTCCCATCCTGCTTCTCTGTAACTGCCAGGCTGCCTGGCTTCATGCTCCCATCACTCTTGTTGTGGGGACACCACCATGGCACGCTCAGGAGTTGGTCCTGTGCAACAGCCCCCTAGGCTGACTGGGGTTTTCCTATCAGATCTAAGTACATTTTGCATCCTGGAATAAGCAACAAATGGAGTTGCACACTTGCATCCCATAAATGCCTCTCTGCCATTATCAGTGAGCAGCCCCAGATGCTCCACAGAAAACCCAGAACTGGTACTGCAAAGCATTGCTGGGAGAGGGTGCAGAGCACCTGCATGGCACAGCATAACTCCAGTCTGCCCTGGGGCTGGGCCAGGCAGCACCTTGCCCCACTCGAGTCTGCCCTCCAGGCAGGGAGTCCCAATCTGTGAGGTCTGAATCCTGCTCTGGGAAAGATAAAGGAGGAAAAAAAGGACCACATGTGACCTGGTAAGGTGAGCGGCAAGGCAGAGGGCTCATGAAGTTCTGCTGAAAGAAGATGAAAGCCTGTTCATGTTCTGGTTTCCCACTGGAACAAATACACAGGGAGTGAATTTGCTGAAAATTCATTAATGTTCCACATATTTCCAGGAATTTAATTTATCAACTAGCAACTGCATAAATAGAACAGGCAAAAATGCTGAAAGTAGATTAAACATTGATGTAAGTATATATTGATTTGAACATTCCTGTGCCTTTGCTTGTGACACATCAATAAAATAAAATAATATCTTAATAAAATGTCTTGGTAATTATGTCTTTTCCCTTGGGTAAGTATGCCCTCCAGCAATGTAATTAAAACCAAAATTACATTAACCCTCCAGTGACCATTTGACAAAAAATTAAAGAGTCTACAGATTTCTCAGAGCTCTCACACCCAGCTAGATCACTCTTGGCCACACACCCTGCACATTCCATTTCCATTCTGATGGTGCCATGAACAGAGACTGTCTTCACTCACAGCATGCAAATTCAAAAATCTGGCTCTGGGAGGTCCCAGCTCTTTGAGCCCTGGTGATGGTCCCATGGTGCTCAGCAGTGATGAGTTGGAGACAGGCCGTGGTGCCTCCCTGGCACAGAGGAGGATCCAGCCTTTGGCCTCTGCCACTGCCATGAGACCTCTGCTGTGAGGACACCCAGCTCATTTCTCTTGCCCTGGTCCCAGAGAACTGTGACAAAGCCAGAGCTGCCTGGGCTTGTCTGTCTGTTCCAGTGGCAAGCACATGCCCGGGGTGCAGCAGAAGCCCCCTCTCTACCCAGCACAGGGGCACCTGTCACAGCTCTGACCCAAGAGCAGCTCTTTGGAAATGTCACCAAGAAGCTTTGCCATTTCCAGGAGTGCTTGGAGCAGGCAAGAGCCCGTCATCACCACCTGAGGTAGCGAAACCCCCTGTCATTCCCATTTGGCAGCGAGTAACAGCCACTCTCCTACTGACAGAGACACTGACAATGTGGTCTTTCAGGAACCACCAGTAAGTAATCTGTTTGCTCCAATCCTGCTGTGTTATGCTGTCAGCTTGTCACCAAAACTCACCACTCACATCACCTATTAGTTGCCTATTTTGTCTTTCCGTCCGCTCTGTCTTTCTGTAACTCTGTGCATTTTTACCACTCCTGTTAGTTAATAAAGCTCCACTTTGGAATTTGGGAGGTTGAAAAGTCTTCTCTGTCACAGCACATCCCTGTCCTTGGCACCCTCTATGTCCCTCCATGCTGTGGCATCTCACCAGAGCTACCCTATAGAACATGGTGGCCACAGCTTTGACAGGGCTGCCACTCAAAAACATCTCCCATTCTGCTCAGGAGATCTAAGTCCATCACAAAGGCATCTGCTCTTGCCTCGGCCAGAGCAGGGCATGGTCTCCACCACCTCCAGGACAGAGCAAGACAGACCCCAGCCCAGCTTTCAAACCTTCTGTTTCACTTCTGAGCTGCAGAGAGAGGGGGAGGTTGCAGGTGAGTCCTGCCTGAGGAACAGGCAGCTGCTGGCTGCATGGACAGAGGGAGACCATGGGGACATGGACCAGCTCCAGCAAGAGCTTCAGCAGCAGAGGTGTACTGCAGACAGGGACCTGGAGGGTGAATTGTGTGATATCAGAGGCTTCTCCTCCTTTCCTGATGCTGTGATGGTGTTTGTGCCATGTAGATGCATGCATGTCCCAGATACCGTGTCCAGGATGTCTGTGTGGCTCCATTAGCTGCTAGGCCCACAACTTCCAGGACTGAAAGCAGAACCTTCTCCCATCCCCAGCAGATGATCACAGCTCCTGATCTGAGCTGAATCCAGCACAGCAAAGCCTTCAGGTCCTGACTGGCATCACAAAGCATCCTTAGAGAGGTGACTGCACTCTGCGCTGTGCTCCTGTGGGTGTTTCATCTGAAGGACTCGCAGATCTTTGTAGCCATTCATTAGCACAGAACTTCCTAGCATGATCAGCTAATGCGAGAAGGGAGGCAGATGAAAAAGTTATTCCTCAAAACCAGTATGAAACCTGAATTAATAGCAAAAAGTTGTGGGGTTTTTTTCACCCCCTGTTTATTAGGGTTGGAACTAAAACAATCTGGGCAACTACTGTGCTACTTTGCATATCTAATAAGCAGATATTTGTCTAGTCAGAGACAGTTACAGGATAAACCTTGAGTCGTACAGCGAAGAGCCTGGAATCTCTGCTCACTCACCTTTTCACTGAAATCCTTGTACACTGTGTGCCATACTTCATCAGGCAGTCAAACACCAGAGTTAAAGCCCCAGTATGACATTTTACACCTGACTTAACCAGAGCTAGATTATCAGCTGTTGGCCTGAGAGTGCATTTTTTACAGCTTGCGTCTCTGAACTTGTATTTAAGGGCCCTGGAAACCTACTGGGACTGTGCAGGCTCAAGACAGCAGCAGTGTAACCTCACAGCTCTCAGAATGCTGGTACAGAACATTAGCTGCAAATGTCCTTCTGAAGATCAAGAACACTTCAAAGCCTCCTAAATTCCTTCCTAAGCTCCAGAGGCTTGGAACATTTGCACAGCTTACGCCAACTGACCTTGATTCATGAGGCAGCACTCAGATCCAGACTAAGACTTCTCCTGAAAGTAGTTTAAATGTCTCCCATCCTCTGCCATGAAATAACCAGTGGACTTCATTTGCACAAATTTGCAAAGTTACATTTTCAGTAGTCTGCCTTGTCTGCTTCTTATAGACATCTGTCTTCACAATAAACCTGGAGGAGACTCCCCATTCACTCTGTCTAGGACAGCAGTGGAGACATTCCTTTTGTTCCCAGCACTCCTGGGACCAGGCAGCAACTGGCATTAGTATTTGCAAGTTCAGGAGAAACACTGAAAATAGTTACTGATTTCTGAGGGCTATTGTGAGCTGTATATTTTCTAGTGAGTAACACGTGCTTTGGAATTTGAGAGTCACTGATGACTCCTTTTGTCAGTGCTTACTCTTGTAATAGTAGCAAAATAATTCAAATTCAGATAATGTAAATGCTTCATGAAAGAGAAAACAAGGCCAATAAAAGATCCAGGGTTATGGACATTTCCCAAGAAGGCAAACATTCAACCTATCCATGGGACTTTGGAAGGACAGGAATCCCTGGCACACTAAGCTCATGCTCCCTCTTTCCACTATGGACCTCCTGATCTACCGTCATGACAAGAAAAACTCATTTCAATATTTTTAAGCAAATGAACCAGGCACAGTCCAAGCAGGACAGTCTAGGAAGCAAACACCTCCCCAGAGCAATAACAGAGACCAGACAGACCATGCAGAGCAAGAGGCATAGCGGCATCCACTCCAAAGGAGAAAAAGCAGCACAAATAGCAGCGAGTTTCCATGCCCCAGCAGCTCCTGCCAGTGACGAGTTCACAGCAGGCATCGATCAGGCAGAGTCCGCTCAGCGTCAGCAGGGATGGTGCTATATGGGAAATTGATTTCTCCTTTAGCACTCTCTCCTCCAGTGGACGCTGGCTCTCTCCATTGTGATGGGATATGCTGATGGTTTAACAAGCTGCTGATGGGATTATGCAGAATCATTTCATTGGGTTCAGGAGCTTTGTGAAATGGCATTTGCTGGAAGCACAAGTCTGCGTGGCCCTAACTGCAAAGGCAATGAGATCGGAGCCCAAAGCCTCGTGGTACAGAGGAAAAGACACACAGAGCCTGAACATCTTCAGTATTTTAGAGTGGAAAAGTCCAGCTCCTGCAGACAGTGGGCATACAAGAGCTGCTGGGCTTTCTAGGACAGGGAGGGATTTCTGCAGCACACCTAACAGAAACTGAGAGCACCACTGTGATGAGCAGCTCCCACACCACTGGCACTGGAAGGCTGGTCAGCCCACCTCCATTCAGCACCACTCCCTCTCACAGAGACTGTCAGTACCACGCTACACACCCAGGAAAAGCAAAGGACAGTCCCTTTGTCACCTCCACTACTGTCAGGATCCTAAAAAAAGAGCTCAGGCCCTAGCAAAAGGTGAATAGCTCACCTAACTTCATTAAAAAAACAGCAACATTCATTATTTCAGCCTTCCAAGGCAGGCACAAAGATAGATGAAAGGAATAAAGCAAGCTGGGAACATCAATAAATTACTGCAGCCTCTTATTGGCTGCAATATTCAATAGTTTCAAATGTTTTCTGGTGCCTTTGGCAAGCAGAAGATTTGCAGAAGTGCTGAGCCCTTCGCCCGTGATGTGTCATTGTCACTCAGGGCTGCTACATCGCATATCCTCTCCTTGCCAGGCAGTGCGTGTGACTTGGAGGGGCCGCAGCAGTTAGCTGGGGAGGATGGCTAACAGGGCTGGCTGGTGACAGTGCCACGAGGACAATCCCAGGTGAGCGAAAGCAAAAGAGCTGAGTGCAAGGAAAGGGACATTCTTCAACTACAGACTCACCGATTAACCTAAAAAGTTGGACATCTTCCCAGGTGAAGGACCTGCCTGCCCACACACAGAGCTCCCCAGCCTGCCAGGCAACAGGAAGGACACTGCTCCCCGTGGAGACTTCCATGTCCCCAAGCAGTGCCGTGCCCTGCAGCCACAGCCAGAGCCCCTTGCTCTGTGGCTGGATGGGAAAGCAGAGGTGAAGGCTCAGGTCTTCATTGCTAATGAGCAGCTGCTAAAAAGTCACAGATCCCATTCCTATAACTTGACATGCCCAGCTCAGCAGCCCCCAAGCAAGTTCAGGGGTGCCCAGCAGAGGGCAGGGGGGCCACACTGCAGTTTCAGGGCACTGGGATGAGGAGCATCCTCCGTCCAGTGCGGCATCCCCAGCACCACAGACCCTTTATCTGGGAAAGAATTCTGCTTCCAATGTATGTCCAGAGCCCATGGAGAGCCCACGTGTGGAGGGGATGGGTTGTGAAGGGTGTGGTCTGGCCCCAGGAGGCACATGGGGCGTGACAGGCCTGGAGCTATTCACAGGCATCCCCAAAGGAGCCAGTCCAGTTAAAATAGATCCTGGCCGGCCTGCTCCCCATCAGTGCCACATATCTGCACAGAGGATTCTCACAAGTGTAGCGAACTACACCACGCAGCTTTGTCTGCTGTTTAAAATATTTAATAAACTCTGGAATATGAATCACTCTCAAGGACCCTGAACATTAATTTCAGTCACAGTTGGCCACACTGTATCACCCTATAAACACCTCTCCAGTTTCAATTAACATTTCTCTATCTTCTATCTCACTGAATATTATATTTAACTAATTTAAGAGGATTGGCAAAGATAGTTTTCACACTTCACAGGAAAGCATAATGAAATAATTATACCTGTACCTACAAAAAGCATGAGGATATTGCATAAAGAGCTTTAAAGTCATCTGAAGCAAAAACTTCTCCATGAGACCTTCATTCTAGCTTTGTCTAGCGAGGCCCCCATGCAGGTGTGTGCCCCCCGAGCACCATGTCTGGCACTGGACCCCAGACTCTAGCAGCCCCAGCCAGCTCAGCTGCAGTGTCCCTGCACCTTGTAAAAAATGCCTTTGTAAGGAGCAGGTGTTTCCCACGGCAGACTCAAAGAAAGTAATTATTGTTTGTCCTCATCTATAACCTCATTTGCCAAAAAACAGTATCCCAGCTCTTTCAAAATAATGGAAATTTAAGCCTATAAAGGACAGAAGACAATCAAATGCTGTCCTTTGTGTAACAACGTTTTCCATTTTTCAAGATTGTCACTTCCCCCCTTCTGATTGTCCCATTTCAGATCAACAACACTCTATTCTTTCAGTCTTTCTAAGGAGTCACATATTTTGAATCACAGCATCCCTCCCAAATTTCTCCAGCACTTCACCAGCTTCTCTGGGTTTTTTCTTAGAAGAAATATGTGTTTTATTATTTTTAGAGATAAATATTTTTATTCCCTGATATCACATGCAGGGGTAACAACTATATCCAGGCCCATACAGGCAACAGTCATGTTAATGTATCCTAAAATAACACTTTGCTTTTTGGCACCATAACACCCACGTCCTTTCCTGCAAAAATGTATCCTTGCCAGATATCTCATATATCAAAAGCAGAAATATATAAATACATAAGACTGTATTCCTGCTTTTTAGTTCTTTCTGTGCAGAATGTGGACTTTCTGTATCAGCATCCTGCTGGTGGCCACTTTCTAATCCTAATTGTGCCCCAAGACTGCTCAGACTCTCACCTACATTACTCAGGCCAGAGTTAGAAGGTTTATAAGCATGTGGGCTCTGCCCTCATCCCCAGCAGGGTTTGGTAGACACCCCCAATTTCCTATATTAAACAAACCAACTTTCCAATAAATTTGCTTGCCTCATGTCCACCTATGCAAAGCAGAAGCAGCAGTATCCCTGTGCCACATGGCCAAGTGTTGTGGAAGACTCCAGGGTGGGAGGGAGACGTGGAGGACACTCCCTGCAGTGACAATCCGCTAACAGCACCCATCAACCTCCTTGGGCAATGCCCCACCCAGTCAATTCTGGGGTTCAGCACCCCTGAAACGTGGCCATACCCCAGCTGCAGCAGAACCACATGGTGCTGGTAAGATGCTGGCCCTGCCCAGGTGAGGCTCCAGCCTATGAGAACACCCTCACTCTGAGCAATCACACCAGGACTTTTGCCCCAGCAGGAACCAGACTCATGAGCACTTCTGCGGAGCTGAAGCACCAAATTAACCCCCAGATTGTTACCGTGTTCATTTTTTCTGTCACCACTAAGTCACATTTCCCCTTGCAAAGATGGCAGTGGACATAAATTACATGCATCACCACTGCAGCTATTTTTACTGCACAGAAATTAGCCAAGCAGGAATTCAATTCCATTAAATTCCATTAAATTCCATTATTCTGGGAGGGGAAAACCCAATGCTCATTTCAGAGAGCAGCAGCCACAAAACCTGCAGAAAGGCTCAGAAAGACCAGAAAAGGAAACGCTGATGGGGTTGGGTGGGAGGAAGGTGGGATGAAGGTGACAAGCTGCCCCAGCACCCCATCACCTCTTCCCAGAAGAGAGCACCCTGTGGGGCTGCATCATTCCTGCTACCAATGCCACAGCATTTTTTGGACACTTTGCTGTATTCATGCCATACTCAGAACTTCCTCCCCCAACAAACTCCTCAAAGCAGTGCAAGTGCTTGCCACACTTCCAATTTAAAAGCATCATTGTTGAATTGGAGTCCATGGATTTCTACTCTTCACTGCTTGACAGACTTTACTATTGTCCTTAAAACCAGCTTTGGAGTGCTTGATAATAAGTACTAATTAGATGTGGTCACCTAGGAGACAAGGGGAATTCCCAAAAATCACTGCCAGAAAATGTGGTAATCCACAACTAATTAAGAAAAAAAAAAGAGATGAGCCCTGTGTGTTTGCAGTTGTGAAATTAACAGCACAGTCACCTGCCTGAGTTTCCATGGGGATAAAACACACAGGATAATTACATGGGATTCCTACAGCCCTGCCCATACCTAGGCCCATCACAGGGAAAACAGCTTCCTGACCAGAGGCAAGTTGTAGGCTCAGATATAAGTATTCAAGCAGCAATTCTTTTAGATGAATATGAAGTTAATTCAGTTACATGGACCTACAGGTTTGGTTTGTTTTCTGTGCACTACTCAAAACATCATTGAAAATGATGAAGAGAAGCTGAGAGAAACTGCTGGAGCTGATGGGGATCATTAAAGGAGAGAAAGATTGCCCCCATCCTACCTGGGACAATTCCATCCTTACACATCTCTGCTGACTGGAAACCAAAGGCCCTGGGGCCAGGCTGGTGCCTGGGTCCTGCACCCAGTGCTGCTGTGTCACTGTGCCCACAGGGCTCCCACTGGAGCCTGGGATGCTGAACCACTCCCTCCACAATGGCAGGGGCAAACACCTGCAAGCCTCAGCGAAGATCTATGGCTCAGAGGCCCTGAGCAGCTTGGAGCACACGTGTTAAAGAGACAAAAAAATATTTTCCTGGTTAGCTCCAATACTTTATTGAATAAAGTTTAAAATCCTCACCCTGACTCAATCCATCTGTGCAGGAGTCATCATACTTCCTCATTTTTAGTTTGGAGAAGAGGAAAATGCAGGGGGAGCAGATACAGCAGCTGCCTGATTTGAATTTCACTTCTACGCCATAACTCTTTGCAGAGGTCAAGGAGAAAATGACAGGGGGGAAAATGTTTCTCGAAATCACCAACTGGAAGTTTAAGAAGATTCATTCCCCAGAGTGTCTCTGCAGACAGCAAGAAGAGAAGAGCAGGGCTTGGCAGCTGCAGCAGCAAGCAGCACAGCCAGCCTGAAGGACCAAGAGAGTGCAGGGGCACAGTCCTGCCACTAGGCTGGAAACACTCCCTTCCAAACCTGATTTTAACATTATGGAGAAAGTTCCATCTCGTTGGCCCAACAGACCAGCAGGCCAGGGCTCATCCCCTGGCCCTACAAACAGTCCATGTGGAGCCCCACTGGGACCTGCTCCCCGCTCTATGGAACCCACGCAGAGGTGCTGGGGATCTGCTCCAGGAGCGCTCCCAGTGTTGTCAGGCACCAGCTGACAGCTGCTTTCCATGTGAACAGAGCATTGTTTTGCAGTTCAAGTTTCTGGAAAATGTAAACGTAAGTGCCCCATCCTGCCTGGCTGAAGGCTCCTCCTGGAACTTCCAGCAGCCCCATCCTCATGTGAGTGCGTGGACTGCAGCTGTGTGCCCCCACCCGCTGCCACCCCCTGGCCCACCCTTCTGCAGAAGACTTTGATCTGAGGCTTATCTGTGGCCATCGAGCCCTTACTGGAGGGTTCATCACTGCATCATCCCTGCTGACAAAGCCCTCGTGCTCCATTCCTGAGAGGTGCAACAACTGCCCAGTTTGGGGCCCTGCAGAAAGTCTCACACAGCACAGCTCAGCCTGCAAGGGGTTTCCTCTGCCCTTCCCCAAGCACTGACCATAGAGGCCAACAGTTTAATATTGTCATTTCCTCATTTCCTTTAGACTGCAATGTTCTCATTTTAGCACAGCAACTTATTTTTAATAGAGTTTGGAAAGATTTTTTTTTTTTTTGTATGTCTTCACTTCTACTCCAAGCATGTTTGCTCTCAATTTATTTCTGCTCTTCTTATCTTCTCAACAACTACATCTCTTGTTCCAAGTCCTGCTCATTTTCTGCTCCGTATTGTGATTTTTCTTTAATTTCATCTTGTTCCCACACTTCCCAATCACACATTTCATCACTCCTGCTTCCCCATTGCCAACAATATGCGATTTCTTTATCTTAATTGTATCACCCAGTCATCTGGTTCCAGGATGGCATCTCTTTACCTCACAGTGCAGTCCCCTTAATCATTACTGCTTCTGGCATGTATAATAATAGCTGAGACAAGCTGTTAGCTTTCACCTCCCAGTTACTGGCACAAGTTTGGGTTTTTTATATAAGTCCTAATGACAACACAAACTGAAAACCCTCCAGACACGCTTCACACAGGCTGCATTAAAAATCCACCACTCCATGAGGTCCTCTTCCATATTCCTAGCTGAGCAGCAGGGAGCTGTGCAGGACTAGCCCTTGAGAAAAGGAAGTCTTTCTGAAGGATCAGACCCATGCCCTGAGAAGGAGCCTGTCAGCAGAAGTCTCTGTGTCCCATCTTGGCTGCTTACAGACCCCATTTCTGCTGTCTGCTTCCCATGTCACTCCCAGGAGTGTCTCTATCCCACAAAGCCTGGGCTCTACCCAGACCCTCACCGGGGCTCTAGCGGTGGGCAGGGCTCTCCACGGGTGCTGTAAATGCAGCCTTCCCCCACAGCAGCTGGGACACTCTTTTTCCTCCAGTCTACCCATCTAAACCTCTCTGATGCCCAATAACCCACCCACAAGTGACAAAGCTCCACGTACTCAGCAGCCAGCCTCTTGTCCAGGAGAGTGGGCTCCCACCCCCCTCCCTGTTGGAGGGTCCTTCTCCTACCAGGCTGCAGGACTTGGCACCAAGTGTCTTTCTCAGTGCATGGCAGAAAATATAGACCAACTGCACCATCTGGAGTGTTCTATTCTTGTTTGTCTCCAAATGCACCAGGTCCTAGCCCCACCTGGTGCTCTGGACAACTGGCTACACAAGCTGCTATGGGCAGTGCCCTCCATGTCTCAGATCTCCATACAGCTTCTCAGCCAAAGCCTCCCTACCACACCACATGCCCCCCACCAAAAATATTGTCATTTCCCCCCAAAAAAAATTTGAATGGCTCATTCATGTTCAGAACATCTTCAGCATTTGCAGGGGTCCTGCTCAGTGCACGCACTAACAGCTCCTCTCCAGGAAGGCAGGAGGGGACAGGCACTACCAGCCTAGGTTGGGAGGAGATGCCTGTGCAGGTCTGCCCAGCAGCCTGAGAGGAGGCACCACCACAGGGGTTCAGTAACTGCATCCTTTCTGGATGAAAACTCTTGTTGTCTGGATCCACTTGTCAGCTCCGGGAAAAGGCAAAGAGCTGTGAATGCATCACAATTTATCAGCAATAAGAAGTTGTACATGTGGGTAGGAATAAAATTGATACTATGAGCTACTTAAATGCTACTGCAGAAGGCAGCATAGCACAGGAGCCACTGCAAGGGTCAGACTCAGCACCTCTGTCTGGATCCTGATCCACAAGCACTGCTTGGAAGGTCAGCAAGAGCTGGGCTTCTGCACAGGGGAGCATTTTACATCTGTCAGAGGGTGCTGTGGTGCCAGCCATGAATCAGCACAGGAGAGTGTCTGGTCACCTGATTTACACAAAAGTAGAATTGAATTGGAGCTTGAATAATACAGGTCAAACAAAGAGAGAACAGAGAACAAAGAGAATACAGCAGGAAAATCTGACAAAAGGGGTTATTTAGTCTGGAAAAAAGCCATTTACACAAGGCACCACACTTTGTATTTGCTAATGTAAAGTGATCCTTGCTGATCTATCAGAGGTCTCCAGACAGGCCCATGCTAAAGGTCAGCAGCTCAAGTGGAGAAGGCATGTGCCCCCATCAGCTCTCCGGGCGCTTGGGCTGTGCTCCTGCTCTGCACAGCAAGGCTGGGACCATGGCACCCAGGCATGGCCAACACAATTAACTGCTCTAGCACAGCAGAGGAATCAGTCAGAAGAACCACCCTGTCCCTTCACCTTGCTATGGGGTTGATTTATCCACTGGACCAACCGTATTTTTAGGGTTCAAACCTTTAACACATCATAGGAGTCACCACTCATGAAACCTGGGCAGAGACAGAGCACGGAGCAGGTGTGAAACATTGCCAGAACCAAAAGGTCCATGAGCTGCTCAGGATGAAGAGCTGCAAGTGAGAGAGAAAAGGAGTTTTGTCTTAGGGGTAAGAAAGCAGATGCTGTGCAGGGGCTGGAGCAGAAGGACAGCCCTGACTGACCCAGATGCCTGCATTTACCAACAGGGAAGGAAAATGCACAAAGAACTAAACAAGGCTCTAGAGCAACAGAAATGTGTCCAAGGGCCCCCCTAAGTCCCCTTGCCTCTGCTCCTGCCACAGTGAGAGGAGGAGACACAGGCTGCACAGGTTCAGAGGGAAGTGACACCGGCTGCTACTGAGCCTCTGCCCAAAAGGCTTTCACAAACCAAGGCGAGTGAAAAGGCAGAACGTGCAAATTCTGATAAAAATGTTCAAGAGGACAGGAGACTCTACATAATCCATTCTAGGCAGCTGTAACCTAAACTGATAGTTGGGGGAGCCTGAGCTACCTGAGCTCCATCCCCTACACTTGAACAGAACAAAGGTGCTTTCACACCTGTCTCAGACAGGGAACAAGAGATCCTCTCCTGCAGGCTCCCACCTCATTGCGTGATTTCATTCTCCATAATCTCACAGCTCTTCCCAACTGCTCTCTTAGAAATCATCTTCCACCTTAGCATAACTGCCAGTCCCAGGCACTCTGCTCCAGCCACACCTGCCAGAGATAAGCTTCAGCTTCTGCCTATTCTGTTCCATGTCCATGAAGGGAGCCAGCCATTCCATTCTGTCTGGGGGCACCTTTTCCTCCCTCCCAGGGTCACCAGCTCCCAGCAAAGCTTTTTCCTCCGTTTATCAACATTCTGTAAGACTTGGCTTCTCATTTACATTCTCTTTACATTTCCATTTTCATGTTCTTCCACTCATTTACATTGTCTTCTAAAAGCCTTGCTCCCTAACGATACACTTCATAATTATTTTCAACTTTGTGAAATCAGCTCTTAACTGCCACATGTGTATCCGTATATGAATTTGGATTTTATTGTGTTCATACACAAGAAACAAGCTGAGTCTCAACCTGCACTTCAGAGCTACCTCGAACGTCTGGTTCAGTGACCAGCCCCTCGCTGCCCAAACAGGGGCTAATACAGAACTCCTGGATACAACTCAGAACTGGGAAGCTGCCATGTATGGGTTTGGAAACATCAGGGACATTTTAGCTCTGGTAGCATGGGACTTCCAGCCACATTCCTCCAAACAAACTATCCTACACAAACCTGGTCTTTTCTCCTCTTCCCACAGATTCACATGGAGCTGATCCTCCACTCCATCACATGTTCTGTTTTCCACAGAAAACACCAGGCACCATCCCTCATGCCATGCTGGGACACCCAGCACTGTGGATCCAAGAGCACTTCTGCTGAAGCCAACCTTCCACCACCTTTGCCTTCCAATCCCTCCCAGAGGACTACCCCAACACTTTTCAATGTAACTTTCCAGTTAACTTTCCCTGCCGATCTCAGCAAAAACAAATAGTTCAAATTGGCTCCACAAATGAGCAATTCTAAATCTTCTTGTGTATTAAGCAAGCTCCTGGCACTGATGCACAGCAATTAAGTAACTTTGTTCAAGTATCTGTCTTAACTCCTTATGGCACAGACAAGAATGCCTCGAGATCTTAACACCCCTGCCCAGAGCCAGGGATTTATAAGCACAGGTAGTGATTCGGATGACAATATTCCAACTGGTGCATGAAATCATACCAAAGCTCCCCCCAGTCCACTCACAAGAGGAAATGCAGCCTTTGGGGTAAAAACTGCTGTTTCAGAGAGAGCAGCTGCCCCTGGCTACATCTCTTCGAGAACCAAAATTTCCTTTTAATCAAATTGTCATGCCAATGTCTGTCTTTACCATCAGTGTAACTAACCTTCTCACACATAAAATGCAAATGATCAAAAAGTTTCTCTTCCCTGTGCTCTAGGTGACTCACGCATTGGAGAGGAGTGGTGCTGGTCCATCCCTGCCGCTGGGAGCTTCTGTGGCTTCTCCTGGCAGGACAGTCTTCCTGTGTTCATCTCCTCTCAATGTGCACTGAGCATTGGCACCAATCTCATCTCTCTACACTCCTCTTGTCTCTTATGGAAGGAAGAAAGAAGAAAAAAATCACCCAAGCCCACAGACCCCCACAAATAACTGTCCCTCCTCCTACAGGGGTTGGGAAAGCACGGGAGGCCAGTGTTGAGGACAGTACTGTCCCCAGTGAAGCCTCCAGGGTGAGCAGGAGCAAGGTGAAGCCCAGGGCTGCTCAGGGGCAGATGCAGGTGCTTGTGATGGGTGCTGCCCTTATCCCGCTGTGGGCAGGGTGTGAGGAGGCAGAGCACATCTCCCCTGGTGCTCCTGTGCTTCAATAAAGCTCCCCTAGGCACGACACCTCTATGGGCTGCCCTGAGCCTTGGTATCCAGAGAACCCTTGGAATGCTGTCCTGCATGGGGTGGTGGACATCCCTGGAGAGGAAGGAGACAGACACGTGATCCCTTTTTTTCATCCCGGACCTGGCGCCAATGCTGCCATACAATATGGACAAAATTGGATCTGCCCAGTGAGAGCTGTTTGTGTCCAGGTGACACCTGGATGGAGGTCAGTGCTGGGAGCTGGCATCTGGAAAAGAAAACACACCAAATACTGGAGCTTTTCCCTGCACCTAGCAACAGCGCTTGGTGCCGAGGGAACCAGCCCTCGGCTCTGCAGAAAGCGTGGGGAGGGACAAGCCCTTGGGCTAATTTACATGGAATGAAAACACTGTCTACATCGATGTCCTGACACTGGGGCAGCCATTTCCTCCAAAAAAAAAAAAAAGTATTGGTTGTTCTTTCACCCAGGCTTTCCCTGCCCTAGAAACAGCTCTGAACTGCTCTTCAGCATCCACGGTGCTGCTAAATTACTACTGCCAAACTACTGCTGCCTGCTGGAACATTCCCTCCACAGGGACACTTCAGTGGAGGGCCCTGCCAGGCCCTGAGAGGCTGTGCCGAGGTGGTGTCCCCACAGGGCTATGCAGCACATGTTCATCTCCTGAGCCTCCTGAGCCGCTCCGGGCCCTGGCAAACCCCAGCCAGCTGAGTCCCTGGAGGTCAGGGCAGCATCCAGGCAGTGCCACAGCCAGGCAGGCACAGGGTGCTGCCAGCTCCCCACGGGGCAGACATGGGGCAACCAGGTGGGCACAGGGCACTGATAATGGCTCCATGACTGGGTGGATACAAGGACACACCTGCAGGAGGCAGCTGCCTTGCGAATGCCTGAGAGCCACTTGAGCATGTTTGGAGTCGGTACTGGTGATGCATTAAGAGAAGATAAAAAGCTCCTTACTCTTGCACCCACTGGCAGCAGTTGCAGTCCCTGCACCAGGCTCAGTGCTGTGGCACAGCTCTCCCACCAGTCCGGCCCCACCAGCAACTCCAGCCTCTCCCTGCTCACAGCTGCTGACAGCTCCTGTGCAGGTCCCCAAGGAACAGGCACTCCCTCTACACCAGCACTTCCCCAGACAGGGATATCAGAGGCTGCAGCCTGGTGCAGAAGGCTGACATCATGTGCCTGATGTTGCCAAACACAGATGAGCTTTTGCTAGTACAATCAATTTTTAAAAATCTCCCTGCCTGTTACCCTCCGAGCATGCAGTAACTATAGTAACGTGCTCTGGGCTCCCCTCTGCAAGGGCACTGCAACTGTGCAGTGGGATGGGGATGCTCCAGGGCTGGAAGGGCTGATGCCTCCTGGGCTGTGTCCCAGGATGTTCTGTGGGTCACCCTGGAGTGTCCCATTTGCTGCATCTCAGTGGCACCATCCTGGGTTGCAGGCTGTCACTCCGGGCCCTGGCAGAGGGACTCTGCAGACACTGGGCAGCTTTGGCCCCTCTGACCCTGGAGGACATACTCCTGCCCACACTGCCAGGGTCTGCCCCAGCACCCTGGGAACAGAAATCCCTCAGGAGGAGCCACACTGCCCTAGCTTTCACAGGGCCCTGCCCTGATCAGGGGGATCCAGCATGGTCCTGCAAAGCAGATTTTCTGTGGCACATGTGGCTTTTGGCTACAACTGGAAGAGCCCTGACACCTTGGCAGAGCTTGTGCATCTCAGTTCCCCCCTCAGAGTGGTGCTGACAGGCACGTACTGTGTGAGTGCCCCCCACCCCAAGCAGTGCTGCCTCCAGCACAGGGACACCAGGCACACCACAAGGAATAGTGAAGAGGAAACCAGACTTTGCTGAGCTGAATCAAAGGATCAAGAAATAGGTACCAGGCTCAGAAGTAGGAAAAGACAGAAGAGTGATGTGCATTGCCAGTACTGGGCACCCCAGTCACTGACAGCTGACCTCTGGGCTCCCTCAGCACGCAGAGTGGTGCCATGTCCAGCACCGGTGCCACAGATCTCTTTTCACAGCAGGTGCAGAGACACAGCTCTTGATGTGCACTCTCGTCCGGTATCAGCACAGCTCAGGGGTGATCCCACCCTCACCACACTGCATGCACACAGCCTGGTCCAGAGCACTGCATCCCACCACCTGCAGCAATATGGCATCTTCCTGGTAGTGTACAAGTGGGCTCCAGGCCCCCTTCCCTGTGCAGGGAACACCTCATGCTGTGGTCTAGGTTACCTGGGATGTGAACCTTGTCTCTCTTCCTACCTCCATTTTGCTCAGTAAAAATGCAAATGAAGTGTTGTCATTCTGTTCACTTGTTCTTCAGTGCAAATACCGTGTGTTCCCTCTATACCTGCTGCTTCCAGATTGAAGAGGTGGAGAACAAGGAGGGAGGTGGATTGGCTGAATTGCACCTCAATTGGGCTGCTCCCCAGACAACATGCACTGTGAATTTTTCAAAATAATATAAATCATGTAATATCAATTATTAAATCGCTCTGCTAATCTCAAGGCTTCCAGAAGACCTCTGGCTTTGTAGAAAGCTAAACATGAAGTATCAATACTTGACAGCCTTGCCATCAGAGGATTAACTCCCAGAACATATCCCTTTGGAGCTCAAGTGGAGCATGCAGTGCTCCCTGGGGAGGTATTACCTCCACTAGTTAAAGTGCTCTTGGAGTTGTGACATCACACCAAATTCCATCACTGCATTTTATAAATCCTGTCCTATTAGATGCATTAATCTTTTAAACAACTTTGCAGTATAATTCCCATGTTTTTTTTTCCTGACATTACTGAAGTCCATATAACCAAGGGATTCAAGGGATTAACACAGCAAGCATATTTGACAATCACATTTGCAGACAGTTTCTAGAGTGTCCCATGGGATTGGCCTCTCTGCATGCACACACTGGATCAAGGAGGGGCACGTTGTCTGCACACAGTGGAAGCTGAGATGGGCAGCCAGTGTCACACCTCAAGGTAACCATGTGGTCTGCCAGCCTCAGTTCATCTCCCCCAGTCCCAAAACAGACAGTTGCATCCTCCATCCTCCAGTTGCAACCTCCCATAACCCCGGTTTTCCCTCCATGACCTTTCCCACGCCCCACCCCACTCCCAGAGGAAACTTTCCCTACAGCCATTCCCCAGACTGGGAATGCTCTCCCTGCAGATATTCCTCAGACTGGGAATGTTCTCCCTGCAGCCATTCCCCAGACTGGGAATGCTCTCCCTGCAGCCATTCCCCAGACTGGGAATGCTCTCCCTGCAGCCATTCCCCAGACTGGGAATGCTCTCCCTGCAGATATTCCTCAGACTGGGAATGCTCTCCGGGCTGCAGAGGCCACCCGGGCCAGGTGCCTTCCTGGCACAGGGCGCACAGCAACCAGGGGCTGAGGATGTGATGGTTTTCCCTGATAGTTCTGGAAGCATTGGATACAGATGCTGCAGAAAGCCGTGAGCCTGCCAGCACCACGCAGAGCGTTTGGATGCCTCCCACAGGCAGGAGGGGAACGGAGAGTTAATTAAAATGCACTGAGCAAGTGTAAAGTTTCATTATAAGACACAAAGGTAGGCTGGGTTCCTCCTCCAGCAGACACATCTGCATAATCCGGCTGGGCCCTGCAGCTGCGCTCATTTGCTGCTGCAGATACTGTTTTCACTGCTTTTATTGAGTAAACACTATGCAAGGTTGGAGCTGCATAACTAGCCCTTCTGCACACTAATGCCTTTGCTTTCTTTCTGCAAATCTAACAGGAAAGTCCCTGGCAGTGGGTGACCATCCTGCACACAGGCATGCCCATCCTCTGCCACTGCCCTTCCTGCAAAACTGGGAAACCTCAGGAACAAGCACCATGAGGACAGGAGAGGGATTCCAGCTCCATGGCAGGCTGCAGTTAACACCCCACACTCCCAAGCCAAGCTAGCACTGGGTTTGCTGGGCTCAGAAGTGAGGCAGGTACCACACTCCTGCACAGGTGATGTGTGTGTCCTGGTGACAAGCACCAATTCCCACAGGGAAATGAGCTGCATCTGAGTTCCAGATGAGATGGAGCTGAGAAAACACCTCAGCACACATAGGCCAAGCTCTTCTGCAGCCCGGCCAGGCACAGGAGCTGGTGTGCCCCTGAGGGCTGTGGGGCAGCCCCTCAGCACAGCAGGGCAGGCAGGCACAGGGTGTTTTCCAGCAAGAAGCAAATGCCAGGAGGGAGGATTGAAGGCCACTGGCACAAGCAAGGAGCAACTCAAGTTCTGGAAGCATGAGCAGTGTGAGCCCAGGGCAACACTCAGCCCTGAATGCTGCTGGGGCAGGGAGAAAAAGAGCTGCAGGAGGCAGGACTGTGAATACTACCCTGGCAGTGGTGGTATTGCAGAAAGGGGGAGGAAGATGGTGCTGCCTCATTAATCATGATAAAGAAGAGGCTTAAAGAGAGCCTGGCTTTCAGCATAGTAATTAATGAGCTCTTTAAATTTAGGCTGTAACATTCAAACTACCCCATTAGGCAAAGAGCAGCTCCAAATGTCCTTTCACTGATGTCAGGGAGATGCATGGGGAGCTCTGGAGCACAGAGCATGAGAGGCTTCTCCTGCAGTGCCAGATGTGTGCTGGGCCACTGCTGCAGCATGTCAGTGGCCTGGAAGATGCCAGGGATGCCCCATGCTTTTCCACACTGAGTTGCCAGCCTGCCCTGTCCTTCTGCAGAGACTCTGAAAGTCCACACCTTAATGCAGTGCCAGCCTGCAGGGACCAGGACAAGAGTGTTGGACCAAGGGGCAACTGCTGACTCTGCTGCTGGTCCCCAACAGAGCTCGCTGGCAGCTGCATCACCCTGAAGGACAGATGTGAGCCCCTTGTCTGAGGCAGCCTGAAGACATGGATCTAGCACAGGGGATTGAGCATCCCCACGTGCATCCTGCATGTTGCCTGGTGGCATGGCTGAGCCCAGGACACCTCCAAAACCTCAGGTGATGGCCAGGATAGCAGCAGGCTGAAGGGTCAGTGGTCCTACTGTGGCATATTTCCCCAGGAGAGCATCCACAAAAATATTCCTGGTCACCTGGTTGAAACACAGCCCAGTCTGTGCTGTTCAGAGAGTGAATATACTGTATTTGTGAACTGCAGATTTGTTGCACATATTTTCCTCAAAGACTGTATGTCTTTTCCTCCTTTTTTTTTTTTTTAATAATGCCAGTCATAAATGTCACGTGTTGAAGCCCAGATCTCATTACTGTGAGCAGAGAAATGTATGCCAGGCAATAAATTCTTTTGTTGGAAATAACCCTGGTGACTAGAGAAATTTATGAATTTATTACTCTTTGTAGGAGCCTTTCCTCCTATGACTTAAGAAGAGATCTATCATCCTACAGGAGGTCTTGCTGGTTCTCTAGAAACCTTTGTAAGGCTTTATGTCGCATTCCCTGCCTTCCTGTCCTATGAATTCATTCCACATGCATTGCTCATTAAAAACAAGGTGTTCTGAAACCGGGCATCAGCACAGCAGCACCTCTGGCACCGGCCATGCTGGCACTGCTCCCACACAGACCTGGTACCATGGCTGTGGCAGGAAGACTGAGTGTCCCCAAGCCTCTTCCCCAGCACCTGCAACCGCTGCTGTGAATGCCAGGGCTGGCGTGGGCAGGCTGGGCCCCGAGGGGCTGGGGCTGCACAGCTCCTGGGAACAGCCCTGGGGGGGAAGCTGCTGATCCCCTTCTCCTGCCCCAGCATTAGATACTCTGCCAGCTTCGTGGCGAACGGGTGAGCACACCACGGAGGCAGTGAGATGGGGCTGGCAAATGTGGAAGATCAGAGGAGCAAGTGGCATCAGTTTAGCTGCAGACAGCACATCAGGGACCCTGCTGCCAGTCACTGGATGGGTGGGCGATCACCTACAAACAGAGCCACTGCAAAATTACACCTTGTTATCTCAGTGTCAATTATATTTTAATATAGGTCTGAAATACTCTGAATACAAACCTTTTCTGTAAGATTACAAAATGCTCAAGCACTTCTGCAATTTGGATGGCAGGGGATCAATTATTTGGGCATGGGTTTGCATATAATGACCTGCAACAGATTGTAAAGTTTCTCTGTTAGTGAAGCAATTATGAACACTGAATCTAAACTACGGCTGGAGGGGGGTGGAACAGGGCCATCTGGACACGGAGACACACGGGCAGCTATGAGGGGACTCCTTCAGCCAAGTGCCGTAGGTACTGGGGAACGTGTGTGGTCTCCACAGAGCCTGCTGGGGCAGAAAACATGGTGTAAGAGACAGTCCAACAACAAAAATAAACATAAAAACAAATAGAAATACAAATGTAAAAATAAGAAATAGAGAAGTGTGTTGGAAATTTTTTGCCAAGAAAGAAGTTCAAACTTCACTTCCATGTGATTACTGTTTATTGCAGAAGACCAGATCACTTCACTCATTTAATGATTCAAAACATGTTATTTTCAAAAATCCGTGAAAGCTTTCACAAACAGTCTCTCATCCAGCCAAAACCCAGCTGGCAAAACTCCTGGGTGTGAGGATAGATACATTTATCACTTCTCAGCAATGAATATTAGGGTTTATTTTGTTGAAAAGAGAAACCATTCATGGTTTTGACCATCTGAAGTGGCAATCACTGCCCTAAAACAACAGAACTCAGCGTGACTACCATATAGGACTCCAGAAACCACCTCTGTTAAAGCACATTCCCAGCACCAGGCTTGTCTGTGCCATGCCTGGGCTGTCTCCCCTGCTGGTTGATCAGTCCCAGACTCTTGTCCTGCTCCCCAGCATCATGCCCATGTAATGCCACCCACACCCCTCCAATGGCACAACGAGCCACGGGTCCCTGCTCCTCTGTGACATTTCACCGCCGTCATGTCACGCCTGCGCCCAAGTCGGGCACAGCTGAAGCCTCATCGTGGGCACAGCTCGGGTCCCGGCCGCCCACACCGCTGAGCTGCCCACCCTGCACACAGCCACTATGGCCTGCACTTCCTGCCTTTCTCCATCCCTTCATAAAAAATGGATGTGGGATGAAAGGTTTTACACAGCAAACAGAACCGAGATTTAGGGCTACAAATGTCAGATTTCACAACACTCTGCCCATAAAACTGAAAGTCACGTCACCAGTAGCACGAACCCAGGGATGGGACCGCAGAGTTCCTAAAAGTAAATGAAAATGACATCTGGAGTTATTTTCTCCTACTCTTAAAAATCAGCCTAGCAGGAATATCAAAGTAATCCATGAGCCTGGTCATTCCTGTAACACACTGGTATAAATCAAAAACAAAACCATGGACGAATCGGGTAGAAAATCATCTTCCAGAGACATCCAACTGAGCTCAGCAAAGGAGAAAAGGCTGACACAACATCTTTAAACATTTTTAATTACCCTGTCAAACTGACAATTATGGAGCTAATTATTAGGAAGACAATACCAGATATACTGAATAGCACATCAACAGTGGGTTTATGTAATTATGCAATTTAATGAATTGAAGGCTACAGTAATGGACTATATCTGGTTAATTAGAGACTCCCTTTCTACTAATAATGCCATCTATTTTCAATTCACTGTATTTATTTTTTCTGTAAAACTAGGCACATTTCCACAGATGATGAAGGATTCTTCAGAGCAGCTCAGACACCCCTTCCTTTATGGGTGGGACACAGATTTTTTCATGGGGCTGATGAACTCCAGCTGCTTCTCTTTTATTTTCAACTTTGCCATATTCCTTAGTTACATCCCAGGGGTGGGCTCCTGCTGTTGGCACTCAGCCTGCCCAAAACCCCCCAGTGCCCTGGGCATGGCTCCTTCTTCCCATTCCCTGCCCTGGGAATGGCTCCCTGAGCACCTGTCCCAAGTCCCCAGTGCAAACCCAGCCCTGTGCCAGGGTGCAGGGGGAGAGAGAGGAGGTCTTCAGTGGTGCATGGATGGGTCAAGGTCACCTGTCTATGGAGCTCTTGAAGGACCAGGGCTGGCTGGTGGTGCTGCTACCCCAGCACCAGTCACAGGAAACCAAATAAATAATTTAAACATTTTCCCTAACAGATAAAATTTTGGAGGGTTTCAAGCCTCCTAATTTCTCATTGTTGAACAAAAATTCTCTGATAAATTATTGATTGTATTTTAAATGTACCCACAGAAGCCATTTTAATTCTTCTTTTCGCTTCTTGGAAATAATTAACCTGTTTAAATTTTTTAATCACTTGAAGATATTCCCCATTAGTTGTTACTTGGCGGGAAGGGCCCTGCTTGCCGTGCTGGCTTTGGGCGACTCCAAAGGGAGTAATCAGCTGTGGGAAGCCTCATGGCCACACTCCACTGCTGGGCCAGATCTCACATCCCACCCTCCCACAGTGTTCCCAGGGTGTGATCTGCCTCATCAGCTTGTCCCCAAGGAGAAGAGGTTCTAAGGATAGGACCTGTTCCCAATTTGCAGGTGTCAGCTTGCACCCACGTCTCCCTCCATCACAATCTGTGTCACTAAGACGAAAAAGATGTATTTGGGACTGCAGCTCTTGAGGGACAGAAAAGCTGAAAAACTTCACTGGTCCCCTCAGTTCTGCAGAGAGGGCTGTTGAGCCACATCTGCTGTCCAGTGTTTCCCTGCAGTTGCACAGCCAGAGCCACAGCTTCCACAGTGCCCTTGGCTGCAGAGAGGAGACAAATGCCACAGCAGAGGGGCCCAAAGTGGGAATACAGAGCAGGTCAGTTGACAGGTAAAACCACCAGGGAAGGAGGTGCTTGGACCATGCCCTTTGTACCAGGGCACAGCAACCCACTGAGATGGGTGTGAAAAGGTGAAAAACCTGACAAATGAAAGCACCAAATCCAGCTTCTCACATTTTGCACTTTACTGGCATCAATGGCACAAATATTTGGCACGTGATCCTTGCAGAGTTTTACTGGCTTTGCACACCCAAACATACCAAAGGACTCCCCAGCTAAGTGGAAGCTGTAGTTAGGAAGGAAGGAATTCAATATTGTATTTGTAAATTAATAAAAACCTGGCAATTGTGAAAACATCCTGGGCTTTTGTTGGCCTGGAGATTTATTCAGTCCTGCTGGCTTTCCAGCAGAGACAGAAAAGATCATAAACCTGCCAAGAGAAATGCCTCTGCAAAATGTTCCAGCTATAACATTCCTCTTCCTTCTGGCACAGCAGCAAAGGTGCCCCAAAAAGGCCAAGAGCTGATCTTGCAAACTCTGTCCCCTCTGTCCTTGCCAGCAGCTGCTTAGGGACACTAACCTAAAAGACCTGACTGTTCTGAAGTTGTGATTTGGTTTGGTGGGATCTTTCAAAGCTTCCTTCTTTCTAGGAGTGTATTAGGCCTTGAACTGTGCTATGTGCTCATCAAAATTCCATGAGGAAGTGCTGGGAAGGGGTTCTGGGGGTCTGGACTGTGCATAGCCCCTGCTGTCAGCTCAGGCATCAGCAGCTTCTATCAAGCATTTCCAGCATTCCCCCACCTCCCCCCTGAGCTGATGTGGCTCCTGGTTTCACTTCAGGTTGCACCTTCAGCCTCTTCTCTGAGTTGCCCCATCGGAGCTGTGCACAAGAACCCTCTGTGAGCTTAGGTAGAATCAAAGCTTAACTTGTGAAGACACACCAGTACAAAATCAGACCGTGAGAAGGGTCATGGCATCTGTGCCCTGCACTGCTGCCATGCACTCTTGTCTCCATGGAAATGGGGTTCAGGAGCAGAAGCACCAGCCACCTCTCGGAGCCCCACCAGCTGCAACTGCAGCTTCCAGCTTCCCCAAGAAGAGCCTTTGCTGAGGCAGGGTGAGGGATAAGTGCACCACATGTCCTGCTCAGAGCAGGACACCCACGACAGGGAGACCAGGCTGACCCACGGCCCTGGGAGCTCATGGCAAGAGCTGCAGGAAAGGGACCAGCTGAGCGCTGTGAGGCACAGAGGCAGCAGCGGGAACAGCTGTCTGGAGTGACAGATGCATTCCTGCTCCTGCTGTTAACCAAGGCAGACACAGCTCCCTGGCCCTCACTCTCCCAGCGACACTCTGAGGCAGCAGAACATTTTGCTCCTGATGTACGAGTCAAATGCATTAGCTCGAGCCCTCTGGGGAGTCTCTGAGCACTGTACTGAGCTCTGCCACTTCCCCAGGGTCAGCAGCTGATCCAACATCTTCCTGAGTGTCAAGGCGGCAGAATTCACCATGTATTTCTCAGGTTTGTAAAAACTCCAAGCCCCTGAGCCCAGGCAGAGGAGACTCTCTATGAGTCGCATTATCACAGGATGGACCCAGTCAAGGAGACAGGGCCTCTGACAGGAGCTCTGCCCGGAAAACTTGCAGCCCAGATCCCAGTGGACAGCTAGAACCTGTTTGCATGGGATGCTTTGCCTTTGTAGGTGAAGGAACAGGATTCCACCTAGGGCCTGGAAAGGGCTGAGCAGCAAGGGCTTCAGACTTTGCCAAATATTTAATAGACCAATGATCCAGAACCAGCACTTCTGAGGTGCAGAAGCATTTCATTTTCACTGGGGAATGCTCAACTAGCTGTTTTATATATATATATAAGATTTGTGAGTGAATTCAGTGCATGTGAAACCAAAGGAGTGATTGCACTGGCACAGGCCACAGGTAAGGCAGAAAGACTGGCCAGCATCTTGGGGTCATGAGGCAGCACAGTGCCATACCACTCATACCACACCAGCACTCCAGACCAGACACTGGACATTTCCCAGGACTCAAGTGCTCAGTACCTCAGGAGGAAAATCTCCACCAACCTTGGTGCAATACTCATGAAAACAGAAGTTGGTTGCACCACTCTTTGTGTGCTTCAAATGATGCCGAAGAAGCTTCATGCAGCTCTGCCTGATGGAGATGCATACCAATTGTCTCCAGAGTGGTTACCCAAAATGTCCCAAGAGGCAAGAAAAGAGAAAGAAGCAACTTGTTTAATATCCCTCCAAACTCAGCATAAGAAGAATTGAGCTTCTTCTCCTGCACCCCAGACCACCTTTCCTGCCATGGTCTCTGTTCTCTATGTTCCTCATTTCCAGGGACGTCCAGTGTTGGGGAACCCCAGGAAGCATCTTGGGCCCACCACTCCTTCTTGAAGCATCCTTCTGGCTCCCAGCCCTGTCCTCAGCCTCCCCTGTCTGGATGCATCAATGCCAAACTGTCTGCATTACTTCCCAGCCCTTTGTCAGTGTCTCACTCTCTGCAGAGCCAGCAGTGACCACATGTGCTCTCCTCTACCTCAGTCCTGAGCCCCCCCATGCCCTCACCCCTCTGGCTTCTTCCTGTGTTCCTCCACAGGCTTATCAGCTGTGCTGACACTTGGGCTTCATCTCTCTTCATCTCCCTTTCATGCAACAACACAGGCAGCCTTCTTTTCCAGTCATTTAGAATTTGTTGATACTTTACAGTCTATGATTATCTGACTGATAATGGAAGGATCATCAGGAGGGACATCCCCATCACTTTGTTCAGTTGTCTGCCTCCTGCACTTGCTGGGCTTTCAAATATCCAGGGTGCCCTGGATTCTAGCTTTCACTTCTAGCTCTTCCTGTTGCGGATACTCCTGGGCAGGTGCCTCTTCTCACCCTCCTGCTCTGGCATGTCTTTGGTAGGAGTTCAGGTTGGATAAGCAGTCATCTCCTCTAATCTGGGTCCTGTAAAATGCCAGATTTTGCACCCGAGTTCAATTTCCATCTTGGGCTCAACCATCCATTAGCCAGAGGTACAAGCTGAGTCTGCACAGAGTGCCAGTGAAAGTGAGGGACCAGCAGAGCTGGGGGCTGAGGGCAGAAGGGATAATCAGGGCTCAGCAAGGAAGAAACTGCTCAGGCACAAAGGCAGCACCACTTCCAGAAAACAGCTATGCTTGTGATGCCATCATTCCATCATCCCTGGAGCAAAGCCCTCCGATGCCAGAGCCTGGTGTACCAGGGGGCACTCACAGAAAGAACAAGGGGAACTTTGGTGCTGAGGAGCTGACCATGAACAAAGCAAATGTTGATCCTCCTGCTCCTTCTGCAGGCCCAGAGGAGGAAGAAGAGCGGCACTGGGGACTTCAGGAAAACAGCCCTGGATCTGAGGAATGGCCCAGACTCTCTGGGGCCAGAGCAGAGAGCACAGTGCTGGCTGCAGGGCTGCTCTGCTGGCAGAGCACAGCCCAGCTTGGCTGCTGCCAGCACCGGCTTCTCTTCTCTGACACCACTCAGCCATCATCCATGGGGTGGATGCCCTGCAGCACCGATCTGCTCTCACCCCACCGAGGCTGCCCCATCCCACTCTTGCCTGCAGACCATGGGATCAGCTCCTGTCCACCCCAGCACAGAGGTCAAACCCAAGATCTTCTTAACAACCAGTACAGCAGGGCTGCAGGGCAACTGAAGAGTTCTGTTTTCTGGATTCCAAATGTTTTTGCAGAGCTCCATCTAGGGGGCATGCTGCTGGACCAGGCTGCAGAGCAAGACATGTACCACTAAATAAGTCAATGGCTCCTTCCCCTGGCCCGAGGCCTCTCGTCACACACTTACGGTGCTAATTAAAAAGGGAGAGAACAGCCCATAAATTTTACAGTTTATTCTAGCTTCAGTTAAGCTGGTTTTAAAAGAGCTGATGAAGGTAAGTGCACCTGTGCAGATCAGTGGTGCATCACAGACAGAGTCAGAGCACTTAATTAAATGTTATTGTAGGAACAGCCCTCATCAGACAAGACTGAGTATTAAAGCATCAATTTTCTGAACGAGACTGGCTGTAATCAGAGTCTCCTGCTATGAGAAAGCAAAAGTAATCCCAGCTGCTGACACCAATGTCCCTTGGAGAGTGGCAGAAGAAAGTACCACAGCCACGGAAGCGCCCACCGCTGCAAAAGACAGAGCGGCTCGAGAAGAGAGAGAAGACCCTGGGGTTCTGCTTCACTTGCCGATGGTCCAGCACAGGGAGCTGTGTCCCAGACCACTCTGAGAGCTGACCAGCCACAGCAGCACCCCCCGGCCCCACTGCACACAGAGCTGCTGGACACTGTGCTGGTGAAAGTGTCCCAGCTGCGGCGGCAAACAGGCTGGGTCACTGACAATCACTCCAGAGGGGTTACAACAGATCTACCCATCCTCCATGTGTTTTTATTTTCAGGTGAATCGTGGTGTCTCATTTTACAGCCTCGGCCCCAAGATGAAAGCATAGCGTTAAACATCACAAATCCTCTAATATTGCTGTGCCTAGAGTTGGAGGCCCTCACATATGCAGATATTACTTCTCTGTTGCTCTGAGGTCTCTTTCTAATTTAATACTTTACCAATATTGCAAAATTCATAACGTGGGCTTCTCCAGAGGAACACAGCTTATCTCCCAGGAAGGGGCTGTCTGTCACTGCAGTGGATTCCCTGCTATTCCACCCTGTCCCCATGTCCAGATGGCGGGGCGATGATGGATGCCAGCACACACCTCTGCCTCTCGGCAGGCTCTCTGTGCCCGGACCAGCCTCAGTGAAACTGCAGCAAGCATGGGGCAAAGGTTCTGCCTGTGGGTCCTTCCCATCCTCCAATGGTCTCCAAGTTCCCACCCTGAGCCCTGACACATCCCTGATCTAAACACCACGAGCTGGTGGGTAGGGGAGACAGGATGGCAAGGCTGGCAGCTAGATCTGCCCTTTTCTGGTACTGTCAGATCAAATAGCTGCTAATTGACCATTGTGTCTCCTTTTGCTGAGCTATTAGCCGTGGCACCATGTCAGCTTCCTGACATTAATTATCTGTGAGTTAGCAGGATCTGAAAGCATAAATAAGGGTTTGCCATGATGGCAGGGTAAGCTCAGGACCGCAAGGACTGATGTAGTCACCGTGCCCTGGTGTGGTGGGTGCCATCGCTGGGCACAAGGCCAGCAAGGTGTCAGGTACCACATAGAGGAGCCAAATCTCCCCAAAATCACTCAGAATTTGGTTGGATTATCGTACTTCAGGGACACTCTTATTCTCAGGCCACTTTCAGCAGTTACAACGGTACCAGAGACCACAGCACCACACAACAGTACCAACAGGCCCACAGCATGCTGACATGAGCCACACTGGCTGGGCTTTGCCCTGGTTTGGAAGTGTTGTCTTACAGCCAACACAAATGAAATGCAGCAGAACAGCCTTTGCCAAGCCCATGAGGGTCATTCCTCCAGCTGATCATCACCACAGAGAGAAAAGGATCAAACATAGCAAACCTTGGCACATGTGTCCTTTCCTGGCAGCTCTAAGAGGTTCTCATTAGCCCCCTTGGTTAAAGGAGCTCTGACTGTCCCCTCATCAGCCACCTCTGAGACCAGCAATGCTCAGCAGTCAGCAAAGGAGCTGCTGCAAAGCAAACATGCTCCAGGCACTGCACTGCTGAGAGGGCTGGGACAGCTTTAACACACACTTGTCTGCATTTCACACATGCATCTGCATTCAGCAAACACTCTGAAAGTGCTCTGAAGGAGCAAGGAGGCTCTGGACCCTCCTTTCCTCATCGCAACACAGCTCTGTACAGACCTCCAGCCCAGCCCTTCTGGCCCCACTGAGGGGCTGAGACACTCACACCGTTGTTGCTCCAGTGCCAAACCAGCCACTCCTAGGAGAGGGGATGCAAGTGGCCCTGATCAGTGCTTCTTGATGCAGAATCCTACAGGCTGGGGGAGAGAGACTAAGCCCCTACAGCCAGAGCAGCACCAACCAGCCCAGACACCCAGACTGGGGACCAGCTGGGGAGCAGCTTGAGTTTGGGGTGATGAGGGACAGAGCTCTGATGGCAGAATCTGCAGCCAGCAGGAGCCAGATCACCTCCCTCCCTCCAGATGTGACTTACTTGAAACTATGTCATTATACCCTTTTAGAATAATGTATCTGATGCATGATACATGACACTGAAACTCCTGGTCGGGACCATCAGCACCATCTATCTCACTGTGCTCCTTCTCATCTGCCTCAAGCTCGGACTCAGCCTGTGCTTGCCAGCACTGCCAGCCAGCTGAGGGTGCCCTTCACTCTCCCACTTCTCCCTGCTCTCTGTGCTGAGCCACATGGCAGGCACTCAGGGAAGTCAGGAGGAAATGGAAGCAGTCTCCAGCCCACACTTCTCTCCCCCCAGTGCCAAGCTCACACATGGCAGGGATCTGGCTGTCACCCAGTCCTTGCTCTTTGCCAGCATCTGCTGTCCCAGGGAGCCTGGGGACACCTCAGCAGGCCAAGGACAGACTGGGTTGCCTGCAGCACCCACAGCTCTTCTGCTTCCCTCTGGTGTCCCTGAGCTCTGTCCCAGCAGCTGTCCCAGGCAGCTTGTCTCAAGTAGCTTTACCTAATTCCTGCAGTGCTGAACCCAGGAGTACCAGCCCACAGGGGACAGCTCTGACCGTGGGTGACACACAAGCAGGGAAGGACAGCCCCTTGCCATGTAACCTGTCACCTGTCACCCTGACCATGGCTCCATTCCTGGCCTGTTTCCGTGGGCTTCCTTCCTTGTGTGTTTAACTCTGTTCTTGGAAGCAATTAAATTCCTGCTCTGTTGAAATAGTCAGTGGGTTGAGTAGTGAGAATATAGAGTGTGGTGGGTTTCTGTCCCCAGGGTAGCTGATACCCACCAGCCAGTGGCCCAATCCATGACACACAACATCCTCCCTGCATTTTACCAGTTACCACCTGGGCAAGGTGTGCAGCAGGTTCAACCAGCCAGGCTTGCCTTTCACTGGAGGGGCACAGCTTTGAGGGAATCCAGACCTTTAGCCAAAGGGAGATGGATATGACCTCCTGGAGTGTAATCGTAACAATCTTGCTATTTTTATTCCCTAGTAGCTAAAGTATTTCAAACAGTGAATGACCCAAGGTCATTAAACTGTGTAAAGAGATTACTGCAGGTATTTCCAAACATCTATCAGAAACCAAGTCACCATGACTGCTGATGACTAGAGGAGAGCACAGGTTGGCAAAGAGTAAATTGTCCTGGTTTATACTGCTTCAGAATTTTTGCTGACGTTTCCTAATTTTTCATATCCAATTTGATGACCACATTAATTAAAATTAAGGTTGAATAAGAGGTACCTTTATCCTCTTATCACCCTATCTAGTATGAAGAATGAGTCTAACTTTTGAAAAATAGCATGAAGATAGATAACTGTAAAATGCAGGTTCTTAAAAACCAGATTCTTATTCTTGTTGTTTTTGGGGACTACTTCTGCTCGCCTGGAATATTCAAAAGAGATGTGCAAAGATTGTTTAAAAGTTGTAGTTGTAGTTGCAGCAGTACATAAGTCATGACTCCATGCAAGGGGCACTACAGAGCATCCCTGCCACCCCCTGTACAGCAGCAGTGTCATTGGTATGCCCTGAGTGATGGACACGATGTAGGCAATAACACCCTCACTGTTCAGGGGCCCCATGGGGTTTCCCAGGCAGCAGCATCTGTGCTGAGCAGGATGGGGTCGGCACATCCACTGCTGGAGTGAGCACATGCTCCCAGAGGCCTGTCTTTAGAGGCTACACAGCAGCACTAGACATTGCTGTTCATGGCAAAAGTACAACACAAATCGTTATAGCAGGATTAGATTGGGGTTTTTTGACATTCTTTTTATTTTGTTTCATTGGGGGAGAAAAAAAATATCAAGCCAGAGCTAACATGATAAAGGTGTGCCCATGAGCAGCCCAGAATGCTGTGAAATCACATAAAAGATCTGATCACAGTCAATATCAGCTGCTGAGATATAATAGCCTTTGTGATTCTCCTAACAGGATTTTAATTTTATGTTTATTATTTGGGGACCAGCGAAGCACAGGAAATGCCCTCGTGGTGATGCAGGCCCCTTTCCCTCTGTTCTCCAGGAGGCTAGGAAGACTCAAGAGCAAAGCAACCTGACTTTCAGCATTTTCAATTTTTGTTTGTGTTCCCCAGGCTTGGCAGGAGAGAGTGAACTTAATTAAAATCAATGGAGAAATAGAACGGGCTAAATCCCAATATGAATATTCTTGGTGCCAGTACTCCTGGTGCCAGTGACTCCTCCAAGGCTGAAGGAGCCTCCAGTCCCCTATTGTCTCCAACAACAGCAACTCTCGGAGAACAGCAGGCCCGCAGTAGGCCCACGGCAGAGGCTGGGCCCTCCCTGCCTCACTCACTCCACCGGGATGGGAGATGGGAAGTGACCAGGATACACTGCTGCAGTGGGCAGTGCGTGCTGTCCCGGGCACACAATGCGTTCCACAGCACCCACGGCCACAGAGCCAGCCCCGCCTCGCTGGCCAGCTGAACCCTGTGCAGAGCGGCTGCCACCTCCAGCTTGCCAGACCCCAGCTCCCTTTCCAGGGATGAAGGGGATTGCCTCATTCTTTTCCTCAACTGGGAAGCTTGTTTGGCAGTGTGCGTTTTCCACAGCCACGTGCACAGCATCACCCTACCCCTGCCAGCTATAGCTGGGCTCTGCTGCAGAGCCAGAACTGGGAACAGGCTTGGGACACAGTTGGCAGTGGCAGGAGAGGGGCTGCTCCATGTGGGGGGGTTCAGCTTCTGAGATCCACCACAAACCATGAACAGTTCAGGAAATGGGAACAAAAGAAATGGGGAGAGGAGCAGCAGGGTAAGGGGATGCCGAGAGGGAACCAGCCCAGCCCCAGCCCCTGCTTATTCTCAAATGGGCAATCTCGAATTGCTTTTCAGAAGCAAATAACAGCTTTTTAGAGTCAGCTGCCAGCAGGCTTTGATGGACTTTAAAGCTTATCAGAGGTGAATTGCCATTTGTAGTGTGCTGAGCTCTCCAGCCTCCAGTGGGCTAGAGCAGTGCCAGGAATGCCTCCTGGCTGGCCCACATTGGTGGCCACAGCACTCACCACCCGTGTGCCCACAGGAGATCTGCTGAGGGCACCCAGGTGCTCTTCCCTGGCCAAGAGCAGACACCATCACTGACCTGCAGCCTCCTCAAGAGCTACTTTTTTGAAGCCTCTCTGAGTGTTACAAGCACTACATGGAGCCACAAAACAGAGCAGCGACCAGCTGGTGCCCCTCAAGTGGGGCAGAGCCCTCGGCTCGGCATGGACCACGAGAACCCATGCAGCCATGAGGCAGGCCCAGGCAGACCATCCGCTTTGGCAGACTCGGCGCTGTCCTGACCAGCCTCCTCCTCACCCTGGGTACCTGCAACCAGCACCATACCAGGGCTCCGTCCTCCCACCACATTTAGCTGCCGCCAGAGCCATCATGCAAGAGCCATGGGGCCTTCTCTTTCCGCACAGCGAAGGGTTCAGCCTTCATAAAATAAAATCATTATTCCATTGTTTAACACCGCATGCCAATTCCTTTCAGATGAATTAATTTCTTAATCACATTTTTGATGGAGGAGACTGCTAGAGCCCATGTGAGAGTGGTTAATATTAGTACCATTTAATTGTTGAAAGCTTTTCGTATCGTAAACCAGGCACACGGTCGAACAATAAAGCCGTGGGTAACAGGCCTCCCGGTGCTCATAGCTCCTGCCTCTGACAGCAGCTGCCATGTGCCAGACCAGGATGACTGGTGGCTGAGAGGGCTCCACCACATCCCCAGGCCCAGCAGCCCCGGCCTCGCTCAGTGCAGTCTGGTGACCCCAGAATGACTGCGGGAGGCCATCATCCCCCTCCAGGCTGGACTGCTACCAGCGGCAGGCATGAGGCACAAGACAGTGTTCAGCACATATGTGGGCTGTTCATGATTGCATTTTTCTTCCAGTCAATCTTTCACAGATTTATGCAGGAGAAATGGGAACATTAAATATCCCCTTGCTGTAATTCAGCATGTAGCAAGAGATACAGATTTAAATATTTAGTAGCACATAACTGGCTAAAAGCCTCACTAACATTTTTAAAAATCACTTCTTAATAAAACTGGATTGAAATATTCCCCACAGTTAGAATTTATGGTTGGCAATCAGTGGTATTGTGATTAATAGGAGTGAATATATATGTATGGACAACAAATATTAATGAAGAAATAATATGGGAGCCTAACTTCAGGCTGTGCAGATGCTGTTGCTCTGAAGCATTCCTTGAGAAATGCTGGCATGAAACAAACACAAAGGGCCAGAACAACAGTGCTGTTAGATCGAAAAATCCAAGAGGAAAGGAGCATGGTCTGGGCACAGAGGCCAGCTCGGAGACAAACACACTCAGTGGAAGCCTCTGCTAGAGGCCACACAGGCATGACTGAACTCACTCCCTGCCTGCAGATCAGACATCCTGTGTCTGAGCCGAAGCCTGCAAATGCTCCTGCACGACTGATTCCTATCAGGGTGAGCCATTAATTTGCATGGGTTTCCCCAAGATTATAAACCTGGAGGCAAAGCCCTCAGTAACTGCTCCTCTTCTGTGCAGTGGGAGGAAGACATTTATCTTCAGGTGATGATCTCGATTACTGCCTGGGTGCAGTGCAGGCAGGAGCAGCATGCTGATTTCTCTGCACTTTGCACCCAGCAGGAAGAGTTTGGTTTTTAGTGTCAGCTGTCTTCTGCACCAGAACCTCAAATTAACACATGAGCCAGACCAAGGAATCCCAGAGAGTCCTGGGGATCCATCAGATGACAGGTCCCCCCTCAGACAGCAGGGTTCATGTCAATAGGGGCTCTGCCTGCACCCCAGCCTGGACTGAGCAGAGGGAGCCATCGGGCTCCCCAGGATTCATGGGGGGTACCAGAGCCCACAGGCACTGAAGGCAGAACACCATCCCAGACAACCTGCTTCAGGGAGCCCCTTCACAGCAGCAGCACTTGGAGCAGCTGCCACACCTCCCTGCCCTAGGAGGAGGCTGACACCAGTCCCCACGCCAGCAGCACTGCAGAGCCATGCTGTCAGTGAGAGCCACAGCAGCCAAAGGAAGCATTTCCAGCATTAAATAAAACAGACGTTTATTCTACTATAGAAGCTCTGGGATCCTGGAACACAATTTGCATAAACAGACAATTTGGCTATAAACAATTTCAACATTAGCTGGTATTTACATATAGAACAAGTTACTCAAAATACAATTAAAGGCCTTGATGGATTGTAAAATGTCAATATATTTAAAAGGCTTCAACAAGTGCTTGGTTTACATCCCTTGGTCAGACATAAAACTGAAGTCTGTTTACATTTTCTTGGCCAGAGCTCAGAGCACATGGAGCTTCTGGTTCCCTGCATCAGCACACACAGGGATTGATTTGCTGGTTATTCCTCCACACAGGGAATCATCTGTGTTTTCTCTAAGAATAGATTTAAAATAGGAAGGCTACGGCTCACCTCATAGCTCCGCTTGCTCAGTACCCTTAAAGGAACCTGCAGGGCCACTGTTTTCCATATTGTCCAGAAAGAGAGACTGGGAGGATGCCATTCATCCTTTAGAAAGACAGAGCTATTGCACCAGAAGACAAGACCTGGATCTCACCCCAGGCTGCCTGAAAACAGAAGCATCCTAAATCAGCAGCAGCCTTTGACAGTTTGGGCCAGAACTCCTATCTGTCCAGAGATAGCATCTGACTCCTCAGCATTAACCAGAACAAAAACCAAAACCCACCTCTCCCCACAGTGTCCCTTGCTTACGTGCTCTTCCCTTCTCCCCATGGAAAAGCTGAGTACCCAACACAAAGCAGAACAGCTCCAGTATCAGCACAGTCCTACTCACCCCAAAAGGCTGCAGCCCTGCCACAAGAGGTGGGAGATACATGTCCCAACCACATTTGGAGAGGAAGTACAGCACAGCCCCCACAGCCTGGAAGATGTGCTACCAGGAGGAGGGTGCAGGCAGGAGCCTCACTGGCACAGCAGACCTGCACAGCTCAGCTCACCAGGCAGGAGTTTTGCAGTACATGGCAGCCAAGTGAGGTGGTGGGAACCAGGCTGCACACTCCTGTCTGGTTCAGCTTCACACCCTCAGAGCTTGGCTGTCAGAACCAGCACACGAGTCACCCAGCCAAGACTGTCCCAACTGCCAGGAGTGACAGATCCCTGGAAATCGCACCAGACACTTGGTATTTTTAGCCCCAAGTTCTCTTCCTTTGACTGCCACTGAGGTTATTTGAGAAGAAGAGAAGGCTGGAGCTTGAGTTCCTTCCCAACCACACCAGCCTAACACACCATCTACTGCTGAAATAATAAGCAAGAGCGATTGTCCTGTCTGACCATTCTCAGAACATTTTGAAGGCTGCTCATAAATGCATTTCTTTTCTTCAAGGTCAGATTCTTCAAGGACTACAGGCTGAAAAATTCTGCATACATCCTAAAAATACAGAGCTTATTTATAAACTGCTTAATATATTTTAAAGGGCAGGCACTCCACATTTTACTTTTTATTGCCACTTCCATCTCTGCTGCGGTGTTTATCCTCTGTTACGCCAAGGCGCGTCTCTGCAGCCCTGCTGCTGTGCAGCTGACACGTCGAACACCAGTAGCTCAGTCGAGTGCAGCCCTTGTAATCTGTCAGAACTCATGGAGGGGATCCACACACTTTCCCAAATACCACTGAGCATATAAAGCAAAGCAAAAACCCATAAGCAATCACTGATCACGGAGCTCAAAGAAAGTAAAGACTGAGAGCTACACTTACAAAACCCTCGACATCAGCCTGGGAACATGCTGCAGGAGCAGCTCCAGAAGGGAACAGGCTTTGCTCATGGCAGAGCAATGTCCTTGATGCTGGGAGCCTGTTCCACTCACAGGGAGCCATGTGCCTCCCCACACTCTTTTACGCTTCTTTCCAGGCTGCAGCAACAGCCCAATCCCTCTGCCAGCCTGCAGTATGAGACTGCATGTGAACCCAGCCTTTGCCAGCACGCTGAGAGCCCCTGCACCCTTCTAGGGGGCACAGGCAGCAGGACAAAACTTCAAGTGAGCCCAGTATGATGAGAGCCCCCACACCCTGCTGGGAGGCACCGGCAGTGTGGGCAGGTGACACACACCTCTGGGAGATGCTGCCCAGAGAGAGCCTGTGTGGGTCACCCACTCCCTCCTGCTCCCCATCACTCCTGCTGGGCAGTGGTGCCCCTCAGCTCACAGCCCCTGCCAGCTCCCTGCAGCACCAGCCCCATGTGGGACAGCAGCAGAAGAAAGGGATCATTTACTCCATCAGTTTCAACAACACTGTATTAACTGGGCTTGCAGAGGGTTCTCACCCCTCCTTAGCCTGCTCCTCAACACCATGAGCACCTGGCAGGGCCTTCCTGCAGTGACTCCTCAGGTGGATTGTCCTTCCCCAGGCCATGGCAGAGTCCTTTGTTTGTGCTGCTGCTACTGCCCAGCATGTTGCAAGTGTAATTTACTATAATGCAGCATACTGATGCTCTCTTTTCCATTTGTCTGCATTAAATAATTATTTAAGCTATATTAGGTATTCTTCAAGTAAACTGTCAGCATATGAAGTTTCCTTATTGTAGCTGGAGATTTAGAGCAGCAATTTGTATGAATCCTGGCCCTTCCATGGAAAGGGCTTTCTGCAGGCTGAAATTATGTCATGACCATGTTTTATGAGATACTAGAACTTAACCTCAAAATCTGGGGAGAAGGGAGAAACATGTGAGGGGAAACAGGCTCTCCAAGGTGCCTGGCACAGCAAGAGGCTCCCAGATGTGCTTCTACTGGAAATTCAGAGGCAGAAGGTGATGGTGGGCCAGCAGAAGACAAACCAGCACGACTGCCACCCCAGGTCACAGGTACCCACTGTGGCTCCGCAGGGCTCCTCTGCTCCTCCCTCCTGTGCAGGAGAGGGACTATCTTTGGCTCGGGGACCCCAGCCCCCTCCATGCCCCATCCCTCCTGGGATGTCAGAGACCTCCATGAATGTGCTGCAGCAGTCAACACAAAGCTCACTGAAAGCCAAGTGCTTCCTCCATGGATCCTGCCTGCAGCCCCCCGCAGGGCAAGAGGGGGATCCTAGGTCCCCAGCCCCCTGGGCAGGGCTGTCTCCAGCCCCATGCAGGGCAGCAGGGGCATGCCTACCCTGAGGGCCCAAGTGCCCCTAGGGTTCCACATCCCTGGAGGACGCTCCAGCACTTCTGACTTGGGAGCTGCAATGGGAAGGAAGCTGTGGGGAACGGCTGCAACTCCTACCCTCCAAGTGAACCCCTGAAGCCCTAGCACTGCTGGTGAGGAGCCCTGGGCTGGGAGAAGTGTTATAACAGCTCTTCTTCCTCATCTCCAGCTTTGGTATTTCTCTCTCCCAGCCTAACTCAGACGATTTCCACAGCAGGAACTCTGTGTGCTAGAATATCATCCTTTGGTTTCCCAGAAGTCTCAGGCTTCTCCTTTCCTTTCCTTTCCCTCCTCCCAATCTCTCTGCTCTGCCAAGATGCAGGCGCTTTCCTCCATGTCTTATCCAAGCTGGACATCCAGATGGGGAAACTGAGGCAATGCCATTCAGAAAAGCTGTCAGCTCTTGGCAAGCTGCAAATTAGAGGGAGGTAACAGCTCTCACATGAGCAGCAACTGCAGCAACCCCAACCACACTCCAGCCCTCACTATAAATACAGCCCATGTCAGCCTCTCACAGTAGCCCTTGCCATGCATTCATATAAAAGGTTTCAGTTTGCTGATTGCATTCTGTTCTCCTTGAACCCCTGTCAGGATGCTATGGCAGAGCTGTGGCTCGTTCCTGGCAGCCTCCTTCACCAGATGGCTGCCTTGGCAGTTCCCCTCAGCTGAAGGGGCGCTTGGCACAGACTGCCCCAGACAGGCCCAGGTGCTGTCATGGTGCTCCTTCCCACCCCAGCTGAAGCTGGTCTGTGAGGAGGGAGCTGTGAAGCCCCAGGCAATGCCTCAGCCCTCTGACAAGACCTGGCAGGGCCATGCATAAATCATGAGCAGGTGGCTATCCGGGATCCAAGGTGATTTTGCAGAGCTCAGAAAAGGGGGCTCCTGTGGGTGAGGACATGGGGTGCCAGCCATGCCACCGCTCCATAGTGGGAAGGGAAGGGGGCAGGGGTGCAGCAGAGCTCAAGCAGCAGAAGTCATGGTGCTCTGGGTGCACCCCAAGCCTGGCATCAGCTGTGGGACAGGGTCTGCGTTTGGGTCTCTGGGAGGTGCCAGGTGCCTTTCTGCCATGGCAGACCCTGCACAGGTGAGGGCTGCTGGCTGGCATTGTGCTCACTGTGTTTCACCTGGCTGCTGCCTAAGCAGTGTCCCCAAGAGTCACAGATCATCCCATGTGTAAATATGGAAACTACAAAGACCAAGGGACAAGTCACTAGTGACACACACTGCACATGACACAGACGCCAGCATGTTTGGACTGGGTCTGCATTATGGGATGGTCAGTACAGAGACGGAAACCTACCCAGTTTTCAATTCCTGCAAGAAAGCACATTTTTTCATTTATAGATTCTTGACACTTAACCTACTCAATGCTTTTTATTTGCATTGATCACATTTTATAGTATGATTAAATTTGTATAGAAGAGAACCAATTAGTTTTGTTTTACACTTATTGAATCCACTTTATGGTCAGACAATTTAACTCTCAAGTAGTTAGTTTGATTTACCCAGCAGCATAAAGCTGGGTATCTGTACTCTCAGATAATCAGTTTTAAAAGAATTATCTTTATTGTTATTTTTCCTGCTTGGGAGAAACCATTAAACCTGGAGACACGTATGAAGAAGAAGCCAACACTCTCTGCAGACTGGTGCTGCCTGGAGATTTCAAAACTCAACCTGCCTTTTGGCATCCTGCCAAAGCCTCTGCCAAGAGGCACCACTGTGTTCTGGACAGGGACAGTTTCCTGGCAGAGAGTGAATGCCAGCACAGTGATCCTGTCCTGAGGAACAAGAACTGAGCTGTTTTAGGAAGATCACTTTACTCCCTGTCAGGGAACTGTACATAGGCACAGGACTGAAGGGGAGCAGAGAGCGCCCAAGCTGCTGCCCCAGGGAGCAGCTGGAAATGCTGAGCCTACAGGGTGTACCCATGGAAAACTATCAGTGGGAGAGCTAGAGGAAGGGCTCAGGAAAGCAAGCAGCCTGGGCACCCTGTCAAGCCTTGCAAGGATGGAGACCTGTGGATAGATGCCCCTTCCCCCTCAGCCTCCACGTGGGGTCTGCCTGTCCGTTTAGCCTGCAGTCTGTCCTGAGGACAGGAGCTGTCCTGCTGCTGTGGCAGGCAGTGGAGGGGGTGGTCCTGATCAGAAGTGTGTGTAATGGGGGCAAGCCTTGCTCTGCCTCGCACACAGCTCACAGGGCGTTGTTCTTCCCATTGTTGTGTCACTACAGAGATGTGTGTCAGGATGGGGAACAGGCCATGGCTGATGGCTGCTCTTCAGAAGTGGCCTGCTCCAAGACCATCCCCTCTCTCTGTCACTTGGGCAGGGCACACAGTTTGGAAGAAACAATTGCCAGTGCAGATGATATGTTCCTCCATGCTGGAACAGATCTCTTCCAGCTCAGCACAGAGATGGATCTCTGGGAGGTCTTCCTCCTGTATTCCTTAAGCTGGGCTCAGCAACCTGCTCATGGTTAGCAGAGACCATCAGAAGAGAGGTTTATTACTTGTAGAGTGACACGGCCATTGACACAAGGACAGATGGGCCAGGAAGGACAAGGAAGCTACCTGGCACCTGGGCAGCTATGAAGCGCAACCTCATTTGTATTTGGCAGCTACAAGCAAAAAGAATTTGTTACCAGTTAGTAAATGAGATGTAGTTAATAAATTGGCACATGTGAGCAGGCTGCCAGTTGTTCTCATGCAATGCAATAAATGAAGAGATGAAAGCTGATTATTTCATGAGAAAGAGCTGTTTTGTTGAAGGATGAGGTGCATGAGAGGTGTTACTTTTTTGGCAGGCAGTGGCCATGTTTGATGATCATTCATTTCACGGATCTTCACATGGCAGTCAGGATGCTGCCAAGTCTGCTGAACTGTGCAGAGGAGCCCCTTTCTGACAGCTCCATCACCACCAGACCCTCCCACCTCCTCAGCACCTCAGTCACAGGAAGCTCCTGTCACTGATGCAAGACCAAATATGGCAAGGACAGAAGGAGCCACATCAGGTTACCCTGTACAGCAGCTAGATAGGAAAACCTAGTATGTTAGAAAGGAAAACTGTCCCAGGAAAAAGGAAGTCTGGAAATCCTGGGGGTAAATCCATTTTCAGGCCTCTCCTTTGCCCTTTATTGATCCTGTAACATAAAATTCAAAAGTAGCACCTTTTACCAGACATAACAGTAGTTGTTCTCTAAAATATTAAGCCTAAATATGATACTGAGAGTATATCAGCAACAGACTTAAGAACTGGGGAACAGAAGTGTAGTTTGGAGGACTGCATTCAACGAACAGAAGCATCCCAGCACTCCTCTGAAGTGGATACAACTTTGCCAGGTCCTTAGAGGACACAATTGCACCTCTCCCTTGCGAGGGTCCCCTTGAAAAGCTTCACATGTGCAGATTCCACAACTGCCATTTGGCCAAGCCATGAAGCACTGTGAAAGTCAAAGCTTGTGCTGGGAGCAGCAGACCATCTGTTCAGGCCTGAAAGACAGGAAACCACTCTCACAACTACAATCTAATCATGATCAGCTGGCTGGCAGCTGACAAGCACACACGGCTGTCTGATGAAGAGTGAAAATACTTATCAGCTGAGCGCTGCAAGAGAGAAATGAAGTGTCTGATGCACTGAGGGAGAAGCACAGGAGCAGGCAGCTAAAACAAGGCTAACGAAAGAGGCAAGTGTTGTGGTCCAGTGAAAACTAGGGAGCACCTACACAAGGTTCCTCCACTTGCACCCATACACCTCTGGTTAAATTCACACCCACTATCAAACAGTACGGAAAATGTCAGGCCAAGAAGCAGTCAAACATATTCACAGGAACAAAACTAAAGCCTCCAGCAGAGACAGGAACCAAGTGCTATGTGTGAATCCCAGAGCGCAGGAACTAAAACATGCACTGGATAGAAAAGCCTCATCTCTGGGAAAGCATGGAAGATGTTCTGTGGAAAGGACAATGACAGCAGATCCCTGAAGAGGCTAAAGTCTGCTCTACTGAACTTCAGGATAGTAGTAGTATATTTTACTGAATTTTAATTATTAAACTGTTCATGCTTCAACCCCATCAGCGCACTTGTAGCAAGCATGGGTAGAGCCCATCTCAAATCTTCGTTCACGAAGCCCAGCCATGACTGACTTTAACCCACAGGAAAAAATCACCTCCTTCTGGTTCTCCTCTCTATCTCACTGAGGTGGGGGAGTGAGCAAGTAGCTGTGTGGGACTGAGTTGCTGGCTGGGACTGAGCCATGACAGAATCTCCTATTCAAATACATTTGCTGTGCTTATTTCCTGTCCAAACCTTGTTATCCCGGGAGCATCTGAACACCCACAGCCATTAGTGATGTAGATGCTCCAGACGTACTAGGGAACTGACCTCAGGACAGTTCTCTGTGCAAAGATTTAACTCCATAATGAGTTTGTCACTTCATTATTGGGCTAAATAGTGAAGGCCAAGGAACAACATTTTTCTGCTAATTACTGTGACATCCCTCTTGGAGTCACAGAATCACAGAATGACTGAGATTAGAAAAGGCCTCTAAGACCATCGAGTCCAACCATTCCCCCAGCACTGCCAAGACCCCCACTAACCCCTGTCCCCAAATGCCACATCCTCACGTTTTAAATCTCTCCAACGATGGTAACTGCACCACTGCCCTGGGCAGTTTGTGTCAGGGCTGAACAACACTTTCCATGAAGAAATTTTTCCTAATTTCCTAAATCCCATCTAAACCTCCTCTGTGCAACTTGAGGCCGCTTCCTCTTTTCCTGTCCCTTGACCCCCACGTGGTTCCACCCTCCCATCAGAGAGTTGGAGAGAGCAAGAAGGTCCCCCCCAATCTCCTTTTCTCCAGGCTGAGCACCCCCAGCTCCCTCAGCTGCTCCTCATTAGACTTGTGCTCCAGATCCTTCCTCAGCTCCATTCTCTTCTCTGGACCTGGCCTGCTGCAGAACTGTCCTCTTTCAACACCTTGTGGAAAGCCCCACCTAAATAACATCAAATTTAATTCTGGGCAAACTGGAAGATAAAAAAGGTGAAAAACTTAACAGAGATATGTTTGCTGTAATGGTATGACAGCTGTTCCTTGAGCAGCACAAAGCACAGCCCTGCCTGTGCTCAGCTCTGCACAGGAAATGGTAATAAGAGTTTGCCAGTCATGGTTGTTTCCTTATTGATGACAATGGGGATCTGTAATAGATATAGATTGTCCTGAAACTTCTCTTCCATTTGTCATTTCAAGCTTCCAGTTTGAATCAAAGGATTTGCTCAAAAGGTGTTTCAAGGATTTTGCTGCATTTCTGTTCTGTATGTAAGAAGCTTTAGTTGTTTCTGAAACAGCCTTGTTTCAGCCAACTTCAGCACTCAGGGAACCGCAGAAACAGAGGCACCATAAAGCACCTGGTGCTGGATCACACCTACAGTCTCCCACCAGCAAACATGAATCTCCTGTGCTGTTCTTGGCCACGACACAGTCAACACAGACAGTACTTCAGGAAACAGAAAGCATGTTGCATTTGAGTAAGATGAAGGGCTAACTCCAGAATCACAGCACACCCTCATGGATCACATCAAAAGGGAGAGAGTATCAGGGAGGACAGGCAGGAAAAATGCCTTTATCTGCAGCCCAGCCCCACAGCCCATTAGAGCCACTGCTCCAGCAGGCTGGGTGTGCTGAGGAGGGTCTGACACTCCAGACAAGCTGACCACTCTGTCACTCGTTAATGGACACAGCTCCATAAGCTGGGTGTAGCTGGGCACAGGCCAGGCTGGTTGCAGGGATGGGGATGTGGACAGTGCCTGTGTCGTGCAGGGAGCGGGGCTCTGGTCCGGGGGCTGAGGGAAGGGCCAGTTTCTGGTCCCCATTTCCTGCAGGCATATGAGAAGTTGAGCCCAGGCCAGAAGTGTCTCTGCAGAGACAGCGGTGGTGATACAACAGCCCTATTTTCATGTCAGATGGAGGGAACAGAAAGCACCTCCCTGAAAACAGAGGCACTTTCTTCAAGAGCTGTAGCTCTAAAACCACTTCTCTGCGGTTGAAGCAATCCAGGATGTGCATCTCTAATGGTGAATGGCTGCAGCAGGAGCAGTTCAAAGCCCTGACCCAGAAGAGGCTCCTGCAAGCATGAGGCAGAGCACAGTCCAGGAGGCAGTGCAGCCCCCCACCTTGGGAGAGCCTCCTTTCAGGGCAGGGAGGTTGCACTTCACTGAAGAAACTGAACTCAAGTTTTCAGGCTACTATGATACATCCAGTTTTGCTTTTTAACATTTGCTTTTCTTTTTTTCCCATCTTTGGTCTTTCATTTCTTTCTGGAACAATAACCAGAGCGGATAAGCACGCTTTAATCTGCTCCCAGGGAAAGGTGGAATGCTGATTGCTTGCTCTGCCTCTTTTGGACAAGCATTTTTATCCTGTATTGCTATAGGGAAAGGTCTTGGCTCTTCAGGCACCAGCTTTTGTCTTCTTGTGAGCTGAAGGGTTTTTCCCAAAGTGAGTACTGAAATGCTTCAATGATCTTTAAAAGAGAGTTCTGCAGATTTTGTGAGATTTCAGGCTGCAGTAAAAGAAAAGTCTAACAAGCTGAATGTCATTTTTTTTAAGGAGATAAGAAAAAGGCTACTGGAGCTGTCAGAGTTTAAGCTTCAACCTTTATGTTTACAAAGCAAAAAGGGCAATTAGATGTGGAAAAATAAATTTTTCCAGGACTCTGCCAGTGGTTGTGGTTTGTACTCAGACTGCTGAATGACAGCTAGTTTAGTGCTGTAGGCAGGGACTCAGTATAGAGCAGCCCTGACATTTCTTTGATGCTAAGTAGTGTACCCTAATAAAGACGTTCTTTGAAGTCATTCCCTCTTGCCTGGCAGGCAGGCATTACAGAACATTCCCAGTGCAGCAGGACTGGGGCCACGTGCATGCTCCATGCCTCCTGCACCTCCCCACTTCAGACCTCCTGCACACCTCTGTTCACTGAACCTGAGGAAGAAACTGATGGAATAAACCCAAGATAATAGCTGAGAGGCAAGTTCTGTGCTTTCACCTCCTGGCTATTTCACAAAGCCTGTTTTCACCAAGGTGTTGATGACAGAAAACCTCGCGGTCCTGTGAGCACAGGGACCACGAACAAGCACAGCCCAGAATGTGGCAAGGACGGCTGCCCAAACTCACAGCCTCCTCACATCCTTGAGCCTTCTCCCACAAAGCTTCTCCTAGGCACAGGCACTGGCACAGCCTGCGAGGCGGCTCCTCAACCCCTCAGGAAGGATGCAGTAGTGCAGGGTCAGACCATGGCCCTGCAGCTCAGTACTGCCTGGGTGTGAAATGTTCCTTACATGCTTAGCAAAGTAACGTTGTTCCCCCTCCCATTTGTCTCCCAGAGCATCAGTGACACAACCACGAGCATGGCTTTTGGCACATCTCCACACAGAGACTGATGGCTGGGCATGCAGCACTGGGAGGGAGCCGCCAGAGCGACAGCAGCACACAGCTGCCAGTGGACAGAAGACCACTGGAACTATGCCTGGAACTGGAGCAGAGCATCCCAAAGGCTCTGTATGTCCTGCTCTGCAGAGAGCTGCAGTCCTACACATGAGGACCAGCCCAAAGCCTAGCAAGAAAAGGAAGAGATGATCAGAGCAAACTGGGAATGGAGCAGGGTGGGCAGTGAACCTTGGGAGGCTCCAAATTTCCTGTTCATTTAGGACCAGATTCTTCTTCCTTCTCTTTGTGCTTCTGCACTCACATGGCAGTCAGTGGTGTTGTGATACAGACCTGGTGTTCTCCCTCTGAAGCTGTTCTCTCACGTGGCCACTGGCTCAGCACTCCAAACCTCCCCTCCACTGCATCTCCTGTCTTGCCTACTACTTTAGCTCATTAAAGACTGGGTGTGATTAACACACAATCCCAGTTACTGCATCAGATTCACAGTGTTTGTGAAGAGGTCTCCAAAAGTGACCAGTGTCATGTCATCACCTCCCTCCAAGTTCAAGAGCATGGGAAGAGGAGTGCCTTCTGCTTACTGACCCAGATAACTTGGAACAGTGCAGGAATACATGTCTGGGAGAAAGAATTCCAAGTGAATTAACTTGTTGAACAAGCATGGGAAATCCTGCTCTCACTATTTACCCAAATAAATGCACAGACAGAGTAGTTTCTATATGCTAATAAATACTGGGTAAGTTTCACATCTCCCTGATCCAGGGCAGGAGCACACTGAGGCTGCAATGTTCAGGCTAAGAGTAAAAGAGCAACTTGTTAATGAATGGATGATAGTACTTTGCCTCCATTGCTGTTTAAAAAGTTAGAATCAGAAGTTATTCTAAGAATAATACAGGAACTGCTGAATTGCTTCTGCAGCATTTCTTATTGCAGTGAACTGTACGTGCATAGAGGTCCTCAGAGTTCCTAGGAGTTCCTTCAGCCTTTTCTGGCTATTCACATTGGTCTCCAGGAAACGCCTGCACTCAAGGGTTTCACATACTGCAGATCTGCACAAGAACAACTGCATCTCAGTGACACCCAAGTGTGGAACGCACACGTGCCCTTAGCAGCTGCCACAGACAGATAAAAGAGACAAACAAGCTGCAACTGCTATTCTTATGTAGGGCCCTCTAACAGCACAACGTGTTTTTACGTACAGCTGACTGCACCAGGCAATAATCCTCATTCTCCCTTGCCCAAACAGCCACAGTGCAAACACAAACCACCCTTGCACACATGCCAAATGCAGGGTTTCCTGGAGCCCCAAGGGAAGAGTTCATATGCTTGTCTAGACAACAGGCATGGGAGCAGCAATGGGACTGCTGTCCAGCATGACATCCCCTGCCCTATGCCCCCCAGCCTCAGGTACCCTCTCTGAGTGTCTGCAGCAGGACAGTCACTCAGAGCATCACTGTGCTGAGAACCAGCCCTCACACTGTCCAGAGGAGTTTGGAGGAAACACAGAAGGAGTAACAGGCACCAACACAACACAAAGACTTTTTGCCCCTGGAATTTCCTGCTAAGATTGCTCAGGGATCTTCTACACAGATCACCAGTTTCCTTGTAGTTTGCTCCTGCAGGCACAGGTCTGGCACTCATCCACCGTCACCGGCAGCACAAAGCAAGGCCAGACCCCAGCAGGTCCCGCTCCACGGCCGTGGCTGTGACCGTGTCATTCACACTCCACAGCCTGCCCTGCCTGCAGTGGCATCCCTGGAGGTCCCATCGCACCCCTCATCATTCCCTCCTGTGGACTCAAACTGGAAAACTGAACTCTTGGTGTTGTTGTCCAAAACAAATCTTACAAATACTGAAAACTTAATTAATTATAATACTTAGCACTGTTATGCTGCCTTTACATTTTCAAAGCACTGGGTAAATTAATCTATTGTACCTAGCAATTATATAGTTCTTTATATTTTCCAGATCCTGTGCAAACATTACCTAATTATTTTACTTAATTATTTCCATGTTTTATATTCCGGAGCACTGCAACTGGCAGCACAAGGAAGAGGCCTTAGAAGGGATAGTCCCAAGCACTCTCAGCTTTTAGGTGCCAGTCACTTTTTGGGGAGATGTCTCCAGAAGGTGCCAGCAGTCCTGGACAGTGCTGCTGCCATAGGGTGCCCAGTAAAGTAAACAAGCCACCCCAAAAGCCAAACTACAGAAATAAGAAGAATTTTCCATCAGAAAGGTCCTAAAGGAACTCAGGGTTTTGGAAGTGCTCCTTGGGGGGGATTACTGGAACACAGAGATTTATTTGTGTGGCAATAATTGAGAAGTTCATTTTATTCCAATAAAGTTCTTTCCACCACAATCAATTCAGATGCCATCCCAAATAGCGGAGGTCAGCAGATCATGACAAGCACCTCTGCAGGCGCTGTTGACAATGTTAAAATGCAATAAACAGAGAGCTGTGACTCAGCATGAGGGGGGCACATTAATCTTTGTTTGTAGAGAGTTTGATTGGCAGACTCAGTTCTTTTAGGATCTTTCTGAGGAAAAGATATTTCTGGCATGCATGGCCTTCCCAACGGCAGCATTCCCACCACCCTATGCCACTTCACCCCCCGATTCTTCTCACACTGGGTGCAGATGCTGTACAAACCTGAAAGGAGGAGAAGAGGAGCAAGCAACAGGATGGCTCCAAGCAGCAACACTGCGCAGTGCCACTCTGAAATGCCAGCATAGAGGAGCCACATGTTTGCACACCAAGGTCTAGCAGAAGAGCGAGGAGCCTGTGTTGGAGGAGAGAGTCAGTATCCAAAGCAGGACAAGACCAAAGGGGGAAGATGAATATCTAGTCCTTCTCTGTGATTGCTCAGTTGGGAGCAGGGAGATTTTCAAGATCAGTCACAGCCCCTTGGTAAGATCAAATCAGACAGGGAGGCAAGCAAAGGGCTCTTTCCCAAAGTCTCCTGAGCCTTCAATTGCAGCCAGATACAATCAGCACAAGATTCAAAGGGTTTGACACATCCTCTGACGCAGCTGCAGCACCAGCACTAGCAGCAGCTGTGACATGCCACAGCAGCAGATGAGTACCTGGTCCCAGGGACAAAGGCCAGACAGCTGGTCTACAGCACCTGTCAAGGACCAATGCTCACAGTGACCTGATTCCAGCATCCCTGTGCATCTGAATCTGCCACACCACTCCCAGCCTGCACCACCACCCTACAAACCTTCCCAGTCCTCCACCCCCACTTCTGGTTCAGGCAGCAAGCCCATGGTCAAACCCATGCTCAGCAGCTGCTCCCTGCCCTCTGCTCTCGGGGCTTCCCTTCTGGCCATGCCAGGTGGAAAGGAAAGACAGGCTGAGCACCTGAATGAGAGAGAAGCAGCCCATGGTGCTGTGCCTGCTCTTGGGGGAGCCAGGGGTGAACCATAACTTCATCAGTCTACAAGGAAATGAACCAATTATCTGGCAATTGTAGGAGGTCCATTTCAGTGGGAGGCTCATGACCTAACCAGCCCTTGTAGTCATGGGGAATAAAATATATGCTGACACCAGTACACAGAGGTTTCCACTGGAAGCAACTTTCACTGCAGTCCCATGAATCTTTTCAGAAGCAGCTTGAGAAGATTCATTCTGTGTATCAGTCTTCCTGGGGAGCAGAGCTGATGATGGTCGTACATAACATTTACACCAATTCACGTGCACAGTCAGTGGCTGTCTAAAAGTCCTGGCCCTAATCAGTGCATTAAATACAAACATATGACAAATAAATGTGAAAGAGCTTCTCCAGGGGTAGTGAAATCCTCTACTTTGGCCACTGTTGGCTCCTCAGGCTTCTGCTATAGCAGCACACTCTCCCCTTGGCTCCAAGACGGAGTACGGAAAGCTGTAACTCTTTCGTTTGTTCAGGTGGCACATTTTTTATGAGCTGAATACTTTACTTTGGGTTTTGATGATGTTTCTGTGACTTTATGTTTGTCTTGTAATCACAGCACTTCTCTGGAGTGGAAGCAGAGCCCATAGCAGCTGCTGCCTTAGTCAGCTGGGGGGGAAGCAGCTGCACCACTGCAGCCCCCCAGAACAACCCTGGCTGGCCACTGCTGGGGTACCACAGCTGCCTGGGTGCCTGGCTCTCCACCACAACAGCTCCCCTCTGGCAGCTGGCCAGCCTGGGCAGGTGGGCCCACACTCTGCCACTCTGATGCCATGAGGACCCAGAAACTCTAAGCTGAGCAGAAGCTCACTGAGCAGGTGACTCAGAGCTCCCTGGCTCAGGACCTCCCATGCAGTCAGGATTCCTTGAGCAGTATTTCTAATGCCATGCCAGTTACCACCCATGTTCCTTGGGGGTGGGGGTGGCACATAAGCAAGGATGGAAAAACCTTAAATCCCACATCTTCTGCAGAAAGCATCTGATGCATCCTTACCAGAAATCCAGGTGGGCATCGTGTGCTCCTGTGCTGCTGGGAGCACTCACTCCATGTGCAGGAAAATCTGTCTAGAAGCAGCATACTGTTGCTGCAGATTTTCAGCTCTTATGTGTCTTTTTGTGTCTTCAGGATTCTCATGGCATTTTTAAACTGATAGCAAACCACCTTAAAACTTCCCCTTTCATCATCACACAGAGAAAACCTGACTAGCCATCCCCTGTTCACCCTCTATGCACAGACACCACTGGTTACCATGGCTGTGGAAGTCCCCCATTTAATCAATGAAGCAAGCAAGTACCTAGTTTGTGCTGCCAGAAGGATGTGGCATTTGAGTGAGAACACAGGATTCCCCCTTCCTTACCTTGGTGTGTGCTTTACTGTTGGTTCACAGGTCCTCCCTGCACTCAGGGCCCCTGGGGCCGTGATGCAGGATGCTCCAGAGGCAGGCAGCTCCTGAGCATGTCGTGAGCTTGACTCGGGGGACACTGCCATCATTCGTCAGCAGGTTTGTAGGAGTGAAGGATCATCCTAGATTAAAATCTTGTGAATAAATTCCTGTGAAGAAAGGGGATAGAAAGGAAAACATCTTACAAAGCAGATCCTGGCTGCCTCCATCTTCCACACCTCCATGCGGCTGAAGTGCAGCTCCGGATCACCAGCTGTGCCCAGATCATGTGGGCAGCAGCTCTGAGCTGCGAGCCTCTGTGTCATCTTCTGTAACACCACACTGAAGGCAGGAGAGTCCAGAAAGGGTGTCCAGGCTAGACTGAGTCCAAATCCAGCATTAAGATCCTTCTATATGTTGTTATCTACAGCAGCTGAATCACAGATGGTGCTTCATTAAGCTTGAAATTTATCAGCCATTGTTGGTGCTTCACACAGTAACAAAATAATATTTTAAAGAAAACATTCATCAGAAGGAAGCAAGCCCAATGGCTGCTGGCCCTGCCATCCCCCACTGAAGCCTGGCAGCCAGCCTGCTGCCAGCTCTGACAGGCAGGCAGAGAGGGGAAAACCCCGCGTGGCTCTTTTTATTATGAAAGCCCCATATGAAGCTGCAAACATATCTGTCACCTTCTAGCATATTGTTTACCAGTTCTCCTCAACATTCCCCAAACAATATTTTCTAGAGACTGTAATTCAATACCACGAACCCCAGAGCTGCAGTATCAGCCCAGAGAGCAGAATGATGAATGTATCGTGTCCCTTCAGGGCTTGGGCTTGGGAACTAGTTTGTGCTGTTCCAGCTGTTAATTATCCCTCTGCTTTTTGCTATTCTCATCCCAGCTGTGCCTCTGTATTTATCATATGGGTCTACACACACTAAAAACATTCTGACTCTTGAAAGTATAAGGAGCAATTTATTCCTTTTGTGCATCACAAGGCAGCTCAGGGGACCAAATAGCAAGACCTGATCAATAAGGCCCTCACTAGATTAGAGGTACTGGGGCCCAGACCTCATAGTGCTTGTTTAGAAGAAATGCAAGAGAATGCACTGTGAATGTTAAGCACAGACACAAATACATTTTCCACTGCTCTCTCTTCCCCAGCTTGCATCCCAGAGACATCCTCACATTAATCACTGCCGAGGAGACCATCCAGAGCCAGGCCAGCCCAGGTTGCTGACTGGGAAGAGCTGTTCCTGCTCTCCCAGCCATGGCACACTGGCTCCACAGGTAAGCAGTGCACAGGATGATTCCCAGGCAGCAACCGCACTTTGCTGGGGAACACCATGCCAGTCTTCACCTGCTCAGCCCCAGCGCCCACTCAACACCCAACAGTGCCCACAGCACCTCCATCCCCAGCACCGGTCCCTCCCTCCATCAGCCAGGCTCCCGCCCAGAGCTGGGCTGGCAGCCTCCCACTCTCCTGCTCTCAGCTGCTTGTTACTCTGGTCTCACCCAGGGAGCTGTGGCCATTCCCCAGGACACTCCTGCTCACTCTGCAGTCCCATCACAGCTTATTCATGCTCCCAAACTCTTTGTTAGTGTAGAGTATAAATGCTGAAGGCTGCACACATGCACTTTCATAGCATGCAGTCCAGAGGACCAACCAGCAATACTAACAGGTAACTTACAGGTGCAAACACCAGTCCTTCATATATCTCTGGTGAGAGTGTCTTAGACACACTCGTCCGCTCTGTAACGCACCCTCCCTTTCTCACTGCTCCAGTACTGCTGCAGGGCTTTCTCACACCTGCACTGAAGTCTTGTTCTTTGCTTATGACAGCTTGGATTTCTTGTGAAACCTGCAGCCTACCAAAATAGCCATGATGTACCCGACTCAGGATCCCTGCCAGGATTGCTGTCCTGCTTTCCACGTGGCCAGGAGGCTTCCTCCCACTGAGGCACAAGGACAGGGCCAGGTCCTGATGCCCTCAGCATTTAGAAACATCACCCTTGCAGCACCCCAAGAAAGCAAAGCAAATACTATTATTCCCCCCTTTGGTTCTAAGAACCTCATACAGGTAATTAAGACAGGTAATTAAGACCCATGCTGCCACTTCTTGAGCTGGGAATTGCTGATATTGAATGAAATTTTCCAAATATTTTTAATAAAAATTTGAGATCTTATTCCTAATATGACATTTATCTTCTATTAGCATGAAAACAAATAAAAAAGCCTGAAAATCACTGCCTATATTATAAATTACTTTATCGTTGGTTTTATTACCTTCCCCATTAAGCTGTCACCTCTTCCCATTTTTGTGACGATCAGCTAGTGAAATCTGTCATCTTTTCCATGTGATTTATACAGGACCCTAGTGATAACTCTATATTCACCAGGATTATAATTATCAGCTATATTATTAAGGCTGCTCAGTTGCCCTAGGGCATAATGTGCCAGAAAGGTTAAAATATTGACAAGCAATAAAGTATGTATTATAGTTACACCAGTGCCAGGATAGATAACTGACTGTGAGCAAGGAACTGAGCTACAGCTTTGCATTTGTCCAGCAAAGACAGCAATGCCATGGTCACACTGTGCACTTCCTTCCAGGACTGCAGCAGGCTAGGCCATCATCTGGAGGGGACCCCAACAAAGGGTGTGCCCCATCCCCTCCATACAGACCCCAACAAAGGGCATGTCCCATCCTGTTCATGTATGTTCACCACTTAAACCCTTGCCCTCAGCAAACTTCTTTACAATTCATAATTGAACAGGATGTGGTAGCTGAAGTAGGGGAGGTTTTTCCACAGTTCTGTATTTCTTCCCACGCCCCCTAAAAAGTTTGTCTTCGTAAGAATGGCAAAAGGAGAGAGAGCAAAGAATTGGCATCTCTGAAATGAAACATTGATTTCTTCTGGGACTGGAGCAGCAGGTGCATGCCTTACTGGTAGAATGGTATATAGGTATAATCTGAAGGACGTTGCTGAGATAAATTGCCCCTTGGTTCAAGCACTAACAAAACGAAGCACTGAATAACTTGGCACTACATCTGAAGCAAGACTATAAAACTAACCTTGGTCATTCCTCCAGATCTACTATTGTTACATCAAGAAGAGTAGATGAGGGATTGAGGAGCTCATAAATAATTTCTCATGGAAAGCACGTACAACAGCCAGACAAAATCTCTCTCTAAGAAAATGTGGAAAAGTGGTAGATTTAACCTACTTCAAAATGTCATTTTTTGAAGAAAAAAAAGCCAATCCACATCTCTCTCTTGATGCTTAAAGGATGTATCTGTACTGCAGCAGCATGTTAAGCACTAGGCCCTAGACATCGCTTTGGCAGACGAGGGAATTTGCTGCAGCAAACCCTGGCACTTCCCTCCAGTACAATCATGTTGGAAATAGATGGTCACCTGTGGATAACCATGACTGAAAAAGAGCTGTAAGACATTTAATAAACTACATTGGTTAACTTCCTTCTGCTAAAGAAGTGCCAAGGACTATACAAACCATCTTTATCTTAGGTTCCTCTACATCTTACTGTTTTTGTCCAGGGAAGCATAACTAATGTAGAGGACTGAGGTCCTGCAGACAAAGGTCAGAGCTCTAGCCCAGCCAGCCTGAGACATATCCCTGGAATATGGGCTTGTGCCATCCTTTCATTGGCGCTTTGAATGAGTCATAGACACTGGAGAATGCCTCCAAATGCTACTAGAATTAATTCTACACAATATCCTTTCTCTATTCACCACAAGTACACAGGTGAGAGCATATGGCTTTCTTTTACTCAGAACCTTTAAGCCCGGTGCTGTAGATGCAGCCTTGTGCTCATGAACAACAGTCTTCCAATGCAAGACATGCAAGACACTCCCCTGGGGCAATAAGCAGATTCAAGAGCCCTATAGCCATTACAAATTATGCCAAGAATTAGCTGTAGTGAGTCTATGAGGCACTCCAGCTCCCCTCTGCATGCTCTCTGGAGTCCCACAGGACTTAATGCAGTTCCAGAGGAGAAGCTCCTTGGGTACCCACAACCTCATCTGTCTCCAGGCTTAACATTTGCTCTAGAGTTGGACAACCTATTTCTGCAGCACACTGCTCTGGTCTTCAGATGACTAGAATTCTGCAAGGACCATCACGGAGCTTGCCTTCCTGACTTCTTCCCAAGCTTTTCCTCCTCTGTCCAAGCAGTCCTACATGTATCACCCCCAATGCCAGCTCCAGCACAAGCACACCAAAGCCCTCAGAGCATGCCATCTGTTCCCCATGCAAGTGGGTTCCCACGAAGAGGCATCACTGCAGTCAGTGCTCCCTTCACACAGGAAAGTAGGCTGACCCCCCAGAAAGGCTCCTTTTCTCTGGAAACTTGTTGATAACTTCCCCAATGACCCCCACACCATATGCTGCAGGAGGTGTAAGAGCATGGCTAGATAACAAAGAGTTTCCTCAGATGAGAGCTTTGCGGGACGGACTTGGAACGTCTGGCTCAGCCTGGCCACAGCTCGTGCTGCCCAACACCCTGTGACAGAATGAGCAAGACACGAGCAGCACAAGGTGAAACAGAAGCTCATTTTGTCCACAGGCACCTTGGGAGCTGAGCAGTGTAACACAAACACATGGGGAACAGATGACATAAACGCAGGTGAATTAAAACCCACATCTCAGGAGGGCAATGGCTGTGCATGCAGCATCTGCTCAGCATGCAGCTTCAAAGCAGCAGGAATTTTAAGTGCTACCATTTACAAAAGGTTCATCTTCACCTTTTGTTTGACTGTAAATCTCTGAAGCTCATCTTGTTAAGGAAAGGTGTGAGACGGCAGAAATACTGTACCTCTTCCACACCTGCCCAAGTGTGTTCTCCTCTGATGCATTACAGATCACCTCCAGGAGAAATACAAAGCATGAATACACTTTTCAAGAACAGATGTATGTCCACTACATGCCTGACAGCAGGAGACAGAGTCCTTCATTTGCTGTCACCTGCTCCCACCATCAGCTGAGCCTGTTCAGGGCAGCAAGCCCAGGAGGTGTTTCCTAGGTGTGCTACGGGGAACAAGAGTACTGGGTGTGCTGTTTGGTAGGAGCTTTCCTGTGCTTGTCTTTGCCCCATTATTAAAATGTGCAGTTAAAACCACGAAGTGAGAGGGGCTAGTATCAGCCTGGAGTAGGCACAGGAAGATGGTCCATATATCCTCCCTCCTACCAGAAGCATTGAAGGCTGAAGTCCCTCCTCATTTGGAAGAAACTCTTCATATTTAATGACAGAGAATTAGGGAATACAGACTCTTAGAGGAAAGCACGCTTAAATAACACACCAATCCTTGCACAATGCATACAAATGCCTACTTTGGCTCTCTGAACACTATTATCTAGCATTATAATACTTTGTAGAGCACCAGAAGACTGTGTCTACAGGACTATTACCTCTAACTCCTGATAAAACCTCTCATGAAGTATTTTCCTCCCAGTGTACCTTGCAGATGTTTTCCTTTTTAATTTGTCAGACACAAGCAGCTGCACCTCTGAAAATAACATTATCCTGTAACACTGCTTACTGCCATATCTCCTTTCTCAGCTAGTACTGGTTATGTTTATCCTTGTTTATCAGAGGGGCAAACTGCAGCCCAGGCCCATTGTTTAGGTTAATAGGACAAATATGTTCAAATAAAAATCAACTTTATACTACTGAAAGCTCTGTAGCTATGAAAAGATGGGAAACATGAAGTGTTCTCATAGCCCAAGGGCCCCTGGCATGGGACTATGACAGCGGGAAACTGGAGAGCATCCAAGAGCACTGATGGTACAAAGCTGCTTCCCTGTTCAGCTTCTGCAACAGAACCTGCAGCTGGGACATACCTGATCACATGCAGCTCACAAGCCTCTGTCTCACTGGGCTGCAGCTGCTGGGAACATACAAATCACTCAGCATCTTCAGTGGAACCCAATACTGCAGGGCTGGGAAATTCCTCCTACCAGTTGCTGTCCATTTGTGCTATAGTCAGCACAGCCCCAGGAATCAATATTACTGCTTGTAGGAATTACAAGCATTAAGGACAGAATGTAAACTTGTCCTTTCTTATAGCTAAATGTCTCTTTATGGCACTCAAGAAGCCCAGCAGTAATCTGCCCTTGCTGGATACACAATAGCAGGGGCTCTGCCAGTGCTATGAATGGATGTAGAGAGCAGAACCAGTGCTTCAGAGCGTGGCATGGCAGCAGGGCAAGTGCCACTGTGACCAAAGGAAGCTTGAGAAAAGGAGCTCTTTCTCCTGGAGTCCAACACAGAGCCAGGCTCCACAGGGACACAGTCAGGAGAGAGTGCTGAAACATGCCAGAGGCGGAGCAGTTTGCTCCATCAGCATGAGCAGCACCTGCACCTAATCTGGTGACTGCTGTTGGCAGGGACAACATGCACCTCTGTGGCAGGATCAGGCAGGGATCAGCTATAACAGCTCTTACCTCTGCCAGCACAGCTGGGTTGCAGCTGGGCTACGCAGACAAGATTTCCATCCCAGTGGGCTGTGTATCCAGTACAGATTCTTTCAGCAAGAAAGAGAAGGGCATCTCAAGGGCTCAGCCCTGCCTAGCTCTGAGCTCTGACTGCCTCCTTTTTCTGACAGCACACAAATCCCTGCTGCAAGCTTCAGAGGGTCAGAGTAAGGCCCTCTGCAAACCTCTTCAACCTGCAGCTCCAGTGCTCTGGCCCTGCTCACTCTCCTCTCCCAGTCTCAGACTAGTCCCTGCTAGTATCTATTCCCATATTCTTAGCCAGTTCTGTTCCTGTTCTCTTGCCCTATGGTGAGCAATATTTAGGAAATATTGCTCCATGCAAAGGCTACTTTCATAAGGTCTGTCTTGATCAAGAGTCTTTTTAATACTGGAGATGTCTTTGTCACGGCTGTGAGATTATGAACATTTGGGGTATCTGCAAATGTACTTTAAATCCCAGTGTTCATTCATATTTATGTTTACATTCTTCCTTTTCACAGCTTTCTTACTATGGTGTTCATCTTGTTAAACTGCCATGGATACATGTGCCATGTCAGGAGTATTTTCTTAGTCAAAAGGCCCCGATCTATTTTTTCCTGCCTGGGTAGGACTGTGGTGTTATCAAAAAAATGTTTCCTTTAGGCCACCTTACCCTTTTAGGAGCAATCCTCTGTGGCCCAAGAGAGGCCAGTGTCCTCATCCCCTTCTCTCAGCCAGTGCACCAAACTGGCATATCTGGTCTTTTAAAATAAAGCCAGAAGCCCCATAAAACCCTTCCTGCTATTGCTGTCTTCAGCCAAGCCCTCCTGACAGCTGAACACCAGAGCCTCAGATCCCTTCAAAGGCAGCTGCTCAGCTGCACAGGCCACACAGCCCCATGCTTCTCAGGCTTCCCCAGCAGCTGCTGTGCCCCCACTGGACCCCAGCATCCCCCTACTCCCCTCCCCACATCTGGGATGCTGTCCATGAACTTTTGCCTTCGCCAGGCACAAGTGCCCATATTAGATGACTCAGAACAGAGGGAGAAGACAGGCAGGCACAGACAGAAAGCTAATAAACCCCACTCAGCAAGGCTTGTTATTTACTTTGGGAACATGAAGTTCAGGAGAGAGTATCTCATGCCTCCTTCTAATAGCAATTTTGAGAATCCATGCGGGATCAGTTTAATGCTTTAGAAAAGGTTAATGTTGTTAGGGATTTACAGCTATATTTGAAATGGTTGAAACTATCATTTTTATTTCCTTGAGTAAAATGGAATATCGGTGAATTGTGCAAAGTTAGATGGTCAGTTTGTGTCTGCAAGAGGTCATTAAAAGCTCAGGTGGTTTTACATACTACTTGATTCTGTCAGGCAGGTGGGGAGCAGGGAGCTGCCATCAGCTCTGGATTCGCTGCTGTGAGTTGCTCCAACCATGTCCTGAAAGGGCCTTCCTGCACTCTCAGAGCAATGAGGCTCAGCACAGCCAGCATGCACAGGAGTGCAGCCACTCCTGGCCCTCCCACAGTCCAACCAGCCTCTCCCATCCACAGCAAGGAGGGAAGAAGGCAGAAGCTGACCCTGACGTTCCAGTAGCCATCCCTGATATCCAGTAGCCGTCCCCACATGGGGAGCATGGCTTGCTCAGCAGCAGCCTCCTACAAGCCCCACCTCCAGGGCTGGTGCATGGCCAAGCATCCCAGCCAGCTGCTACCCACTGCCTAGCACCACCACCCCCATCTGCTGTCCCTTGGCATTTGCCTCCTGGAGCTGCACCCTCCAAGGAGAACCAATTTCCACACTTATTCTCTCTTTCAGGCCCAGTCAATGTCCCATGTGCCTGTGCAAGCACAGGAGTCCCCAGCACCTCCACTGCTCTTCCCACTGTTTAACCTGCCTCCAAGGGGCCTCCTCTCCCTGCCCAACACCCACCCACCCATGAAGAGAGATGGTGCTGTCATCTCTCTTCCTGGAGAAATGTTTGCACGAGCCCTGACACCCTGCCACTCTCCTCCACCAAATCCCCAGGGAGTGGCAGTTTTCGTTCTCTATGAGGACATGCAGCTCTGCAGAGCGTGGCCCTGGCCATGGGGCCAGTTCCCCCACCACCACCTCCTGCCCTCACAGCGGCTGCACTCATGTCAAGGGGCTGAGAGGGAGCAAAGCACTTCATGCACTGCTTCTTGCACACAACTAGCAAGAAAGCATTTGTTTTAAAAACTTGACACTGGCCACATGTTACCCCAAGAGCCAGCAACTCTATCCGTGAAGGAAGTTTAGGGCATTGATGTCTTCTGCTGCTTATTTCAGAGGTCATCTGCTAGCCTGCAATTAAAGGCATTTGTGCAAAATGCTGTGACAATGTCAACTGTAATTGCATCAGTCATGCCACACAACAAGACAAATGTGACTGGAGATGGTATGTCAACCTCAGAATACTTAAGACTGAAAAGCAAGTGGAGGAAGCAGCAAGTGTTCAAAAACAATTTTCCTACAGTAGGAATAATAACAGGTCTCGTTTTCTACACACAGTTCTCCAGAGTGATGGTGCACAAAGTTGCCAGAGTCCCTTTCCTTCCCCATGGGAAACCATCAGACTGAAATAAAACACAGAGCAAAGGTGTCCCATGTTCTTAAGGGAGGTGGAAATTGCAGGATTCATCTACTCTGGACCCAAAAGCACCCCTGTTGCAATCTCCAGTCTTCACAGCCCGCAGACCCTTGCCTCTATAGGAACTCCAGTTCTGCTAAGATATATAATGAGGCATTTTGTCCTGCCAAGCCTATCTGTAAGAGACAACACAGTGACTTGTCCCTGTTTCCTTCAGTGAGCTGTAGACATACTTTCAATACAGCCCTGTGACAACAGCATCCTTACTGCACCTGAGACTGGCAAGTCTGTGTTAAAGTGGCCTCACAATGCCCCTCTGGGTAAGGACAGGGCAGGTTTCCACCACAGCAGGCTGTTAACCTTGTACCCGAGCTGCCTAGGCCAAGCAGAAGGTATGGGAGGGATTCTTCCTCCTAAAATTAAATAAACCTTATATGAAAAATGCCATGTTCAGTGACTTGAGCTGTCAATTGCAGGAGAAAGTGATATTGATTTCTACAGAAACTTTATTTGAGTAACCTATTAAATGAAACTTATTTGACACCAGGTGACTCCTGCAATTTAATTCCTGAGTGAAGTGATGTCTCCAAGGCCTCGTGATCTTCTTTATCTTGAACGATGAAAGGCATTTTCCTTACAGCCAGTTTCTGACGGATCCCGGGGTCTTTGCAAACAAAGTCCTCCAAATAATCCAGAACATACCTTTACTGGCAAACTGCAGCTAATACAGATAGCCCAGCTCATACCAACCCTTAGGAGCAAAGCTAAAGGTGCAATGAGCCCGACAAGAATGGCCAACATCTGCAGCTTCCACCTGAACAAAGGCACTGAGGAAAGCCCCGGGATCCAGGAGCTCACCCACAGGTGCTGCAGTCCTGCTCCAGCCAACGCTTGCACCAGGGCAGTCCAGCCCAATGCTGCGGTGTGCTCAGAACCCAAAACCTTCCCCTGCCCCGCTTCCTCCGGCACATTTCTATTCCCAGGTGCCTCAAGGCAAAACCAGAGCTGCGAATGCTTTTGTTTTCCAGTCCAGCACCCTCTGCACTGCGCCTTGAAGGCTCATTAGCTGTCTGTGAACACGAAGATGCCTGCCATGCTTCAGAGACCACTCACTTCTGCTCACCAAAGCTTTTCCACGGTTTGTTCCTTTAAAAGAAGCCAATTTATTTTTTATTTGAAACCTACAAGAAGCAATTTAATAGTAAAACTGTCAGATTCCATCTCTTTCATCAAAATGGCTTAGTCATGTCTGGAGTGTCAGCACTAACAACCCCGGTCCTTTGGTGCTCAGAGCCCCGAGAGCTCCTGCTGTGGCACCAGATCAGCTGTGCAGTGCCCTGAGCTCTGCTGCACACCCTGCAAGTGTCACTGTACTGAGAGTCCCAGCACTCCTTCTCGCTTGGAAGCCCTTCCCAAAGGCCCTGCATGGGCAGAGACACACATTTACCTTGTCACTCCGATCTCTCTGTTCGCCGGTCCTGATGGCAGTGCCTGGCAGTGCAGGATCCTTTCCTGGCAGTTCAGCTCTGATGGCATCAGAATCTGCACCGATCAGAAGCAGAATGAGGATTCCCTGGTAGAGGACAGGGCATGTGCTCTCTCAGAGGGGAGCAACCAGTTTAATCACCCTGTCAGTTCAAAGCAGCAGCTCCTACCACAGACCAGCAGTTTGCCACTGAACCAATTCCTGCCAAAGGTGTTGGGGTGCTGCTGGAGCCTATTTCACTCCACATGCAGCTGATGGGCTGCCACAGGGATCTCTCACAGCTGTGCACTGATAGCTAGCAGAGTATATCCTTAAAGACAAGTTTCCCTCATCTACTGTGTTTGTCTTCTGTTCCTGTGCCTTTCCAAATGGCAAGCCTTTTTTAAAAAGAAAGCACACAAAGCAGGGTTTGATTTATAAAACACTACTTTCTTTCCAAAATTTCAGCAAAGCTGAAACTTTATTTGAAAATTAACATCAGCTGCATTTACTGTACAAGTAATTAATTCCTTTCATGCCAAGTGCTACCTTGGGAAAGAAAACAAGTCATAAACATATTTACCTGTCATTAAAAAGAGGCAAAGTAAATAATTTAAGAGGTTTAAAAATACATTCACACTTTAATAGAAGCAGACTTCCAAGCTTCTTTTCATCTCCTCTCTGCAGCACCCTAGAACAGTGATACAAATATAAAGAGAGAGAATACAGAGCAGGTCCTGGGCCTGACTCACTTGCAAACCAAAGGAGTCTGCTTGCAGGGACAGAGCCCTGTGGAATACATACAAAGGCTCCTGGATTTGCAGTCAGGCCCAAAGGAACCAAAACCTTGATATTCTGGAAAAAAAAAGGCAGGCTTTCAAAGCAGATCAGGCTCCTTTGACTGGGATGGGGGAGGGAATTTGCAGTGCCTCCTCAGAGCTCTTTTACAGGGGATATATAGCACTGCTGTCTAATAGGAACTGCATCAGCTTTGCTGCTGCATTTATATTACTTCCTTATTATTTGGGTGCTGACTGGCACTTTCAAGCATCCTTACTAGAATGCAACAGCACTGCAGGTACATCAACGAGGGGACTAGCAGCCCCTGCCCTTCCCAAGGCTCTGTGTGCCGCTGAAGGGGGCCAGGAGAGGAGTAGACACCTGGTTCCACTACTGTGGACCTCTGTCAAGCCTGGGACTCTCCAGGGCCTGGGTGCTGGCAGACATCACCACAGTCCCCTGCTCAGTGACTTGCCCCTCAGACAGACTGTCCCTTCAGCAATTAAAAGACGTTTCAGGAATGATGGGCTTGGAGATGATCCCTGTGTCCTAAAAAAAGGAAGAGTCTTCCCTAATTCCACCATGCCCAGCATATTCTGAACCAAGGCACTAAGGCTAGACAATTGCATCTCCTTCCACCTACCAGCATGTGCCTGACTTTTCTACACAGAAATGGGAAAAATAATTCCTAATACCAGGTAATAATGATCCATCACTTTTGGTATCTTCAAAATCTGTAGAATTTTACTTCCTATAGTGTTTGAAAATTATTATTATTTGCTAATGGCTAGCTAAATATCTTTGATGCTAAACAGCTTTCCAGGGGTTTGTCAGCTAGCTCAGATCAGTCACCTTTCCATGTGTGAGAGCAGTCACAGCTCACACAATCTCAGACTGGAGGAGTCCCCAGTTCAGCACTCACAGACTGGAGCAGGGAGCTGTGCAGAGGCAGAGTCCCAGCAAAGAGCTGCCTTTTAAGTAGACAGAAATCAGGTGGTATTTTGCCTGTATCTTTCTCACTGCTGATCCCTCATTTCCTCCCTTGCCATCTGCCAAACTATGCTCTCCACTTACAGGTCAAATGTGATTTATTTTTGAGAAATCCTTTTCTTCTCTTTCATAGGAGCAGCAACAAGACTGGGAAGTTCTTTGGCATCTAAGCCAGAGTTGCCTGCAATGCCTTCTTGATGCTCCTGGTGGAGCAGATGGCCAGCGTTCAGACTGACCAAAAAAGGATTCCGTCAGCATCTCCTGCTGGGACTGCATGGGACGCCAGCATTCCTTGGGCCCATGAGAACTGACTCACAGCTGACTGTGATAGGGAGAAAAAAACTCTCTTATGACCCCAGTTCCCTCAAAGTGTTTCTCCTGAAAGGAGACAAGGAAATCAGGCAACAGGGGTGTGAGCTATGGCTGCCCCTCCTTGGGTGTGCTACAGGAGCAGAAGAGCTCAGCCCATGCTGCTGCATCACCTGTGGTGATGGCTGAAAACTGGGGATCTCCCAGGAGCTGATCGAGGCAAGAATGAAGAGGGATTGAGAAAGACGTGCTCAGGATCCAGCATAGAGGCGAGATGGATGTGGATGAGGAAGCTTGGCACAGAGCACTGCAGTCATCTGCTGGGTGGGAGGGAAGAGGATAATGCATGTGTCTCAGCACAGCTTCTGTTGGAACTGCTCTCAGTCTGCCTCAGTGGCCACTACTCCTCCACTGGGAGGAGGGAGAAGAGCTTCCCTTTGATAGAATTTCGTTTGTTCTCTTTTGCAATCACAGCAACAGGATGGAAACAGATAATGTGCAATTTGTTTTAGTTCAGCTTTATCTTGTCAGTCCTAGCTATAACACTGTGACAAGCAGCATTCTGAAGAATAAAGATGTGATGGTGCAGGGTGAGAATCAGCTATCCTATTGATTACATCATGAGTCATCACTATAAATATTTGAAGGAGAGAAAGACCCTTGTTCTGTCTAAACATGTTCATGTAGCAAAAAGTACAATTGAGAGTGAGTGAGAGATGGCTGTAACAGGACATGGATGCTGGAAAGCAAAGCATTTCAGCTGTTTACCTTTCAACCTAAGTAGCATCCATTAAATGAAGCATCTTGGGACTCACACCATGAGGAGAGAAACACAAAGGGCTCTGCAGGAGCCAGAAGCACATGAAGAAAGTATGTCATGAAGGAAGCACTGTTCCTAATCACTACCGAGAAATTAAAGCACTTTCTACAGCTCCTTTTGGAGCCAAGAACTGCTGCGAAAATGATGATGCCTAGAATTTCTGTGTGCCTCTGTGCTGAGTGGAGGAAGGTGCTGACAGCCATTACAGACAGGAGAACACCAGGGCAGCACAGCACACTCTGCTCAGTATTCCAGGGTTGTCACTGTGCCAACACTGTTCTTGCTGTGTTGGAAGCAGAGATCCGGGATATCTGGCAGTCCCTGGGCTGTCAGCTCTCAGGAAGGACCCTGCTCTTCTCCAGAATTCTGGGAGAAGGCAATGAATGTAGTCAGCACTGCCATTTAGCAGCTGAGGGCTCCCACCGGGTCTGCCGACGTGACACGCGCAGCCAGTGACTCCCCTCCCAGAGCTGGAACCTGTAGCCACAAACCCTGTTCCTCTCCTTGTCCACAGGAAGCAACTCTGATTCATTCGTTCAGCTTGTATCGATCTGTTATTTTTATGAGAAATTAATTGTAAGGAGCTTTTTCTCTGTTTAAACTTGAGGAGATACTGTTCAAGGACATGCTCTGACGTTTCTTTCTCTGACAGCTTTATCGAGTAATAGCCACTCTGATGGTGGAGGTGTGCACAGACTACACATGTTTTCATAAAAATTTTTGGATTTATGGTTATTCCAGCATTGTTGTGATTGTACCGTGTGGCCAAGCAGCCTAAAAGGCAGATGTGAACCGAAGGCAGATCAGTAAGCATGCACTAACCTTCTCTGTCTTCCATGCCCAGAAGGGAGAAGCCAGACTGGTATCTGCCTGTGAAAGCAGACAGCATAGAAGAGTAAAGCACAGCTCTACTGAAGTTCAATCAAAAAATTATATTCAAACATCCCAGCTCTCCTGGGGAATGGCCACATCATATTTCCCTGTCTTCCTATACCAACCTGGAGGGATTGGTTTGAGCCTAAGGAGCCAAATGTGGGTCTTCCATCACCTGAGGCACATTCTGCCCATGACAATGTCCCTGGCACAAGCCGCAAAGTGCCCAGGCAAACAGTGATGGGGCTGCCCTTCAGTAGGACACAGTAAGAGCTCATTGCCCTCTAGGGCCTAAGCAAGCCCATCCCTGCCCCTGGCTCTCCTAAAACAGCGACCAAGAAGCCCATGGGCTGTGCAATGAGCAGCTGCTCTTGCAAACAGCAAGCTCTGCTCGTGGCTTGGCTTCACAGGATGGACACTGAGGGCCCTCCTATTTATCAGCACGTTTTAAAAGACTCATTCCACTGTGTGCAGCTTGGAGGAGTTTTGATCCAACTGTAAAGCAAAAGACAGTCCCCTTTAAAAGCAAAACTGAATTCCAAAGGAGAAAGAGTATTTTTGTTAATTCATTAGCCAGTGCCATTAACTACCACTAGTTAATGCTCACACATCAATTCTAACCGGGATTTCAGATGATTTATAGATATGATTGCTTCTTTTCTTGACAGCAGTTTAAAAATACCCAGCCAGCCAGGAGTGAAATAGTTTATATGTTCTGCCAGGGATGGCTGGTTCCTGTTGGCATAGGTAAGTGACGGTAATGAGGAAGAGTCATTGGTGATTGCAAAAACCAAGAACAGATGTTCCACATATTAAGGAGCTATTATGCTAAGTGTCATTCCAGTGACTTGTGGGAGTGGCACACACAAATGACTAAGATAGCTGTTCCAACAAGGTCACTTCTGCTTTAATGTAATTAGTTATGCCAGTATTGATAATAATGAAAAAATACAACCTGGAAATGAAGCATCATTACCTCATCACAAGACTCTTTAAGTTCAAGCTTCCTCAAAAATCCCAGTTGAGTCCAGTTCATACATAACACAAAATTTTCTTCCTTCCTTTTCTGTGATGAAGGACAAAAGAAGATGTGTCTGTTGAACCCAAGATCCCAACAAGAAACCATAGGATTTCAGAAAAAAAAAACAACCAACCGGCATTCCATCCTCCTGGGAAGCAGCAGAATGGCTGAAGATACCAAGAGATCCTGAACCAAAACAGCATCTAGGAGAAACAGCTCCATGTACTTAGTAATTGAAATTATACTGGCTTCAACTACCCTGACTATAACTTAGATAACTTCTCCTTGGGCTCCATGAGGCTGGACTTTGGTCCAGCAACTGAAAAATAAAATTTTATCAGATTCAATACTGTTTTTCTGGACTTGTCCTGATACAGGTGTCACGACAAGGGGCCATGCATTCCTGTATTTTTTGCTATGTAGATATTTTTAAGGCTGAACCAAAAGCCTGCTGATGGTATCAGAATCTGCAAGCCGTGCCAGCTGCCTGTGCTCCAGGGGCACATTGTTGTTGCTGTCACCAGGCCACTCTAGGAGATATGGGTGCAATGTCTCAACATCTGCAGATGGTGCAGCTGCAGCTCCACAGCCCTCCCCGCTCCTCAGCTTCTGCCTTGCTGTGGCACCTCAGGCAGCAGAGAACAAGGAGGCTCTGGCCATCCTGCCCTGCTTTGCATAGAGCCAGTGGCCTTCGGGCTGCTCTGTCCTGAAAATGGGTGAGATGAAAGCCCAGGGCGTTCTGGCTGCAGTAGGAAGAGTCAGAAGTGTACCACGGCAGTCGAGGGGTCAGCAGTACCTCATTGGGTACTGGGGTATTCACTGGGGATAAGGTAGTCCAACCCCACAAGCAGGACCCCCGAGGAGCCCCTGATGGAGCAGAACAGAGCCACCGCGAAGGAGCTGGGCCACCCAGGAGTGGGGCTCTGTGCCCAGATCCACCAGCCACCATCCACCTGCTGCTGCTGGCCCCAGTCTGCTGCTGGCTCCTACCCGCAGTCCTTGGCAGGCACCTGCTGCTGCCAGCCCTGGGCTGCGAGAGCTCCTGGGCCAGGGAAGCCCCAACAGCAGTGGGGAGGCACAAGGGTGGCAGAGCCCTAGGCCCTGGGCCATGCCAGCCCCTGCCCACCTCGAGGGCCCCCACCGGCCACCCCTGGCACCCCAGAGAAAATGCCACACATCTCTTCATTCCTGCTCAAGAAGTGCTACATAACTAAAGGAAAAAAAACCAAGATTTCTTAGCAAATGGCTCCTAAAATCAGCAGGAAATTCATTGAAAAGCTTGCAACACATCCAAGTAGTCTAACAATTTGTGTTCAAACAGCTGTTTCCAGAAGCCCAGTTCCCACCCCACCCTCTCTACTCCACAGTGTGTCAAACCTCCACCAAATACTTCCCACCTGTTTGCGCTTCACAGGGACCAATCCTTGCTCATCCAAGTAACAAAGCTGTTTTCAATTTGAAAGCAAGAAATCAAAATTTAATTATTTTGTCCTTCAGAGCTTCACGCTATCTTTTATGAAAATTTTTTCAGATATGAAGAACTATCACTGGCTGACTCAAAAAGGGAATAAATGATTGACAGTTGAAAAAAAGGACAATAGTATTTGTCAGTCTAGTATTTTTCACTCTGAAGACAAAACACATTTTATCAACACCCTGAAATTATTTTGTCAACAAAATTCATTTTGTAGCATTACCTTCATCTGTCAAGCAGACAGAACATTCTTTTGAGTGTTTAAAAAAACATTTTGCTAACGCAATTAATTTCTGCAAATTTAAATTTTGTCTGTTAATTTTATGTGTGGGAAGGTGTTATACAGGCACAGGGAGGTGTGAACAGGCACAGGAAGGTGTGAACAGCAGAGCTGTGAGCTCAGGCACAAGCAAGAGACCGTGGGTGCAAAACAGTTTACAGAGATTACACCAGCCTAGCACAAGCTGGAAAGAGGAGGTGAAACAAATAAACAGCTACACATAGACAAGAATCCTGCTTGAGTAAATCATGCTTTTACAAGTTACTTCATGTCACTGAAAACATTTCATGGAGCTTTGTGTACAAGACTGAGCAGCAATTAGAGCACTCTGTGTCTGCACACACAAAACAAAGCATTATCGACCTAAATCAAATAGAATCTACAAGATGGTTATATCACCCCGTGACATGGACGACATGGAGGATGGACCAGTCTCCAGATGACAGCAATATGCACAGTTAATGTCCTTTTATATATCTGATGCATTAATGCCAGTAGCAAAGAAGTGCTGTGGTTCTATGCCATATGGGAGATTTTCAACAAGATTTTTCCAAATGCCTCCTCTGACTTAGATACTGAATGTTCAAATATTTTCTACATTTCCTCTCAGAATCTCTTGACTGCCTTTCTACTTGAATTTAGATTTCTAATGGGTATGTAAATGAGCAATTTTACCTGTGCCCATTTTGGGTTTTGATAAAAAGATCCACAAAAAGGTCAAATAACTTTTTCAAGGCCATGCATTCAATAAGCACCAGGAATCAAACCTAGGCTCCCTGCCTTGAAACACATGCCCCTAGGCAACAATTCCAGGGAAAGTTACTGCCAGAATTATATCTGCATGTGCCTGGATGAATAATGAATAATGAGCTAAAACCTGACCCACCCCTTCGCTGTCCTGTCTGTGCTGGGATTTTATAATCACTACCACTCTGCTTCTCTCCCACTGTCATCTTCTTGCCCCTCTCCCACTGCCATCTTCTTATGAGCTCCCAATCGTTCCAAGGTTTTTAACAGTGACATGACTTACATAGCTCCCTCTAGGCCCCTTTCTGACACTGAGTCATTAATTCATTCATCTGGTTTTTATATTTCTAAATAGAAATAGACATGATTGGTGTGGAAATCAATACTCATTCTTCTCAGTTCTTATCATTTTAGAATGTATTCTGCTTTTAATCTTAGGGTTTTTTTAATAGGAATTCATTTTGTGAAGAATTTGACACTTCATTATGGCAGCCCCACACTAATAGATTTAATAATTCATATCTGCATTGGTCACTTTTAACTGATATTACACATTCCATGGCTGCTCCATGTCTCTATATTCTTGTGAGCCATGAACAGCTTTGGTCTTCCCCAGTGATCTCCTATTGCATTACCAACGCCCAGGGACCACATCTGTCAAGACTCCAAAAATGGCCTGGAAAAGAGCGAAGATATCCTTACACCGATCTTGAGAGCACTACAAAATAGACTGTAGGTGAAGAGTGAAACCCAATACACTGCTGCTAGAGCAAGATGTAACAGACCCACCAACACAATCCAGCAATAAGCACCCAGACATTTTGGGAACAAAGCCTGTGCTGTTCCACAGCATCAGGGCTGTGACTTGTCCTTAGAGCCCTTAGAACTGTACCTCACGGCACAGCACAGGGCCAATGGTATCAGTAATCCTGGTACTAGCCTGTCACAGCAGAGGAGCAAATGCAAGTTTGTATTTCTGGCTGAGTTCATAAATTATTACTACCATTTAATTTCCAAAACATTTTTGGCAGCTGACAATCTTTACAGCTTTACTGTTGGTGTGAATCATGTTACCCGCATCTGAAACAGCAAGAAGCAGCTGTATGCAGGTGGTTGATGAGGGAGGCACAGAACAGGGATATCATCTCCATCCAAGCTGCAGCAGGGTCTCAGACATAATGCAAACCACCATCGTGGCACCCAGCCTGGACATGACCTCCCAGACTGACCCATCCAGGACGTGAACTGAAAAGGCCTAATGGCAGTGACTGGTCAGCACTCTTCAAATAATTTCCATCCAGAGCCTAGAGCTTCTGCTGCTGCTGCAGGGCACACACCAGGAGAACTCATAGGTTTTCTGATCACAGATCCACCTAGGTAGTGCACCCAGTTGTCCAGTCTGGGAGGCCAGAGCAACTGCAGTGTTAACACAACAAAGCCCAAGCTGACAGTGCTTGGGCACATGTGGAAACTACAGTGCCCTTGCATATGCTGAGACCACATGCCATCATGGCACTCAAATGGCAATGGCCAGTGCTTTACCACGCAAGGAGAAGCGCTTTCATCTTGTATGAGCCGTTTGGATACTGACTGTCAGGTAGACTTGACTTACAGGAGCAATTCAAAGCAGTCCCAGTGGTCCTCAAGAAATAGGAACACCCATGTATGAGCAAGGACAAAAATGAGAGTGCTGGGTGTTCTTCGTACATCAGGAATAGCACTTCTACAAAGACAAACCATCACATGGGACTTCACAAGTTTTTCTTCAGCACCTCTCCATAATCTCTGCAACCTGGACAAGCAAAGAGGCTCAATGGCTATAGAGGAGCAAGATGGAGAGCTCTAAGGCTGCCAGGCACCCTGTCCTCTTGACAAAGAGATTCCTGATGCCAACCAGAGTATTCAGTGGAATTTGGCAACAGGCATACCAAAACACAGATTCAAGACAAAAGGCAACAAGCACTAAGAGAAAATAGCTTGTCAGAAATCAAGTGCCAGTCTGCACTCTTACTGTACTGTGAAGACTCACCTGAGCCAGCACCACTTCCATTACTGCCATGCAGGTGCCAGATGTGCTCAAAATTCATCATGGACCCAGGTATGCAAAGGGTTTAGGTCTGTTACTAGGGCTGTGAAATATTCTCCACACTCACCTGGGATAGCCTAGCAGCATAATGCATTTGCCCTGGCCAAACCAGCCATGCTAAAGCCCGCTCAGCACAAGCACCTGCAGTGTGCTGTGCAATTAGCCTGTGCTGCTGGGCCTGATGAAAACTCCTCCATGCCAGGCATGGCAGCATGGAGCGGGTTCAGAGACTGGAGCAGAGGCACTTGAATGCATAAAAGCAGCAGGAAACAATGAGACAACAGGCTGGAATGAGCTCCACAGTCCCCATCTTTGAGATGAAACCCCATGCCTTTATAAGAGAAGCATCTTTTCCTGGCAGGCAGCCTAATTTTTGCACAGATCTCAGCACAACAGGTCCCAGTTTTACTCCTTGTAACTGTAGTGGGTTCTAGTTTACCCCTGAACTCTGTAATTTCTCTTAAAACCACCTGTACCCCTGAACTCTGTAATTTCTCTTAAAACCACCTGTCCTTTCCATTACCATCACGTGCCTTACAGCAGGGCTTCTAGCAGAAAAATCTGTATTGAAAATATGGAAGTTCACAAAATTCACTTCAAGCAGCCCAGACAACAAAGGCAGATTACATATTTGCTGCAAATTCCTAAGAGAGGTAACTACATTTCTTGCTTTTATGATAACAGGAAAACCTGAATGAGATATTAATAGCTCCTTTAATCATAATTACAGCAGCTGCCCTTCTCTTTTCCTGAAATGAATGAACACATTGGTAGTTGGCCCTCAAATCCTCCTTAGCTGAATTAAAATTGCTCTCTACTAGACTTCAGACTGAACAAAGCCTGTGTTTCCTTTTGCTGTTGCTGTAGTAAAAGCCTAATGATGAGGGCTGCTCCTCTTGGCACAGGAATTTGCTCTGCATAAAAGGTTATAAACCAGTCCCCTGATCAGCTCACCCGCAAAGAGAAAGCTGCATAAGATGAGCCAGACAGCCTTACTCCACAGCTCTCACTCAGTCCTGAGGGGAATATACCATAACCTAAGAGGTCTTTCCCAGCTTTTACTTTGGTGGCTTTGGAAGGGGCATATTTTTACCCTGAGTCACAAAGAATCTACTCCTGTCTGTAAGTATATATAAGTAAGTATAACATGAGGGCAGCTTCTGGCATCTTCTCACAGAAGCCACTCTCACTACCTCCCCACTGCTAAAGCCTTGCCATGTAACTCCAACACAGTTACCTACAGGATGACACAGTCCACTCCGCCTATTCCTCTGCTCCTCCCGGCCCCTGCCCTCTCCACAGCAGGTCACGGAGGAGAACATGGGACCCACCAGGTAAGCAAAGGGGCTGAGAAGTAGATCACACACATTAAGTGCCTTTAACTGATATACACACCTCTGGCACTAGCTCCCTTGTCATCTAACTCCAGCAAGTATTTATTAATGAAACCCTCCAGATTGCTGATTCATTTGATTGTTAACGCTTGTGGAACTCGTACCGTTATTATTCATTGTTATTAATGTTCACAGCTCAGCCTCTCTCTTTCCAATATGCACCACAGAGGAAATCGAAGGCTGAAGCCAATTGTTGCAGTAAATGAGTGATGGAGGTGCCGGAGGACAGGACAGAGCCCGTTGCTCTGGGACTGGGGCACATTTTTGGGAGTACATCAATCTTCACCCACAGCAACTGCAAAATGAGCAGCTGTTTCAGGTGGGTTCTCTGGTCTGTGCACTGCTTCCTCAGCCAAGTCTCCAGGGAGAATCACCCTAACAAAGCTGTTGGCACAAGCCAGGTTCTGATCTACCTACAGAAACAGGTCTGAGGTCAGCAAGAGCATGGCTCCTGCTAGACAGATTCAACACAACTACCCAGACAGATGCTACAGGCCACATGCACAGCCTTGTGGAAAGCACATCTCCATGATGGTACATACTGAGGAAAAACAGAGCCAGCTAACCTCTGGAAGTTCTCTCCACTCCTCTGCAACTGCTCATTCCTCACCCAAGGCCTAGGACAACACCAGCAGGGCATAGGTGATGGTACCTCAGAGCTCAGGAGTGCAACACCCCAATGGGCCATGCCAACAGCAAACAGTATGCTCCCTGCTTTGGCATGCTCCTTCCCTTCTCCAAGCCTCCTCCACCTTTCCAAGCCTCTGTGCTACACAGTGTTTGCCCATTCTTGCAGCACATATAAACTCCCCAGGCCAGGATGGTCCTGCTTCTGCCTGTCTGGTAGTTGGAATGCTTCTAAATCCTCAGAAGTATTCTCATGCCAGCTCTCCAGAACAATATATTTGTTCATATTATATTTTTGGAGTCTACAGAGCTGTCACATACCATGTTCAACCCATTATTCATCTCAAACAGAAAATTCTGCAAAGCAAGAGGAAATAAAAGAGAGTTTAATACAGCTTTACTAAAATGGAATTTGCCAAAGACTCACAGAAAAATGGATTTAATTAGGGCTGCTAATGGATAACAGTTTGTTCCTGTGATTTAAAGCAGAAGTTAGATAGTGTCTGTAATTTCAACATTTTTAAATTATATATAGGGGGTTATTTCTCATTTCTACCTTAATTATAAAAATCCATCTTTATGAATCACAATTTTGAGGCAAATAAAGCAAAGGCAGCAAAAATGATGTTTTACTTAATAAAACTTTTAGGAACTCACCAAAGAAGCAAAAGACACTTCAGCATGAATAAAACAGACTTAACATAGCAAATCATAGTTGCAGGCAGTCCTCTGGATACTACTTAAAGACTAGGCTATCTATTAGAGTTGCAGGCATTAACTGGTCTAACATGCTCCAGCTAGTAATTCCAAATTCTAGAATTTTCTGCTACCCGTTCTCCCATTCTTAAATTGATTGCTGTCAGAATTTCTGACTTGCCTGCAAATTGTTTCTCCATATTAAAGGGAATGAAATGATAAAACCATGAGCCTCCTCTGCAGCCTTTGATTTTATTTAAAGCTAACAAATGTTGCTTTTGTGAGATTCCTCCTCTCAGCTGGCTCTGACCACATAACCTAAGTAAATGAGTCCCAACATTGTAAAGCACTGATTAATTTAATTACAAATAGTCCAGATAATTGGTGAGCAAGCTGGGCCTAGCTGCTGTCACTGCTGCAGATTCTGCACCCACCATAATGCATTTTAATATTGCACCTCAGATCAGAACGGAATCAATGAGTGAAGTTCAAATGTGGCACATTTCCTGTTTCTCTGACAGCTTATTTCATGGATCACAGGGACCAAAGTACAGTTGCTTATTCAACAGAGGAAAGAATGAATCAATTTTCATTCTTTAACACACTGTGTGACCTATTCTCTGATGTTCTATCCTTTACAATGGCTCCAGTCTTTTCAAGACCTTCAATTTTGTCAGATAGAGAAAATTTAAAATAATGACAAAATGCCCTGCCCTAGGTCTGCTTCCAGCTGACTGACTGCTCTCCTGGTAATAAGTCCAAATGAAAGCTATTATGTCACTCAGCTTGAATTAAACAGACAAACTATAATCCTAGACTGCTAAAAATGAGCCAATCTTCTGGAGGATTTCTGTGATCTTGCTCCAAGTTCCCCATGAAAGGTGCTGGACACCACAAAGATTCTGATCCTCATGTGCTTCAGTTTCTTACCGTACTTCAGAACATGAAGGAATAACGTGACAGGACAGCCGCTGATCCCGCTCGCTGTGCTGGGAGCTCCTTTACCTGCCCAGCACAGTGGGCTCAGCGCAGGGCACTGAACAGAGGTGCAGGGCCCCCTCCCAACCCACCATCCCACAGAGCCCTGCTGAGCGAGGATATCACAGCTCTGCTGCTCTGCTCACCTGCCGGACTCCCTGAAGTTAGCAGATAATGTTACAGTTCTTCAGTACTGCTAGTTTGGGCAGAATTAACAAACTGATATGTGTAATTTTGCAATTTCAGTGTGAAATCTTTTTTTTTCACTTAGAAATATCCCAAGGTATTGTGGTTTTAAATCCCCTCTGTGTGCCTTGTGTCTGTCTTCTTTTATTATTAATCCCAGTTCACTGGTGATACTTGCATTGCTCCTGTCATTTATAACTTGGTTTCAGCTTGCACTTTCTTACTGTAATCATTTTTCAGATGGGGAAGATCAGATTCTGCAAAGGAGAACAGAGGACAAGGGCGAGTGCTGCGGGCACCTCAGGCAGGTGTGGGCACCACGCTGATACCCCAAAACCAAGGCAGCAGGGCTCCCTGCAGCTGTGCTGAGGGCAATGTGCAGGAGCCTGGCACCAAGAAAGAGGGGCTTTTGAAGTACCAGACAGATTGTGAACCAGATAGCACAGCCTGAAATAGAAACCCTGGAAAGGACACACTCAGAGACCTCCACAGGCAAAGAGGATCTCTGCCTCTACTTTCTCAAAATCTCCTTCTCCTGCCTCATACTTTATGACTGACCCCATGAGATTTGCCTTGCCTTAAGACATAAAGGGAATAAATCAGACCTTATCAGAATATTACCCAGATGAAACACACATATCACAGCCACCTTTATTTGCTTTCTTCTCTGCATATCCAGTAGTTCAAATACGGGGCTTTCAAAGCACTGGATTTAACAAATATCAGTACTTCAGGGCACATGGGCAGACAAATTGTTTTTTCCAGTTCATAAGATGAATCTGGGAAGGGCATGGGTCACTAAATGGCTGCAACAAACGTTCTAGTGTTTAAGCAGGCCATGAGCTATAGCAGGGGTTGCTGGTTTGATTTGTTTGCTCCTGGTAGATTCATTTTCCTTTTTTATTTTCCTGCCTTTTGTGAAGAAGTCCAGGGACCCATCACAGCTCAGGACTGCCCAGCACCAACAACTGCTCCACTTGCTGCTTTGGTCTGGAAGCAAACAGGACACACAGCTTGTGGGAGCTGGTGTTTGAACTTTGAGCTCTGCAGTATCCGCCACGCCTTTTCTCACCCAGCCAGGAGCTTTCTGCAGCTAAACAAAACTCCTGAACTTCCCAGTGATTAGGTTTTAGCACAGTTCTGGAGGATGATGATATGGGATGGAGGCTGAGCAGCCAGCAGCTATTAGACAGTCAGCTGCTGAACAAGTGGATTTAGATGAGATTCACCTGATCAGCTTTGGGTGCACAAATGAGAACTGTGCACGCAGAGCTGGGAACATGCTGCCATAGAGGTTACACACTGCACCCATCACCAGCACCCTTTTGTCCGCTGGCTATTGAAGACAATTGCCTACTATGCTCTGATGAAGTAATGTGTTCAACGGGGCTCTAACAAGATCTTTTCCCTTCAAAGAGTGTACAAATTAACAGTCAGCAGCATTTGAAAAATGGCCCTGATCCCTGTCCACGAAGGGAGTTTGTTCCCAGTGCAAAGTGCCAGATTATGACAATGATACATACTTCAAGTGGGTGAAAACAAATGAATAACAACACCCTGACAGTACTGCTGTTCCTGAGTGCTTAGGAGCTAGGTAAAACTGACAGTGCAAGATAAATATGGCACTGAGATGAGATGCCGCAGTGCATAACTGGTCAGGGGAATCCAGACTCACTGGCCTTCACAGATGGGTTAATTCTAAAGGCTGCATTTGATTCTGAGCAATAGTTGCCCTCTGAGCAAATAGGGAAGGCTCAGTCTGTGGGAGGACTGAGACAGAGGTGCTAGTCCCACTTGTGAAGGAAGCATCAGATGGTCCTAGAAACAAAGGATGTGAGTTTGCCTGTTGTCCCTGCATCCCCAAGTGTAGGATGACCCCCCCCGCCTACCCCCTGAGGATCCAGCCAACAACTCACCTAACAACACAGCGAGGAAAGTGGGACTGTCCGCAGCCAGAGGCATCCTCAGCACCCACCAAATGTGAACTAGCTCGTTTTCATAGCATAGGCATCACAAGTGGCCGGGGAAAGTATTTGTGATCAGGCTGACAGAGGAAGGGCAGTGTGACCCCTGAGTCGCATGTGGCTCTTTACCTGGAATGCTGTGGAGCCCAGATGTACTCAGGGGTTTCAACAGGCTCCAGAGACACTCCTTGAACACAACCCCCACCTGCTAGTTCAGTGCAATGGACAGACACAACCACTGCTCCAGAAGGACTACAATCAAGATCTGAAATAATCCTCACCCTGTCTTCTACAGGCTTTTCACAAGCACCTGCTAATGGCTGAGGACAAAGAGAGGCCCCCATGCCTCACCAAGCTTTATCTCGGATTGCTTCCATGGTGGTGCTGGAAGTCCTTCCATGGCTTGTCACCACCAGCCCCCAGCAGTGGCACTCCCCAGGCTCAGCTGAGGATCCCTGGCCACGGGGGTCCCTGTGTCTCAGTTAGCTCTGTCTGTCCCCCTGCAGTGCTGTGGTATGTCCTCTACACTTGCAGCACCAGGTGGGCTGTGTCCATCAAGGAAGGCTTGGCTTGCTGCAGCAGGCAAGGATCAAACATTCCTTGAGACAACCCAGCTGCACTTTGTTTCCACTCTATTCCCTTCAGCTTAAGGGCAGATCTTGTCTGTCTTCAGATGATATGGAGCAGGTCACACATACCTGTACCTCTTTCCAGGAGCAGAGATTTCAGATCACAATAACCTCGCAGTGCATGAGCCTGGTGAAATCATGGTTGCAGTGATGTCATTATGGTCTCTGAGCTTCTTACCCCAGGCACCGTCCTCCCCAGGAGGAGCCGGTTCCTGTAATTACAAAGTGGAGCCATATCAGACGAAAACTAATCAGCTTGCTGGATGCCAAAAATTAAATATTAATCTAACTGTTGTGAACACAGAAATATTCATCTTCAGATATCTTCTGGCACAAGTGTCAAAATCAGAGTGCAACTAAGGCTTTATTCATTTTCCATTATCAACTTAAATAAAAACACTCAGAAAAATGGGCAATGATGTGCAGAAACCACTCAGCACAGATAATTACAGAGTAAGTTTAGGCAGCTAATCACTTCTAGAATATGCTTCAGATTGAGATAACTCTGACTGGCTTGTTTCCCTGCCTTGTTAAATCAGACAGACTCTCAGCTTTGCCTGATGAGGATAGGACTCCCAGAGTCAGCATCTTTAACTAACAATAGGGCTGTTTGGCAGGCAGGGACACTCGTCCCCACCAGCCCGCAGCAGGATGGGAAATGTTCTCCCTACATCAGGAGAGAAAGATGCAGCAGAAGCAATGGCAGGAGGTGGGGCAGGCGGCAGGCAGGGCAGGGATAGTACGAGGAAGGCAGGGCAGAGCAGGGCAGCTGTGGCAGCAGAGAAACAGAGAGCCACAGGCAAGGACTCATCGAAAAAATGAGGAGCGGCTGCAGTAGGATGGGAGGATGGCTGTGGGAAGATGCTGCCTTGCAGGCATCCATTCCCTGCAGGACAGCCGTTCTGGCCTTCACGGGACTCACGCTGACTGTCCAGGAGCAGTCCCTGAACAGCACTTGCACCCACCCTCCCCAGCAGCCAGAGCAACCAACCATACTTACACCAATGGATTCTCCTTCAGGGGAATCACTGTGGGCAAGACGCAATTTTCCACAGCCCTCCTCAGGCATGTCAGGCCCAACCCTCCCAGCACTGCCAGTCCACGAGCTTTACACACCAGTTTCAACGAGGGCCTGAGTGCTGCTGGTGGCCGTGGCAGTGAGCAGGAAGGTGAGCTCCCGCTGGGTACGGGGTAGATGCTGTGGGTGCCGTCGGTGCACCGGGAATGGCAAAAGGGACACCCACCCCAGACAGAACACACTCAGCTGCAGTCTGGGTAACTTGAGCTTGCCAGTTTCTTACCACCACATTTCTCTTATCAAGAATGCAAAAAAACTCCCCTTTTTAGTTCTAGTGGAACACCCTCAACCACCAATTTACGTGAGCTTTTTCCTCGGAACTAAGGCAGGAATTATTTTTACAACAGCATTCATGTATTCATGTATATTTTCTCTTCTTCTTAATTATTAACTTTGCTGTAGTAAATAAAGGGTGTTTATGAATTCCATCGATCTCAACAAACCTGCATTAAAGTAGCGAACTAAAGTTCTTCTAATAAAGAAACAGCATTCACTTTTGCTTTAATTAAAGGAATTAAATGATAAATATAGTTCTCTGGATGCTCTTGCGCAGTTTCTTAAATTCAAAAGCCTGTCAGAAATTATGTCTGACTTACTAGCTGCTTCATTATAACAACCTAAAGGATAGGAGTGGAATGGAATAAATTGGAAGTTTAAAGAACCCGCAGGCCCTTCAGCAAGACAGAGGCTTTCAGAGGTGGCAGCAGCTCTGTTAGTTAATATGGTGCTCAGTATTCTCCTTTGCAATGTTCCTCCCTGTCAGGTTCTGTCCAGCAGGCAAACCCTTCAGCCATGTCTCTGAACGCTGCTCCTGCAGGCTCTGCTCACAGCAGTGCTAGAGCTGCTTTGGAGGGAAATGCAGAAATTCCATATTTACTTCCCTCAGCATAGTCTGTGTCCAGCCTTTCTTTGGTCATACTGATAGGCTTGTATTCTGTGGAATGCTGGGCTGCACTGTTTCCTATCCTTAAGATCCCCATGAAGTAGAATGCACAAGGGAAGTGCCAGCCACTGGGTTTTCCAGTTTGGTCCCCAAGATTGGCCTCACATTGAAAATTCATATCTCTAGTGACACACAAACTAAAGCAGTAGCTGTTCCTGGGGGTTACACATCCCAAGGCATCTCTCCCAGCTATTTATAAATGGTATTGCTAAACAGGTATTGCCAGTTTCTTTTTCCAGCAGTTTTTCTTATTCTGATCTAGTTCAACCCTGACAAACAGTAGTTTTCCTGAAACAGGCATAGTCTCTTCTGTTTTCTAAATAAACAGCAATTTGTTGTTCATCTTGATTTAAGAAAGCCATGCCCTTTGAGTATGTGCTGCTTAGGATCCCAAGGGCTCAGCACAAGCCACTGACAGAAGCCACTGAATTATTCCAGTTCAGCAACATAACTCAAGCTTTTGTTGGTATAAACCAAAGATGACCGTGCTCTCATTCTGGAAGAAACTGTGGTATTAGAAAGCACAGGTTTGACAGGACAAGCTAAAACCTACAGTCTTTATATTCCAGTAGGCCTATGTTATATTAATTATTTATCAAGATGTTTCCTTAAAGTAGTGTCTTTGTGCCTTTAATTTTCAATTCCCTTAATGCTAGGAGGATCTCTGCTGGCAACACATCAATTATTAACAGAGTTAAAACAATATTTGTTTTCCCCAAAATACATTTTTGAATGCTGTCCTCATACCAGTTAGGTTTCTCTGAAACTTTAATGAGGATCTCTGATTTCCTCCAGATTCATAGCTGAGACACAGGCTTAGCTGGGCCTTTGATTTGGCTGGGGGAGCACACATGGCATTACGTCCTCACACTGCTTGTCCCACTGGGGCTGGGGGAGTGATCAAGCAAAACAGCTGTGATGAGGCAGGAGAAACAGCAGCACATCTGTAATTGGGAATTTCATTTGCTGAGTTCAGAGGTTCTGTTGTTCTAGTGACTATTCTGCATTTTTTTATTTCAGTAGCTGTCCCCTGGCTCAGCAGAGAGAGTCTGTGCTTCGCTCTGCTTGGAATACTTTTCCCCTAGCAAAGAAAACAACAGTGAAGTTCCTTTAATCTATGAGAGACCCATTTCAATTCAGCAAAAGGATACTTGAAACATCATGGGTTTAAGAATTTTATCCAATCTCAGTCACTTCTCTTTCTCTCTCAGGGAGCATATAAAAAATTAAAACCCCGAATACTACTTCTTGCTTTTCTAGGCCCTAATTACAGATACATTTTCACAAGGAGGAGTCAACTTAAACCTAATATTGTTCAAAATCTCATAATTTCAATACAGTCTTCACTTGATGTGGATTGGTAATTGGAGCTGTGGAATCAATTTTTCCCATACTTGAAACACCCAAATGAGTATGAAATGTGTTGCATTTGTTCCATACACGTCTACAGTTCTGTACTTTACTTGGAGTGGAATGATCATTCTGATGTATTTTTTATAACAGAGCAATGTTTCCTCAGACTTTGATGTTCCACATACGGAGCTATTATAACCATTTGCCATTTAGGTGCATGATCCATGGCTAATCTCCAAAGCTTTGATGCATGCAATAATTATTACTATTGATGTCATTGCAACATATTTAAAATGTGAATGTCTCATTGTAAGTCTACAGCTAGCAGAAGAGGAAGGCAACCAGTCCACATCAAGACTGGAAATTCCCTGTTGGTAAATGTCTGAAAGAATGTAAGATGACCTTCCACAGTGAGGCATTGACTGTGCTATGGGCAAGGGCTCCAAGAGCAGGAGGGTGATGTGATGTGTGTGCTAGTCTCTGAATTGAGAACAGCTCTGGGAAATTGAGCACTGGGGTCTCCAGATGCCACATTCTGACAATCTGCTCCTGAAGTTTGACCCTGAACTCAACCATGTGGCATGTTTCAGGCAACTCCTGCACCTCAGGCTCTGAGTAATTTTATTTGTGCCCTGTGTCACAGGCATTCTGAAGCCCAATATTCATTCAAACCATGGTTTCCAGACCTGACTAAGCAAGCCAGGAAGTACCTGGAGCTTTCTTCTGCCTTGTCATGAAATCTGGGTCTGGATAGATGGTTAACTGTTTTCAGTTAGGGTTGCAAATACGTAGGCATGTATTAATACTTTCAGCTTACTAAAATGTACTTTACAATTACCTCTCTAATTACACCAAAGCAAACTGCACTAATGTATTTAGTTAACCGTCTATTTATGCTACTGACAACCGTTTCTGGATAGGCAAACGAACACCTGTGAACATCTGACTAGTAGCAAAAAAGTTATGTTTCAATTGCACATGATCGTTAATGGTTAATAAATTTTCAAAGCTTCTGTATCAGAATAAAATCAATATTTCCTTTAATCACCTTAACGCTGTAACTATGGAAAAACTTAGTAGAAAATAATGACAGATAACAGACTAAGGTCTTCAGCCTAAAAAGTCACATGGGTCTGAAGGCACTGGGAATAGTCTGCCTGGAGCATATAGGACAACATTTGTTTGATTATGAAAGGTGGAAGGCTTAAGTGGCTAAGCTCAGCCTGTTCCCAGGGACACCTGAGAGCATCCTGCAGCACAGTCCAGCTTACACATCAGCTGACACAGAGCTTACACAGTCATCATGCCACTTCCTATAGAGATAGATGTGCCACCAACAAAGCTGTGGCTCCTGCAAGCCAAGGGACCAGCCTGTCCAGGGCCTGTTCTTGTGCTGCTGTGCAGGGAGACCACTGCACTTTCTGCACTTCCATAAAAGATGCTAATTATAGGCCATCTCTGCCTTGCTCGGGCTCCATTGGTTGGTCTGGTACGTCATGTCTGAGTAGAAATTTCACTGACTTTATTACATACGAGCAGTGCTTTACATGGCATGCTCAGGAGACAGAAGACAAAGGGTGATGAGCTGAAAAAAAGAACAACAGTAGAAGGCCAGCAAGGGCGGATACAAGGAACAGGGATCAAGGGCATGTGAGAGCATCAGCAGTTAGGGAAGAGTCTCTCTGGGGCCACAAGCCAATTATACATAACTAAGGCAATCACTGTCCACTGCTTGGACAGTCTTAAGGAACAAACGAATAAGCCTCACCAAGGGGGAAGCAGCTGAAATACCCACAATGAAAACTCAGTGTTGAAAATTATCTGAAATTATTTTCATTCTTTTCAGGCTTACACTGAATATCATTATTTTTATTAATAAACATTTGACTTAATTTTTAAAAGTGATTATAAAACTGAGAATAATGGTGATATCGTGTTACCTTCTCCAAGATGGGCATCAAAGGTAGAAAGTTGTGTATTTAACTCACGAGGCTACAGATGGAATGTAGGTACCCACACAGCTTCTGAAGTCTCCAAAATGGGACTCTGGAAACAATCCAGGTAACCCTGAACTCTAAAGGAGAGAGGAGAGAAAAGATTTCTGCTGCTGCTGCCCTGGTCACTCTGTCAACAAATCGATGAAAGAGCTCAATATCTACAATGAGAGCTTCAAATGCTGCATCATTTCGTCATCCTCAACAAGTTACTAGGCAGCTTCCCTGCCCTTGATTTCAGTTCCAGAGAAAAAGAAACTTCTTCTGAACACTTTGACAACACATTGGCAGAATAGGCTCTGCATAAGATCACCATAATTCCTTTTATCCTGCCAGCCTACAGATATGGTGGAAAATCTCTGGAGAAGTGATTGTGCATCCTAGGCAGCGACGACTACAGCCAGCGTTCAGCAAAGTCACAGAGAAAATTGAGAAGGATTAAATGCCATGCATGGAAAACTGCAGCTACCTTTTGTTACTACCTGAGGCTTTTCATTTTGCTGTGCAATCATTATTACACATGCATTGACTCCTAGCACTGTTAGACCACAGCTTTCTGTAGCCAAACACTGTACACATACATATACATGTTGTCTGTACCACCAGATATCTCACTGGATGTATTTCTTCTGAAAATCAGAGTAGAAAACAGCAGCTGATTCCTGTAGAGCTTGTGAAAGAGCAATAGTGAGACCTTCATCACCTTACTGTGCCTGAGTGGGCTTGTAAAACTGTCCCTGCGTCATAACTCCAGACAGACTTCTCCTTATTTTTCCCAGAGAGGCCAGAAGACATCTCAGGGCTAGGTTCCCAACAGCTCTCCCCAAGCAGGTCAGGAATGAGACACAGCACCCTTTTTGTCTACTCAGCCCTCCCCCCTTTTCTGTCCAGGATCTTTTTGGCCAACTAACTACTTAGAAGAGAGTCACATTCTGGACAACTTCAGGAATAATGAGCAGTCCCAACTTCTTGCAGCAAAGTACCAGAGTTGCTTATCATGCGGATATACAGAAGAAACACCTGTACAGTATATAAATCACCTGTCATCATCCTCCCCAGAAAACTCATTATTGTAATAGTCTAATCATTGCGATAACCAGTGGCATTACTCCTACTAACATTAATCCTGATTAGTTCATCTGGTATTAATTTGGATGTCACAATTACTTCTATGCGATGTTCCAGGCTTCTTGTGTTCTTAAGCCCATCCTGTTTTCTCCTTTGAAGAAAAAGCTGTTCATTCATCACCGTAAGACGGTCAGGCTCTGCAGTCCCAGGATTCGAACTGAAAGAATCCCTTCTTTAGGTTCCCCAGTGTCTTCCTCTCAGTGAAAAATGTACGTCATACCCCACCACCGTGGAAGCTTCTTGGTGTAAGGGATCTGTGTTTTCATTCTGTTATCTTGTGCACATTCCACAGAGCCAAGTTCAGCAATAGGTACTAACAACCTACTCACAGTGCTGGAGTCACCAAGTCCATCCAATATGTAGGGTCAGTCTTTTAAAGGGAGGGTGGCGCTGGGGTTTCCTTCACCTGCTCTTCTGTGTCTGCGCTCTCCCCTGGGCAGTGGCAGGTCCCCCAGTACCAGGCACTGGTGTCAGCCTGCAGCAGGCAGCACAACTGCTGCCGAGAGGCAAATTGTCCTGTCAGAATAGGAGTAGGGATTACTCCACTCATCACAGAGCCAAGAGTTTTACTACCAATTCCTTCAGTGCTCTTTTACACTTCACTAGCTCTGCCTTAGATATGGCTGGAATGTAAAGCAGGACTTTGGGCTCGGAGCATCAGCTAACCTATGCTGCCCTCCTCAGGAGCCGAGCACAGCCTGCGCGGGGAATGACGGGCGGCTTTGCATAAACAGGTGCATCGAGAACCCCATCTTAGCAAAGATAAAGAGCTTCTCAAAAGGAAGGGCCTTTTCTACGACACAAAGAGAACTCGTCTTCAGCTGAGGCTCAAGGAGCAAGAATCAGCCTATCTTTCATGATGAACGCATGCTCAGGAGATGCAAAGGGAGATGAGCAAGGGCAGCATTGGCAGCAGCTACACCCACTGCGTGCATCTGGGGGAGTAAACAGCTGGACGGAGATTAAGGATAGCAAACCCTTACTCCTTCCTTCTCATCCTAATGCAGTGGACAGGACACGCACAGGGACTCCCCAAGGGCGTACCCATCGCATCCAGACCACAGTGAGCTCCCAGCTCGATCACAGTCACAAACTCAAAACACTGGCACTGTCCTATTGAGGCAAAGAACTTGGTAGCTCAGGAAGCAAAGCATCTAGAGACAAAGCAGCTGGTCCATTCAGTGGCAGAAATATGCTTCCCAGAACCAAAAGGGGCTTGTCCAGTCATAGACTCCTGAAGCAGGTGTGGAAAAGGGGCAATTATCAAACAACAGGGACATAACAATCAAAATACAAACATCAGTGGATCACCTGAAGTGGGAACAAGGAGAGTTTTAGCATTACATTAGTATGGGGAAAAAACCAGAAAGTAACTGAGAGAATTTCAACTAGTTACATTTCATTAAAGAGCTAGAATTCAGCACAATGAGGCTGCATTTGAAAGATGCTATTCCATCTGGGAAGGTCATGGTCTGCCAGGAATGCTGTTGCAGTAAAGGGCCTTTAGCTTCTTCCCATGGCACGAGAGGAAAAAGTTAGACCCATCATATCCAAAGCAGCAACCTGGAGGCAAGCTGTGGAACATTTCAGAGATTGTGTGTTTATAGTCCAATGATATTTAATTCCTTTGCTCTCCTCTGCCACCCAGGGACATCTTTGCACTTTGCTTTTATTTATCACCGAAGTCTATTCTCATTCCAACCCACAGAGGCTGGTGAATGATGTTTATTTGTCATTCCAGAGGATCATTACTTATGTTGAACCCATTTGTCCGTAACAGAGATGTAAGATGTAGTCCTCTAGGAATTCAGAGGTTATTTAAAGTTCTTTTCCAATATTCAATTTGCCTTTTATTTATTTAGGGAGTCGTTTCAGCAGGAACCTTACGGTTGAGAGGAATCCTGACTTGTTACCAGCACTGGCCTCAAAGGTGGCCAGAAGCTGGGGCAGGCGTCAACATTACAGATTAAAGTAGTAATTACAGCAAAGAATACAACATTAAATAAAAGCAAAAGTAGCAAAGGCAAGGAAGAAAGAGAAAACATAAACTGAAAAAATACACCGGTGCTTAGGATAATCACAGTGCAGGAACAGGAGTGGGCTCACTTGAGTGTAGCTCTCCCCCCATGTGCTGTGATTGTGAGGCTGCCAGCCAGGCTGGCATGTCACCTCTCCAGAGGCCATCAACCAGGCCTGCTGTGCTGGCAGGATGGCTCTGGATCACTGTTGGGCAGAAAGGCCTGCCCAGCTGCAGCAGAGCATGGTGCTGGTCCCTCCCAGCAGCAGACTCGAGGTCCTGACTCCACCTGCTTCTGCTGCAAACACACTGCACAGCTCTGGGCAAGCCTGCTCGCCTTCAGTCAGAGGCGCTGGTGACAACGACACTTCTCAGTGTCTCACAAGAAACTGATAGATTTGGGATGGTCTGAAGCTGCTCTGAGCCTGCCTGAAAGAAGAGACTGAACAGTCTTGCCAGCCGGCATTCACAGCCCCCTCCCACGCAGCTCACAGCACACAAGCAGCGCGGAAAGGGGCTTGGCTCGGGCAGGTACCGGGGGCTGAGCAGCCTCATTTGCACTGAGCTCCTCTGGGAATAAGGCTCCTCCCGAGTAAGAACTTGCCATGTCCCTATGCATGGCACCACAGTGCCTACCAGAAATGCTGTGGCACTTGCTTGGCAGCACCAAAAAAACCCTGCATTCTCCTTAACTGTAAGGGCTTTTTAATGAGTATTAAGATGGTACATCCATGTCCCAAACAAAAGGCAGCTGCTAATTATTCCCACTCCTGTTAGTTTCCTCTGGTCTCACTCTCTGATCATTTAATGGGAAGTAGATTATGAAATAACTGAATGTTGGAACCTGCAGAACCCCATTCCAGCAGGGGATACACATTATTTACCCATAAAAATATTCCAAGGGTTATTACCCTGTAAACTGTGATTAATTAAATTCACAGGAGTTTTTTCTGCGACATGTAAATGGGAAGATTCCTGCAGAGGAAAAGGTGGAGAGCTGGCTCCATCCTAACAGCAGCACAGCCACGCAGTGAGAGGAAGCCCTGAACTTACCCCATGACTATTGTGCTATAATGTGAGCAACTGAGCGTGCAAAGCAGTGGTCAAGGTGGAAACTGGAGCGAGTCTGCTTAACCAGTCCAAATTTCCATCTAGAAAGGCCACAACCTCCCAACCATCTGGGTTTCTCCATCCTAGAGGTTGCCAGCCCCTTGCACACAGGCATTAAGTGCGTGGTCTTAGATCACCATCCACTGCACAGAAGCCTCCATAAACATTCTCAACTGATCATCTCAGGTAGAACTCAGAAGGGATCCTAGATACTGACTGAACCTGTTCTTCCCTTTCTTCCTCCACCCCAGTCAATCAACGAATCACTGGACGAGGGCCTGACCTGCCTACCTGTGACATCCACACAACAGAGCACTTGCCTCCCAACTTTAGACCTAACTTCCACTGCTGGCAATACTGCAATATTTCCACTGCAAGAATTAAACACACCACAGCCTAGGGCTGCAATTATCTCTGATGAGCCAGAGGCAAATTTTAGAGCTAAATAAAGCCACAGTAAAAAATACTGGACATAAGTATAAAACTACTTCATACGGAGCTTCTTTCCTAAAATGTGTCAAATTTCGGGTAACATGGACATGTAAGAGCAGCCACATAACTTCAAATCTAAAGGCCATTTAGCTCAATATTCTGCTTCTGGCAACAGGTGGGAGAAGAATGTCTAGAGAAAAAGATAAGAAATAGAAAAGCATGTAGCAGTACGTCCCCAGCCTCCAGTGAGACATACACAGTTTGGAAAATTCCTGAGTCAGAATAGGGTGGATCTTTGGTGTTTAATATTCACAGATGGATTTCACTTCCACAATTTTTGCTTTACTTTTCTGAAACTTTTAGCACCTACAACATCCTGACACAAGGAGTTCCACAGCTCCAGTATGCACAATATGAATAAGCATCTCCCTTTTTTTCCTACCTATTACACATCATTTTATATTCCAATTAATTGTCTTTTCTCCAAGGCAAAGCTCTCCTCATAAAGAAGCCATTCCAGATTTTTTATCATCTTCGTCTATCTTGGCTAACATCATCTAGTTCAATTCTTTGCTTTCTGAAGTGGGGGAACAGCACTGCACAGAGTATTCAAGGTGCACAACACTGGGAATTTAGGAAATGACACAATCCTGTTACTCGTTTTATACCTTCTCTAAGAACTCCTAACACATTATTTATCTTTATGACTCAGTGCTATGCCAGCTTTTCCATGTAAGTATTTATTTCAATCCCAGATCTCATTCATTACTTAACAATCGCCTCTGTACTCATGAATACACAAAATTAGGATTATTCCTCCTGCTCATCACTTTCTAGTTCTCTGGACTGGATCACATCAGGTGCGGCAAAAATCCCTCACTGAGCACCCTTTGAGGTAAATGAATCCACAGGGGACAGACTTTGTCCCGGCAGAACTCACTTGTAACTGTATTACTCCATTCATATACAGAATAAGGGTCTGAGCTATCAAGCCAGGCCGGGTGTTTCTTATCTGCACACATACCAGACAGACACTCCCATGCCTGCCTTCAGCCACAAAGAACAATCATGCTTCAAGCGGCTTTCCAGCTTGACACTGCGGTTCTTTTCACACACACGCTAATCTTAGCTCTGGCTCGCTCAGGACCACAATATTTTTGCTTTACTATTTTCTTCCTCTATCACAAAGTGGCTAGTGTCTTCTTGTTTAGCCGCTCCTACAATCAGGTCAGTCGGTCATAGCACAGGACAGCCTGGAAAAGTGCCCCACTCCTCTCTGCAGAGGTAGCAGGAAGGTCAGAGGTGGTACAAGGAGGGAAGGTGAGCACTTGCATCCCACTTGCATGATAGTGCTGCTCCTCTGAGGGCACAGGAAAGATCCCTGGCTCCAAGGTGCCAGCCTTCAGCTCTGCATTGGCAATGGGCTCTTCATCTATGTCCACTTATACCTCCTGATATCCCTGCCACAGGAATTCCTAAAACCAGCTTCAAACCCAGGTGTTTGGTTCCACACTGAGAACAGTGGCACAGGTGCAGCAGACATCAGAATGAAACAGTGTGTGACTTAGGAGCCATTTGTCACAGAGTTTGTTTAGTTTCTCAGAGTGAAAATAACGGCAGGATATAGGATTCATCACTTTAAATTCTATATAGTGACAAACTAGCAAGTGCATTTAACAACCAAAGTACACTTCACAGCCAGTAATGGATACTGTTAAAGTGTAACCTCATACTTAGATTATCAAAGGCAGAGTCTATCAATTTTTGGTTTTGTATTAAATTTGTTTTTTCCATCTGTTGAAAGTGGTTCTTTGTGATTTCACAGGACATTACACTTTATGTGTCTCATTTGCTGCACCCAAAGGAATTTCATTCTGCTACATTAAAAAATACCTTGCTACACTAGCTAAGCTTTTAACTTTCCTGAATACACTGTTCCATGTCTATCTCCATCCCAGCAGTTACCTTCTTTGAATGTATAATTTATACATATACAAATAAAAATATAGTGCAATTCACATGTCATACTGCCTTTGCCACAATGAGGATTTTGTCTCTGTCCCTTTGTGCCAAATCCATGGTCCCCAGCCCAGCTTCTGCCACATGTGTCTGAAGGGGACTTGCCTAATCTCCGAAGCACACTCCAACTTGTAGCTTTTGCTGTCCTCTGCAGTACACACAGGTGGAGAAAGGGGAAACTCTACGATGCAGCTCATTTTTGCTGGGGATATCCCACAATGCACACTGCACACACACAGACAGTGCCTTCACTCATGAGAGTCTGTTTCATTTTAAGGTAACATATGGGCCATTCCAGCTGGGTGTTCCTATTCCAAGGCATGACTACCTCTTCGCAGAGGATCACCCAATCATATCACCACAGCTACCATCTACTACAAGTGCCATCACAAAACCCACTTACAAGTGCATCTTCTATCCTCCCTTAAAAGCCATGCCAACCAAACATCTGCAACTTTGCCTCAGTAGTAAGCCTGGTCTCCAATTTGTCCCAAGGTCTCATTGTCCCCAGCTCCCTGCATGCTTGCCCTTCCTATTATTTTCATTATATTGCATCAGGTCAGATCTCAATATGTACTGTGAAGGATCTTGCTATAAATTAAGTTTGGGAAGGGTTTAGTATACTGCTGAATCTAAGCTTCCTACTGGGTCTTTCCCAGCAGCACTGTTGCTTCACAAAGCTGTTAATAGGGACTGACGGTAGCTTGGCAGGTGACTTGAACCTGCTGTGCAGCACACACTGGCAAAAATATCTGCTCTAGGTGAACCTGCTTTAGCAAGAGGTTGAACTAGATGATCTGCAGAGGTCCCTTCCAACCTTAGCCATCCCAGGATTCTGTGAAAAGCAAAGAGGGTCTAGGTCCTGCACCACCTTTTCAGAGCAGCAGTACTGTCCGCGGTTCCCAAACACAAGCTGTGTGTAAAGCATGGCTGGGTGACTTCTTGGAAAATGTAGCCCACTCCCACAGTGATGTGTATTACATTCATTTTAAAATCATTATGGAGAGAAGTTCCAGGACAGAGGAAGCTGCAGAGCATTTGCATGGACTGTTGCAACATGAGGGGATGTAGAGTGCATGCTGCTTCCTTTATCTTCACTGCAGTGACCCAGAAAGTTCTCTTCCTTAAGAGCTCCAGCCTGCTTGAACTGAAGAGTTGCTCACAAACCAAGGGAGGACGTTCCTTCTCAGAATGCAGATAAAAATACACCCACTTCAATTAATTCTCCTCACCATGGCAAGTCACTGCTCCTTTCCAGAGCACAGTGGGAACTTGGCCTGATGTTGCAGGATGCCAAGACCTCCCGCCCAGGCCAGACTCCCTGCATGCTCTGTGAGGAGCTTTGCTATCACTGGCACCAGGCAAGGTGGGTATGCAGCTGCTCAAGAAAAGTCAAACCCAGAATTCCACTCTATGTCAAGTGCAACATCCTGGAACAAGTCAGGAGTAGCCAGCAGAGCAGCAGGGGCTTCTGCCACTGCAGCAAGTGCACCCCTGCCATCCATACACCTGCATGGGAAAGCAAAACCCCTCTCCAGTCCAAGGAGGGCAGAGACCAAGACTCACAAGAGCCCCTGAGTGCTGCTGGGCACACATGGAGCAACAGAGTGCCGCTTTTCGATTTTCTGCCACAATTCAAGCAGGGAGACTCAGCACAGAGAGATGCTGGGCATTGCAGGCAAAACTGAGATATCTGAGCTTGATGTGTTCTCTCCTGCACTTTCTTACAACCTCCAATATTATAGTGACGCACAACACCAGGGAATATAATTGCTGTAGTGATTACCTGCAGCCATTATATTAAGCTTTAAAATGCTCCTTTCAAATTGAACAATGTTTTTTCAAAGTCAACAGCTGGTTCACAGCTTGAAAGCAACAGTTAAGATAAATTAAATTAAATAGGTAATAAAATCACAGACTAAATTTAATTTTTGAAGCACATGCAAACTCCAACAAAGACTTTACAACATCTTTTAAAAACATATACAGAAACAAAAGGCAATACAACCAGCAATTATTCTGTGGTCATTAATAAGAATGTGATGTATGAACACAAAGAACTGTGTACATTTCTAAATATACTTAAAACAGAGCACAAAACAAATTCATGCAGCATTTATAGTCCTAGTCCAGGGGATAAATCAAATAGAAGTTTCAAATGAGATTTTTAAATATTGTGAGGAAGAAAAAAAAATGTTTTTTTATATACACACACACACACACACACAGACGTAATGTTCCTCTTAGGGTACATACATTTACATCAAGTGTGGTTAATGAAAATGACACATGGATAATGTTTGGGTTGATGCTGGTTTTTGAGTGATTTTAGATTTTAGTTTGGTTCTTCTCTGTGTGCTTTAACCACTGTTGCCAATAAACTTGGTTGTGCTTTCACTTCTATATTAAATGTGCTTTTGCCAATACCTTTGCCAGTGATTTTTAAGCAACCTCAAAACAGTCATTCATGAGAGTTGTAAAGATTTTGTGTTTCCTTTAATGTTGAAGAAGCTGTCTGAACATGTTTTAAAATATGAAGGAAATTTGCAAATATGCAAATATGAAGGAGATCCAAGTTGATAAAAGAAAAAAAAAGGGGAAAAATCTGTATTTTTAAAATAGTCTTACACAATTTCCATCCCACAAAGGTAACTAAGACTACATGTGTAAGCAATACTGACTGTCTCAGTTGCACATCAATGCTGACACATATGTTCCAGATGGATGTTACATAATGTTTTTGTAAAATAGGCATTTTCCAGTGATTTCTGAAAGTACAATTGCGTGTGCTGATGTAGCTTGCTCCAGAAAGAACACTGTGTGCCCTAGACCCACTGCAATGAGAAGAATTCCAAAGTGCCATGCAAAATGTCACCTTATCTCACTTACAGTTATTTCACCTAGTGATATCAGAGAAATTACAACAATATGTTGTTCTACATAAAGTATATGACAGTATTATCTGTGAGACCTGGCAGCTGCCACTTTTGGCCGAGCAGATGGCAGTGATAAAAACACAATGCAGGGAACAGGTTGTTAAAGACATATCCGTCATTACACTGTCATTGCACTCAGCTCCAAGATGCCATCAAAATGCATGGTTGTGTCACTCTCAAGCAGGAAGATATTGCTTATCTGAGGAAAATTATGTATAACAATTAATTCTGTACATGTTATTAATCAGATTCATTCATCTCCTGTTCAGAGGAGCAGAAAAAGCAGCCAGAAAAGACATTCTAAGTCTTTAAAGTCTTATGTGTTTGTATTTCTGTTTTTGCAGAAGGGGAGACAACCATTCATCCCCTGTAAAGGAAAATCAGAGCCAGCCATGGCTTTCTTAGCAGCCGTCAATTTATACTCCCATTTAAGGGCCAGTGGGCATGTTAGCTCCCATTTTCACTTTTTTAGCTTTTTTTTGCAGGGAGGTGGGGATGAGATGTAGGGGAGATATTAAATGAGTGTATTGCCCAAGGAACGTACCAGTCAACCACTCCTGGAAGCAGAAACAGGCTAAGGCACATATGGCAGGGCAGCCTGTCCCCACTCCGTCCTTGCCCGTGGCCACTGCCAACACTGACAGGCACTTCTCTGCTGCTGCGATGACCAGTGAAGGCATACCCCCAGGCATTCAGAAAGCCCAGGAAACAAGGAAATAGACCACCTCCCCTGGTCCAGAATCACAGAATGGTTCAGGTTGGAAGGGGCCACAAATGGGTACTCTGGTCCAACCTCCCTGCTCACGCCAGGTCATCCTAGAGCACATAGCACAGGATTGCATCCGAACAGTTCTGGGATATCTCTAGTGAGGGACACTCCACACCCTCTCTGTGCAGCCTGTTCAGTGCATGGCCACTGTGCAGGAAAGTTCTTCCTCATGTTCAGGTGGGACTTCCTGTGCATCAGTTTGTGCCCACTGCCTCTTGCCCTATTGTTGGGCACCACTGAGAAGAGCCTGACTCCATCTTCTCGGCATCCTTCCTTTAGGGAGTGTGTTAATTCCAAAATGCCAGGCTGCCAACAGGGACATGGCATTCCTGAGGAGCTGAGCAGCATCCTAAAGCCCTGAGCAGAAGGAATACTGTAAGAAATAAATAAGGCGGTTTTATTACAAGCAGGAGTTTCCATGGTCGACTCATGTCAGGATGCCTGGAAGCTGTATTGTTTGGGCGGTTGGAGAGTCATTTAATTATCAGGGACTAAAAGTCTGCTTGCAGCTACTGCTGCTTACTTACTGCTGTTTGCCGTTCCTTATTGCTGTTGCCTATAGTTACAGTATAGAGGCCAGCCAGGAGGCCGGTAAGACAGTGGGAGCAGCCAGGGCTCATTGCCAAGGGACCACGCGGCCGGGACAGGTGACCGGTCAGTTAAGACAACCAATGGACTGGCAAAGGGAAGCGCGAGCCGGCCCTGAGACTCAATCGAGTCCAAGAAGAGGGGCTGTATCACCTGTTAAAGAAGAAAAGGAGCGGGGCTTGCCGTGGGAGGAGCGAGGGCATGGTTATGTAAATCAAGAAACCTTAAAAGGACTTGTCCCTCCCATTCTCGCTGTGCTCGGACTTGCCGATGCATCCAACGCGTTGTAATTAAAGTTCTTTCTTTCACTTTATTTGGCCGTCTTCAAAATTTTAATTAGAGATATTTCTCACAATACCTTTAGCGTTACTGTTGTGCTCCTGCAGTGACTGCCCAAGAAATTAATCAGTGTAAGTACAGACCTCATAAGGGTAGCAGACAGGACCTGCTCACAGCACAACTGGGATGTGAGACTGTCCAACAGCAGTTTCCTCACACTCAGATTCCTTTTTGCCCACTCTGATCATCTATCAGAGAGGCCACTGAAGAAGCCCCCAGAGAGCTCCTGTGCCTGTGCACTGCTGACGCTGAACGAGCAAGCAGTGATGCTGGAACCAGACCCAGGGCGCTTGGGATTGCTGGACATGATTTGGCACTGGAGACAGTTTCATCTTCAATAAAAAATCCAGACAAGGCAGCCCATCGGACACAATTTTGCCCATAAGCAATGCAAGCAATTTAAACATCCTGACTTGGATTTATATATTTGGGGCATCTGTTTAGTTTTTATTACTCCTGGCCTCAGTTCTCACACTCCTTCACAGATCAAATAACTGCTTTCCCTATTTGCTAATTCCAACAGCTGGTTATTACTCACCAGACTCCTGCTATACTCGCCTGGGGAAGAATCATAAATAAATGTGTACAAGCTAGCAGATGTTGTCATTTTAACAACTCATCCACCTAGTAAAAACGTTCTACTTTGGACTCAAGTGGTGAATCACTGAGCATGTGTCTTGATGTAATTTTAATAAAATCCAAAACCAATCAAAGGACTTTGTTCATTCATTCCAATTAGCAAATGAGGAAAAAGCGCTATAAAGGAGAATATTGCTACAAATAAAAAATTAAATTCTGAACAGGCCAAACACCTTTCCAATGAATACAAAGGCAAGATAAGACACAGAGCATTTTTTAAAAAATATCTGGTATAACTAATCACTTTTCCACCACTGGCAGACAAGGTAACATCAACTGTGGGTCCTGGAATCTATAACTGTAAACAGAAGAGAGAAATACAGATGGTTTATCAGACTTTATTATCCCCCTTAATTGTGTGCCTGTTTGTTTGGGGTTTTTTTTAATAGGTAATTTCTTTCTGAATGTCAGTGCTAGGAGAAAGTGAGCTGCCTGGAGCATATTTAAAAAATAAACAGAATATAAGGGAGAAGAAAAAGTGCTAACTAAAACCCAGGAAGCAGCAGAGAAAACCTTGGTACCAACTTTTCTTCTGTGTTTTAAAAGGGACATCTTTCTGCAAGGTAAGGCAATTTGGCTTCCACAATCTTAAACAAAATTACTTCTGGTCAAAACAGCACAAGCTTCAGTGATGGTGGCATAATCCACAGAACTCTTTTATGTCAATTCCTGCAGGTTAAACAGACGACAATAATCTTTGCTCCTTGGCAGCAGGAATTAAATTCTCTCTTGTTGACTTAAAATGGAAGTGTCTAGCACTGAAATCGTCCACTTTGCTGGCCAGATAGCTGACACAAAATCTCTGCAGTAGTTTGCAGGCATTTCAAAATTAGCATGTATTACTCTGAGGTTAACTGTACCAAAATCTGACTGACTAGAAATAATTGTCTTCCAGTGTATGCTCAAAGAGGAACACTAAGCCTCCCTGAATACCCAAAAACTAAAATCTACTCCCATTTGGTTCTTCACCTACAGTAAAACTGATAAAGCTCATTGTGGCCTCAATGCCTCACCACTGTACTGGTGTACATGTTCAGAACTTGGTGCTATTTTAAATACCAGACAGAAAATCATAATCTTCAAAGCACAATTTGTGAAAATTTATTAATATTTAAACTAGGAAAACTACTCTTTGATGAGAATTGTATTAATCAACTTAAATACAAATATCAAAGTTAATATAAATTGCAATAAAAACTGGACAGTCCATAAGCACAAGACTAGAACACTTGCTAGCATCATAAATTACAAATACTGAATACAGGGTCTAACAAATTCTCCTTGCCAGTTAAATACTTTCTCCTACAGCAGCATATCTTAACATTTAGCAGTCAAGGAGGAGAAAATTCTGAATGAAGGTGCTAAAATCACACTGTCACATGAGGAATTTATGGTGCCAAGAGAAAGGCAGTCAGAAGACAGAGAATAGATGGGCCAGCATGATAAGCAATGCACAAGTCTGAAGTGTGAGAGCAGAAGTGATCTTTCCAAGGGAAGAGCTGGGGAGTGGGGGAGAGCCACCCGCAACAGCAACAGGAAGACTCACACCATTTTAATTTTTTTTTTTTTGGAAAGCACTAGTGACTGAGCATGGACAAAGAAGAGTGAGTGTCTCAATGCAAAAAGTGATGATTTTAACTTCATGTGTAAATGTAGGATTTTGCATCACGTCTGAAGATTTCAAGCCTGGCCAAGTAACACTTTTTCATGAGCAACAAATTCCCCATTTGTTGTTATGATGGTTTAGACTTTGGTTCACCATGTTAAGATATTCCTCAGTTGCTGAATTTTAAGTGAAATACTTTTTGTCTTTGCAGTCAAGTATTAAGTCCTGAGAACATGTTCAGGGCACATTATCAAAGCAAGCCGTGGCTGGATGATGCCGTGCCCGGTGCGTTACCAGACTGAGGTGCATATTCCGAGCCCATTAACACCGAGCAGCTGAGCCAGCGAGAGGACACGGGCTCGGGGCCGCGATGGGCTCCGCTCGGGCTCCTCGAGCACACGCGGGGTCCCGAGCGGGGACGTTTCTTTCCAGCACAGAAGGCCAGCAGGGAACAGCGCATCTCCCCGTGCTCCAGCAGTCACCCCCTGCTTCCACAGCGCAGGCAGCCACCTCCTCATCAGAGAACGGGACCTTCCCCGAGTCTGTGCGCTCCCCTTTACCGAGAACGGCAACGCCGGTCCCAGTCAGTCAGTTCCAGCGGGCTCGCTGGTCAAGGGAGCGAGTGACACCGCAGAGATTGAGCTTTGCGGTACGAGACAGAGAACGACCCCGGCAGGGTAGGGCCGAAAGCGCGGACTGCCGCGCCACCCGGCCTGGCCTCACCGCCCCTCGGGGCCAGCGCTCCTCCCGCGCCCGGCCCGGCCCGGCCCGGCCCGGCCCGGCAGCGCCGCCACGCGGGCGCCAGCGGAGATGCGGCCATGGCGGCGGCCGGCGGTGCGGAGGGCGCGGAGGACGCGGGTGGAGGCCCCGCGCTGTGGGCCGAGGTGCGGGCGCTGCTTCCGTGCGCCGAGGAGGGGCTGACCTTGGCGCTGAGCGGGGAGGTGGAGGGCTGCGTCCTGCCGCTGCTGCGGCGCGCCCGCGCGCTGCTCTACAGCCAGCCGGGCCCGCCCGAGGCGGCGGCAGCGGCGGCGCTGGAGCGCCTCAGCGACGTCCTGCGCGACTATTCCTGGGAGAAGCTGAACGCGGTGCCTTGGAGGGAGGTCGGCAAGGGCTGGCGGCAGGTCTACGCCTACGGCTGCCTCTTCGGGGCGCTGGCCGAGGTGGCCGCGGGCCGCCCGCGGGCCGCCGTGCGCCTCTGCGACCTGGGGCTCCTGCTCGGTGCCGCCGTCCTGGACAACGTCCTGGCGCGCCTGGTGCGCGCGCTGCAGCTGCGCCTGCCCCGCGAGATGGAGCCGCGGCCCCGGCCCCGCGCACAGGTACCGCCCGCGCCGGGGTCACCGCCTCGAACCCCCCCTCCTTCCCGGCCTCCAGCCTCCCCGGGGCTCTCTGCCGCGTGTTGAGGGGGAACGTCCATTCCAGAGGGTCCGGCCGGAGCGGCCCCCGCCGCCCCCCACGGTGCAGCCGGAGGAAGCGATTCCACACCTTCACTGCCCTTCGCTGGAGCACTTCAGAGACAACTACCTCATTCCCGAGCGGCCTGTGGTCCTGGAGGGCGTCATGGACCACTGGCCGTGTATGAAGAAGTGGAGGTGAGAAAGAAGTTTCTTCCCTGTCCAAGTAAAGGTACGATCGTTCCCTGTGTTGGGTATCTTGGTGATCCGTAGAGCAGCAGAGACCTTTGCAGAGGATGGACACTGTGGGCAGTGAGTCTTGCTGGCAGCACCTTTCTACTTCTCAGTGGAAGTGGCTTCACAGATAAGGGAAGCGCTTTGGAGCATTCAGAGCATCACACAGCAAGAGCCAGACTGAGCCAGGGCGAAGGTGACCCTCCGCCCAGCCTGGGGCTGTCCCGGGAGCCCAGTGGCGAATCGGTGGTGCAGTGTGTTGCTCAGCTGGGAACTCACAAGGAGTGCACGTTGCAAAGTGCCAGTGGGCTTCTCACAGCTCAGTGGGTCTGTGTGCACTGAGTATTTGTGAGGCGAAGCTCATGATTCCTTGCAAAAGGGGAAAAAACATTCATGCATAGTTTGAACAATTGCTTTTGTTCAACAGCCAAGGGTACAATTTACATTAAGTGAACACACTTGTTATTTTTAGGGGTTTTATTCATTTTTGAGGGAAGGTACTCCACTGGTTAACTTTGGACACTTAAAAAGATTAACTCCTCCATTTACTTAATACCATTGTCCATGGAGAGATGTGTTCCACCCATCAGAGTAATCCCTCTAGCTGTAACCAGGATGGATATTACTGGCACTTGTGTAGGGAATTTGACACTGGCAGAGAGTTGATCTAGTATTAATGATAAAAAGATACATTTTATTTAGCAAACATGGCAGCAGGCAGTAAGAAGATTTGCCATCCCTCACCAAGAGACTTAATAGCTTAAATCTCCTTCGCTCCTAAGGAAACCACAGTTAACTGAGGTAAACAAGATTTTAAACCGAAATAAAATAGACAGTTGTGAGATAATATACATACAAACCAGCCTGCTGATTTCCTTGCCGCTTACATTGTTTTCTGCTATCTTTTGTCTCTGATTGGTTGGGTTTAGAGACAAGAAACTTGTGGTAGTAGAATTTTATTACCCTACAGGACTGATTTGGATTGATTGCCTTACATTCACAATTACTTAGAAAAGTAGTATAAAAGGTAATTGAACTTTTCTTTATTTCAGCGTGGACTATTTTTGTCAAGTCGCAGGGTGCCGCACAGTCCCTGTGGAGTTGGGTGCCCGGTACACAGATGAGGAATGGTCTCAGCAGCTCATGACTGTCAATGACTTCATCAGCCAGTATATCATGGATGAGGTGTGTTACACTCATTTTCTTTCATCTCCAAACACAGCAGCATGGTACTGTTACAGACAGTTCTGCTTCCAACAAACATCCTCAAAGGTGATGGTCAAGGGAGAGGGTGTTCTGTAAGCACAACTCTGAATTAAAAGGATTGACATATTTTCAAGATCTGAAGCTAGAAATAGTTATTGAAACAATACCTAGGTTTCATTTTTACATATAGTCAAATGTACAGCAGCTGGAATTTGACAAATAAATACATACATTTACAGCAAAAGCCTGACTGGTGGAGTCTAAGTATTAGGGATCCTCAGCCAGCAGGATCAAGATCCAAATTCACATGCCACAAGGCAGAAAAATAAAAATCAATTAGCAGTTGGAACGTCCTTTTGCTTTCACAGCTGAGAATCCAAAGCTCCTGTTTCTGTTTCCTGACCTTCTGGCAGGTAGTACTGTGTGCCGTAGCAAACTGCTCTGCAGTGCAGCCTGGAATAGAGTATGGAGGTAGTTCCAAAGAGTGAAGGAGAACTGGTCTGTGTGCCAGTAGTGTCTGGCTATAAAGATGCAGCACATGCTCATGGGACTGACAAGAGTGTTGAGAGTCCATAGGGTTATAGCTCAGCTTCCTCCAGTTAACTCAAGCTAGATGACTTATTGATTATGGAGACACATATACACTCTCGCAATTTCAGTGGAGCTATAAATTGCTATTTCAGAAGACCCCTTATACTGCTGAAACAGTTCTCTGAATAGGATATTGGAAGTGGATGTTACCTATAAGTAAATTCTGCTCACCTGTAAGTAAATTAACTGACTGAGAAGTCATACACTATATGTCACTATGTGTTTTTTATTTCTCTGCTGTCATTTCAGAACAGTGTAGGATACCTTGCCCAGCACCAGCTTTTTGATCAGGTAAAATTGAGTGAATGTTTTTATCTACAGTAAAGTATTCCCTTCAACTGTACTAGATCAAAGGGTATATGAAGAACTCATGGTAATTATTAAGTTTCTGTTCCCATGATTTGAAAGAACAGAGGAAGAGGTTTGTTCCATTTGGCTGAAATATATGGAAATAAACTGCTCTAGGGATTAAGATGTGCAATCCTAGTGCTGTAAGCAAATACTTACCAGGATAATCACTCAGAAAGTAGCAGTTCCTCAAATTCAGGAAGAGGTTTGGACAGGGAACAGTGTTCAGCGTTGATCATAATCTGAAATGTCATTCCAGTTTACCAGAATTTAGGTTGATGGGAGACATAAAAAGGAATCTCATGGAGAAACAAGCATAGCATATAAGGGAATAGCTGTTTCTTTTCCATGAACTGCAAACCTGCTTACTCTTGTGTGTGTCTCTGGTTTCTGCTAAAGCAAAGAGTCTGAAGAATGAGAAACCTCTTTTTTTTTTCTCCCACCTCTCCTTCCAGCAGAATCTGCTCACTAGAACAGAAAGTATGATGACATTTCCTGCAGATTCTTAGCAGGTCAGCTATTTCTCTCCTGCCCTTACTGGACAAGCAGGTCGTTTGTTTTCTTTGTGTCAAGCCTCGTCCATCTGTTTGATGAATTACATATGTTTGGCAAGTCAGCATGTATCCTTTTTAATGTTTATTTCTTTATGGAAATAGATCCCAGAACTGAAAGAAGATATCAGTATCCCTGACTACTGCTGTCTGGGGGAAGGGGAAGAAGATGACATCACCATTAATGCTTGGTTTGGTCCAGGAGGCACAATCTCACCTCTTCATCAGGATCCTCAGCAAAACTTTTTAGCCCAGGTATGTACTCTACATGCCATTAATGCAATACTTATTAAAAATGTTTATGGTATGTAAGTGTTAGAGACAAGGGGTGCAGAAAACTCGAGGAACAATTGAAGGATAGAGAACATGCAGGTACTATTTTGTTATTACATTGCATTTGTCATTACTGCAACTTAATGTTCAGTGTAATCTTGTAGGCCACAAGTGTTCCTCATTGAGACAGACCATTACTTACCCTTGTTTTACAGATGTTAAATAGAAATCACAAGAAGCAGCTTTTCCAAAGTCACACAGGGAGTTTGTAACAGAGTTGGGAAGAACCTGGATCCTCTCACAGTGTATCAAGGAGCTTCTTTTCTGATGTCATGGTTTAACTCCAGGCAGCCCCCAAGCCCCACACAGCCATTCACTCATCCATCAACCAGCAGGATCGGTGAGAGAATCAGGAAAGTGAAGCTAGAAAGCTTCTGAGTTGACATAATAACACTTTCATAGGTGAAACAGAAGCCATGCACATAAGCAGAGCAAAACAAATAATTAATTCAGCGCTTCTTATGGGCAGCAGGTATTCAGCCACCTCCAGGAGAGCAGGGCCCTATCACGTGTAACAGTGACTGGGGAAGACAAATGTCATCACTCCAAACATTTCCCCCCGCTTCCTCCTTCTTTCCCCCAGCTTTACATACTGAGTAGGATGTCATATAGTCTGGAATATCCCTTGGGTCAGTTGCAGTCCCAGTTTTGTCTCCTCCCAACCTCCCACACGCTCCCAAACCCCTCCCCAACGTGGCCACATGAGGGGCAGGAAAGGCTTTGGCTCTGTGTAAACCCTGTTAAATGCCAGGTGTGGCCCACAGCTTCCAGTAATGTGCTGCTTAATGATAAATGGAAAACATTTATTTTACTATATACAGGTATTAGGAAGAAAGTATATCCGTCTGTATTCACCACAAGATTCAGAAAACCTGTACCCACATGAAAGCCAAATTCTTCACAACACTAGTCAGGTAAATAGTTGCCTGAAATTTTTGTATCTGTAATGTTACCTTATCAAATCATATTTGAGCAAAGGCATTCTGTTAATGATCATTTGGGTTTTTATAGGTTGATGTGGAAGATCCCGACTTGGTCAAGTTTCCCAATTTCACAAAGGCTGCATTTCAGTCCTGCATTCTGATGCCTGGACAGATGCTGTTTATTCCAGTTAAATATTGGCACTATGTGCGATCACTTGAGCTCAGCTTCTCTGTCAGTTTCTGGTGGTCATAGCTCTGAAGCATTGTCTGCAGCATTGTAATGGGAATTAGCATCTGGCAGCATCTTTTCACGAGAGGTTAGAAGTGGAGCAAAACCAAAAACCAACAACCTCTTCCTAAAGCATGGAGAATCAGGAGGGCAAATGGAAAGATGATGCTGCAGCCACTTCATTTTTGTAGATGTTTCTAATAACTCCTTATGAAGAGCACGTTAGGTCAGTGTCCTGTGTGCATGTGTCCCTCAGAAAAAAGCCTGTGTCTGGGCACTGCCAGGGCTCTGCGTCTGTCTGCAACACCAGCTCAGTGTTATCTTCTACTTGGATTTAATAGCACTAAAGCCTGGAGTCACCTAGAGAAATGGTGACATTTTATAATGTATTTTCTCTCTGTTGTAAAATAAAGCTAACACAAAGCAAGGTACCAGTCTCCTGAATGGAAGAAGTTACTTGTGTATCCTGGTTCCAGCCAGGACAGGGATAATTTTTGCAGTAAGGGAGGGTGGTAGTTGTTGTGAGCACTTGCCTGTGAAACTTCTGTCTCTTTTGTACACTGTGTTATTAGTATTGTAGTTATCACTGTTTGTTTTCTTGGATTCCATTGCTGTTCCCAGCTTCTTATATCAACCCATGACCTTCACCTTTTGTGCTCCCAGTTCTCTCCAGCCCACCCGAGGGGAGGGAGCGGCTGGTGGTTTGGAGTGTTACGATGGAAACATTAAATTGGGGAGTACCATTCCTAAACCATGACATCTTGTTAAAGCCCAGGAACATAACTGAAGTTAACCCATAGTTTAATTGCCATTAAATAAACTGAAGCTTAGTTATATTTTCATTAACCATCAGCTGAACCAATGTCATGGCCTTCCTGAAGTGTCTCTACCGAGGACAGGAATGCTGCCATTCCAGTCTGGTGTCTGGCAGTAGCCATTCCTTTGGGGTTTTTTTTAAGTCACTCTTAAAGGAAGAAACATCCTTACATAAAACTGGAGACAGAAGTATTAGGACTAAAAATCTAAAGAATCTCAATATGGTAATTTTTTCAGCACTTTGTAGACGTAAGCTGACATTGCCTCAAGTCCTGTTGTACTCTTTCCCAATTGTTCTGACTGTGGCAATATTCTCTCCCTTACGGAGCTCAACTGCTCGTGACCTGGCTTTATGTCAAGACAAACTCTTCTGCATCTAAAGAAGGCACAAAACTCAAAGCCACAGTGCCAGCTGGAAGTGTTCCAACTCCAGCCCTAGGTCAGAGACCTTACATGTGCTGCACAGATTTCTCACCTGCTTGAGGTGCTACAGCAGGTGTCAGTTCTATTGTGTAGTTGACAAATAGGGAGCATTTGCTGAGAAAGGCTTCTTTGAAGAGTCCACCTGCATAAATTACTTGCAGGACTGACTAAAACATTTGCCTCTTTTATCCCCAAACATGCACTGAAAGTCCCAACCCAAGAATATGGAGAACTACAAACACAAAACAGCCTCCAAGAAAGCTGTGTAGGCATTACTGTAAATAAGAACAGGAAAGTCAATGATAGTTTTATTATAAGTACAGAAAATAAGTACACTGACCATTGTTATTAATGAATCCAATACAATCTGGCTCTTCTGCCAGAGTGAGTGAAAACAGCTGTCACTGACAGCAAGTCTACTGTCATCATCTACAGCTTAGAATGGAGCTCTATGGTGACTGGGAGTTCATTCGACTCATACCTGTAAAGACAACGAAGGTTAATGAATGACACACACAAAAAAAGCATAATATTGTATAACCTCCTGATTTTTAAAATGCTTTGTGTATTCCTGTGTTGCTGTTCACAATGTCCCAATTCCCCTGGAGAAACAGGGGGGCTCCAAAGAGATTCTTAAAAGCTATTTCCTGAAGTTTTAGTGCCATGGGTTGTGCGTGTCCCCTGTTCCCTGCCACCCCTCCACCTTAAGGTAGTTATAAACAACATGCAGGGTCTGCTGTGCCCCTGTGACACAGTCTGGGCACTGTGAGGGCTTGTTGCCCATGTGTGGTTTAATGTCTCAAACGTACAGCTGAAGTCAGAAAGAACTGATAGTCAGTTACAGTTGTAAATAATACAGGTACTGCCACTAAATGTCACAGCTCATTTTCTAGTATTACTACACTGTTTTTTTAAAAATAGATTGCTTGGTACCTGGGATGTCACAAGACCAGAATTCATTACACTTCGGACAGCGGGGTTCAGTCTGAGCCTTGAAGTACTTTCTAACACAAGGTAAATGCATTCCAATTCCACAGGATTCACATACTTGGCTCTGAAATCCGGGAGTGATGATTAAAAAATCTTTCTAATCTGTCCTTCTTGCATGCTCACAGAGCAAGAGAATGCAGCAGTTTTGAAATAGAAATCCAGACTGTAACCACTTATGCAAGACTAAATGGTAGCATTCGAGTTATCACAACACAGTGTTCTAGCATGCTCTATATAGCCACATTATTATATTCATGCTGAGGTCCAAACACAAGTAATTCCTGACCCAAACCCCAGGAACCCTAAGAATGAATGTGTGTCACGTGAAGACTGCTGTTGATAAGGCTCAAAGAGGAGACTGCTAACACCTCACTGCTAAAGCTATTTCAACATCAGGGGCTCATCTCTAGCCTGCTGGTTTGGAAAGCCAGACAGCACAACCACGTTTGTCATTGGGTGAGTGCACTTTTTCCAAGTTTATACTTGGAGACACTGCTCCAAGATAATTTTTTACTTAAGACAGAAGATAAAGTGCCTACAAAGAAAAATAGTGTTTTTTTTTTTTAATATACATAAACACCGTGACGAGATTACAATACTAGGATTTTTTTTAACGCATGCCTAATACTCAAAGGGAAGTATCACAAACCTCAGCTATGACCATGTGATAAACAGACATTACCTGGACTGCGAGGCTGCGACAGATGTTACATTTCCTTGCCACGTCCTGGTAGTTGCTGAGAATGTACTGTTCCATTTCAATTATGCAACGAGTATGCAGAGTATATTCTCCATTTTTCTAAGGAAACGTATCAAGATTAGGAATTTAATTCCTTTGACCTTTTTTGACTTTACTAACCCCCTGCTAGCAAGCATTTGACAGCCACGTTTTTCTGCCATCATGAAACTATCATGCTGGTCGTGGTACAATGCAAAGCCAAAACACCTTTGAAGTAGCAGAACTCATTTGTTTAGTGGAGCAGAATAAAGATCTCCCATCTTTAACTAGTCCTTGGAAAGTACAGATGAGCAAGCATGCTCTCCTTAACAGAAGCATGCAGTTTTGGGACCCTCCATTTGCACGTTAGAGAAAATTTTCCCAGCTTTCAACAAAATCTAGGTGTTTACTGCTTGAGATATCTTTGGAAATCTCTGCTAAATCACTTTAACGTATAAGTGACCGTGTGGCAGCAGGTTGGAGATCTACGATGCAATGACTCCAGCAGAGAAGGACTGAGGTCTGATTTGGGAAGCAACTGCAGTGTTCACATGGTGAGCCTATCTGAACTGCTCCCCACATGGAGATGTGACCATGTGCACAGTGGCCCATGCATTCCTGGTGCAGGAGTTTTCAACATGTTTGGCCTCACCACTTTTCAGGAAATTCCAAATGTAACTAACAGCACTATCACCCTGGAGAGCCTTCCCCAGCTCTCATTCCTGGCTGAAGGATGTCTGCGTGTCACCGGTCAGGGCAGGACACACAGACCCACCTGGCTCAGGTAGAAGAAACTGAAACCATTTGGTCCTGTACAGACCTACCCAAGGACTTTTTCCTTGTAAGTCTATTTCCTTTTCTGCAAAAATCACCAGAGCAGCAATAAGCACGGGCCCCCAAAAACCATTTTTGCCATCATTCATTAAAGAATAGCTCCAGTTTCACCCATCATATCGATAAGAACATGGTAGCTGGACCTACTGAAATATGAACAGTTGAAAGCAGTTACCTCAGAGAGCCACTTATCCTCCACAAAAACTTTCAGCACTTGTTCTGCTTCCTTTTTCTTCATTTTCTTTGTCTTAAGTTTGTCAGCCAAGTTTAAAATATCTGTAGATGAGGCAAAGCCATTTTCTGATAAAAGGATTAGGTCCATCTACAGAAAGAAACATTACCAAGTATAAAAAAACCCTGCAGACACACCTTACAGTAAAGTACTGACGTGCAGGTTTTTCAGCATCCATACATGTGAGAGATACTGCAGAATATGGCTTTAACCAGAACTGTAAAACAAAGGCCAAAAGCTGAAACAGTCATTGTCCCCTTGACAGTTTTGATGTTTGCCAAGAAAACATTTCCACAAATAGAAGTGTACGTGCTGCCTAAATGAAGCTGCTTTCAGGGACCCCTCAGCACGTTCAACAGTGACAGATTTGTTTTCTTTTTATCTGCTCTTTGTCAACTAAGTTTTCCACTCTTGAGTCGCTAGTACTTCTGAGCCTACCTGGCACCTGAAGGCTGTACAGTATCACCAATCTTCAGAGAACCTCACTGGAAACATTCCTGCTGCTCATTAGCACAGAGCAGCACAGAGTCCATGTCAGCAGTGACATGGGCCATGACAACACACCCTCTGCAGTGCTGACCTGGCTGCGTGGGGGAGGGCAGGGAAACCTCTGGGTCCTATCCATGGAGATTAGACTTCTGCAGCTGTCACACAGAACAGTCAATGCACCTCTCTTTCCAGTTTATACAGAAAATGTAATGAGTGTGCAAAAAAAAGTCTAGTGGCTGGAAAATTAAGTCCTCAGAGTCCAAGACATTATGAGAACAATTCAGTAAAACATCCAAGATACACAGCTATGATCACAACTCACATTAATGGTTGTTGATAAGAAATTAAAACCCAAATGTCCTTGAATCTTGGCCCAATAGCTCTATTTGGAACTTGAAAAAAAATCTCAAGTGTGTGTTTTCTTGTTTGAAAAGCAGCATTTTGACTAGTTTATTAATACAGAATTGGCTAAGCAGTAACAAGACAAATGTCTCTATTCAAATCAGCAAAAAAAAGTTATTAACATTAAAATCTACTGTATATTACTAAACTACTGAAGCCAGTGAAAAATTCAGCAACCACAACTGAAAATCCTGAAGAAAGGTGTTTGTGTAACTTTAGCATGTGTGTGTTGAGTCCCCAGCCCCAAGGATCATTTCCCTGGTGCTGGTTTTGCTTTACCCATAACTGACTTCCAGCAGGGAATCATTACTTGCACATACTTACATCCCTGCAAATCCCATTCAGTCTGGGATAAACTTACGTAAAATGGCAACTAGTTTCTGAACCGCATCTCCGTTCATTTCCATTTCCATTCATTTTAAGGTGATACCTTGCCAAATAATGTGATTTACTAAATGATAACCGACATACTTACTGTTTTTCTAAACAACTCTAATTCAATTTCTGTATAGTCAGATGCCATTTTAGTTACTTCAGTTTCTGCCAAATTCACCTAAAAAAAAAATAAACTGAATCAAAGTGCCATTGTAGTTTTACACCAGAAACAGTAAAAGGTCCTTTGAGGAAAAGAATACATCAATTTACAATTAACAGAAATGTCAGTTCTTTAAGGGGAATGAAAGAGGCTGATCCTTGAAGGGCAGTCGATGGTACTCCAGTCCTTTTATTTACAACATTTGATCTTCCAGCCACATGTTCTCCAGAGCTGCCTCTGCCCAGGCCAAGCCCTTCAACAACCCAATCTCCCCAAAGTAACACAGAACTGCAGCAGAACTGACATGTCAAACCAGGCACAGTGCTGGACAGTCACTTTTTTTTTTCACTCTGAAAAACAATTGCTTATGTTTCCTACTCTTACTGCATATGCTACTACTATTATTAGCTCAGCTTAATTGGCAAAATGACCCAGAAAGGTTAAAAGCAGCAGTTAGTGTTAAATACCTCCTGTATGGTCTTTTGAAACTGTTATATAACCTTCCCTCTCTGACATGGGCATTGCAAAGTATCTGGGAAACTTCTTATAGGCCACTCCTCAGCAACCCTTTTGTGCTAGGTTGATTTTTGAGTAGGAGAAAAAGAAAACTAATGTTGGAGGGCTCTGTTTTCTAGTTTAAAGATCTGTCTCAAGAAATAAAGTCTCCAGTGGAAAAGGAATCTCACTTCAGCACTTAAGCAATGTTTATGTTAAATAACTCCAACACTGCTGCGGTCCTTGCTGCCATGTCCTACTCCCACAGACCAGGGCTACAGCAGTTGATCCTTCCCCTGCCCTGTCCTACCAGCAGTTCCTGCAGCTACTGCTGGCCCCACACAAACACAGCTGTCCCCACACAAACACAACTGTCCCCACACAAAGCAGATACCTACTACAGCATAATGTGCTCTCCCATCCTCTTCTGACATTCCTTTCCGGATCTGCATAAACAAAGGCTGCAGGTGCCTGTTAATAGTGCTGATGAAATCGTCCAGTTTATCATGTGCGTAGTAAACTGAAAATAAATAAGAAAAAGCACATACAGAGAAAAGTCAAACAATTACACATCAGGCAGATTTTTTCTGTGAAATATTTTTTCCCAGGTAAAAGCACTAAAACTCCATGAGGCAAATTCAAACAGGGCTGTTCTATTCAGCAGATGTATCGTTTTCTTGTGCTGCTGTCTCCTGTCCTTCAGAGACACTCAGCTCCTTGAAAGTCAGTTGAGAGAGAGTTCAGACATTCTGCCTTGCTGTAGGGAACCCACAGCACTAATCCAGTAATTACAGTGACTTGAACTAAACTGAATTGAAAATGAAACATGACCAGGAAAAATTACTATTCAGAATAGAAAAATACACTGGCTTGCTTTCCTTTACACACACGTGATTCCTTGTTTCTGTGTGTTCTGTTTCACAGATTAATGGCATGTAAGTGATCAAGTTACATATAAAAAAAATTCTAGTATTGTAGAAACATGGGTGCTATCTTGTGTCATGTTCTACAAACAAATTAAATACTAGCAGCAGTTCTATCACAGACATAATTAAGATGACCTTTGGAGTTGTTCTGTGGAAGTGCATGTGATGGCTCTTGCCTGCACACCACCAGCACGACCCTCAGGTCCACCCAAAACAAGACTTTTGTCAGTAGCACTCCTGTTGCCTTCATCAGGCTAGGATTTAAAAAGTAGGGTTAAGAAACATCTTGTAACTTTATAAAAATTACTCCTGTCTCAAAAATACAACCAGTTGTCACTAAATTAACCCTGTTCTCAGTCACAGGAGTCTCTTGCTTGTGTAATGGCATCGGGTCAAGGTCCTGCTCCCAAACACAGCACAGTGCCAAATGGCATTCCCAGAATGCTCTTGTCCAGGAGTTCATGATTCTGCTATATAAGACTCCTTAAGTAAACAAAACCAAGTAACAGCAAGAACAATAGTAAAGTACAATATCAAATACCATTTTGCCACCTGGCTGGCCCATCAACAGGAAACACTGTACACGCCACAATCAGAGAGTGTTAGTAACAGATCTGAAAGTGGGTAAAAAATGAAAGATAACAATATCCTTTTGTTCAACAGCTCTAATATTTTAATGTGAGATGAGTGACTGCTCCAGTAGACCTTCTGTGGAAAAAAAGGGATATAAATTCTTCATAAAAAATAAACAGGAGTCAGACCACACCAAAAGCTGCACTTCACAATTTTAGCATCTAAGAAGGTGGCCAAGTTACAGTTCCTGGCTCAGGAGGCCCAAAAATAGACTACTTCGTCCTGACCTAACGTCTGTGGATAAGTAGATACAAAACCAGAAGAGTCCCTGCAGAGTGGGTAGCACGGTGACAAGACAGAAGGACACTCCTAAGCCTGGCAGGAGTGCAGCTTCCAGGACTAGGAACGGGCAACACAGCGCAGGTGAGATGGGACAAAGTACAGCCATCCACCAGGAAAACCTCATGTCATCCTCACTGAAATGTTTCTGCAACAGTCACTTCTCCCACAACACCAGAGAGAAATAACTGAAGTGGAGAAATAACTATAGTGAAGTACTGTCAGCATCAAAAATGATTTTTTTAAAATCACTTATATGTATAATCTATAAAAACCAATTCTGATAAAATAAAAAGTGGCATATATTAATCTGACATGATTAGAAGTTAGTTTACTCACTGCTGTGTTACTTTATCTTTCAGGAAAGAGAGAGGACGCACACATCATTACAGTTTTTTTAAATTTTTAGCTGGTGTGTGTCTTTCAGAAATCCAATTTCTCCAAGCTGCACCAGGAAAAAGAAACAAACTTCTTCCATCTCCAAGACAAACACACCTTTATCAGTTTCACAGCAGTGGTGGTGTAATTTCCTGGCCTCTGATCCTTCTGTTATCCCCTTAGACATCAGAACTTGCAAGAACCGTCGATGAGCATCAGTCATCTGAGCCGCCATCGCAGTGTCCCACCAGGCTTCACGTGCTGCAGGAGGTGTAAGCTGGCATTAATGCACTTGTTTGTACAAATTAAGAATACACAGTCCAAGCATATGTAAGATATCAATTAAACTCTCTTACATTGAATGAGGGCAAAAGAGCAGATCCCCCCGTCGTCCTCAGAATGCAGATGGTGACCAGCTCTGAGATTCTGGAAGGGTGCAAAAGATAAAGTCCAACTACTTTTAGCTACAGAATAGAACAAGGTAGGCATTGTGCTATTGTCTCCAAAAAACAGGAATGAAGCTCCTTAACACCAAGGTAGCACTAAGCATCAGGCGCTGCTTTCTTGCAAGTGCTGGATGCACAGGGCAGTGACTCTTGCCTGCACGCTTGGCTCAAGGTGATACAATATTGAGTCTATGTAGTCTCACAGAGTGTTCTAGCGGGGTCTTTGGGCACCTGGTGGTCGTTGAGCCTCTGAACTTTGATCTAAATATGGTGTTTTCATCGAAGCTGCGCAGTTTGCTAACCGAACAAGCTGGATTGGGCCGGTTTGACTTGTTACAAATGTGGTTCCAGAGCTCCCAACGTTCCACTGACCACTACCTCCTCGTCAGCAACTTATAAAACTCTCATACCCCCAAAAGCTGAAAATAAGTGTTGTGTGACAAACTCAACTCCGTGCGCGGTTCCGTGCGGGATGTGTCCTGTGTGGGATGTGGTTCTGTGATGGTCGCTCCTGCTCCTCACATAGCCTGGTTAGAGCAAAGTCGATCAGGTGACTTCGGACAGCAAATCCTCCTCTACATGTCCTGAAGGACTCCAGAACTAACGAAAGGCAGCTAAGAAAATTCCCCGACCACTGGCCCGACCCCCTCTGGCCGAGCTCCGGCCCCGCTGCTTCACTGCCCGCTCGGCCACGGGCCCCGGGTCCGCCGCAGCCACAGCCCACGGGGCAACGGCCCGAGAGACCACCCGGCCCCAGAGACCGCCCGCTGCCCCCCGCCCTCGGCGCCGCCGGGACCCGCCGAGGAACCACCTCCCCCGGCCGCTCCCCCGCACCCACCTCCGTTCGGCAGCTCAGCGATCTCTGTGTGCGCCTGCCATGGGTGGCCCCGCCCCTGCAGACCGGGCCCCGCCCCCGGCCGGGCCCCGCCCCCTCCCCTTGCCAGCTCCACCCCGATCAGTGCCCGCCCCCTCCCTTGCCGGCCCCGCCCCCGATCATGCCCGTCCTCGGTCGGGCCCGCCCCCGCTCCGCTCTTGTCCCGGGCGCGTCGCGCGGGGGCGGTTCGGGCCGTGCTGGGGCAGCGCCGTGTGCGGGGCCGGAATCGCCCCAGGCTGGAGCGGGGCCTGGCGCAGGGGCCAGACAGGGCAAGGTATGTCCGGGGGTCGGACCGGCTCCTTCTCGTTATCCGCGTCTGGCGCGCCCTTCGTACGATCTGTGTTTTCCTCCGCGCCGGGGCTGGGAAGGAAAGGCGGGCTCTCCGTGCTCCCCCTGGAACTCCCCAGGGTCCCTTGGTCGGGAAGGGGCCCTGGGGCCCCTCTCGGGCGGGCGGCCCCGGCCGAAGCCCACGGGCAGATGCGCTTCTCCTTCCTCGATGTCGTTTAACTCGAATGTTCATTTTGCAATACTCTGGCCAGGACTGGTGTAAACTCCCCGAAATGCCCTTCCCGCCGGACGTGCTGCGGGACGGCCCCACCCGTCCTGGGCCGCGCTCCCGGCCGTGCCCAGTCCCGCAGAGCTCCGGGCCGGGGCTCGGCGCGGCGTCAGAGCGACCGGCGCTGGGCAGTACGGGCCGGACGGGGTTTCTTTTCAAGTATTGATACAGAATCTACTGGTGATCCTTTTGCTTTGCCATGTATCTCTTTTCTCGCTTTAATCTGCGGTCACAGCCAGCGCTTTAAACTAAAAGAGTAAGACTAGATGTACTTCAGTTTTAAAAGGAGCCAGTTTTAAAAAGCTATGCAATTGCAGCACAGCAATTGTGCATTGAGCAGTTTTGCATATATCTGACCCCTGTGGTATGAGCTGGAGTTACTCACTGAGCGTAACAGTTTTGCAGATTGTGCCTGTTAATGAAATGTGACCCTAATTTCCTTAGAAGACCAGAAGTTAGTACTGTTTTTCTTGAGAGTAAATCAGATTGTATTGTTTTGAAGAAAACAGAAATGGTAAAGTGATTAAAGCATGTAACTTGTGCCAGTAATCACGCAGACCTGCTTCTAGCCCCGACAGAGATTTCTTTCCTAGTTTTAGGGAAGTCGCCTGTGTCTTTACAACTTACTTTCCTTACATACACTGGATTTATTAGGTTTACTGCAATTTTAATATGCTCTATATGTGTTACATACTTTCTTAAGATTGATATTTCATTATCTGATATAATGAAAAACCTAAAATGCAACAGGCAGAAAAGCTATAGACATTTTAAAATTTTCTCTCTTTGCAGTTTCATTAGAGCTGTAATTTTCATCCCCATGTGTGGATCTATTTGCCCATGGGGAGGTGGTTTTGCTCTGCCCTCTATTCATTCGGACGTGCTTACGTGGTCCAGGATTCTCTGCCAAAGTTCTATGAGTTCCTTGGAACTCTGTCATGCAACTGTATTGCTTAATAGTGAAAAGCAAATGCTTCCTCTTTTGAAAACTCCAGGAAAAAGGAGGATTTTTTTATGCTGGAGCAGGTTGCTTTTTTTTTTTCCTGAGCAGCAGCAAAGGTGCTTGTGTTCTTTTCAAGAAATTTATTACTATGCTCAGTCACATTTTGTCTATTCCCAGAATATGAAAAACTCAGCTCTTGAGTAATGGTTTTCTCGAGCATTTATAAGAAATTTATCTTTCTGGTATGTCTCTTATTGCTAGATGACTATAACTGCCCAAGAGAATGTCACAGAAGAGTTTCCATTCTGATCTTCTGTTTTCACTAACGATGTTCTTATCCCTTAACCTCTAAGATGGAAATTTTCCATGTTTAACTCTTAGAAGCTAGTTTTAAAGAGTGGTCAATCATGCATGTGGGAATGGGAGAAATACAGAAACGTGATTTTTCTGACAAACAATTGTGATAATTTGCCTTGGAACTGAATCTGACACACTGAAGTAAAGATTGATCATAAGTGAAGAGCTAGTGCTTCTGAATAATCTGGAAAAATATTCTGTTGCTGTATTTTGCAGTAGTTTGATTTATGTTGATTATTTATCAATAAAAGGTGTGGTCTTCTTTGCAAAAAAAGTGGGTTTTCTGTCACTTATTCAGCTGAGGAAGAGTCTGACTGTTACCTGCCTTTTGTTTAATGTATTTGAATATTTGACAACAAATCTTCAACAGCTGTGTTAGAGAATGTTACCGGTTTCAGGAGAAGTTCCCTGGAGTGTATGGTGTTGGTACTCTGCACATCCTCTCCTGGGTGCAGTGCCCACATGCATCCTGCCAGATGGTCGCCATGTTCTCCCTATGCTAATAACTAAAGAGTTTATATGGCAGCAGAGTTTCTGATCCCTCACCAGTTTCTCTCCTCTTGTGTGCTGGTGGGATTTGCCTTTTCAGATGTGAAGGGTGCTCTGTGGTTGGGGCAGAGGATATCCATTCGCCATGCACAAATACCTTCCAGTGATCTCTGCTACTGCAGAATCTGACAAAGCTTCTGCAGAACGTCCAACACCTCTCTCCTGCTGATGGAGATCTTCTGAGGAATTCTCTCCTCTTTACTCTGTCACACTGAGAAAATCATGAGGCTTTGAAATAAAAACTAATGTGCCACCTGGGAACTTTACAGATGTAAACAGAGCAGCTGTAGCTCACTGACAGGAAGAACACTGTCCTGACATGGAGGTTAGAAAATTCTAAGAGCATGAGAGGAAGGGACCAAAAAGTTGTATGTTAACAATGTACTGCTGAACAAATTTTATCCCTCTTTATACTGAATGCAAAGCCAAAAGCATATAAGTTAGCATAACTTCACCTGCAAATACACCAAAATTTTAAATGCCTCATGTCCATTTGTAGTGATTTGAAACCTGGTAGCCATATTTTATGCAGAATATGGACTTCCACTAAGTGGCTGCATTGCATCAGCAAAAAAAGTCTTGGGGAAACATGCGCCTTTTTTTTTTTTTTTTTTAAAGTCCTAAGTTAATTATTTTACCTGTTTCCACTTTATCTAACTAAATGGCTTTACTATGCTTAAGGAATTCTAATAAGTAAAAGCTGCATAATTTTCCTTCTCCCAAGTTTAGCTGGTTATACCATGATTAGGTATGTGCTCTACAACCTCCAATTATTTACTGTTTTAATGAGTCTGCATTCTGTTGGAGCAATGCTCAGAGTTCTTTGATAACATTTTTTTCAAGAGGGTGATATCCATATTATCAACCTAGAGGTGATAGGACTTGAGGAAAACATTTTAGTCAATAGACCAGACACTTTATTCTTAAATTCTTTCACTTATCTGAGTGGAATCATAGGGCTTTGGTGACAATGTCACTGATTTTGGTCAAGTGTTTATGCTTTTAGTAGCTCACATGCTAGCAGCTTGCCTTTTCTAGTAGGTGAAGAGAGTAGGTCCACTGCCAATGTCAGTCTTGTATCCTCTGTCATTAAAACTTCGCAGAAAAGTCTTCTAGCTGATTTGTATTCTCCTTATTCTTCTACATGTCTCGTTCATTTTAGGTGCAGGTGTGGGAAGCAGGCACAGCAGAGAATCTGAATCCCTACATCTAGCAGAGTGATAGGAAATACCACAATACACCCCTACCTTAACTAGCACAGGGATGTAAGCTCATAGTAATGTTTGCTGTTGGCAGAACTGCATCACAGCTTTTCCTGCTGAACCAGACCAGTGTCAATGATGGCAAGACTCCCAAGTGCTGCGCCATATACCCTTTGGATCCTTTTCTTTTCATATACAACAAATGAAGGTATGTTTGTCAATATTTTAGATTATTATACTGAAGTTTTGATTGACAGCATTTTTCCATGACCAGTAGGCAATGCTATTACCACTAATTAACTACTATAAAATTTGTAACTTCAGATGTCAGAAATAGCCTTATACTAGAATAAATTCTTAGATTTTTTTTCTTTACATTGAACTTTTCCACAGGATCTAGAAAAAATAGAAATTTGTGGAAAGGAGAAACAGGTTTAGAAAGTCATTTCCTTCCACATTATCTGATCTGCACTGGCCACCTCTGAGATGGGCTCAGTTGGTTAGAGCATGGTGCTAAGAATAACAAGGTTGCAGGTTCCGTCCCCTTATGGGCCATTCACTTAAGAGTTGGACTCAATGATCCTTGTGGGTCTCTTCCAACTCAGAATATTCTGTGAAATCTGTAATGCCTGTGGGAGGCTTTCACTGCCTGGTCTCCTTCCCCAGGCACGGGAGGCCTGAGCTTCTCCCCTCTGGTATGAAGCACAGGCAGGAAAAACCGCTCAAGGAATACTGAAGTAATTCCTAATGAAATTCCTGAATTCTCTATGCCACCATGTAGTTGCCTGGATTTGAACAGATTTGGCAGGCCCTGGCTGTGACTTGTACCTGCACAGGGGTGGAGGAAGAACGGGATCCAGAATGTCCCAGCTGTGCTGTCGGCCTGGCAGGAGGTGTTGAGTCCAAGTACTGCTGGTTCCTTAAGGGTTATTTTGTCAAGTTCAACTAGCAGAGGCTGAATATAACCATGTTTTTTCCTTGCATCTTTTATGATGTTTGATTACAATTTAGATATATATCGTCATGGTTTTTAGTAATGCATTTTTATTCTCTGGGAAATGAATGGTACATTTTGCTTGCTGTAATTTGTTTTACTAGTTTTGCAGTGTCTACAGTTTCTTAGGTCTCATTTTGTTTTATGAAGCAAATCAAAATAGTTAAAAGACAATTTTAAATAACCTGTCTCTAAAAAAATGAAGATTTGTTAGCTACTGTCTTATGTACTATGAAATAGTGCAGTTGAATTAAGGAGAAGCATCAAGGTTTGTGAGAGTGCATTGGTTTGGTTGTCTGATCTGGGTAATTCCACATTTTCTATAAATGATCTATATCAGAGTTTAATTTTACAGTGTTTTGTTTGGATTTGTTTGCCTAGTTAACTACATGTTTTAAGTTTCTTCAACATGCTGTACTATTTGAGGATTAAACAAGAAATTCAATATTTCAGTTCTCTTTTTTAGTAACACTAACTCAAAATAAGTTCTGTACTGTATGTAATTTCAACAGGAAAGTCTCAAATATCTGAGGTTTAAAAAAAAATATGGTGTAGCAGAGATGGAAAAGCAAGAAGGTCACGGCAAAAGAGTAGAGAATATAATTTAGAGTTCTGGAAAGACATGAGGACACTGAAAAGCAAGATAAAGTAAAGCTGTTAATCATCATAGCTTAACACAGCATGAAAAACTTCATTTAATTGAAGTATTCTTGAAAGCCTAAGATCATTAACACATTGAAAAATAATGTTCATCTTTAAAGGACTTAAAATGTTAGTACTTCTGGCAAAAGTACATTTTAAAGTGGAAAAAACCTACCAATAAAATTACAAATGGCAACCAAATATAAACAACACCAACAGGATAATGATTCTTTTAAAATAAAAAAGCAGTGTGACTGCTAAACTGTTGCAGAAGTTTAACTTGCTGAGATGTAATGTAGTAAAGAAGGATTTATATTTGCACAACTTGTGCAAAAAAAGAAAGGTATTATTATTTCCAATAAAAGAGAAGTCAAACATCAGAAAAGGCAAGTAATTGTCTGGGATAATAGAAGTATTAGCTATTTCTGACTGCTTCAGTGAGAAATGATTACACTCCAGTACCAGGGTTGGCTCACTGTTAGTCCCAAATAACAGCATGACCTTACTGTCACATAGCTCTTCCATTCCATGTCTCACTTATGTGGAGTGCACTGAAATAATAGAAAGTGAGGCTGGAAGGGATACTGAGGATTGTGTATTTTTTACTTAAATACTAACAGTGAAAGAGGTTATAAATTTGAACATGGGGAGTGCAGAGACTTTTGGCTTTCCTGTACCACACCCCCCCCCCCCCCCAGTGCCTGGCACATTGTGAGTCAGTCTCTCCTGGGCTCCGAATGCTCATAACAGTTGCAAGTAGAAGACAGAACAGGAAATACTGTGTGAAATGAAGAAAAGTGTATACTAGAAGAAGGTCTGTGGCGGGAAAATCATCTAGGCACTGGGGAGCTGCTCTGGGGAAGCAGAAGACATGCATTTGGGAAGCTTAGAACCATTATAGGTAAAGCATGAGTCATGCCTGTAGACAGTGATCCTGGTCTTGACTGTTAATTATCTGCATTTTGGGTTTTGAGCCTTCTGTATTTAATAGATGGGATTATGTGGTTTTGTAATTAAATGCTGACATGTTTTACATAAAGCTATTGGAATTAGATCTTCTGTGCTTAAAAGTCTGTGTTGAATGAGTTGTGCCTTTTTATTTCAAAATTATTATCGCAGACTCTTTCTCTCCAAGATCATAGACATTGTCTCCAGAAAGGTGGAGACAGTTGGTGACATGCCCCTCTTGCCATTTACCAAGACTCAAAAGATAATAATGCTTTCAATTAATTTACAGGGGGTTGGTAGCTCTATTGAAATGAAAAAGCTAATGTTTCTGCTTAGTTCAATTCATTCTTCTGATTCTCTTCCTTCTCACTGTATGCTGCTTCTCCCTAGTTATGACTGCAGGACAATTACAAGAATTTGCATGCTTCACTGACTTTGACAAAGAGCTGGTTTGTCACTGGAAGGTGCCTGCACAAACTAACTGCTCCAAAGAATTCCTGCTCAGCTACAGCAAGGAGATTTCTGTGTCGTAAGTGCTTAATAAGATGTTACACTGCCATTGTTGGAGCTTCGTATATCCTGTAGTCACTATTGGCTTTAAATCCCTCCCTCTACCGTCGGTGTCTAGGACAAAATGTAATTCAGATTATTCTTCTTGCCAGGAATAAAATGGGTTGCTTCAATTAACAGCACACTGTTCAGTGGCCTAATCTTCCACAGAACTCTCTGTTCTCTTAGTGCAAAGGAGGGATCCTACTGGTAGGAGTGTTAGGGCTCTTACAACTTAACAAAACCCTCATTTCATGCAAAATTTTACCTTCTTCGTGAGAAACCGTAACTGATTTACCAGTCTGAAGCCTGTGTGAAAGGTACTCTCCCTTGGAGCCCAGGTGATTTTGTCTGCGTGCAGTCTAACTCCATGTTCAGGCATAGACTGTGTGCCTGTTCTGCAGCAGGGCCGGTCACCATCTGCAAAGGAAGATCTGGGTTCTCCTGTTCCTCTCTGTATCATTTCAGCAAACCCACATCCAAATAACCTCACTCATACAATGCAGTAAGCCTATTCCTATACTAACAAGCTGTTAGTCTGCTTTTTCAGAGACTGAAGTGTGGACAAAGAGTGGTAATTTTTCCTCTTGGGGTCAATCCTTAGCCTTTCTGTCAAGTTTTTCATTTGTGCAATTCAGATATCCAAGGGGCATCTGCAGAGGGTGGGTTGTTTGGGAATCTCAGTTTTGATTTGGAAACATTTCCTGGAACTGAGTTTGTCTCAGATTTGATTAGCTCTACACATTGGGAACCTTGATTTCACCTTTTCAAGGAATAGTGTGTCACACTCTCTAAACATCCCATAATTTTGTGCCTGTTTTTCAGAAACGTGTGTGTTCCTGAGAATGGAAAAGACAGTTTAAGGTGCACTTGCACGATACATTCAGATTATTTTGTGTCAGGCCTCACGTATGTTTTAGCTCTACAGTTCAATGGGACTGATATATGGAACTACAATGTTACACCAGCCCTTGTTGGTAAGAAATTGTTTAGATGTCTGGTTCCAGGCTTTGCAGTCCTAGCTAACTCCTCATTGATGTTACCAGAGAAGTTTTTCCGTATCAGAGGTGGAAGGTGCCATGCTGGCTTAAATGCAAGATCTGTTTGTCTTAGGAATCTAATCCAGAATCAGGTTTCTAAGGAATGAGTATAAGTAATGGGGAAAGCAGGGAGTGATTCTCTCTCTAGCTGTACCTTCTCAGCTGTCAGCCAGCAGCAGTTTGGGGTCTTAGATTTTAATGTTTTTTACGTGTGACTGTAGAATTACAGGGTGAAGAGGAATGTGTTACTTTCAGTTTCTAGAAAGACACTAGGCTCTCCCTACTGAAACTCCTTCCATTTCTGTCTCTGTCATACTCTGATATTTCATGCAAGTTAAATCATGCTACATGAACATAAGATTTTTTTACAGTAATTGCGGTTAGATTATAAGTCAGTGATTAAAAGTGCATAAATCTGCTTTCTTACAGGACAGGTTGTAGATACAGTTCATGTCTCTCCCTAGGCTCCCAGTTTGGTCAGAACAGTGTGCGCATTGGTAACACTTGTCACCTCAAACACTCAGAGAAATCACTCACATACCTTAAGGCAGACCAAGGAGTTGGTTCACTTCAGAATACTAGGTTGTTGCTGCTGCTTATCAGCCAGAGAAGCAGGAACCTGCCTCAGTTTCCAGGAGACAGGGAGCCAGGACAGCTTGGCTGTTCCACAGCTGCTCCTATCAGAGTGCAGGCTGTTCTCGTTTCTCCAGGCTGAAAGCTGCATCCAGTGCACCAAAAGGGTATACTTGCAGCTTGTTTAGCCAGCTTGAAGAATCCGTGCTTGTTAATAAATTCCTTAAAGCTGCTCTGGTTTGGCCTCTTTATCCTTGTGCTGCAGCAGAATAAAAAGGGCTAAGTGCACTAACTGCGATGATATTCTGGTCTCTGGTGAATGCTTGTCACTCTGATCTCTCCATGTTCTCCTTAATTGTATTTTCACATATAGTTAAGCCAAGGGCCCCCAAAAATCTTGCCATTGAGAAAGCTGAAAATGGTAATTTCAATCTGAGCTGGGAGGAGAGCTACTCTTCTCAATCCACGCTCTTTGGACAGCCAGTCATCTATGAACTGAAGTACTGGAGGAAGCAGCACCCAATGGAGGTAAGACACAGCCAGTAGACTCTTCATTTTCAGTCTCTCTGGAGCTTTCAAGTTTAACAAGTACTCAGAAAAGCCTTGAAACCACTTCATGAATAATGGTGTAAGGGCCAGCAAGGGCAAGTCCCACAGTGTTCCTGATCATACAGAATCCTGGAACATCCTGAGTTCCACAAGGATCAGCGAGTCCAGCTCCGAAGTGAATGGCCCATACAGGTGATTGAACCCATGACTTTGGCATTATTAGCACCAAGTTTTAACCAGCTGATCTAATCTCAAGGTCACTTGCCCAAGGTGATTCAGATGGGTGTTAAAGGACTGAAACTGTTCAGACTGACACCCCATAATGGTCTGCTGCTTGCAATAGTCAGAGATTGAAAATACAGTGCTTCTGATCCCTGAACTTCATTAGCTCCTTAGACATCAGGAAGCTGGAGGCTATTGGTGCCTCCAAGGAGCACTTGAGGCACTTAGGACCCTCTCCTGAACAATCCAGTGCTTTAGGGCTGGGCTGCTTCTGCTAGAAGAAGAACATGCATGGTGGTATGTCACAGATACCTGCTGATGACAGCAAACTGTAGTATTACACACAGTTATTCAATTACTCATTTGTGAAAGATCACTGAAACACGTAACACTATTGGTATTTAGTTGCCATCACTAACCCTTCACTTTATAAAGAAATCAAAGTGAACTTTCTCACTTCCTTTTCAGGTTTCTGTAAAAGCAATTAACTACCAGGCAAAAAGCTTTGAGATTACTGCAAGCTCCTTGAGGAGGGGATATGATTATGTTGCAAGTCTCAGGTGTAACTACACAGACTACCCGGCCTACTGGAGTGAATGGAGTGAAGAAGTTGAATTTCACTATGGTAATGCTGTCAGAAATAGCAGCTTGGGAAAAGGATGGTATAGTCTTCATATCCTGCTGCTCTCCTCTTGGAGTAAAGTTACAGAATCATCACGTTCATCATTTTGTATGTAACATGAATACATCTATAAAGGCTTCCAAAGACACTAACCATAAAAAGGCATCTCCTGAGCCTCACAGTGCACATCTGATCTCCCAGCTCCTGACACTCCCAAGTAACTAGTCACAGTACATTTGCTGGTCTCTGACACAACACACACCATCAGTATGGCAGACCTGTGGGGGTCTGTTGTTTATCTGCTGGAGGCTCAAAAGGAGCATTTTTTTAAGGTGCAGAAGAGCAGCAATGAATTTGGTATTGCCAGTGCTTTTATTCAGATGCACACTCACATGTAAACGTCTGGGTTTTTTTTCATAGATTATCAAGTGACAGCTGAAGACATTCTGCAGATGGCTGTGCCCATATCCTGCATACTGATCATGGCAGGATCTGTCATTTGCTACTTCTGTTTTACAAAGTACGTATCATACTGGCTCAGGGTTTATAGAGTAACAGCTTACGCAGCTATCAGTATTGCTATTGATAAGCCAAATGTCTGCTAGTACAGGAGCAGAGATTTTATAAAAACTAATCAGTTGTGCTCTGTAATTTTCGGAATAGTCTCCTAATCTTACCAGAATGGTCTTGTTATAGTACGGGTTTGTCAGTTTTGCTGGAGTTCCAGTAATGATGGTTAAATGTCTTTATTTCTTTTAAATTTTTTTTAGTGGTAGTGTGAGATCCTACCTGTTTTCACAGATAATTTCAAACACTAGAAGAAGATTAGGAGAACACGTGACTTGCATAGTGCAAAGCAGTCACATACCAAACGTACAAACATCTTTGCACTCTTTTAATGAAATGCAGCACTTGGAGATGTACAGAACAAGCACTTCCTGTTGCTGCAATGCAGATGCGTAAGAGGGAGAGGAGAACAGAAGAGGGAAGTATACACTGATGTAGCCCAAGTGGTCAAAGCAAACGATTTTTCATTCTTCCCTTGCAGAGTGAAAAAAGAATGGTGGGATGAAATCCCAAATCCAGCAAAGAGCCATTTGGTTGTAGAAAATGTCAAGGTAATTTAAAAGCTTTGCAAAAAATACCTTTTCTTGATCACCAGAAGTAGAATGTGTAATAAGTGCTATTGTCTATCTATTGCAGGGGATACTAGATACAATTCATATGTGTCCTAAATCTCATTTGTGTCCTTATTAGTTTTCAGTTTTCTGCTACTTTGACGAAATTAAGTTCCCTTTCCATGACTTAAAGCAGACTCATATGGAAAAGCAAATGTAAGTAAGATATTAAAAAATACACATCTGCTTTACAGCATAAAGTAGTTTCCTGTTACATAAACATTAACTGTCCTTTCCTTTTGACTTCCAAAAACAGAAGTTGCAAGAACTGTCTGGCTCAAAGTTTGTCAAGCCAAAACTTCAAGGGAAAAGATAACATCAGAAATGTTGAGAAATCTTGCAGCTGCCACAGCAAGTGTGGAGAGTCATTGCCAAAAGGCAGCAATGCAGTTTTAACCCCTGATACAGCTCCCTTTGAAGACGTTATTGAAATCTGTGAATGTTTAACAGACAGTGAGACTGGGAGCCAGGAAGAGACTGGCGATCAGATCACCATGTTTGAGCCTTGTGAGAGCAGCATCAGTGCTTTCAGAGAGCATAATGAGGCACTAGCTAACATGTTTGATGCGCTTCTGGCAGATGAAAATAGCATGCAAGACAATAAAGACCCAGACATCCTCACAGGTGAGAGGAAGACCTTCAAGAAACTTGAGTTGGAAAATCCATCACAGCGAAATCCAAAAGAAAGCACAGCCCAGAATCAGCGGCCATGTGGTATTTCTCATACAGCCTCTCTTTTCACCAAAGCCTCTCAAGATGACTACAATTGTAGTATATCCAGCAAGGAGTCAGAACTGTCGGAAGAATCCTTTGAATCTGGTTATCAGAGCTCCAGCATAAATTCTGCTTCTCTGGATGCAAGAGATCTTCAACAAATGGTTCATCAAAGCCTTTTTCTATGCAGTTCAGAAAGTGAGCAGGACTCTTGTGTCATGATCCAGGAATCTTCAAATAAACCGTTCTTTGGGACCAAAACAGACAGAATAAACAACCCTACAAACAAGAGTTTTGATACCCTTGTGTCTGCACCCATGAGGTTCTGTGGTTCTGCATATAAGAGCTTTGACTCCCTTTTGTCGCCATCTGTGGAGCCCGGTAGTTCTGCCTACAAGAGCTGTGACATCCTTTTCTCGCCATCTGTGGAGCCTGGTAGTTCTGCCTACAAGAGCTGTGACACCTTTTTGTCACCATCCCTGGAGCCCTGTGGCTCTGCCTACAGGAGCTTCAATGCCCTCATGTCGCACTCCATGGCCAGCAGTAGCCTGACTCTGTGCTTTGAAAGTGCGTGTTCCTCACAGCCTCCAAGACAATTGTCAGAGATACCAGAACACAGCTGTAGAGGTCAAATTGCTCAACCTGCTGGCAATGCGACATGTTACACCAACTACAGATCTCCCTACACTGAGCTTGACTTTCCAAACACCTGTTCAGAGCATTCTGATTTTCCATCTTTCTCCACACGTGCAAATGAAGGTGCTTCAGCTTTCCTATCAGAGGAAGAAATACATAAGCAAGTAATATATCAAAATTTTCCAAATAAAACCAATATAATTTCATGCCCTGTTGCACCTCAGCCATCAAGTTATCAGCCTTTTGATAGTGCAAGTAAATGTAACGGTCCATACTGTGACAATGAGGTTATCTCATTACATGAACCCTTCGTTGGTCTGTGCAACAATCTCAAAGAAGCACCTCCAGATACTGCAGTCTCTGAGCTTGACCTGAGGACAAAGGACTGTGTGTGTTTGACTGTTCAGAGTCCTGATTGCACCATTGTCCCAGGTTTAGCCTCTAGTGAGAATGACACGCAGACCGTTAATGGCAGCCCTTGGATCGATAGCTGTAATGAGCTATCTAGTGATAGGAATGATGAAAATAGCAGCAGAGAGGAACACTGGTTGCATTTGTTAGAGCTGAACTGTCAAGATTTAAACAGCAGAGAAAGAACTACACAGGGGACAAAACAGAACAGCTTTAACCCTACTGGCAAAGTAATGCAAGAGAGCAACAATAACAAACTGAATACTGACTGCCACCCACACAACCACTTGAGGGAACTTGGAGATGCAGAGGGAAGTGAAGAGATGTTGAAGCATGTAGAAGGGAAGGGGAGCGGCTCAGCAGCCAGCTTACCAGCAGCATTGGACAGCACTGAGCTAAACTTAGGCAGAAAAACTGCAGAGCCCCTGGAGCTCCACATCTCAGACAAGCTGTCGCTTTGTTGTCTTGTGAATAACTCCAGTCATTCTGATTCTCACACCATTCACAGTGAGGACTCCAGACTGGCACTTGCCATTAAAAAGAGACCAATAGAACTGTTAAGGGAAAACAACAGGAAGAATGAGAAAAAAACTGAACTTGTGCAAGCCCTTGCCCAAGAGGACAACTGCTATATGGAGGTAGCTTAGCCACATTTGCTGAGAGCCGAGACTGAGTGAGCCTTTGAAATAAACTGTATGGCAAATTGAAATGTTGCTTGTTATTTCAATCTTGACTGAAATGAGGGGTGCTATAGGTCACACATGATTCAGTGGGTTGTAGCACTAGTGCTTGCCTGGGACTGGCAGTCAGGATGTGGTGCAGGCCTCTGGGGACAGTTGGGGGTGGCACCTAGCAGCTCTACGAGGGTGAAGCCAGAGCTGAAGTGTGAAGCTGTGAGTGATCTCTAAAAGGAAGCAACAGCTACAGGAAGCAGGAGTTCTTAGTACAGTTCCTGTGGTTATTGCCTTGGCTATTTGTTGCTTGGGAAGCACACAACAGTGATGTGGAAGGTGCTGACACATGTGGAATTGGGACATAGGTTTTTCCATACCTGCTCAATCAAGACATAGAATACAGAGTACTGTCGTTTGGGCTTATGCAGTACTATTATTGGTCATTAGTTTCTTATTCTGTAAAAGCAAGCAGAATTACTTCATACTTCTGCAGCTGTAAATGGCATCAGACATTCCTAAGCAATGTTTTCCCAGAAAGCTTATCTAATGTGTGGTCCAATACCATACTTTCATGAAACATTTTTTTAGCTTGTTTTTGTCCAGTTGGAATGGGGATTATGCACGCAACTTAAAGGCTGTATATACTTCTTGTTAGATAATTATTCAAGAAATTTTACTGTCAACTCCGAACTTCTCTACAGTGTTATCATATATTTTGGTATGGTAAATTCCACCCTGGTATGCTGGCAGTGGCACAAAACAGTTAAGAACCATCAAGTAGTGTTTTGTGCATTAGAATGTATTCCCATTTGTAAGGAAGGAAACCATAATGCTAAACACAGCAACTGGTTTTAACATATTTTGTAAGTAAAATTTTTGTACTGCAAATCTCTCTTCCAAGTTGGCCAAGTAGTAGAGGTAACTTCATCAATTTTACAACACTGAAAAAATGGTATCTAAGCCCAGGAAGGAGACCTGCAGTGTATCTGTATTTAGATGGGATAGTTAATATTTGTATAGGCACTGGGTTGTAGCTCACTTTCACTATGGTAGTGGTTAGTGGAAGATCTTCCTGCTCATAGCTAAGGTGCTAATGAACATGTAATTTATTTGTTTGAACCAAAAATGTCAGATTAAATTTTATTTTCACTTAGGAGAGGTTTCATTCTGTCAGAAATACTCTTTTCTTTACATGAGGGTGATCACTGCTGTAGTTAACATCAGCACAAGTTCTGTGAGGTGGGAGGTTGTGAGACACACAGAGGAACGTGCTTTTTAGGACCTATCAGCCACAGCTGCACTGAAACAGTGAAAGAGCGGGATGCAGAGAGGCCATGGTCTGCCTCATAAGAAAGCTGACTCCACAAAGTCAAGTTTAAGCAAAATCCAAGAGTTAATACTGCTGCCTGGAATGGGTTACTCACTGTTTACTCTAGTAGCATAGGGATGTTCTGGGAGGTGCAGGGACACCAGTGGTGCTTTCTTCCCCTTCTGTTCTTGTGCTTTTCTTGTGTTCTTTGTGAAATCCTGCAGAAAGGCTTGTGCTTGGCTGGAGAGGTCTGCTCAGGCTGGGATTGAAAAGCTGTTTGCTGTAGCACTTCATTCTCTGCTAAGCCCCAGCTCCATTCTTCCTTTCCCTGGCTTTTTTTCTTCTGCATAGCTATGCCCTCTGGTCTGCACATTTCCATCAGATGGCTTTCTGTGTGGAGGTATTCTTCCCTTTCCCTGTAGTATTTCTCTGGCGAAATTGAACTCTAACTCTTGGAGATGGGGGATCCCTGTTCCTATGCCTTCTTATAAACCAGAACTGGAGATGGGCAGCAGGGCTGGGGGACAGCTGTCTCGCTCCCCCTCGTCCTGCAACGGACACAGGGCCTGGCTACCGTGGGAGGTGAGTTCACGTTCCATGCTCCATCCCTGCCCTTTGCCATCCAGAGCAATTGCCAGGCTATGAAACCCAGGTAGGTTTCAAATGACAGGTTTCTATCCCAGACTGGTGATCTGCCTCCAGGGCAGTGTATGGGAGTTGTGGCTTTGGGCCGGCACTGAAGGATCTGAACTGAGCTCACCACCTGGGGACCAGCCAGTGCCTGCAGAGGCAGCTCACTGTCCTGAGAGAGGAGCTTCCTTCCCGGAGGCTAGAATCCTCCAGGCATGTCTTTTTTGCTAGTGGAGGACTCCTGCCAGGACAAAGAATTACTGATCATAGTAAGTGCATTTTCAGTGGTTTTCAGTTTGTTTTGAAAGGCTGCAGTGCAAGTGGAGGCTTGTGCCAAGTTTTAGCCTAGTTGTAATGCCATTTGCTACTCTTGCACAATCACTCCACCTCCACATCCTTTTCACCTGGCTGCCTACCAAATATTAGCAACCTGACTCACCATGAGTGAAATAGGTTCCCAAGAAAAAAAGCTGGTGCATTCCCAGTTCAGGAGTAGCTAGTTCTGACATACTTTTTCCAATGCAGAAATGCCCCAGGCTTAGCTTTTTTTTGTTTCTCTTCTGAGCAGTGTTGGCTCCTTGGAAATATGCAGCTGTACGGATCAGCTGTTGGCAAATTCCCATCGATCACAAGGTTGTTTTATTGTCTGTGGAAAACTAACAATAAGCACAAGACTAGTATGGAGCAGGAGCTTGAGGATGTGGAGTCAAGTTCTTGGGGGTAGGGACAAGTTAATTTAGGGCAGGGTCAGCTTTTTAAGTAACATGCCTCTATATCTTGCTTTGTGACCCTGCATCATTGAGGCAGGATGCAAGGATGCCCAGGTGTTCATCCACCATGAACTTTATCTAAGAAAACCAGTTCTTTTTAAGTGTTGCAGTGATAGGGCCAAAGGAACAACGTGTTAAGAGAATGAAGTGAGAGGGTTGTGACATCCAAAATGCTGTTCCCTAAGGTTTATCTCTGACTGTGGAATCATGTGTCAAAACTCCTTAGTGAATAGAGGCTGAGAGGACAGTTTTCATTCTCCTAGCCATGTCTTTTCTGTAGAAAACCCCTTAGGGAACATGGCAAAACCACGACACTTGTGCAGTTTGTGTTCTAGCCCTGACAGAGGTGCTTCTAAAGTGTGTTATTTTGCATGCTGTTGCTTTCACAAGACATACATGTTTTTTACTAATATTGGGGGAACTGTGCGTGTGCAATGCCCAGGCACGTGTGGACATGCACAAACACACACATGGATCATTTCCCATCTCTGCAGATTGCTGAGTACAAGGTCTGCCCCAGGCTCCCACGTGATGATGTATCATGATCTCGCATTACTCGGAATTTGGGTTTTTTCCACCACTCTGCTGTGACTGAGCCGTGTTGTGCTGTCAGTGTCTCATCAGCCCTTGCAGCCACATCCACAGCCCTCAAGGCCCCTCCAACTGCGCTGCAGTGACGAGGTCGGAAGCCAAGCAACAGCTCAGCAGGAACTTGCTGGCAATCACAGCAGGGAGACTAGTGAACTGATCTGGTTTGCAGGTGCAGGACTGTCATCTCTCAAAGCAGATTGTTCCGAAGCAAAGGAAAAACAGTGAAGTGAGGAAGAGAGCACTTTCCAGGTACCTCACTAACACAACCAGAGTTAAAGCTTACTGAATTGCCATACCTCAGAGGTTTTTCCCAGAGTGTCTAATAACAGCTGTCAGCAGCACCACTGGTTTGCTAAGTCCTGAGCGTTCTCATTCCTCGTGACAACCTGAGAAAGCAACACTGAGGGGAACTTTTCTCTATTTGTCCCTTTTGCTGTCCTGTTTTTCTATAACATGGGAAATTTCCATACCACTGGCTGTCTACCCCTCCAGCAAGTCTACAGGATGAAAGTGAAAAAAAAAAAAAACAGCTGCAGCCTTAGATCAACAGAATGGGGAACTGGCTGCTGTGGCACATTTGGTTGAATGATGAGAGAAGCAGCTGTTTACTTCTTTTTTAGCTCTTAGACAGAATACTCTCTGACCATCTGTGCAGGAGACCTAAGTTCCTGTATTCTGAATGCAAAGTGGCAATTGTCTTGGCAAAAGTTGTTACAGTGAGCCACTGCCTGTCTTTGGTAGAAAGATGATGGTGCTAGACCTGCCCCAGTCCATGGAGTGTGACAGGCATCCTAAGGAGCTCCTGTCCCAGTTCAGTGATGGATCAGCTGCTTCCTTCATCATGCTCCATTGTATAAGAGTAGGGCATTCGTAGCAGTATTTGTCCTGTAGCAGTATTTGTCCTATGCTTGAAGTTTACTGAATTGGTGACTAATATATAGCACTGGGACTTTCCTACTTGCTGCTGTTTCCCCAGCTCTTAGACATGGGGAAATTTGCTGTAAGCTGAAGAGTTTGAGGTTGGCTGCTTTTCCCCAGCTCAGCTACTGCTGGTTTCACTTGCAGTGAGCCACCCACACAGCAGAAAGAACTATAATGAGGTGAGAAAGCACTAGACTGTGTTCTGGGGGTAGAATTTCCACATCTGGCTCAGGGTTATAACCACTCCCCAGTTCTTGTCTTCATGCTGTAGAGTCGCTGTGAGGACCACAAATGCACTGGCCATGGAGGCAGTGCCTATGGTGAGTAGCCAGCTGAGGTCTAGATTTGCTGGCTCATACTGTGCTGCAAATGCTGACCAGTGCATGTGTCTGGGAGGCCCTGGGCTTGAAGGTTGTGCAGGGCAGTTTGCTGCTAGGTGGTCTGCCCCCTCTGCTGCCTGGCTGAGGTGCTCCAGAAGCACATAGTATGCTCCTACACAACATGACAGGGGCAACGAAGCCATGATGTGCCTTGTTTCCTTCACTAGAGCAGGAATTAGGACCCACAGTTTGACGTGTGCTGCCTATTTTGTGGCCTCATTTTGAGCTGTGCTGGGCCCCTGCTACAGACAGCAGGGGTGTCCAGAAGCATCATGGATTCTTCCCACTTCTGGTCAAGTCACCTTTCTTCTTCTTATGACTGAAAAACCTTCAGCTGTGCTCCTATATTGGGTTTCCATAGCAAGATTTTGTAGCAGAGGGGGGCTACAGTGATGGCTTTTCTGAGAAGTAACCACCTTCTCACCTTCTCTTTTACAGACACTGTATATTGCTGCCAGTGACATGGGAAGTCACCAATTGTGTCAGGACTGTGTGTTCTGTGGTTTAGGGACACAGCCAGCCATCCCCTGCAGCTTGCTGTGTGCCGTGTGAGCCATTTGCTTTGTTTAAATGTGCTGCCACAGTCAGAGGTTGAAGACAGCTGGCGTGTTTCTCTCCCTGTAAGAGGTACCAGAAGCCACCCAAGGCACACTCTGCTGCTGCATCCAGCCCCAGGTGTGGAAGAGCTGCTGTGAAGCTTTGCAGCCAGGCACCATAGGTGGGACATGCTGATTTTTGACAGCTCTGGTAAACTAAAGCTCCATCGGATCCAGGTGAGTCTCTTGCCATAAATAGCTATGTGGCAGCAGTAGAGCTCTGGTCTTGGTGCATCCTTGTTTGCAGAGATCTGGAGACAAAGCTGATAGATGTTGCTTCTGACCGGGTCAGGCTCTGCCAACGTGCATGAACGGAGCAAGGAGTTCTGCCAGCTCTGCTGACTCGGGTGAGCTCTGTGGGAATGCATGACAGCCTTGCTGACCTCATGCAGAGATGTTTTGCATGGTGCAGGGAGTTGGGTTTGAGCCTGAACAGAGCTGTAGGTTTCTGTTCCAGATGGTCAGGGTGAGTTCACAGGCACAGTCATTCCTGTTTCTGTTTACCAGAATGTGTCTGGTGATTTCCTAAGAGAAGATACAAGCCTCTGTGCAATCTCCTCCATGCGTGCAAGACATACATAATCACAGCTCTGTGAAGGTAAGCTTTTTTTCTCTGTCAGAAGCCAAAGTGATGTCCTCTTGCTACAACCTTCATGCAGAATTCACGCAGGTTCAGACGTGATGGATATTGGGGAAAACAAGAGACTGAGCCCAGTGTTGGCAGCTACAGAAAACTGGCAGAGGCAGAAGGGAGGCAGGAGGGCAGGGTGCTGAGGTCTCTGCAGATGGCACTCAGCATTCCCCAGACTGAAAGCAATGCACTTCTCCCTCCCCTGCAGCATCCTGTGTCAGCTCCCAGCCACCACCTGGGTAGCTTTGGTGTTTTTCAACCTGCTGCTTTGCTGACTAACACCTCCGCTTTCTGCCTGGCTCATTCATATTTTAGCCCATTTCCTGAGCTTTGAGGTGGTTTCTTCTATTGCTTTCCCTTCCACTAGAACAGTGTTACTCATATCTCAGCTATTTTTCACCTATTGTAATGTATGATTATCTTCCTCCTAAATGTCACCAGCCAGTAAAGGTGCCTTTGACCCTAGAGTTATGCCAGGTCTGTATCTTTGATGGTGCTGAGGATATTGGTTTAACTCCATTGTGACAGGAAGAAAATACAGAGGTAGTACTGTTTGTGGGGAGTTTTTTCCCCATATCATGAACTTGATAACTGCAAGTGTGATTAGTTCCCTCTCCTACAGAAAGGAATTGTCAGCTCTGATTGTTATTTTCTCTGCATGTATTCTTGCTGATAAATACCTACGGATATCTACCCTTTTTCCAGTCACAGCAAAATGGTTTTGGGTCATGAATAACTCTAGCAGAATCTACCATGCCTTCCCTGGTGTGCCCTTCCCACTTGCTTCTTGGTGAATATTGCCACTGCAAGCTGGGCTGAGATTACACTTTTAGTGAGTTAAGTTTGAGAAAAACAGGCATTTAGGTGCAATATATTTAAATTTATAAAGCTATTTGTCTTAGATTGCCATCAGTGGTTTTGTTTTAAAAATTAGCTCTGTAATATCAAATGCATACAATTGTATGGTTTAAAAGCAGTGTGGTTTGTGTCAGCCAGATTGTCACTCTTTAGACTGATCACATACCTTTCCCTCCTTCCTCTGCACAAATAACAGTACTGGCACACCTTGGAGAGTCCTGTGTAATCGGAGTAAAAACTGCACCACTGTCCTGGTCTGCTATCCTCACAACAGAAAGGTATTACTAACTGCCTAGGGAATGTCCAGTTTAGCTGCTCAGCCTCACTGACTCTGTGCTGTCCCACACTGCACCCAACAGTGGTGACAATCTCCATGACCCAGAGGCAGCATCAGCTAAGGCTAGTCTTTTCTAGAAGCTTGGGCCTGACACTGTGCCTGTAAGTGATTCACAAAGCATACAGAAGGGAGAGCTAGTCTCTTACAGAGACTGCTCCAAAACAGTGTGAGGAGTAGCTTCTGCACTAAGTCATGGGACCTTCTGTATGCATATTCTAACAGCACAACCAGCGCAGCTACCAGCAGCTACCAGGGAAACATGGTCGAGAGCCACTTGCCCTGGACTGAAAGGTCTAAAACATCTGTTTTTCCCAGATGGGGAAAAAGAGTGGATCAGAGGCATAGAGGGCTGAATGTGGAGCCCCCTCATCCTGCACCCTGCTGCTTTGTGCCAGCTTTGCTGCTGCAGTCTTTTTGGGTTATTCCAGCTCCTTGTTCTTTACCCTCCTACCACCACTCTATGCTGTGTGTGCCAAATCTCTCCATAGTGCTGCTCGTTTCCCTCTTGGCTGAGGACACAAGTATGCCTGGGCTCCTTTCAGGCTCTTTTAAGATAGGTGTAGGTGAGTTGGCTGGACCTCCCTCAGTGTCAGCCTTGCAACCTGCAGAGCCCCAGACACAAGCTGTAGACATGAGATAGGGCAGGGGTGAGCTCCTCACCTGTGTAGGAGCCAGACCACATCACTGTCTGTCATCTGAGGATTGGTGGTGTTGCCCTGGTCCTGGGGCCATTTTGGGGATGGATGGAAGCTGAGCGCAGTGGTGCTTGGCAGTCTCCAGTGTGGCACATGCTGTGCTATGCAGTTTGGCTTAGCCCTCTAATGCCATGACACTGATGCCTCCACTCTGCAAGGGTCTTATTCCACCAGCCCCACTATGACCTTTTAGCTATGTGAGTTTTTATCGTCTCTCCCACCCTTTTCTCATGTAAGAGATCAGAGCAGTACAGTAATAAATACTGTGTGGGTGTTTGGACCTGAATTCATCACCTCCTCTCACCACATCCTTCTGTCAGCACAGTAATACTGATACAGTAGTGACGTCAATCCCCATTTATTGCTGTGTATTCCAACACACAACAGCCCTTGGCTGTTCACAAGTAGGCTTTGTTCTTAGTGCTGATGAGACCCCCCCTTCACCCCAGCTCCTGTGCAAGTGGGGTCTGCAGTCACAGTAATGATTTAGCCAGGCCGGCCATGGAAGTGTTGGAGGGCTGAAATGCACAGGACAGGGCAGGTAATGTCCATGTTTCCACTAGTTTTCCCTGCTGCCAGTTTGTTGCTGCTTGGTATCTGCAACTTCACTGTAAATCTTTCTTAGAGCTGACATACCCTTTGTGGCCTGCCTGTCATTGCTGTTGGCCTCTACTGAACAGCCAGAGCATTCCCCTGTCTCCCTATTGCTTCAGCTTTGTGATTAGATGACAGTGTATATTGATAAGGAATTTTTTTCAAGAAGAGAGCTTCTTTGGGCATATAACTGGTGGACTGTGTCTTCCACTCTTTTTGAGCTTGAGTGTAGCAAAACTCATTTTCTCATGCTTGGAAATATCCTCTTTAATTTTTTCTTTTTTACCTAAATTGAGTTCTTAATTAGTTTTGGTTTGGGTTGTTCGGGTTTTTTTGTGAATTTTGTTTGTTTGTTTGTTTGCTTGGTGAGGGGGGGTTGTTTGCTTCTGGGGTGGTTTTTTTTTATTTGTTTTTTGGAAGTTTTGTAAGTGCATACATGTCCTGAAAATACTTCAAATTGAGAGCTTAAACTGCATCCCTCTTTGGCAGCTTATAGTACTGTATTTCTAGATCCTTAACAAAAAGTAATCTTCATAAATGTCTGTGTCTGTATTGATCCTATTTCCTATTCTCTAGTGTATTAAAACCTTGTAGCATCATTTATATATACATATCTATATGAATGCTGATCAGTTCTATTGCTGTGGTCTTGCACACTGTGCCCTAGGATACTACAGAGTTAGCAGCAGTGGCACTAAGCAGCTGTACAATGCTTGATGTTTTATAAGAATTAAGTGACTATGTTTCAAGGCTGCATAAAGCTGACTTGGAGTCCCCATTTCATAGACAGAGATGGTCTGAATGAGGTGGTAGAAAGAACTTTTCTAATGCCAGACAGGGAACAAGCTCCTACCTCTGCTCATTGCCCCTTTGCCGTTCCTCCTTCCAGATGAACAATCGTGCTGATGGAAGCAAATGGTAAGCGTGTAACAAATGGAGGGGTGTAGGAAAGGTGGGGATCTCCATCACAGACTAGGATTGAGGTTTGCAGGGGACCTGACTGGAGAAAGCTTCAGAACAAGGGCAGCTGTACATCTCCATTGAAATAATGAGGTTTTTCAGAAACTGAAGTTCACAAAGACACTTCTGCAGAGCTACAGCTTTCCTAGCTTGTCTGCCCATGTCTTGTCTGCCCATGTCTCGTCTGCCCATGTCTTGTCACAACCTGGAGCACATCCAGGAGATCAGACACAGCATTGACACTGTCTGTGGTGCTCTCAGAGGTTGCAGTCCTTTCCCACCACAATGAGGTTGGAGAACTCTGCAAGAGGAGAAGGAGATAAGTGTTGTACTAATCTGTAGGCACTGGCAAGGGTTAGAGATGATAAAGTGAAGTCCCAAGTGAGGAAGTGTTGTCTCCTTGCTTTACCTGTGTTAGCAAATCCTACTGCTTTTATTTTTATTTTTCCACTGTGTTCTTATTCAGGAACCTCCCCTCTAGACTACAATGCTGTCTGTTAATCTCCATAAAACATCTTCCCAATGAGCTACTTGTGTTTCTTGCTTTGAATTTTCCCTGTTCAGTCCTTCCTGTCTCATTGGATTGATGGTACTGCTCTCTGAGGAGTGGAAGGAAAGTAGGGGAGACACTTGAAAGAAACCATAGTCCACTAGATAAAAGCAGCAGACCTTCCTTCATTGCTCTGTTCATTTAGGCAAGATTGGAGGTAAAACGAGGGAGGTACAGCAATCTCATGGATATAAAGATATAAAGATTGGCAGAGGCCCTGCCAATTGGATTCTGAAACAAGTAGTGGCTCTGCTGACCTCTCTGAGGACCCAGCCCTTCCTTCCTTCCTCTGCTGAAGAAGAGGCAGCAAGTTGCCTTTCTTGGCCTTCCAGGGTGGCCAAGACTGTGGAGTATGACAGTCACAAAACAAAGTAATACTGAGATGGGCTCATGGTACACCCAGTCTTGGCATGAGGTTGGATGAGCAGGTTTCAGATGGCAGGATAACAGGTCTTCCTCAAAGGAATGGGGATTTGGAGCAGAGCAGTGGAAGGATGAGTGGGAGTACAAGGTGGGGTTAGACAGTGGGCTGTATCTCAGTGACCAGGAACTGTACCACCAGAAGTACTGGTAACAGCAAGAGTTATTATACAGAGGAAACTTGGAGAGCTGGGACCAGAGGGGTCAAGAAAAGGTGTTTCCTCAAGGTAATGTACGATGCAGAAAGAAAGACTGGAGTGTGGGGGAAGAGAGTTTCTGTCCTGCCACTGGCAGCAGGTGAGGGAGGCTGGCAGGATGCCTGGGGCTCCTTGCTGAGCAGGAGCAGTGCTTCCTGGGCAGAATATGTTTGGCAGGAGAGGAGGGGCAACAGCCACACCACTGCTCCCACTGCAGGGCTGAGTGCTGCAGCCACTGAATGTCTGTGGCACCTCCAGAATGAGTCTCGCTGATCTGCTCTGGCACCTGGGGAGCACATCCCTGAGCTCACGCAGGGCTGTAGGGGCTTTCTGCTGGCTGCTAAATTTATTTGCTTTCATTATTTGAGTAAACCTGGGAAATTTTTTAACACCACAGATGTTCCCCGTGTGGTAAAGGCCTCACTGGCTTCTCTCTGCTGAGTGACTGTTTGGGTATTTGCTGCTGGTGGTAGAGGCAGCACAGGTACCCAAGGACCTGGATACCTGCAACCCCCCATATCAGTACAGGCTGAGGGATAAATGGTTCAAGAGCAGCCTTGCTGAGAAGGACTTGTGGGTGCTGGTGGACAAAAAGCTGGATATAAGCCATCCATGTGCACTGGTAGCCCAGAAACCACCTGTGTCCTGGGCTGCATCCCCAGCAGTGTGGACAGCAGGTTGAGGAAGGGGATTCTTCCCCTCTACTCTGCTCTTGTGAGACCCCCACCTGAAGTTCTGCCTGGAGCCCTGGGACTCCCAACATGAGAAGGAACATGGAGCAGCTGTACTGAGTCCAGAGGAGACTATGGAGGTGCTCCAAGGACTGGAGAGCCTACAGACAGGTTGAGAGAGCTGGACTTGTTCAGCCCGGAGAAGAAAAGGTTCTAGGGAGACCTTATTGCAGCCTTTCAGTATTTAAAGGGAGCTGGTAAGATATGGACAGAGTTTTTAGCAGAATCTGTTGTAATAGGACAAGGGGTGATGGTTTTAAATTAAAAGAGAGTACATCAGACTATGTGGCATGGCACCAAAGTGCACCAGCACAGCTATTCCCTGCAGTCAGTGCTGTACATTGTTCTCTTTTGTGCCACCTGAGAGGCGGGGGTTTTTTCTGGTATGTCGTTCTGGAGTCCCTTAACTAAATATTTCATGTTTATTTAACCATGGGTAGGCCAGATCAATGACTTCTCACCAGCCTTGCTCATACAGATCCACAATGACCCTCAGACTCTTTTTGACTAATTCACTGCCCAGATGTTTAACCCTCAGCAATGTCACTTCTTACAGTGGCAAGCCATTTCTAGTTGCAGGAAACTAATGAATGAAAAAAATGGGTTAGCACTTAACCCAAGAGCCTTTCCTGTTGCATGGATAACCTTAGGCTGCAGTCACTGCTGCTTTCTCTGTGCACATGCTGGCAAGGAACAAGGATTTCGCTGACCTCGCTTGTGGCCAGTTAGCAGGGCTGTTGGTCATCCCTCCCTTAGCCTGTGAAGTAGATACATGATACAGGAGAGCTGAAATTACTCACCTAAATAAAGGACTTTTAGACACTTAATGAAAGCAAGATTACTTCTGCCTCAACTTTCATTGTATTAGTAGATGTCTGAGCTGAGCTTTTAATTGATTGTGGGGGTTTTGTTTGTGTTTTTCTTTTTTTCTTCCCTCCCCCTTTCCCCCAGGCTATCCAGTCAGAACCAACATGAGGAACAAACGGTGGCTCCAGAATATTTCGTTCTTCCTTTTATTCCAATACAGTAAGTTCTCAGATATTTCTTCCAGGCTGTACACCCATAGGATTTATCTTGGTGACAATTGTTGCCAGCTCTGATGAGATGTGCATGAGACAAGGTTGCCATGGGACAGCAAGCACAAGATAAGGTGGCAGGGGAGAGAGTTCCATGGGATAAGGAGTGGAATACAGGCATAGGAAGGTGCACAGCTGGGCAGAGCTCAGCCAGGCTGCAGACTGCTACGGGGAGCAGCACTAGCAGGGAGAATGCAGAGATAGTGCTAGGCTTGCACTGAAATGTCTCCTAGTGACATTAGAGTAGGATTTCCCCCACCAAAAAAACCTTTTGCTGTAGCAAAGATTCTGGTGGCCAAGACTATGGCTTATGGTTGCTGTTGGCAGGCCTGCCAGGGACAGTGGAGTGAACCTCTCCTGGCCTGAGCCCCTTAGCTCAGGACTGGACTGTGCAGAAGGTCACCAACCCTTTTTTGTTGGTTCCTACCCACACTGCAAACTCCATATGACTCAGAGCTGACTCTCTGAACGGGTCAGCTGGACAGGAAAAGGCAGTGACAACCATGTCTGCAGGGAAATTTACTATCTTACATGCTGCTTCTAGGCAGAGCATTGGACCTGCTCCAATGAAACCTAAGTTAACAGAAAAGATGCATTCAGAGTTATATCTTCCTGCCATATGGGACCATTGTGATGTTTAGTCTGAATTTTGTGTGATGCAAGCCAGGGAATTACTGTGTACTAATTTCAGTTTGGATCAATCTAGAACTTACTGTTAGAAGTATTTGAATTTTGTTTCTGAAGCTGTCAAAGACAGACATTTCATCCTAGATCTAACTGGGTTTAGGACACTTAATTATTTCTTTCCCAGTAAAAAGTTGTCCTCTTAATTTTGTTAACAGGTTCTTGGCCAAAGATACACTTGCAGCTTACCAGCTACCTAGGAATGCTAGTCCATTTGACTAATTACCATAATAACATAGAAGAATGCTAATTACTAGTGCTAACAGCTTATTAGTACTTGCTGCCCTCTCTTAAGGAAAGCAAGAGATTTCTAACCCCATTTTTGTAGGAGAGTAAAGTTAGGCTAAAGGAGAAAAAGTATGTTGCTCAGGACTTTGGACCAAACAGTGCTTGGACCAGGACCCTCAGAAAAATCTATTGAGGGCCCAGAATGAAAAGAGAAAAATTAATGAGAATTTTAGAACAAAATTCTGAAGTCGATGTGAAATGAAAAAGTCAAAATGAAAAAATGTGACACCCATATCATTTGAATAATTTACAGTTTAAGAAAGCATATGTACATCCTTGGGGCCCATCTGTTGCAAATATCCCCAAATTTCTTCTGTCCCCATCCTAACTCTTTGGAGAAATGGGTCTTGTATACAACTCAGTGCTGCCCAGAGATCACATATGGAGAGCAGGGGGACTGGGAAGTAAATGTTGTGATGGGTGACATCAGCAAGGAGAAGTTGGACTTTTGTTTTCCTTTGAACTTACCCTGGCCTAGAAGTAGGCTACTCCCTCCACTGGACACCCCTGCTGTGCATTGGGACTGTAAATGCAGAGACAGCTTGTTTATGGGGACAGTCACTTGATCTGGAGGGTGAAACAGGTGGGTTTGGTCTATCAGTGCACATGCTGCCTTCATTCCATGTTGTTGGTGGTTCTCTGCATACAGCTTCAGCTGTAAAATTGGGCATTGTGATTGTTGAGCATATTCTATCAATCTGCTTTCATCATCTGCAAACAACACTGAATACAAAGCATGTTGCAAAGGGAAAGGAGGAAGCAGGGAGTGCAGCTTCTCTAACCGAACAAGCAGCAGAATGACAATGAGAAGAGGGCTTGCAGCATAGTCAGCTTCAAAGGATTTAGGTGCCTGATGGCTGTGAAGTAACAACATGTTCCCATGAGTCTGGGGGCAGCCCTGATGGTAGGGGAGGACCCATGCTTGATTTAATCATGGATGTTACAAACTTGAGTCTCATTCTAGCTGACAACAGTTTTATTCCCATCAAAAAGGGGTGATACTGTACATGACAGAGATGGCATGCTGCATATCCTGCAGGCCTTTCCTCACTTAGCCATTCCTAGGGTACTGGTGATACTTTTAGTCAGTTCAGGGTGCTGTTAGGAAAGGATTCATCAATGCAGACACTTCTCATTGTGCTGCGTCTTCCCTGCCTTGAAATCCAGGGAGATAAGTGAAGTGTGTTATGCATAGGACAGTGCTTTTGTACAGCACATGTCAGATACTGATCTGTGAGCAGAGCTCCTGCAGAACAATTATAAGAGCATAAATGCTGCTTTGTGACCACTTTCAAATGTTTTAATTTTCTTAATGACCTGTGTAAATTCTACAATTGCCTCTGAAGTTCTCTTTAGAAGTAAGTAATTAAATTGTGCCTATCAGAATGATTTACAGAAATTATAATAATTATAAATTTGCAATTTTTCTCCAAAATTTCATGAAAACCATCAAACCTCTGGAGCTGGACATGAGACGTATTGATGCTGCAGATATCAAGCTGTAGCAAATAGATAAGCAATACAAGAATTGCACATTAAAAAAAAAAAAGGTGGTATTTTAGTGAAGTGCCATGAAGATGTTATACAATAAAAGCTAGACTAACAAAGAATAGTACTCAGTTTAGGAAGTGGGATCATAAAAATGTTTGAATATGGTACTGCTTCTTGCTCGGGTATCATGCCTATTCTATGTGCCATATAAGTGAAGACCCTTGCCAAAGCAAGTGACTCTGCTGTAGTGAGTGTATGAGAAGAGACAGGGATAAATCTGAAAATTCAGTCACAATTTGAGCACTTTCTGATTTTGGTTGCCACAGTATTGTTAATAGATTTTTGTTTGGCATTTACCTTGCTGTCAGTGATTTGTCATCCTGTAGAGTTGGAAGACATCTTATACCCCAAGACTGGAAATTTTTGTAAGGGCAGGAGGAGAGCTGTCACAGAGTGATCTGTTCCCTTCAGATTTAGTGAGAATCCTGGGACTGCATATGTCGATATGAAAATCTGCTTGCTTTATCATGGAAGTTGATATTGTGTTTTGTCTTTCCAAATCTACAGCTGTGTGTGGTGAAAACCTCACTTGTTTTGTGGACTATGTACAGACCCTGTCCTGTATCCTGAGAAATGACTTGGGTGCTGGCTCATACAACCTCACTGCAACATGGTATGTCTTGGTAGGATGAGCAAAGTCCAGTTAGGAGGAACCTCTTCATGGCCATAGCACAATGGTGACCTTCTGTCCTCTTTGCTGGGTAGAAATCCTGTTCTTGCTGATATGCTGGTTTTTTACTTGGTATTTCACACTTCAGCTACCAACTGACTTCTCCCATAGCAAAGGACCCCTGGTTCCTGTCTCCACTGGCTGCTTCGCTGACTCCAGCTTCCTTAGCATTGCCTGCTCTCTTGCCATGGGAATACCTTGCCCTTTGCTGCTGTTAACAGTGAACTTTCACCCGTGTGCATTGGCAGGGCTCATGCAGGTTGTCCAATCACATATGGCTGCTGTTCTGCCCCAGCAAGGGAGTGGATGCAGTCCTGGGTTGTGCAGCCCTGAGGAGCATCTTTCATTCTGACGAACACTTTTCTACTTCTCTCAAAGATACTAAGCTGAGCAAATAGAAAGGGGAAAACATCTGTCAAAGTTAAAAGACAAATTATTATTTGAACATGTCGATTTTTTTTTTTAAATCAATTTCTACGCCTGATGATTCAGCAACAAATTAATACAACTACAGTATGTGGTAGATGTGGACTTATCTGTTCTGGATTTTTTAGGATTCCTGAGGAAGATCCAGAAAATACTATGGCTGCGTGCAGTCTCCTGGAGTTGTCCAGGAACACCAGTCACACGGAGTACACATGCACTGTGGACATGACTGAACTCCTAGGAGATACCAAAGTCCAGGTGGAGGTTACAGAGGTAGCTGATAGACAGCAAGTGATTTCCAAAGACTTTTATTTGTCAGACAACAGTAAGTACAAAAATGGTGGATTTGTTAAATGCTATCTGACTTTGTGCCAGGATAGTCTGGGCAAAGAGTGAGCATGGCAGCAAGTGGTGGGGGCTACATTTGGTGTACACTCATTTACACAGAGCACTGTGCTCTTATTGCCACTATTATGCTTGAGGATGAGCTTAGAGCTGGCTTAGTCCATGCCTTTCATAGGGAAATTCATGAAGCAGTAGGTGATAAATTTCCACTTAGACCAGTCTCATACCTAGATTACTATGCAGGAATTTGTACTTGGCTGGATTCTAAAGGGCAAGAGGAATTGTTGTATTGCAAATGTCACCAGTCATAGAATCCTTAAAATGGTTTGGGCTGGAAGGAACATTAAAGATCATGAAGTTTCAACCCCATGCCACGGGTAGGGACACCTTCCATTAGAGCAGATTGCTCCAAGCCCTGTCCAACTCGGCCTTCAACACTTCCAGAGATGGTGCAGCCACAGCTTCTCTGGGCAAGCTGTACCTCACCACCCTCACAGCCAACAATTTCTCTCCAATATACAATCTTACCCTGCTCTCTGTCAGTGTGAAGCCACTCCCTTTTGTCCTATCAGTACAAGCCCTTGTCAAAAGTCCTTTTCCAGCTCTCTTCTAATCTCAAAGGACCTGACCTAGCATGACATTATTTTGGGTGGCACAAGGTGTCCCAGATGCAATGGATGTAGCAGTTCCCCTTTATGGGGCAATTACTAATCATCTTTCCTGCATGACAGGAAGATTGAATGCAATCATGTAGCTGACTTGGAATGCTGATATGTTCTGGTTGTGTAGCAAACTGAAGAAAAGTGGTTAGTCAGGCAGATGAGTACTGTGCAGGAATATGAAAAGGATTTTTCTACTTGGATTCTTCTGAAATGAAACTTTACTTGAGAAGTGTTTTCTTTTTGACAAATGCCAGGTTTCAGGAAGCCCCCTTGACTCCACTGACAGACTACAGATTGGGCAGTAGTGCTTTGCATACCTCCTGAAGGTCCCCATCCAGAGGCATTGTAGCTCAGTGGTAGGCCCTGCTGGAGTTTTGCGTTACTGCTTTTCCATACATGAACATGCCCTGCAGGGATATAAAAGCTTGGGTTTTGGGCACTTAGGACACAGGGAATTACACTGAGTTTATGCAGTGTCCCCTTGCCCTCACCTCTTCCTGATGTCTGTTACATTGAGGGGTATTTCCCCAATTTTTCAAGTGATCATGACCTCATTGAGTCCTCTTATGTCATGAGAAGAACAAGGTGCTCTACTCTTTACATCTACCGGGAGTTATTATCCCCTCTACTATCTTCTCCTGCTCCGTAAGCAATGAGGAGGTTCAGAGACAGGCAGAAGGTATATTCAGTGAAAACCTGGGCCTGACTTCATTATGCTGCTCAGGTGTGAGGTTCTGTGCGTGGCTGAGGGGCAGGAATGCTGTGGATGTTCTCCTGTATGAGGAAGGCCCACCTGTGCCAGGGCAGTTTTGCTCCCTACTTGCTCTGCATTGCTGATATCAAGCTGGGCCATCTTGTCTGTAGTAATGTTACGAAAGGTAACACCATCCTGTCTTCCAGTCAAACCACAGCCTCCATTCAACCTGACCACTTTGTTCTCAGAGGGTTACAATATTTCTTGGGAAACCACCTACCAGAAATCTCCCTTCCACTTTTTGAATGAGGAGCTGGAATATCAGCTGCGTTATAAGAGAAGAACCGATACCTGGGAGGTAAGTGAGATGTCAGTTTACCATCAAGTAGGATGTACCAGAAAAGAGGAGGCCAGCACAACCAGGATGGCAGCACTGGTATGGAAGAAGTGTTTTCATGGTTTAGAAAAGATGTGTTTTTTCTGCTTGACTGGACTGAAAACAGGCAAACCCAAAAATTAATCAAGAAGCAGAATTTGTGTGAGAAGTACTAGTTCCACTCCACTAATAAGGAGAGTGATAATTCATTTGATTCTCATGCTGTGCTGTATGGAAGGCTCCCCAGTGGCTGCATGCAAGACCAGGCAGAGCATGGCCTTGAAGAAACAACATAAAAGCAGGAGAGGTTACTTTGCAGGGCTCCTCACTGTGCAGCAGTGAGGGGAAAGTGAGAATAGTCACTCTAATCCTGAGTGTTTGGTGTTTAATCATTCACAGAATCAGAAGATTAAAGCTGTTCATGAAGATAAACGGACACTGGTGATCCTACCATGGGAACTCCAGGTGAACACTGAGTACGAGTTCCAAGTGAGAGCCAGACCCCGGGAAGACAGTGGCTACCGTGGGTTTTGGAGTGAATGGAGTCTTCCACTGTCACTGAAAACCAGCCCTGCCGGTACATGCTAACTAGCTGTCCTTGCCCTTCCAGTTAGTCCAGTGTCAGAATGCGTTCAGAACTCTAATCAAATCTAATTAATCAGAACAAGTTCTAAATAGTCTAGACAGGTATGCTAGCTTTCTTGCTGAGTACAGGAACCCCAGGCCTGGGCTGTCAGTATTGATGTTCTCCCATGGAAAAGGATTTGGTGGGCTTGTCTGTAGGTTTGGGTTCCACAGCAAGAGTGTAGCCTCTAACTTCTTTTTCAATGTCAATGTCCAGGGTCCTGCTTGCAGCTTTCAGAAATGAGGGAGATCTCCTTCTACTGGGGCTCAGTGTTGTCTTCAGATGAGGGGAGGGAGATCCTGCTCTCAAGTCTGAGTTCTGGGTCTGGACTCTAATGGTTGGTCATGCAGGCCACGGGTTTTGTTTGGTAGCCACCACTCCGCAGCACCATTTCACAGTACCTTATGCACAGAAGTACACTGATGTTTATCGCCGTGGAACAAAGGCTGTGAAAACAGGGAGTCTTTCAGGGCAAGATGACTGCAGTCAGTGTCAGCAGCATGCACTGAGCTTCCCTGCTCTCTTTTATCTGCAGCTCAAACTGAAATATTACAGGGTTTACATGGTGCTGTGGCAGCAGGGCCAAGCTCTATTTGCTCCATTTCCAGATATCCAGAAGGGATTGGATCTTAAAGGTGCACCTTTTCACCACAGGTGGAAAGCGGCCACCAAGCAGTCAGTCAACACCATTTCTTCACATGTTTCTGACCAACTGCTCTCTTCACTTCATGGATCATCTATGAGGTGTCCCTAAACAAGGAGTCAGAAACACCAGTCTTTGTGGAAGAGCTGTCCTGCCCCAAATTTGTTGGTTGTGTGTGGTGCAGCCAGGCCATGGGGCAGCTGATGCATTGCTCCTTTCATTGGCACAGTCTTCTCTGAGCATTCTCATTCAGACCTCATGTCTGGAGTACTGGGGCCCAGGTAACAGCCTCAATGTCCATATGAGAGAGTCTGGAGTAGAAATTGAGAGTGTCTCAGAATCATTTATGTTGGAAAAGACCTCCAAGATCATCAGGTCCAACCTGTGACTGATCATTATTTTGTCAACCACCGCAGAGCACTGAGTGCCACATCCAGTCGTTCCTTGAACACCTTTAGGGATGGTGACTCCCTTGGCAGACCCTTCCAGTGCCTGACAAGCCTTTGCATTGCAAATACCCTTTTTCTCCTCACCATCTCCTGCTTATTGACCAGAGGATAAATACAAGCTGAGCCTGAATGACCCTTCTCTTTCTTCAGCAGTAACACAAACAGCAGGCATGGGATGGCTGCTGCTGTTTGGTGTTGTTGTGTCAATCATGGCTTCAATCGCAACCTTTCTGGCCAAACAACAGAGGTAAGAATGCTTCAGGAAGCGTGAGTAAATGCTCTTATTCTATCTTGATAAAGATGGGGTGTTCACAGGCAGACTTCTTTGTATGGGGAGCATGGGCTGCTATGGGCTTGTGAGGACCAGCCAAGTATGGTCTCTAGCTGATGTCCTGCTGGGAACAAGCCCCTCTGGGGCTCTGCTGCCATTCAGCTGGTTGGGACAAGACAGTGGCACATAGGGATGAAGCAAGGGCCACCCAGCCTCCTGAGCTGTTCTGGTCTTATCTGTGCTCTGCAGCTGCCAGATGGAGCAGTAACTAGGACTGGCCTGCCCCTTTTCAAAGCTGCCATAGGCTCCTCAATGCTGGCTGGGGGCTTCTCTCCCTTTTGGGGTGCTGACACAGAGGGCTGGGCTTGTGCTGCAACAGGGCTGGCACAGCCCAGGTCCACAAAAGAATTGTATAGGGCAGAGATCTGATGTGTAGACCACAAGCCAGCTCAGCCTGAGGGGAAAATGCATTTCCAGCACTTGCTGGTTTTCCAGGAAGAAAAAAATTGGAATCTCTTTCCGTAGCATGAATATATGTATGTGCAAGTGCTGAGGTCTAACCTCCTGTGAGATTCACAAGAAAGGCCATTAGATGGCTCTGGTAGCACAAGGCATCCTTGGATCCTCAGCCACTTGTTAACTCATGAGGCTGGGCAGGTGATTTCAGTTGCTTGAATGGATCTAGAGATGCCTTGCTTTGCATGAGTAACATGCTTAACACCAAAGCCTTTCTTTTTTTTCTCTTCCAGCTTTTGGAAGAAGATGGCTTGCATCCCAGACCCTGCTCCCTTTTTCAAACCTCTTTACCTGGCGCATAACGGAGATTTCAAGGTATAATTGGGCTACACAAGAACATGTGGAGTGGAGTGGAGAGCATGACAAACTTACAGGCCATTGCGCTATCCTGGGCAAGGGATTCTCTTTAGGGCACTAGGAGGGAAAATCTATCTCAAAGGAATGCCAGAAGGCTCTAGATATAGGGACCAGGGCTCTCCAGTGTCTGTTCTGTGCCATGAAGACTTTTATGTCATGTCTGTACTGCTTATTCTCTGTAGGTGCTGTCTCAGTGTATGAGCTGAGTTCATGTGATTTGTGAAGACTGGGGTCCTGATGGGAGTCAAATACCCTGGGATTTTTCCAAAGCTCCAGTCCCATGGAGACACAAAGGCCATGGAACAGACTTAATAGTAAAGCCCAGATTTCCCACTCTAGGCTCTGATGTGACAAAAGCTCAACATTAAGCATTATAGTTCTCTCTGAAGAGTCACTCATGTAGGTAATATTATGCATATTGTCCTGAAAGGATGTCCAGAGCTTTGGGGGGAAATCGCTGTGATAGTACAGTGCAGCTTGACTTCCTATGAAGGAATTGTCTTTGAGTAACTTTGCCTAGCCCTCCCAAATTCTCTTCTCACCAGCCAAACTTGTTTTTGTAACAAAATAGTTTGCAAAAGCTGCAGAGTTTTCTGGAGTCCTCAGGATGCAAAAGTAAAAGTACATTGAGCATCCATAAATAATTATTTTATTAAGCTGAAAAGCAGCTCACAGTCCTGTTATCAAACTGTAAAAGTGCTGGCATATGAGTACAGATATCACTGCCCCTTTCTGAACAAGTTCCTGTTGTTACAGCAGAACTGATCAGAGACACTTCAGTGTCTGCTTTTTCTGTCTGCTTTTTCTTAGACATTCTGGGAGAAGGCCCTAATGATATTCATGTACTTACTTTCCCACCGCTGCAAGGCTGATGTTTGTAATTAGGTTAAACAAATAGTCTTGGAGGGGTGCTATTCAGCCTGAAGCCAGTAATGACTGTCTCCCTTCTTTCCTTCCTCTTTCAGACCTGTTATGCCTTCCTATATCTGCACCAGAGGGGTACTTGCATCCTCTGATGAGGCAGCTGGTACTAGTTGCTTTCAGGGGAAGGACCAGGTGGACCCAGTGTGTGAATTCCTGAGTCACAGGCTAGTGCTCATGGTTAAAATGAAAGCTCCCTGCTATACCAAGAGCCATGCTCCTCTCAGGTGAAGCCTTGGGCTTCTCTGTTCTATAGGAATTATATTCTAGTTTCTACATAGGTTGTTCAGTGCTGCTGGGAAGGGAAGGAGTCTCAGTTGCTAAAGCTGAGTTACTTCCTAGGAAATTTGCAGATCAAAGCAGCAGTTGCTCACACAGCCACAGCACAAGATGCACAAGCAGGGGTATCAAGAGGATGTGATGACATCACGACAAAGTGAACGGACTTGCCATTTTTGGCCAATAAAAACCCAGATGATGTAGGTCTTATTCAACTGCATCCTGCCTGCATCAAAGAAATGCAGGTTTTGTTACATTATGTCTTGTGAATAATGTTTGAAAATTACAGTAGTAATGCTCTGCTGACAGCACTCTTGGATTGGGTAGAAAGCAGTGAAAATGTTAGAGAGAAACTTGAAACATAGAAAGGAAAGCTAAGGAACATTGTTGTGTGTATGTGAGTTCTTAGGTTCATATGGAGTGGGAATTTGGAAAGAACTGTCAAGAGGGAATAAGAAATATTCTGCCCACTCAATTCTAAGGAAAGGATTTTCTGCTGTTTCTCCAAAAACCCTTTTGCACCTCAGATGCCTTCCTGTCTATTATAGCTTTAATACTAAGTTCTCTGTAGCTTACGTTGAAAATTAATTATTATTATTATATATTATTATTAGGGCTTCCTGCTGTAATGAAGATTTTTTTTCCCCATGCTCTCTGTCAGAGGGTAATAAATTCTGTCAAGCTGCTCTCTTCCCAAATATTTTGCTCATGTATAGTTATGCTGAGTGCAGTTTGGGACAGAGGGCCAGTAAGATTAAGGCAGTCTGACAGATGTGACAGCACTCAGTCAGAAGCCTTCATAGTGTTTATGAAGTGCGGTGTTCTTACCTATTTTACACACAGCAGAAAGTAGTACACTTAGAAGAGCCTTGACACAGCTCAGCCATTAGGTAAGTGGAAGACAGGGAGCAGAACCAAGTCTTGAGTCTGTGCTGTGCCTAGCCTCAGGACTGCAGAATCCTCAAGTAGGACTTGCTGGCATTCATTAGCGGGACATGTCTAAAATTTGCTGTGATCTGAATGTCTGATTCAGGGACTTCTTCAAAAGGAACATAAACTTTTACTGTTTTCTTAAATCAGAGAAATCCAGAAGTGCCTTTACTCTCAAATGTGACTGAAGGCAAGGGACGTGTGATGTAGGGAGAATACCTGGGACAGGGCACAGTGTGATGCTAATGGTGATACAGAAGGGCAAGATTCAATGTGTGGCACTCCCTAATAATCTCAATAAGTATTGCAGGTGGTGGCTACAGTTCTGCGAGGACCCCAACCCCTGCCTACTTCTGCTTCCTTCTTTTTACTGTGAAAGAAAAGGCTGTTCTGGTGCATACAGAAGATCAGAGAAGCCTTGTCCTGACCCCATTCCTAGGAAACTGAGGCAGGGGAAGTGAGAGAGCAGGACTATGTGTGTGTTGGTTGCAAGTGCAATACACGAGGAGAAGCTGACCATCCTCCCCAAGAGAAGCAGTGTCCAGGACAAGAGGGTAGGGGCAACTTAGTGGCTTGGCCTGGGACTTCAGGCTGATTGATGACAGAATGCTGCTATGGGCAGTGGCATCCTTTGCAACATAGAGAAAATTGCAAAGCCATGCAAACCTCTCAGAGCTAATTATTTTTGACTACTTCAGTCAGTTCTCCTGCAGCTGTGTCTGGTAATAACAGCATCTCCTACCCTGTTCTACTGGAGGAGTCAGTGCTTTTAGAGTTTGTCTTTGCCTCTAAAAGCATAAAAACTTTGGTCATTTCTGTGGAACCCCAAAACTTGTGATACTAACCTCTCTCTCCCTGTTTGCCCTTTTCTGCAGAAGTGGGTTGGTGCATCCCATACGAAAATGACCTTTGATTTCTTTGAATGGGGAATAGTCCTTCCAGAAGTCCTCGAAGTTTACACCACGCGTCCTTCCAACAGCACCTCACGGGAAGAGCTGCATGAGCTGAGAAAGAATCTGCCTTGCAAGACCTGTGTGTCTTGCCTGACTGCTCCAGGCCATGATAGCCAGTCCCTGTGGTCTAGTGTAAACAGCAGTGGTGGGACTGAGGAGCAGTCATACGGGCATTTGTCCATTGATACGGTTACTGTGGCTGATGAATTTACATCCTGTAACTGCCAGTGCAGCTGTAACCATGTGTATAGGGGACATGAGCATACCAATGAGGAAGATGATAGTACTGGAGCACCTGGTTACCCCAAGGTTAACATTGATGAGGAAGACAGAAAGATATCCCATGACTTGCATCTGGCTGACCTGAGCACGCAAGACAAAATACTTGCTTCAGGTTCCGTGTCCACAGACCACTTGAGGAGCACAAGTGTCCCAGCCCACCAGCAAGTAGAAAGGTCGTTAGTAGGAGGAGTGGGGAACATCCTAGAAGCCCTTTGCTTGCAGCCTCTTCGGTGGGATTTGGAAAATCCAGGTTCTCTACCTTCTCCTGATGGTGACAGTGTTTCCTACAGTGAAGGCTCCTATGACTTCTTCCCTCACAGTACTAAGCCTGGTGACAGTTACCCTACGATCTGCGTTGATTTGGACACTATTGACAGTGGCTTTGTAGACTCAGACTGTGGAAGTCCTCTTGACTGTGAATTTGGGCAAAACAGTCAGACCAACTGTGGGCCCATCTCTCTTGAGCAGGAGGGGCAGGACTTTCCACGGAGCTACGTCAAGCAGTGGGTCTCCTGTCGCTCTGACAGCCCTGTCAGTGGGACACAGGCGAACTGAGGACTTGATGTTGCTTGGCAGAGCGTGAGGCCTTTCCTTACTGTGCCAGGAGCAAAGTGTTAGCAAAATTCAGAAGAGAAAGAGTTTACTTTGTGTAAGCTTTCTTGCCTACAACTGAAAACTGTTAGGTCCACAGAAATACATGCCTATTTCTATTGCCACTTATCCTATTAATGTCTCAAATTTGTTATAATTGATTGTTTCTGGGCTTTGTGGATTTTTTTTTTATTTTTTTTTTAATTTTTATTTTATTTTTTTAAGAGTCCTAAGTACCTTGAAAATTATCCTTTGGGTTATGTAGATGTGCAATTTTTTTTACAGTAACCTTTTGAAGATTACAGAACTTTATTTTCTCTGGTATTCTCACATGACTTGGGAGTTTGGCTGTACATGCACTCTTAGAAGCATAACCCATGGCAAGCATGTTTGCTACATTAAAGCTCCCCTACCTATTCCAAATAACATGTGGTATTACTTTTCCTACTAATGTCTTTTTGGTCTTTAAACTCAGCTGTAGTAGTTTATTAGTTATGAAGGTCCCAGACCTGTCCATGGGATATGATCAAAACGAATTCTTATGTAATCGTCATAGAAATCTATGTCCAAGAGAACAAACACAATTCAGGTTTCAGAAAGACTTTGCCTTTCCAGATGGAGTCTGCAAATGAAAAGTCTTCAAAACATATAATTTCAGACAAACTCTTTCTACTAGGCTACTAAGTCAGCTTATCTCTCAGCACTTTTCAAGCACGTTAATTGAGCAGCTTTAGAACTATTTCAAAATTTCAGAAATTGCTCAAAATCTGCCTGCCTTGGACTTGCTCTACTGCTGTTAACAGGTCGATAGCACAGATTTTGAGCAATTTCTGCTTGCTAGTAAAGCCAACTATGAAACTGCAATTTGTATTGTAACTGTCAGTCTGTTTCCCTCTGATATCTCTATCTCTGATTTGTTTAGGATAATTGTCTTTAAAAGTTACTGCAATACTGAAAGTGAATATGAAGACCTACATCTTATGTAGGCATAGTGCTACTAACCCAGAGGCTGCTTGGCTGTAGGAGGTCCTATCCTGAGAGAACCTTTGTGGTGGATGAGGTTTGTTTCCAGTGCAGTAATAACCTGTTGTTGCTGTGATACCAATAAACTCTCTTCCCTCTTCTCCATCTCTTAACTGACACTATAGGCAACTCCACAGCTCCCTAAACAGAAGGGAGTACTGTAATGAAGAGAAGCTCTTTCTTTCACTGGTGAGTGCTGTAACTGTACTGCTATGCATCCACCTCACTGGTTTGATTGTTCAGAACAGCCGTGGTATCTGCTATGTTGATTTTGGACCTACATGGCTTAGTTTTGCCCATGTTGCTATTACTCTCTCAGTATACCCCTAGATCAGTGGCTTCCTGGGCATTGCTCTAAGATATTAAGCTTTTTGGTTCCTTCCCTCCTCATTTTCCATTTTTCTTGTCATCAGCTTGCATAAGTTGTGGGAGGTCTTCACATGCTGATACATCCTCCCTGCTGCGCAACCAGTCCCTCGTGTGTCCTGCATGAACTGCAGAGGATCACCCCAATGCCCTGATGAGATGAGCCTGCCCCACACTGTCCTACAAGGGCTCTTGCATCATGCTCATGTTAATGTAAATGTGTACTAGGCAGAAGCATTTCTGATGGTTTCAACACAGTCTTCTACAGCTTTGTCTACAGCTTTGTTCTACAGCTATTTTCACTTCAGAAACTACATTGTGGTAACTGACTCCGGCTGCTTAAGGGAAGAAGAGAAACTTGCCTGTCTTTCTATGGCCCTTTACATCTCAGTTCTTCGTGCTCTTTGTCTCTATTTGTATCATTGGCCCCAGAACTGCTGAAGGGGCTGTTTCTATTACTGCAACACTATCAGGCCGTACATCTGGTAGAAGGTGGTGGTTTGCTGCTATGTTGGGCTAGAAATTACTTCTGGCCACCCTAGGAGGCAGATTTTGTGGGCAGGTACCTAGCATAAGGGTATTAAAATAAGGGAAGGCCATTCCCTTTGAAGCAAGCTGTAACAATTGCCCTTCGGCCAATGAATTGTTGCCACTGTGAATGTGGAGGGGTTCGAGGCGGGAATTTTCCAGTCTCTTAGGAGCAAACTGCAAATGTCCCTTACCTAGCAGTATCTCATTTGGAAAAATTATGTTTTCCCAGGAATGCTAGGGCCAAAAAGCAGATACTAGGAGAAGCAACATAATTCGTTCCAATTTGGAAATGTCCATCTCCATTTCTGCATGGCTTCTGCCTCCCTGTCTCTTGGCCCCAGAAGCTGATACTGACAGACTGTTACTCAGTCAATTCTTTGACTGCTTCTCTCTCCCCCTTCTTGGCATTAGACCCATGTACAGGACTGGCTTGATGGATCCTGGCTGTAACACTGCCATTGCAGCTGGGCATGGGAAGATCTGTTCCTCATACACTCTGGGATCAGGACACAGAAAACACTACAATGCTTATTTGCCTTTGCTTCCAGAATTGCCCTTTGAGCACAGTGCAGCAGTTGGCTGTGGGGGAAGTGCAGGACAGGGCAGCTCAGGGTGCTCCAGGAGTCTGAGCATAGTTGGGCAGAGGACTTGGATGGAAGCAGTTTTGCCTCACATCCAGACAGGGCTAGAAAATGGCTTTAGGACACTTAGAAAGCTCTTCTGATGGCCTTTTTTTATATAAAAGTTGCAAGCTGATACTTTTATATTCAGCAAATTGCCTGGCCTTTTAAATGTTAACCCTTTAGCAGAAATTCCTCAGTTTCTCCATAACTAATGAGTAATTGCAGATACAGCTACTTTAACTCAATCTGATAATCTGAGCAGTTTTTCATTGGTTCTTGAGATTATCTTTAAAATCGGGCACAGTATGCTCTGCTTTATTATGCCACTGCTGCTACTGCATGATCATCAAACCACAAAGCCCAAACTATCAAAGGACAGAAGCAGTGCGAAAAGTGACATTTTCTTTGAGCTGGTAAGACAGTTTAACATATTTCTGTTCCATGCATGCCAGTATCTAATGTTAGGATACATCTACTAAGCTAAGATGTTGAAAAATATATTCTTTACCTAAATGTGGAATTATATATTGTTTCTTGTACTCGAAACCTAGAACAAAGAAATCATGAGAAGGGTCTCTGTGCTTTTGTTCTACTAGTTTGCTAAGCACAAAACAACACTCTTGCAATAATTCTGATGGATTGTGCTCAAAAGAAGGACCACCTTGAAGAAATTATTTTTTAGGTACTCCTCTCTGACTGCAAGAGATTAAGGTAAAGGAATCCAGCCAAAATAGTCCTCAGTGTTTGAGACTTTGCAGGCAAAAATATACTTTTTTAATGTATGTGTGTGTGTGTGTGTGTGGATATTGCTTTATTGCTGTAGTTGTCCTTTGTAGCAGGTTTTTCTCTCGGATCCAAGTATGTCAAATCTAAAAGTGCAAGGCTCTGTAAGCATCAAATTGTGGGAAAATGTCTCTCCAAAGATGAAGGGAGAAAAGGACTGGTTATATGGTGTTCTCTCTGATAATCTCTGTAGCTGAGAAATCCAACCCTTTTTTCCTTATTCCGCAGCAGTTGGCATTCTGATCATGTGAGTCTGCTTTGTGCACTTGATGTGCTTCTGTCAGGCATGCTCAGAGGCCTAGGTATTAAGAAAGTAGATAATTTATGGCTAAATTTTCTTAAAGGACCTACAGAAGTCTTTCCTTATAGGCAGAAATGGTTGTTCATAATGGGTACCCCTCTAATCACACCTAGTAGGATAAAGGTGAATGTACACTTACGTTAGCCCTAATGGATGGATGGATGGATGTACCTGTTGGTACAGATGTGCTACTGCTTATCATTGTTTTACTTCATGGGTGCCAGTCAGTGTCCTGCTTTTCTGTAGTGCCTGTTGGTGCTTCCTCTGGAAGAGATGTAAGCAAAGGAAGGGATTATGGCCAAGGGAGAGAAGGTCATTTATCACTAATTACTAAGATATAATGAATAGAAACAGTGTTCAAGGGTCCAGGTCTGCTGTGTCTACTCCCACTGTGCATCACGCATAGAATCCTAGAACAGTGTGGGTTGGAAGGGTTCCCTGCCGTGGCTTATGCACGCATCTTCATGTCAAATTCTTGCTCATGCTCTTATATGACACTTCACGTTTTGTCAGGCCTTTGTAAAACTAATCTTGTCTTACCTATAATCATCCAAAAGTCAGAGATGCAAAGGTCCTATTTTGTGTCTGTCCCTTTGAACCTATTATGTTTGTCTACACAATTCTTCTATTTCTCTTCCTCTATCTCATCAAACACAAGCTTCTTGTCCCCCACTCCCAAAGTCACTGGCAGCCTCTCCTTGTCCTGTTGTCATCTCTCCTTTCCCCATCAAGAAGGGAGCTCTATGATGTCAGCTTCCACCTCCCACTAGATTGCTAAATCACCTCCTCCTAATTATCCTTTATGCTACTGCTTACATATCGAAGGTACTGCCTAGAATTCGCCTGGGCTACCTCATTCTTTAGGTCTCCCTGTAAAGCTCTGCTTTACTGAGTTGCTAAAACCAAGATGATATCTAGGCTACCCACATGCTGGGACTGTGTTGTCACCTTCTTGTTCTACTTCCCCTCTCAGTGTTATCTATCAAATAATTTATTTTACCTTATAAATTCTTAAAAGAAAATCTTTTTATTGTGTATTCAGCTGGACCCCAAATGTGGGGGTGAATCTGTGAATATGAATTCCTGCTAATAGATCTACCAATAACAGTTAATGATGTGCCTTTCTGTCAGTAAGCAGCTGAGAGCATTTAAAAGCAGGCAACCTGGCTAAAAAGTTGATTTATCTTCCAGTGCTGGCAGCTGCTGTAACAGCGCCTGGGCTGCTGGTACTGGGCTTCCATCTGAGTTAAGGAGATTTTGTATTATTTTTTAAGGTACTTAAGAAAGATGTATAGACTACAAGTCTTGCATCATACGTTTAGGCAAGAGGTTCCAGCAATAAAGGTAGTTCCCCTTTGTACAAATTCTGTACTTTGTTTCTGTCTAATTGTATCTACCTTCAGTGTCCAACAAGTGCATTCTTTCCATCTTTCTCTAGGAGATTTAAAAAAAAATTAAATAAAGATTTTTCTCTTATGTGAAATCACCTTGCCATGTAAGATACTTACAGCTGCTGTGAAATTACTATTTAGTGTTTCCTTTGGTTAAGTTAAATAGATTTAGTTGGTCTTTAATTGTTGATTTCTGAGGAAAGTTATCCAAGGTTATATCATTCTTATAGCCCTTTTCAGAACCATTTTCATATTGACAGCAACTCTCTGTTTAAAGTATGGATCCCAACAGAAGGAATTATTCAATGCTACATGTAGCTACAGTAACATTTCTTTTAACTCATATGCACCCACAATCTGTGTGTTAGCTCCTCTAATTGCATTAATGTACTGCAGAATCTTGTTCATCTGGTTATGTGCTATTTTCTGAAATAATTTTCTGATAAGCCTTTCAGAATTCAGTGTTCCAGGACCTACTTATGACTAACATTCATGGCTTCTAACACAAAAATTTGCATTTAAATATGCTGTATTTGTTTCCAGGTGAGCTAGAGAGCGAGAAATGTCTGACACATTTCAAACATTGCAGAACTGAACAAAGAACTTCTTGTGTGGGGTGGGGAGAGTTTATAGAATTAATAGCAATTACCTGGAAACGTTCTGTCCTGGTTTACTTATCTTGACCGATGTTTGTTTATTTGTTTGTGCGCCTGAACAAGTTCTTGTAAGCACATGTATAATTCTACTTAATGCAGCTCTCTCTATATCATATTTAGTCACTATTACTCTATCTATCTCAGGGATCACATGCAACCCTGATCAGAACGATAAGCAGGAGAGGCTTCATGCCTCCCAGCCTCCTGCAGCTAAAATCAGCTAATGGTGACACTTCCTCTTGACAACCCACACTCTGAAGAAGGTCTGCAGCAAAACAGAGTGCTTACCAAAAACCCACAGATGAAGGGGTGGGGAAGTGGTAGCCAGAAAGATTCCTTTTCTCTTGATAAGTTTCTGAAACATTGTAATTATTTTGCTATCCGATTCAGAAAAGGGACACCATAAGCAGGCACAATCACAGGCAAGAAGTTTTATGTGGATGCTGCTGTCTAGCTTTGTGAAATTCATGACTGGAGGAACTGGTCATGGAGTCCAGTTCCTGCTGTTGTAGCCATCAGATCACTTAATCCCTTCAGTAAAACAATCCTAATGATTTAAATGTCACAATCCTTGCTAAGCATAGGCTTTTTCTCGCTCACTTCTATTCAAGATTACTTCAGATCCTTTGTTGGTTAGAAATCACAATCTTATTCTATAGCCAGGCTATATTTGTTTGATCCCGTGTTAATGCTGTACTTAGTGTTTCTCCTATGCTGACACACTCTCCCTTTTCCCCAGCTTTTTCTGAGAGATCATAATAATCTCTGGCAAATTTTGGTTGATAGTTTTTTGTTTGATTGGGGTTTTTTGTTTGTTTGGTTGGTTTGGTTTTGTTGGTTTGATTTGGTTTTGGGTTTTTGTTTTTGTGTTTTGTTGTTTTGGCTTTTTTTTTTTTTTTTTTAATAATAACTACCCCAAGCTCTTTTAAGACAGAAAATTCTCACACCCTTACGTTAGCCCAGCCCTAGAGCTCAGTTCAGTGTACGTGCTAGGCAAGCAGTGCAAAGTGTTCTTCCAAAATTCTTTTTATTTTTCAAGAAAGTGGTTTTGTTTATACTTATTAATGGTCTCTGTCCACAAACTCATTCTATGTTTTCTGGGTTTCAGGCTCCTTGGAGCATCACACTCCTTGCAGCGGTGCTGGGCTCATTTGCTGATTTCAGGTAACAAGTATTGCAAACCAGAAACACCTTTTAAAAACACCATGTATTGCTAAGTAGATCAGGTCCACATCTTCATTAAACTTTGCCATAAAAATATCAAATCAGAAGCTTTCAGTGAAAAAGTATAGTTTTAAATTAAAACTTCATCGGGAGAGAATTCATAGAACATAATTTCTGATTAAAAAAAAAAAAGAGTGAGTCCAGCATAACACTGTACAAAGGTAGTGTTCCATATTGCAGAAGATACACTTCAAACATCCTTACACAACTCTTCAGTAAACTGGGGTAATGACTAGGCCCTAAGTATTCTATATTTCTCAATGAGTGCTTTGACCAGGAGCATATCACTTATTCTCTGTTTCTCTTCTCTGAATATGCAGAAATTATGTCTGCTTCAGGAAGCCCCTGAGCTACAGGTGTCTGGAGGCTGAGAATGTTTTCAGAGAAGAATATGTATGCTCTATTGCTATGATTTTCTCTAAGCATCTGGTTTTGGTTACTGTCAGACTGGGGATACAGGGAAACATGAACATTTTTTCCAACCCACTGTGGCTCTCTGATACTCTTAAATTGTCATAAACCAGATGCCAAAAATGCAGGAAGAAGGAAAGATGGAACACTCACCCTTTCACCCACCCTTGATCAAATTGCAGAAATTAAAGATTTCCTTGAATGCAGTTTGTGCTTTAGATTCCTGTACAAAGTACTATTTACTGCTATGAGAAGACCAGTTCCTATAGAAGAAATTATAGCTGAGTTGGTGCCCTCTCTGACAGATTCAAGATAAGCTTGTGTCACACTAACAGAAGCAAGTAGGTAAAGCTTCAACCTGCTGGTACAAATACTGACAAAACCACTCCTAAAAATTGTTCTGTTTTAGATATTACCTGTAATGGGAAGAGTTATGTGGCAGCTGGGCCTCGAGCTGTGTATTACTGCTGTGCTGCTCTTTGGTGGAGGAAGAGGGAGAGGTAAGAGGAGATCAATAGGTTCACTGTAGGAAGACAAGCATATACCTGCCCTCATTTTTCATTCACAGACCCTTAAATATGCAACCCAAGATCTTGACCTTTCCCAGGTCCCAAGAACTGGTACAGCTGGCTAGAAATGCCAAGCCTAGGGAACTGAGCACATACTAGACAAGCTAGGCAGCAGAAAAAGCGTAGCCACTGCCCAAGGCCCCTGCCCTAAGATCTTACACTCATCTCATGCAGTGAAGTGTGGTACAAGAGAGGAAGAACATAATGGGGAAGATTAGATGCAGTGTCAGTAAAGGAAGCACTAGCAAGTAATTCATTTATTTAATGTACTGAGCAAGGCCTCATCCAGTGATACATGAATCCAGCTCTGGTCTCCTTTCTCTGCAGAGCTCTCTGGCAGCCTGAGCTGCCTGAATAACTACATGACTACCGTGAGCTGCATGTGGGTGACAGAGAAGCCCGTGGGCAATGGACCTTTCCACCTGCATTTCACCAAGTAAGAGCCAGATACTGAGAGCTGCCTGTGGCAGCCCCAGCCCTGGCATGGGCAGGACAGCATGGAAAAGCAGAGATGGGGTCCAGCTGTGGGCTTTGCTCCCTCCACAGCAGGAGGAGACCTGTGGCACAGCTACCTTTGCCAGCCCATCACCCCAGTCCTGGGCTACCTCGGAAGCTGCTTCCTTTTGTGGGCCCACAGCCTCAGCTGGGGCAGCAGAGGTCCAGTGCACACAGCTGCATGTTCTCCTGCCAGCTCTGGGCAGTCTGTCCAACCCTTCTGGCAGGTGCCTCAGCACAGGGAGCCTTTCCTTCCTGGCCTTCAGTCCCTGTGATCCGGGAACTTCCAGAGCCTATCCTCCATGAAGCTACCCAATCAACTTCTAATAATTTCTTGTCTTTTTGCCTAGAAAGTAAACCACTAGTGGTTTAATCTGTATTAATTAGTATATATATACAAGTCCAGTGAGTTATAAGCTTTAATAACAGATTTACCCAGTGCTGATGAGGCCACATCTCGAGTGCTGGGTCCAGTTCTGGGCCCTTCAGGTCAGGAAGGACATTGAGGTGCTGGAGGAGGTCCAGAGAAGAGCAACAAGGCTGGTGAAGGGACTTGAGCACAAGTCCTGTGAGGAGAGGCTGAGGGAGCTGAGTTTGTTTAGCCTGGAGGAGGCTCAGGGGAGACCTCATCACTCTCTACATTGACTTGAAAGGAGGTTGTAGCCAGGTGGGCATCCATCTCTTCTCCCAGGCAATCAGCAGTAGGACAAGAGGGCACTGTTTTAGGCTGTGCCAGAGGAGGTTTAGGTTGAATATTAGGAAAAAATTTTTTGCAGAGAGAGTAATCAGACACTGGAATGGGCTGCCCAGGGAGGTGGTGGATTCACTGTCCCTGGAGGTTTTTAAGATGAGACTGGATGTGGCATCAGTGCCATGGTCTGGTAACCACAGCGGTGTTGGATCAAGGGTTGGACTTGATGATCTTGGAGGTCTTTTCCAACCTGGTTGATGCTGTTATTCTGTGAATTAGAATATTATCTGAATAGTGTTTCCTCTTAGGAAAAAATAGGGTGAATAGTTTGCTATGTGATAGGATAATTCAAGATGAATGTGTTTAGATTATGCAATAACATTGCCTTGACCACCAGTAACTATTACGTGGGGGTAAGCCACGCTGACATTAGATGCCTCATATTCTGGTAGGGTTAAGTCAAAAATAGCCTAGCTTTAAATAATACTGGGGTTTACATCTATGAAGAAATGCCAAGCTGATAAACTGTGATATCCTTGTTTCTTGTGGGATCACATGCAAAGTGAAAAATTTGCTAATAAATGGCCAAATCACAAAACAACAAACCAACTTCCAACATGTTTTGCTCTCAGCACTGGTGTTTGTTCCTAGCAAGAGACCTTAATGTACAGCTTGTTGCTTCTGTGCTGTGCACTTACAACCAACTCTCTGCCCACTTCTTCCCCCCTACCCAGCTGCTTTCCTGGCAATGGCATGCAGCCCTCTCACTTTCAGAGGGAGCAGATACTGGGCTCTGTATGCAGCTCCTGGAGGTCTCATGCTCTCAGCAGTAAGGTTATGAAGGCATCTCCTTCCCCACTATTCAGCCCTACTATCCGGCCAGCTTTAGGATTGCTTTCCGTGCTCTCTGCACTAAAGACGTTCATGGTCTTCCAGAGTGTAGTGCTGTGCTAAGCTGCCACATGTTTTTCATGAATTGAAAAAACACTTCATCGTATGACTTAAAAGAAACTCTCAGCCTTTTTATTCTTCCAGCCTCTGGTCAAAGGGCCACAACGCCAGCTGCAAACTGACTGCCACAGAGAGCATGCAGAATCAGTACCACTGCACAATTCATTTGGCCAGCCAAATCTTGGAAACAGATGGTTATAGAGTCTCACTCCAAGGAAACTTCTTTGGACGTAATCACAAATACGTTACCTTTCCAGTGTACAATCCCCGCAAGCACAGTAAGTACGAATAAGGGCAGCCATGAGCTGTGGCTCTGCCCAGCAGCTTTGTGGTAGGTCTGATATGCTCTCTAACAAAGGGTGTCTCAAAGACAGCAAGTGGAAACAATGAAAACAAGCCAGACTGCCCATCCCTGGACAGTGTGCTGTGTGGACTGTAGCAGTGAGGATGAAATCCCTGAGTCTCTCCATTCTGACCTTCCCAGGACTTTAGAGAGTGCTGGCTCTGGAGCACCTTTCAAGAATACTTTGCATTTGCATCATGTTTTTTCTTGTGCCATAGATAATTTACAATTATATTGCCACAACTGTTTGTTCGCTTTGTTGTTTTACTTTTTCCTGAGAAATTATGTAATGAGAAATCAAAGTCATGGATTTAATTGAATGTCCCATGGCCTGGTACTTCAGAGAAATGCTCTAGTATCTGAAATCTCAGAGCCTGTCTATATCAGTGGTATGTTGTTAGGGCAGAATCTGACACCCAGAGTGGTTCTTTGCTTGCAAGATTATCCCCAGAGACTGCTGGAGTTATCATTAATTTATCTCACTTCTGAAGCTGCTGTGATCCAACCTGTAAACTAATTTGGTTTACTTCTGGTCTTAGTACCGCTCTTTGGACCCAGCTTTATCTTCCAAGACTTTAGTCAGTCTGGTATCATGCATCTCCTTTTGTGATGTTCCAATATTGTGAAAAAACCTGCCTCTTCTATTTACAGTAAAACTTGATCCACCTTTGAACCTCCAGAGCAATGCCACTGCCAGCAAGTGTCAGATATGGTGGAGTGTGTGGAATGTGCCTTGGTACCTCGTTGAAATTCTCCAATATGAATTGCAGTATAAGGAGTACAGCATGTCCTGGGAGGTAACTGGATGAGACACACAGTGATGCTGCCTTGCTCTCTGGGCACAACAGCCTTGCTAATCAACTCAGGGCTCTCTGCCAGCTGACTCTTTTAAGCCGGCCTTTCTGGTTTCCCATATCAAGTCTGAAAGATTTTATATAAATCAGTTCTGGAGATCAATAACTCTTCTCATGACCCCTACATTCATAAGTCACCCATCCTCATGCAGGTCCTCTTCATGCATATAAGAAAAGAGGATTTGGAAAAGGGAAAAACAAACAAACAAACAAACAAAAAAAGTATTTAAAAGACCATCCCTTCACCCAGCCTCGTTAACAGAAATGCTTTGTAATACTTTGCAGGTTGCATTGAACAAGACACCATCCAGTTCACTGCCACAGATAGAAATTGAAGCCACAGAACTTCGCAGTGGCATTGCTTACATTGCAAGAGTTCGCTGCAAAGTTTCCGAAAATGAGAAATCGTACCACAGTCAGTGGAGTGAGTGGAGCCAGACAACAGTGTTTCAAAGAGCAGGTACAAAGAATATTGTTTTTATCTTAATTCATTTCATGTCCATATTCCAGAAAAAGGAAGATATGTGGTAAAATGGAGCTTTTCAAAACAGAACTAGCTTTCTTCAAGTATTCATAGCCAAAATACTTTCCTTGGGGACTTTATCAGCCTGTTTCATTTGCATTGCTTGGTTATTTGGAGTTATATCTTGATTTCCATACTTTTGTTAAAATATTTGTGCTGTTTTCCTAGATTTACCAAAACTGTCTGAGAAGACTCTAAATACCACTATGCAGCTCTTGTTCATTCCTCTGAGTTTTGGCACTCTACTCTATTTATTCTGGAACTGCAAGCTTTCTACAAGGTATGTGATAGTTTTTCATTAAGTTGCCCTTGATCTTTATGGCTTGAAGAGGATAAATCAAGAGTTTGTTATATCCCTTTTCCTTCCTGTTTCTCCTGCACAAGCTCAGTCATTTTCAAAAGCTCTTTTGACAATCGTGGGACAGGACATATTCCTTGGCTGATGATAGTTAATGACCCACTATACAGTCCTTAAGGAGACCAAAGTATCTTTGTGACTCCCAAACTCAGCTAAAACTCGTGGATGAGGGTCTCTTGGAGTAAAAGAAATTTAAAGCCATGGAAATTTTTTGTTAAGCTTCATACAGATACATTAAAAGTGCAAGTACACAGCAATCCATAAAGGTGGTTAAACTGCTGTCAATGTTAAGCTACTTGTGACATCCCTGGCAGCAGTCAGTACATAAAATACCAATATAGGCAAGCTAGACTGACTCAGATTCAATTGAGATCAAGCTTACAGAGAACAAAGTGGTTTAGAACCTTGGTTCAAGCATCTTCTGCCATGTTTTATGCTGCCACAGCAAAAGTAAATCTCCTACCTCGTTTTTTTTCTGCCTTGACATACATTATTATGCTCCATACACACATCGTTCTTAGAGAAACAGAATACTTGTCGAAACATGATAAAGTATTTTACAGGATAGACACTAATAAATGGGCAAGAATGTCTGGCAGAACTTCTCTGTCTTCTTTCTTCTTTTGAGAACACACGCGGGATCACTCTCGAGGAGAAAAGACAGCGCAGAAAGAATCGCATCTTGTCGATATCACCTAGGGGTTTTTCTGCTGAGCCTTTTGCAACTGGACTTGTCTATCTTGCATTAGTCTTTTTAGCCATCAGCGCGCTTGTAGCAAGCGTGGGTAGAGCCCTTCTCAAATCTGAGTTCGCAAAGCCCAGCCGTGAAAAAAAAAATTAAAGAATTCTCTAAAACACTTCCAGCATCAGTGGTTTAGATCAAGGAAGTTAATAAACAAATGTTTCAACAGCTTGCTGCATATAATGAGTAATAGACCAGTAATAAGTTTGTGGATATTCCTAAGAAACTTTTAAGACTGCTTCAGGCTAGAAACATTAAATGCATGCACAGGTAGCAGACAAACGATTGCATGAGATGTCAGAAATCATGATAAGTGTGAGGGTTGCATCCAATCAATAACATGGAGACAGAATACAGAAAAATTTTCTGGGTTTTTTAAGAGTTGTTTTCTCACTTTAGGGCAAAAAGTCTCACCTGCTTTAACATTCCCACGCCAGCTGCTTTCTTTCAGCCACTCTATAGTTTGCACAATGGGAACTTCAAGGTAAGAAATAAGTTTAATTTCTTTCTTATGATCCTCAGTTCATGATGGGAGGATTTTTTTTTCCTGGGATTAATCATTCTAGCTCCTGAGCAGAGCTACTGACAGGTGGTTCTGGTCTTCCTGAGAATTTACAGTTTCTCAGTTTCTTGCTTCCACATACTAGCTGACCAGCAGAGCTCCTGTCCAACTTCTTACTCCTTAGAAGTAGAACCCCTCTAGTCACTTTGAACTCTGGCTGGACCTAAAAGGTGCATTCTGTCCTTTCAAAACCAAAACAATACAAGTAGCTTGCATTATATTCTGGAGGTGACATCTTGTAACATTTCTTGTAAAGCTTTGTGAAATTAGCAGCTAGATTCTCTACCCTATTGCTCTAACTTGGCCTGTTAGATTTGCACTAAACCTCTGGACTATTTTGCCAAAGCTATATACACAGAATATTTTGGAATAACTATGAAAAATGACCAAAACTTATTGATCCCTTCACTAGGACTGGGTTGGACCTAATGAGGCTTGTAGCCAACTTGGAAGAGAAGAGGCCAGGAATTCAGGCAGAGAGATTGCAGATAGAGTTTCTGATCTAAACACCCAGGAACTGATTTCCCAGATCTCCTGGAAACCTATGGAAAGCACAAATCTGGTTGCTGCAGAAGAGAAATTTGTATTTGCCCCAGGTCCAAGCCAGCAATATGTCCCCAGTAGATACGTAAGAGCTGAAGAGGTAGAAGTGAGGCCAGGACTATTGTTTGCACCAAACCATGCTGATGACACAGTTGGCCTGAAAATCTCTGAAATAATTAAAGACAACTTTGAGAGCCCTTGCATGGGAAGGAATTATTCCTCTCACTCACAGCATGGAAAGGATGACTTTCCTATGCTTCACAAATCTTTGGAGATAGAAGATGTGTCCTTCAGTGCCAGTGACTATTGCACCTTGTGTGACAATGATACCACAGGAGGTCTGATTCCTGCTGAACTACTGAAGCTCTCCGATGGCAATAGTCTTGTCAAACAGTAGAATGATCAGTGACCTTCCCTGAGGAATACTGCCTACAAAGATTCTTGTGCTCTTCTCTCACCTCCCAACATTGTCTTCCCACGTGGCTTAAATGGTGACTGTGCAGAAAATTGCAAACATGTATAATTTTAAAAATCTTCAATTTCTGATGCACTGATGACTTCAAGAGGTTCCTGATTTGATCAGAATTTGTAATTGCTCTATTTAAAGATCATCAGACAGTGGACCTTGGTGTTTATTATCGTGAATGGCTGTAACTTTTTATTTTGCAATAACTAAGCTTCATGTGCTGCTTTAACAAAAATTTATCTCAAGGTTAAGTAGCTGGGCTGATCTAATGGAGAAAGATGAAAAGCAAGAACAGCACATGAGTCTTAATTACAATACAGGCCAGGCCTGCTGGCTCTCCAGGGTGATGAGTCCTTTGTCTAACTGCACAACAGGTACAGCCTTTCTGAGCTGTGTATCTAGAGTTACTTCCTGTCCTAGACACAGAAAATCTATACATGTTGCTTCCTTTCTTTGCATTGGCGACTCTATGTTGTGTAATGTTTGAAATGGCTGTAAACTTAGCTCTGTGCAATCCATACATTTTACTAGTTCTATGATGAGCCTGATACTTTTTGAGCCTTATAAAAATATGCAAGGACATAAACAAACATAAATCCAACTGGTCAATCTGCTGTGTGGACTATTATACTATCTAGTTGGAGCCAAAACAGGAGACAAAAATTTTGCCAGATGAAATGTTAAAGAATCTGCCTTTTGACCAGGAGGATCTCTTTGAGGAGCAGCATTCAGTAGCCACACATTTTACAATGACAGCATTAATGCCCTAAGCTACACAAAAGCTTTTTGCTACTTGGCAGAGTTTCTCTGAGAGGCCTAAAGTGTTACTACAGTCTTAAAATGAGGGAAGGTAGGCTTTCAACAAAGAACTACACACCCCTACTGACTCACGCGTCCAACCTATCAGAAGATTACTATCAGTTGTTCTACTCAGCTGCTGAAGAAAAGGACAAAATTATAGAGGAAAGCTGATCTAAGCTGGCTCTTGTCCTTTTCTGCCTCATCCTTTTGAGTAATGCCTCACAATGCTATGAATTCCTTGACAAATTCAAATTGTCTGCTGCAATGGCGTGCTCGGCGGGGTCCCCACTAGGTCCGGCGGGCTCGGGCCGGGGCGACGCTCGCACACGGCCTGACAGGGCGCCGTTTAACGAGCCCCGCGAGCTCGTGCGGGCCACGGGACACACAAGGACCTCTCGGAACCGCCGCAGGAGGGAACCCCAGTTCCCAGAGCGAACGCCCGCCCCGGAGCCGCCGTGGCGACGCCCCCCAGCCTCGGGCTGCGCTCCCGGGGCCCCGCCCGCGAGGTGACGTCACCGCCAGCCCCTCCCTTGATGTCGTGGCAAGAAGCCGGATGTGAGCGCACGGGCGAGGGGTGGCCCCGCTCTCTTCCGCCCTCACCTAGCGCTGCGTCTGACAGCGTCACCCTTGCAACTGCGCATGCTCAATCCGGCTCGGGCGCGGAGGCTGCCGGGGCTGCCCTGTCCCGGCCTGCGCGTGAGCAGCAGCTGCGGCCCCCAGTGAGCGCATGGGGCGCGCGGAAGTCCCGCCCGCGGGGGGATTGTTGTGGTGACGTCACGGGCGGGGGACGCGGGTACCCCTTTGGCTTGGGCTGGGCTGAGCGCCGGGCGCGGAACGGGCGGGGAGCGACCCCGGGCCGGGCGGGCCATGGCCAGCACCGGCAGCCCCCTGGTGAGTCCGGGCGCGGGTGGCGGCTCGCAGGCCGGGCGGGCCATGGCCGGCACCGGCAGCCCCCTGGTGAGTCCGCCCGGGGCCGCGGCCCGCGGGGTGCTGGCGGAATAAGTAGGCCGAGGCGCCGGAGCCGGCCCGTGAGCGGTGGCTGCCCGTGCCCGGCGCTCTGCCGGCGGCGAGCCGCGGTGGAGTTTCGCGGGCGGCCCCGCCACCCGCGGCCGCTGGAGCAAGGCGGGCGGGCGCTGCCCTTGTGGGGCCGGTCTCGGCGCTGCTGCTTCCAGTCCTCCTTCCGTCCTCCGCTCTTGGGTCGCTGTGGGCCTTGCGTGAGGGCCCCGCTCCCCCTGACCCCCCGAGCTCGGTCCTTCGGAGGCGAGGCCTTGGCCGAGGGTGGAGGGGCCGCCCCGCGGCCTCTCGCGGAGCTCCGTTGCCGGTTCCGGGTATAGGCCGTCTACCACAGGGAGAGCCGGGGGTGTTTCTCTAAGGGAGGCAGCTGTTAGTCTGCAATCGATTTCTTTTGTAGTGGGAACAAACGCGTGAGAAAGATCGTGAGGGTCGCAGTAGGACGCCGTTTCACACACGGTTGTTTACGTTAGTCTGACACTGTGAAACTGTGACGTTTTGTGTGCACTTACTAATATAAGGTGGAGTTGTAGCCGGTATACAGGTGCGGTAATGGCAAATATTCACGTTGTAGGTTGTACAGTTTACTTAGTATAGACCTTCCCTCGTGAAAAGAAAAATAACCCCCAGCTTTCACTGATGCTGGTGTAACTTAACTGGCAGTACTTTGTTCCTTATCCTTGTGTGTGTGCTGCTGTGCTTTTGGGTCGTGTTCTTTCTGTCAGTTCCAAGCTGCCAAGCTCCACTCTGCAGCACTGTTCTGTGTGCAGACTGGCATAGCCATAGTGATTGGGTTTTCTCTCCAAAATACTTAAATTTTTGTTCCTTTTCTATATACAATTGCCCTTAAGAGAAACATGCAGAGTGGGAAAAATTAGGAACAAAGCTGACAACCATTTTTGTAAAAATTGAAAGATTTTTTTCCAGGGTAACTAATTCCTTCTCTTCCTTTCTATTTAATATTTCTCTGGTCAGGTGAGTGTACTGACAGGCAGCACCAGATAGAGGTGGCTCGATTCAGCTGTTTTTTTAATGCAGATGATATCACATATGGGAGATGCGGTATTTCTGTGGCTCTGAGCAAGTTAATGTTTGTGTGATGGATTTAATGATTAGTGTGATGAAGTTCCATGATTTTTTTATTGTAAATGCATAACACAGAATGGGAGGGAGGGGAATAGAGTGCAGCTTTGACAGGAACATTCCTGCAATTCTCTGCCAAACCAGTTAATTTCTATATTTTTGTATGTGAGGAAAATTGCAAAAACATTCTGCTATTTTCTGGAGACGTGGTGAAAAAGGAGGGCATTGTACTTTTAAGAGGGAAACAGTTGTAGTGCTGCTTTAGTTGCAGAGATGAGTGTGGTATTAGTTATTTGCTGTTAATGCCTTCATTGTAAGTATATTGGGTGTCAAATCAAGAAGTGCCCTTTCTCTCAAAATGAAGAGTCTGGAAGTATGGTAATTTATGTCTTTTGCAGCACATCTTCACTGGAATGATTAGCTGCCCTAGCAATTATTAGATACTACCAGTGTTTCTGACCTGATAAAACCTATAGTGTAGTCATGGATCTGTCCAAACAAAAGTGCTAGCTGCCTTTTTTTTTTTTTTTTTTTCCCCAGTGGAACTAATATGAACTACACTTTTCCAGTAACTGGCTTCTCAATAGAGTAAGTTCTGCATCTATGCTAAGAATTAGATTAGGCTATGTTAAGAGTTATGTTTGTAGTTATTTGTAGTTGTAAAATTTCCAGATAGGCTTAAGGGGTTTTCCCTACATACCTGTGTACTTAATATATCTTCTTTTGGGTTTTCAGCATAAAGCTATGATTAGTCCTTATCACTCATGTGCAGGCTAAAAAATTGGGATAATTTTTCTGTAAATCTCTTACCAAAGCAGGCTGCAGGAATAGAAAACAGTAAAAGATCTGGATGTTAAAGAGGTACTCAAAGGTTAAAAAACTGAAAATTTTAAGAGGAGCAGTTTTATATACATTCATATTTCCAATGTAAGAAGTGCTTGTAGCCCTTAGAAAGGAGATGATCCATAGAATAATCTGGGTATAATAGCGATGTTCAACTAAACAATGATTCCACTGTGTGGGTAGGCTGTTTTCTTTAAAGCAAATTGTTCTTTGGGTTATTGATCCATTACTTACAGTGCCAGAAATAATGTCTGTTTCACGTAGCTCTTGAAACTCTATAATTAGATTGCTGTAGCTTGCCGTTGTAAGACACCCAGCAGTCTTGAGCTCATTGCGCTTCCTTAACACAGATCAGCTGGAAGGCAGCAATGCAGGAAAAACTTGGAAAGGGATGCTGACTATTGAAAGTCTTGCTGGAATTTTTGTACACAAGGCATGAAACCAGGGGGACAATCACTTTGTTGGACTGAAAAATGTAGTAAACTGGCAAAGTAATAAAAATAAGTTTGGTCTATGAAGATGTGAAATATTTTAGTAACTCTTGCTTTTTAACAGTAAACTTGTATTTTATATAGTTATTTTTTCTCTAGAAAAACCTTTGGGATTGCTGTAGAACTAGTACATCTCTGGCATCAGAAGATATGCAAATGAATTTAAAGTATGTTTGAAAGATAAAATCCTTTCCCAAGTTCTTCTTGTTGGAGCTGTCTGAAGAATATGTATGAAGCCAAGGAATTGCTGTGTCTGGTATTTCAAATAGGAAAATCTTTCTTCGCAAGTGGCCAGGTTAGATTATCTGTATGTAATAAAGAAGCAAAAAAGGGGAAGGAGATGATTGTCCTCCCTCCTCACTTCCCTTTCTACCATCTTACTTGCAGGTAAGCTTGTGGAAAATTACCGCAGTCTAAAGTGTTTGAAAGTACTGAACACAACATGAAGTTAGCTGTTTGGTCTAGAACCTTATTTTTGACATCTTATGGACTCTACTTAACAGTACTGGAGGAAATAACTCTTTTGCTGCGTGACTAAATACTGAACTTGAGAGTTGCTTTCTGCTTTAAAAAACAAGCTGTAGATGCTTCACATGGCAGATACTTTATAATTCTTTATGGTGAAAAATTACAAGCTTAACTTGCATAGCACATTCTTCTGAAAAGAAAGTATTAAATTTGGTGTTTGGTTCTTTAGTAATCCTGCAGAAATTTAATTTACAGTTTTTGACTGTGCCATGGATCCTTTACAGACTGTATCTATATACTACCACCTCTGTGTGGCTTCTTCTCTGTTCTTCACCCCAAACTGTTCTCTTTGCTTCCTCAAGCTTCTGGCAAGGAGCCTGGTATTGGAAGTCCTTCTGTGTGTTAGTGAGCGCCATCCCTGCTGTGCAGCACCCAAACATCCTGGTGCCTCGGGAGGTAGCTGCTGGTGTAGCCTGGCATCTATAGACTACTGTGATCACAGATAGCTTTTGTTTTCTTGTGAGCTAGCCTAGATCTGTTTATGTGGTCTACCTTGGTCTACCCTGGCCTCCAACTGGGAGGCCTGGAGACACTCTATAACGCTGCTGCTTCTTTTGAGAACACACACAGGATCACTCTCGAGGAGAAAAGACAACGCAGAAAGAATCGCGTCTTGTCGATATCACCTAGGGAGTATTTCTGCTGTGCCTTCTGCAACCAGACTTGTCTATCTCGCATTGGTCTTTTTAGCCATCAGCGTGCTTGTAGCAAGTGTGGGTAGAGCCCTTCTCAAATCTTTGTTCGCAAAGCCCAGCCATGATGATGATTTGGGCCGTAGGCTGACTTTAGATTATTTTATTTGGGCCATAGGGTGACTTGGAAATTTTTGTGGTTTCCTGTTTCTGATTTATTTTGCGGCTTAGGGCAGTGAAAGGAGGCCTTAAATAGTCTCTGTCCCTGAAGGTGCTTGGAACTTAAGTGCCTTGCCTAGCAGTAGAGGAGGTTAGAGTGTAACTGGCTGATACGCAGGTTCTTACAAATCCTTTCATTAGCTGTAATCCCTACCTGAATTTGGAATTAGACGCCTGGAAATTAGTGACAGGAAATGCCACTTTATGTAGGGTGGTCAAAGTTAGAGAAAGGCATTTACATTAACTAAAATTTTGGATCAGCACTGCTCTGTATGTGAAAAATTAATTTCTGTAGAAACAAAATCAGTCTTGTAGATAAAATACCTTTATTCCCTAAATGAAGAGTCAAAACAATCTCATAATGCAGAGGTATTCTCTTTGCTTCCAAATCATTGAGCCTATTTGCTATATTTTTGCTGATATAACATGAAGCTGATATCCTCATTACTCACTTATCTATGGACTGCGTTATGGATTTACTGCACAAAGCGAGGAACATCAGTAGACAAACAGTACTTCTATTTCCCACTATCGTAAAGGTGCCAGCCATTTCAGGTAAAATAGTGTCTTTGAAGAATGATCTGTTCCAAGCTTTTCCCTTCCATTAATTCATATAGTGTTTAATCTTGGAATGTATTACCAAGACATGATTTTTAAAGATCTCTTCTTGCCTTTTAAATTATGGTTATTTCTATGAAGATGTTCTGTTAAGAGATTTCTTTGAGGGAACAGTTTTATGCAAAGAGTGCTTACCATTCAGCATTTGAGAAGCTTCGAATAACACTGGGCATGAAGGTTGAGCGCAGTTGTTTTGGTGGGTTGGCTCCTAGAGTTGTTTAATCAGTTACCATGGCATTCTGTTTAAACAACAACAAAAAATCCTTCCTTTTATATAGCTGAATGCTTTTAAAATTTACATGGTTTATTCATAAAAATGGTCTATTAAGCAACAGTTTTTCACATGGCAACTTCTGAGATCGAAAAATGTCACCCCAGATAGATGTATGACTTCAGATTCTTTTGCAAAACAAAGCTGTGTTAAAATAGTTTTTGTAATTGAAATATGAGATTTTAATCTGATCATTTAAATGTAGTAATTGGTAACCATTTATGAACCTTTATCAAAATACTGATTTTGACAAATTGTTTGGCTTCAGACTGCTTTGCTGACTAATGGTCAGTTTCTTCAAGATGTGTGGAATTGATCCAGTTTGTTATGAGCTAAATTTTAGGTTCTCTTCAGTCATCTTTGTATACCATTTGATGATGAGGTTTGAAGGACTGCTGATGCAGCTCTATGCAACATAAATGCAAACCACTGCTAGAGAAGACTAATGTTTGATGTTAATGCTTTTTTAATATCTACAAATAATACTTGGAGTAGAGTTTTCTGCAATTTGAAGAAAATGGCTTATTATGACCTTCAAATAACTTCTTTGTAGAAAGGAGCATCCTGTTGTCTCAGGAAAATATCTTTGTAGCATAGTAGAGTTTTTAATAAATGCCTTTTTTTTTTTTTTTTTTTGGAGAGGAGTGTTTGCTCTTAGAAATCCTGTTGAAATACTGTCAAGCTGAAACCGTAAGCAAAGTACATGTTTTTAAATACCTTCAAATTACTATGATATTTTAATTTTATTTTAATATGGCAAGATGTACTAGAGTGTCAAAGTTAACCTGTTAGGTAGGCGAACAGTTTACTAGCTATGTGGTGCACTCAGAAGTAGTGCTGAGGCTTGGTTTAATCTGTGTTTTGTTCCATTCATTACATGCTTGATTTTAGGTTATAATGAGAAGACAGGGACAGTATCTAGTGACACTTTCTAATGAATGTTTTTTCTCTTTAGGCAAGTATTATCATTCCTTAGAGGAATAATATTGTTGGCAGATAGTCGTATTGTTGAATTCTTTAAATTATCTGACAAACTTCTAAGCATATATAAATGGAAACTAGCAATGCAATGGAGTTTGGTAAATTATTCAGTATATTGTTTCTCTACACACAAACATACAGTTGGATAATAGGAAGAGGATGTTGTTGGTCACTTAGCAGAAAGTCTGACAATCAGTTTTTAGACAGAAGTCCAGAGCAGAAATAGACACGAGTATGCAAGGTCTGAGAATTGATGTTTGCTGCAGTTTATGGAAGCACACCATCTAATGTTGCTCTGGGTTGCCTTCATTCAGGGCACTCTCTCCGGTGTAGCAACAGTTTATGAAAGGAAAACTGGTGTTAAATATTGACAGGGATCACACAATAGTCATTACAGTTCCTGCAGACCACTCCTGTATGGGATTGGTATATATTGGGAAGTCCAACCTGTACTATGCTTTCTGCACTGAAAGGTGAGGCTTTTAGTTGGATTTTGTTTTTCTGAATCCGTGTTTCTTTGTATCTTAAGATTCTTGTATCTGACCTACACTGCTTTTGCCTGCATTCTCATTTTAGGTACTAAGAGGCATAGTTTGAGGACATATTCAGACCTTAGTATCCGACCTGCTGAGTTGCTTTTTAATTTTGGAATATGCTGGAACTCCTGGGGTGTGTTGCACTCTAGCCTTTGAAGTGGAGACTGCAAAAATAGGTATTGGGGAACATAGGGAAGGTAAATATTTTAGCTGTGGGATAAGAGGGAGGAGGAGGCCAGTGGGAAAGCTGTGCGTAATATCTGTTAATTGCCCCTTCTGGTCTCTTTTTTAGATACAAGATATGTGTTAGATGCAGTTGCTGCGTCTTTGTCAACCCTCTGAAACACTAGTGTGCCCTGAATGTATTAAGTATAACTGCCAGCTATTAATTTTTTCCCCTTAAAACCCCAGGTTGTCAATGTTTAAATTACAAGCAATACAAAATAAAATTTCAATTTCAGAACTTTTAGTTTATACGACAGTGTCAAAATTATTTACAAAGCCTCTCAGGCCAACCCCATCTAGCTTAAACTGTCTATAGCGGAATCTCAGTATCGATAAATAGCGGGAAGTTGGCTTTATTTCTAAAACTACAAAACGCCTGTCCAGTGAAAGCAATTGCCTTCTCTTGATGTGAAATAAGAGCTTTTATTCCTTCTTAATTGTGCAGGTTAATATATGGAATTCACATTTTTACTTCAAGATCTATTGGTTTGTACGGTAAGTCTTATATCTGTAGATTTGGAAGCTATCCCTGTACCAAAGAGCTGTATTTGGCAGAGATGTAAGAGTATTCCATCACAGAGATATTCCATCACATCTCTGTGATGGAATACTGTGACAGCCAGGGAGGCTCTCTTGTACTGTATCATGTCATATCTGTTTTGAAAGCCTCTCAGTTTTCATTTGTAAATGAAAAGATAAATTTATAGATATCTCAGAGTATTGCTATGTTGCTTTCTGAATCCTACAATTTCTTAAGCAGACTTTGGTGATATAGGGCGTACATATTTGTATTGATTTATCTTCATGATAGTCTGTGAATTTCTTACATTAATTTAGTCTACCACTTATGACATATACTGCTCCGTAGTTCTTACATCCACTATGGGTTCTGTTGAATTGCAGGTGATCCTAATTTTCAGAGCTCTCTTATTACCACATGGCTGAAACAGTCAGATTCTTTAATAAACATGAATTTCAGGACCTTAATCTAGTCAGGTGATTAGATCCCTCCCCCCCCAGGAATTCAGTGTCTTGATTTTTCTCCTGAAACTGGTTTGTTTTGGTTTTTATCCTAATGTTTGCACTCCACTAGTGGCATTAGGACTTTGCTTCTTGTAGTTCATGCTTTTTAATTCTGTGTATTCAAGTATGGACTAGCTTAAGTTCTTTCTCCACTTGTTTCCCATCATTATACCTAAGGTCTTGGACCATATTTTAATTTGTAGTAATGTTTTGGTAGAAACAAAAGTAAGGTCTGACTCTATCTAATTTACCAAAAGTTTTAGATCACTTTAAGTAAGAGAAACATGGGGTTTTTTACCTAATGGTATGCAGTTTTGTTTGTTGGGTGTTTTTTCCCTCAGTCTTTAAATTTGTGCAATTATTCTGTTTTTTCAACCTTTTTGGTTTGAGAGTCAATCCAGCTGTGAACTGGAAGGGATCTGTGTTTGGGGATGACTCTTAAATATAAGTTGTTTACAAATTTTACCAATGTTAAATAGTATAGCCTGTGTATATTCCCCTTTCTCCACAGTATTCTGTATTTCAGTTATTATATAATGGCAAGTTAAATGTTCTAGGGATGTCTGTCTGCATTAATTTAGTAGACTTGTAATACAGTTTACCATAAAAACATTCATAGGAAGGTTCTAGCTTATACAGTCTTCTAGCTTATACAGTCTCATTAGCATTGTTTGTAATCAACACAAAGGTACTACTTGAGGTGTAGAGGTCATGTTGCTTTATATAAATAATACTTTCCGTTAGCAAGGTCTGCTTCCAAAAAATTACCCTTGTAGGTAGCTGGAGGGAAGAGCTTTTGTGATCATGTCTGTCTTACTGCAGCTTGAGATTCAGGAATGGTCAGCAGTCAGACTCAGTGTTATTAGGCAGCTGAGAGGTCTGGACCTCGTTCATGCTGACTTTCTTAATAGGAATGGGATCTTCCTTGTAGAGTTGCAGCGGAGGAGAGGTATTTTCAGGCATCGTCAGGGTTCAGTATCCTATCAGTTAGGAGAGAAGTAAAAAATACTGGAAGTTTCAAAAAGCCCAGTCTCTACAAGTATTTTTTTGTGCTGTCAATGTTGATAGAACTGTCTCAGCAAAAGTAGTGTTGCAGATTTTGTGGTAGGAAGAAGCTGATAGAGATGAAGTTGTTGTGTTTGTACTTGCTTTAGAGCAGTGTGGTATTTATTTGATGCATATAGATATGTATAGATACTAGATACATTAAAAGGTATAGTGATAGTGTAGTTGTCAAAATGCCGAATTGCAAAAATTATTCCAAAAGGTATGAGTCCATTTAAGTGGCTGGGAGGAAAGGAAAGGAAAAATGTAGTGGTATCTAGTGGGCCTTTTGCATTGATTCAGATTTACTTCTTTTAAAGTTTATTTCTCCTGTTTGTAGGCAAAATGGGAAAAGAACCATATAAGAACTTACTTTGTGGCATGTAAATAAAAGGAAGCCTGTTTCTAGTGGTTTAGTGAAAATTAATGAAGATTTTGATATGTCTGTTGATCTATGATTTCAAATACTGTCAGCAGGTTTGTTATTTTTTTTCTTACAAGGTTTTTAAATTCAGAGTATGTTGCAGTAAGAAGGAAACAATATCTGTGTGAATGTAAATGAAAAAGAGCACCCTTAAGGGCTTGGGAAAGTAGATAGTGTTAGAGACTAGTTTTTAAAAACAGAAATAAAATTACTAGAGCAGTGGTAATCAGGGTGGTCCATGGTAATCCATGACATACAATAAGTAAGTCTGTTGTCACTGTATGAGGGTCTGTGCTTTCACTGGCTTGCCAGCTGAGAAATGTTGGTAATTGCTAGAAGGAGATCATCCTCAAGCTTCTGAGAACTACAAGTGCAGTTTAGAAGGTTTTAAAATTCTTCAGTGATTGACCTCATATCTCACTAAAAAATGTCTGCATATAAGCAGACATGTTTTTTGGAGTCTTTCTTTCAAAATACAGCTGAGAAGGTAAATAATACAGGACACAAAATACTAAAGAAGAATATGTGGAGTGTGGAAAAACCAAGTGTAGGAGTTACCTTTCTCTATAAATGTTGAGATGCAACATAACGGACCTAGCTGCATGGTTCTGTCATTTCTTAGGTAACTGATCCTTTAAATCTATTGCATCTTCCTCTGTCTTCCTTTTTCTTAATCTTGACTTTCCTTTAAGAAAGTGAGGGGACTAACTGATGTTATACGCTGGCTGGAAATAACCTTTTCTTCCTACAAAGTCCTTCACTCCTTTCTCTTCCCTTAGGACTTTTCAGTACTTGATATTCATTGTGACTTAGTTTCAAATACGGTGTAAGGAAACACACTGCATCCAACACCTTTTCCCCCCTCTCTCTCAATGCTCTCTGGTGGATTTTGTGGTGGATTTTTTTTCTTGCTTGTTTGTGTTTTCAGGCTGATCTCACTAGCTGCAGAATCTAATCAGACCCCCCTGCAATGCTATTGCTTTATTTATGTGTAAATCCTCATCTGCTCTAGAACAGCATGACTGGAGCCAGTTCATCATTTAAATCCTGATATTTAGTGTGTGTGCATGTGTGTTTTATTTTCTATATTCCGATTAATGAGATGTTTCTCATATTGGCATCACTTCAGTTGCTGAGCAGTCATGCTTGTGTCAGTCTTTCTGGGAAAGAGTACAACCTGTTTTAATTCTAGCTAGTGTGTATCTTTTTTACTGGCTAGTGTTTGAGTAGCTGTCTGAAGGAGAGGTGATTCATCTGGACTGTGAAAATGTTGGGGGCAATAGTTAGTCTGGGGAATGTATCAGCTAAAATATATGTATATAAGGCGTGAAAGGAACTGTGATCTACAGCACATACACTTTAATGTGTATCAGCAGCTCTCATAATAATAGTATCAAGATTAGCAGTAAATAAAGGCATTATTTTCCTCCTGCACAGAGCACAGCCAAGTGAGGAATTGCTAATTTGGAAGCTACACTTTAACGTCATATGCGTGATTCAATACAAGTCCGATTCCCTTCTAAAGTGTGTTCTGACAGAAATGCAGAAAATTGTTCTGAGTCAAATTGAAATTCATGAGGTAAAAAATTCTTTTTGTCGGAAGTAATTTTTAATTGAGTATCAACACGATGTATGTTACAGACTAGGTCAGGGTTGTAGAATACATCTATTTTGAGGTTAGGAGATTTTCATTAAGTCATTGTTTCATTCTGCTGTATGTATGTTGGAATACTGAGATTAAAAAATAATGTTCAGACCCGGTGTTAACTTTCTTAAACATTTCCTGTGTTTAGGTACCCTTTAAGTTTTTTTTTTTGCCAGCATCAGTTTAGCAGAGCTCTCCTGTTGTTTACATTTTCTGTCCAGTTTTAAGTAAAACATCTGAAGGAGACTCTGGGAGACTAATGAGGTTTTACCAAAAGGGATGGAAAGCAGCTTGATAAGGTACCGTGGCCTTACTTAGGGAGAATTGATGAAAGGGTACCAAATCATGATTTGCTTTGTATATTGCATGATTCAGTTTTAGGAGCGTGTTTTTTGTACTTGCTCTTTTCTGGGCAGTGTCTGGTTCTTTGTTTTGCAGTTGGGTTGTCTTTATGTGATCATATGTACAATTTAAATAATATAATCTCCCTTGTTTTAAAAGGTCATGAACCAGAGCATTCTTAAAAAAAAAAAAAGTATTAGATATTGCTGATTATTAAACCCTCCAGCTGATTTACCTTTTGTATGTTATCTCTTTTCTTCTTGTCCTTCCCCAATACTACTGAAGAAAGTGAAATTCCAAGTAAAAAAATAGGAATATGTCCTTTGTCTCCAATAAAATTTTCATGTGATCATTTACAGTTCATTATAACTTGGATTTCTGAACTAATGTTACTAGTAAAACAGGTGTTCCTAGTATAACTAGAAGTTTAAAGATCATATTAATTGTAGGAGAATGTACTGTGAAATTTGGTAACTTGGTGTTAGGGAGCATTTTTTTAAGTTTGAAAAAAGCATTCTTTAATAAAGTATTCAGACATTTGACTTATGGCTATGTGACAGCATGACCTAAACAGAGTTGTTTAACAGCTTGGAGCTGCTAAAATAAATACTGACATTCCCTCCTAAAGAAATTTCTAATGATAACCCCTACAAAGAAGACTTTACATGATTTATTTCTATGGAAATAAAGTGCTGTTTTGCCAGGTATGGGAATAACAGTTTAATTTCTCTTTTCAGTATGATGCTGTTCCAATCCAGTCAAGTGTGGTGTTATGCTCCTGCTCATCTCCATCAATGGTGAGGAACCAAGCGGATTCCGGCACTCCATCTGTCATTTCCCCCTGTGGCAGCAGACAGGGATCCAACATGGAGAGCACAGCACCTGAATCAAGATCTAATTCCAACTCCTTGCAGCAACATACAGGACAGCAACCTCCACAACCTCGAAAGAAACGACCTGATGACTTCAAATTTGGGAAAATTCTGGGTGAAGGATCTTTCTCAACGGTAACTTTACTTTTTATAAGAGGTGCCTAATATCTTAGATAAACTTCAGGATTTGTTGTGTGTGTAAGATTGCTGAGATTTAAATCTGGAAAGAACAGCTTGAAGAGTAAATGAATGGGACATAGTGGTTTTAAGGTGAACTGTTAAAATAGTGTTGCACTAAATATGGGTGCTGATTTTTTCCAAGCACCTTCTAAATTCATAAAAGTTCCATTTTATCCTAATGTCCTAACGCTTGGATTTTCAGTCAACATTGCTTTCTAATGTAAGTGTGAAAGCATAATAGCTTACGTTTAAAGCTTATGGTATTGTGGTAGTTTTAATCTAGGCCTTCCTTGGTGACCAGTTTGTAACCAAGGAAGGGGCAGTGTTCCCAGTATTCCATATGATTTTTACGTAAATCGGGGTATAAATAAGAAGGGAGGAGAGGCCTTCACTCTCTTCTCTTTCGGCGAGGTTTGGGAACAGTGAGTCCTTGTGTTGGTCTTGCTTATCTAAGGCTGAGGCCTGCAGCGACCGCTGGCCTGGCACATGGAGGTTTGGAGAGTCATGTCTGCCAATTCCGCTTTTCTAAGGGACGTGGTGAGATTTGTTTTACTAGTTATTTTGCTAGTTCTCGAGTTTGATTGTGTATATCTGTTCGCTGTCCCTTTTTGTCCCCTTTTGTCCCTTTTTTCCCCTTTCCCTATCCCTTCGGAGGGTGTTTGGTTTCCCTTTTGCTGTGTACATAGCATCTTAACTTCATAAAACTGTAATATACATAAAATACATATTTTTATATAACTAGCTTGATTTTGGGTTCTTCAATTTACATAGTTTTTTTTTCCTTTGCCCTGGGGGAAGAAGGGAGGGGAAAGGGCGGAGCTGCTACTGTGGGTTCGGGCATTTGGCAGGGAGCCAGGTCTGAACCATCACAGGTATAAAGGATTGGAACTGGTCTAGGAGCTTGTCTTGGTAAGAACTATGCAATTAGTATAAAGTTGAGATTCTAGCAGGGTGTTGAAATGGATATAAACTTACAGTGGGAAAGTCTGAAAACTTTAGTCATTTGTTGTTACAAGATTATTGCATGCATTCATGCAAAGGGACTTTTCCGATTGTCTTTGGAGTTGCCTTTTATAAATTTCTTTCTTGAAAATGAGCTTTAATTTGTGTTCCCCCAAAATCTTTTCTTTAAAAATATAAACCTGCTTGCCTGAAATTTCATCTCCTGCTTCTACTAATTGGAAATCTGCCATTCCCTTTATTTAAATCTTCTTAACACACTGTAAATAGTTAAAAGTTCTGTCTGACTTTTTACTTTTGATCTCTCAGATAATTTTTACCTTTCAATCTTTGCCATTTATGTTAAGGAAAGTACTGTGAAAATTAGATTTTTATAAATATTCCTCACCCTTTTTGAAGATTTGGTAATTTACTGTGACTTACGTTACAATTTTCAGAATTCTTCTGGGGAAAAAAAATAAATCAGTGTTTACCCTCTCAGGTGTGTCTTTTAGCAAAACAAGCATTGCTATGCTGAACTGAATTTCCGTAGAAGTCTTGCTGAAACCAGCATAATAAGAACACATGCTTAAACATTTTGTTGTGTTCTAAATACCTAGTGGAAGATCAAAATCAGTGTTAGTGTATGTCTTTAATGACCAGTTACAATACGTTTTTTCTCTTCTGGCAACAGGTCGTCTTGGCTCGAGAATTGGCAAGTTCTAGAGAGTATGCCAGTAAGTATTGGCTCCTTTACCATGAACTTTTAGAAAATTTGACATTAACTTAGTCCTGTTACAAAACACCTGTTGAAAAAAACAGAATTAGTGGTTTTATGATAATTTTATCAAACCAAAAAGCCCCAGAACAAATTACTTAAATACGCTTCATTTGATTGTACCTATTCTATTTTCACTCTCTTTTTTTTCATTAAGTTAAAATTCTAGAAAAACGTCATATCATAAAAGAGAACAAGGTGCCATATGTGACACGAGAGAGAGATGTAATGTCCCGTCTGGATCACCCTTTTTTTGTGAAACTCTACTTCACCTTTCAGGATGATGAAAAGCTATGTATCCTTTGTGTTCTAAAACTTGCTGTAACACTTTCTTGAAAGGAACCCAGTTTTGGTTCCTTTGAAACATGGTCTAGCAGGAATGATGAAAATAACTTCAGGTACTTAAAATAGCCTAATGTATGTGCTGCAATTTTTGCAGTCATGCTTTTAACAGAAATTAAGCAGATGGAATGAGCGGTTCCCCTCAAAGAGAAGAGTGGGTGTCTTGTGGGACAAGGGAGAGCAATAATACAAATTGTCAGCGTGGTAAATGTTGAAGGGTGACTTGCAACAATTCTGGTTGAAAGTAATTTAAAAATACTAAATTGGGGTGGTGTATGAGAAGTGTGTGAGAAGTGTTTTATTTGTGATATGTATAGTAAAACACCACAATTCCAGTATTTAACAGGAGTAGCCAGCTATATTTACTTTTTTTTTTTTTTTTTTTCAGTTAGAGCTATAATTAAAATTTTTCTTCTGTAAAAATGCTTACAGAATAATCTGAATCTTCTGTTTGGGCTTCTGTTTCACACGCTCTCTCTCTAGCAGTAATTGCAAAGTACAGTTTTGTCCTCGAAGCTCGTTGGTTGGAAGTTGGCTTTATTTTTTTCCTTGTGAAGGAAGCGTTAATTATGTGAACTTCCTCCTAAACTTCCTGCTTCCCATTGGCTCTGTGAAGGATAAAGGGATAGATCAGTCTATATTTAGGGTCAGTAAGTAGTTGTGATTTTCCCAGAGGCTACGGACGGTGCTCACAGGCCCTAGAGTTCATGCAGCATACATTAGAAGAGCTCACAGGGGCTCTTTGTAGTGGAAGCACTTGCTCTGGTACTTCTCAGGTGAGGGGGCAATTTTAAACTTATATCAGTTTTTACTGTAAATGATTCTCTTTGAGGACAATTATGTATACCATTGAAATTAATTAGTTTGGTCTCAGTCTGAAAAAAACAACAAAGTTACTGCTTTATGTAGTCTTTGCTGTATTGGGACCTGTGTACTAGGTTGTTAATGTATTTAAGTATTTATTTTGGGCTGCTGCCATGTAAAGTTTCAAATCAACCAACTTCCTCCCTCCTGTTCATGTATTTTTAGTATTATTCTTTCTTTGGAATGGGATGTGGGGATTTTTGTTTTAGAATGGCTTAGAGATAGACCTTAACTCCTTACATGCAGATTTTGGGCTTAGCTATGCCAAAAACGGAGAGCTGCTAAAGTATATACGCAAAATTGGTTCATTTGATGAGACCTGTACCAGGTTTTATACTGCTGAAATTGTATCAGCCCTGGAGTATTTGCATGGGAAAGGAATAATTCACAGGTAATACAAAGTTGAGACCAACATGCAGTTGATTATGTTTTTTTCTGGAAACATTCTTTTTGAAGTTTAAAGCAAAGGTGAATTTTGTGGAAACCTAATGAACACATAGTAGTATTTGTTCAGCACTGGTATTGTTAACATCAGTAGCTAAACATAAAAAACTTGAGGAGGAGAGGAGGAGGAGAGCCAATCTCTGTTCTTATACAAACTGTTGTAGCAGGAAGAAGTAAGAAAACCTTTTGGTCTAGAATTAACATTATCAAAAGCTTGTCTTTCAAGCTTGATCAGTTAGTCTAAAAACAGAAACTGACCTTTTGTTTAACTACGCTTTTTTTCCTGTGCTGTTATGTAGCAAAGATAACTAGAATTTTTCTGGTGTGCGATTTAGTGTGGACTATGTAATCAAGAAAAGTAAAATTAATCTATATCAGTTTTCACTGGGTGAACAGTTTCCACAAAGCTGAACAATAATTAGGTAAATGGTGAAATCTAGCAAAGTTTCTAGTAGTACTTTCACAGTTGTTCTGGGTGTAATTGTATTCTTCGGATAATCATGTTTTTTCATTCGTGTGTATTAAATAAATTAAGGTTTTAAGTGCTAAACATCTGAGCTGCAGATCTTCATTTTGGGTAAGGAATCTATTGTGCCTGTACGTTACCAAGCAGTTGTCGTGAAACAGTAAATGCTAGTTGGCAGAAAGCTAGCTGATTGTAATTCTGATAGCATTACTTCTTTCAGTTACATTTAAAAGGAAAAAGTGTTTTTCTAATACTTTTTTGTGCAATAATTTGGAATAGAATCTAAGGGGGATGGATGTGGAGAGTATAAAAGCATAAGATTTTCCACAGGGGTGAAAAAATGTTCAAGAACTGCCAGTTTTATTCAATTTTACAGTCCATGTTTTAGGCTGAGAGAAGGCTTATAAAATTAATGCAGCATGATTGTCAGTGTTACTAAGCCTATATTGGAAATGTTATGTTACAGAAGAGCTGTTTTATACTTGTCTTCATATGAAGGCCCTTATGAGAAGCTCAAAAGAAAATAGTGTGATTGTGCAATTAGAGAACTTAGTATGTATAAGGCCACAGCTCTAGCAGTGCCTGAAAGCTCTTGGGATTTTCTGCTGCCTAAAGAAATAGGACATGAGACAGAACCAGTTTCAGATGTCAGGCTACTCTGGAAATGTTATTACAGATATATGTCTGTGTTTCTAGATATATAGCTATAAATCCATAATACAGTATTAATGTAGGTGTATAATATAAACACTGTGTATATGTGTGTATAGAGTACAATATGTCTACATACAAATGTATATATAAAAAAGCCTCACATAGAACTGTTAAAAGGGTCCATTCCATTCACGTACTTTCTATGTCTCTCTGAGAGAGACATAGCATGTACAACCCATGCTTTTCCGTAATAGGGGGCTGCAGTCTGATGAAAATAATGCTGCACAGTGGTTGATTGAAACAGCTTTGAATTTGCACTGGTTTTTTCTTACCAGTCAACCAAAACAACTCCCATTACCCTAGATTTCTTTATGAGCATTCAGAGATGCTTAGGAGGGGGAAATATGTCATCTTTTCAGATGAGGAAACTTTGTGCAAAGAAATACCATATCAGTGTCACCTGATGCTCTTTATTTTGTTGCTAACAGGCTTCTTGACATCTAACTCTATATTGCTATCTATTGTGTTTGTGATACTGTGAGGTTTGGTTTTATTCAGAATGGTGGCAGTGTTCGTGCAAATGGTAGGTGTAGGTTTGAAAGACAGATTATATGTGGAGATGGTCTACAGTTCTTACTGTAGACCTGGAGTAGTAGTCTGGACATTTAGCTGGGGCTGGGTTTGCCACTGTTTGACTAAGTGGAGTTTTGCACCAAGGAAACAGGCCTAGAAGATCTTAATGCCATATCAGTCTGTTAGGTGTTATTTAAATTAAGGCTTTGGAGTGAAAGAGCTTGGGGTTTTGTGTGGGTTTTTGTGGGGTGAGATTTTTGTTGGGATTTGTTGGGAGGTGGATTTTTGTTTGTTTGTTTGGGGGGGATTGTTTTGAGGGTTTTCTTGGGGTTTTTTTTTTTTTCATTTCTGTTGAGATGCACAGTTGTGTAGTTTTGAGACAATTAATTATGTAAGGTCTTTTTAGAAAAAATGTTAATTAAGGGACTTATCAAAATGTGATAGTCTGCAGGTTGACAGCTACAAGTTAGAGGAAAGTTGTCACAACAATGTTTATAGAATGTCTGCATCATTTATGATAACATTGTGTACCTAAGTCACTAGACAGTTTTGCAGCTTTCATTTGCATGGTGTTTGAACATATAAATCTGTCTTTTCCAGGGACCTTAAGCCAGAGAACATCTTATTAAATGAAGACATGCACATTCAAATAACAGACTTCGGAACAGCAAAAGTATTATCTGCAGATAGCAGACAAGGTATGCCATCGTTTATTTCATTATGTAACACAGGTAATTATAGCCAGTGGTCCTTTGAAAATGCACATATGTTGTATTTACCAAATTGTAACTTTCAAATATCATTAACTTCATCTAAATCACTGAGAGATCTTGGAACAGTTTTGAGTGTCACTGCTTGGATTATGTCACAAAAGGTAATATTTGGTGTAGTGTTATAGCCAGCTGAGTCACCAAATATAGTGGGAAGTCAAACTACTTCAAATTACTTAGTTTTCATTTGCAAGACAAGAATACAAACAGAGGTACTGTGGTAAGTTTTTACTCTGCTTCTTTAACTCCACATTTGTGCAACTCTGATAGCCACTGAAAGTTACAGAATTCTTGTGTCACTAGTTGTTAGTAATAACCTGTAAAAAGATGCTGCAAACAATGCCTGAAAAAAGCACTAAGCTGAACTGAATTTGATAACTTTTTTTTCTTTAATGTAGTAAGCCTGTGTTGGTAGATTTTATAACTGACCAAGTACCTAAATGCCCAACTTCTTGAACCACATAGGTATCACTGACACTGAGTTGTTTCTTCCAAGCAGGTTGTGTGGATTAGTAGAGATATTAAATTCCCATAGATACTTGGTAGCTTTATGTAATTTGCAAGGTATTGCCTTTGCAGGTTTCTTTAATTGGGTCGGTAGAGGGGAGGAAGAGAAAGATTGGCTTATCCATAAGTATGTTTTTGGCTTATTTCTTTCTGTTTCCTTATCAGCGCGGGCAAACTCATTTGTAGGGACAGCACAATATGTTTCTCCAGAACTGCTGACAGAGAAATCTGCCTGTAAAAGGTGAGGACTCTACATTTCAGAACTTCACTGACTCTGTCAGGATACTGTTAAATGGGGAGGAGTGGATAAATCAAGCAAGAAAGCTTAGTATTGTAAAGAAATAAGATGCTTGCGTATAAAGTTTTTTTTAAGAGAGTTTGAAAATTTTTTTTCTTAACAAGTATTGCTTTTTGTCTTAGTGCTGATTTCCTCAATTCGTCTACCTTCTGGAGTTCTACAAACAGGATTAGGTGTTGTTCAAGGTGTATAATATGAAGTTGGATTTCTTACCCATAAATATATCAATTTTTTCTGTTATCCAAATAATATAATTATTTTAATTCTGTTTTATATAAGCTTGCTCAAATAATGGTATTTCCTGCTGTAGTAGCAACCAATGTCACATGCTGTCAGTTAGGGGAAAGGCTGCAGCTTTCTTTGACTTGTATTTAGATCAACTTGCAGTTATTTTTGCTAAGCTGTACTTGAGGTTTGCAATGTTTTAAAGCTCATCTCTGTGCCTGGTATGAGTGATGCCCTTAAGAAATCTCTTAACTCATTAAAACTGCTTGTTGATGGTAACCTACTGAATGTGTAGCTCTGTTTTATTACGATGATGGAAGAGTAAGTTAATCGCTCAAAAGTCATAGGGGTAAAAAAGAACTCTTATAGGAATAACTCTAGTAATTTTTGCTGGCATTTCTTGAAATGATAGAAATACCATCAGACTTTCCACATTTTGCTTACAGTAGAGAGGTTTTAACTGTTTTGGCTGATGGAAAGACTTCATCAGGTCTTTCATCTCCATTTAGAAGTTGCATAATGCCTCATCTGTAATTTGAGTAGTTTTTAGTCTTTGGTAGTATTTTAGTCTTCCATGAGAATTTTGAAACTTTTATCAAATCTGTGTATAGCTTTCCTTGAAGTACAGTAAGTTTAAAGTTCTATTCCAGGCCAACACATTAAAACTTAACTTTCCCTCACCCACATACCATATAGTCTGCCTTTTTGTTTGTGTCTTAAGAAGAGCTTCAAGTGAAAAATCTGTATTGTTTTGTTCTGTTTTTTGTTGTTGTTGTTGTTTTTGGTATAAAATACTTGGAGGAGAGGATTTTAATTCTCTAGATGGGGCATATATTGCATTAATTTGGATGCATCTTTGAATTGTCATAGTGGATAAATCAGTTTTCTTTTCAGACTCATACCCATTATTTTGCCAGAGAATTCAATTGTCTTGCATGTGTCCTTGTAGTCAGTTGTTGTGGATTACTGTTTAGTTTTTTTTCTTAAACAAAGTTGTGTTGCTAGCCTAATCTTCTGTCAAGGGCTAAAGTCAGAATAGTACAGAAATTATACAGAACAAGTTTGTCCTCTGGGTTTGTGCTATGTTTTAAGTAGCAGAAGGTTAAGAATTTTGCTTTTTAAATGACAGTTTAAAGACTTCTGTTATGAAAAGAGCTTTGTTTCTTCCTCTTTCTTTTGAAGCTCTGACCTCTGGGCTCTGGGATGTATAATATATCAACTTGTAGCTGGATTGCCTCCATTTAGAGCCGGGTAAGAGATTTAAGCTAATTCTTTACACGTGGATCATAAATACAGTGACTTGATTTTGATTTTTACCTTACTACCAGTTCTGAAGTACAACTTTGCATGATGCAATGTTGATGGTAATGTCATACCTGCTATTATTTGTTCTTTTTGATTCCTTGAAGTTGCTTAGACAGCTATAACTAGAGTTCCTGAGAGACATTCCTTAAGTTATCCTAGAATTTCACATGTAATTTGTACCATAGAGATAACTTTATTTGTGAAGAGGGTATAAGGCATCTCCGCATCATTTGAACTTTTCTTGTTATTGCTCAAGTACCTGGTGTTTACAGGATCATAGATACTTGTACTCCTTCTTCTAGGAAGATTTATGGTTTTCTGTTTAATATTTGTCCGGGTTATGCAGGCTAAGGTGAAAGAACCATGGAAAACTAATAACAAGAGTCAATATTTTTCTCTTTTGCAGAAATGAATACCTTATATTCCAGAAGATAATAAAGTTGGAATATGACTTTCCAGAAAAATTTTTTCCCAAGGCGAAAGACCTTGTTGAAAAGCTATTGGTAAATATTTGCTGCTGTTAAATCACTTGATGACACTGGAAACATTCAGCTTATATTCAGAAGCATTTCTGAAAGATTCTATGCACTCTATTGCAAACCTTATTTTAAGAAGGGCTGTGAGCATTATTGACTGTAGGGGGGTGTCTTGAGAAATCAACATCTGTTATTAAACAGCATTGAATTTCAATTATTATTTTTTTTAAATCTGAATTCTAAAATGTGGACAAGGAATGTCTCTGAATGGAAGCAAGTGATTCTAGACACTGTGCATAACACACAGACATAAAGATGCAAATACTCAAGATTATATGGTTCTCAGATTAATTCTTTTTGAGCTTTATAATGGATCATTTATTTGAAAACAGTCTTCTATACATCACAGGCAGATATATTCATTACAATGTAAGTCCACTTACCTTGGCATTAGCATGCACTTTAACACATCTCAGTTGTATCAACCTAAGAATTACTGTTCATATGGAGGTTTGACAAGGAGGAAGAGAAAGTAATTCTATCCCATGAGTCAGATCATAGGCATGACACTAAAGTGAATAGGCAGAGAACATTTTGGGTGGTATAAGCTTTTTCAAATTCAATAGTCTAGCATATTAGCAGGGGATGAGGAGGAAATGCTTATCTTTGTGGATGATGATGGGTACAACCTAAAGGGCCTAGCAGTTCATTCCTGTGTCCAAGGCCAGCGCTATGGCCAAAGCAACTGCCTGCTGAATGGTGAAGTCGAGGTTGTATTAACGTCCTGAGAACTGTGTCATTTTAGGATGCTTGAGAGGCTGATATTTGACACTAACTACAGCTTCCACAGGCTCTTGCATCACTAGAATGTGATGGTGGACTACACTTAAATGAGACGTTCCATCAGGCCTTCTCTATATGTTTGCTTCTGTCTTTATGAAAAATCAAAGCCAAAAAATTGTATGAACCGAAAGAAGTGCTCCTTCCCTTAGATCTGTGAGCTGGTTTAATACAAAATGTTGCTGACATGACATGCTGACAAATAACATCTTTTATTATAAGCAGTCTCCTTGTATTATTTATAGGTATGCTTACGACAGTGAGACCAACTGGTTTTAAGTTTTCACACGCTGCTGTGCAAATGTGAATGGTGCTTGCCCCTTGTCATTATTTTATGCAGGGTAACTTAATTTTGGTTTGCTCAGGTTCTAGATGCTACCAACAGATTAGGTTGTGAAGAAATGGGAGGATATGGACCTCTTAAGGCTCATCCCTTCTTCGAATCCATTGTGTGGGAGAACCTACATCTTCAGACACCCCCTAAACTTACAGCGTATTTACCTGCTATGTCAGAGGATGATGAAGACTGTTACGGAAATGTATGTTTTTCTGTACATATATTCAGCTCCGATGCTGCCTGAGACTTTCATTAAGGCATAATTATTGAATATTAAATATTTTTACTGAAACTACTGATTAGTTATGTTTTAATGAAGACTTTAATTATTAATCTAATATAAAATTGCTGGGTAAAATTTTAAGTCAGCATTATTTTGTTATAAGAGCAAGTGTTTTGAAAAAATACTGGTTGGCTTGCTTTTGATCAATCATACTTTTTTGCATAAGTGCCTGTTCATCTATAGAGAATAGACTTTTTGCCCAAAAGCAAAATAAACAAAAATATGCTTAAATTAAAAACCAGAATTTAATGCAAAACATTTGATTACTTTGTTTTGTTTCCTCCTTTAGTACGACAATCTCCTGAGTCAGTTTGGTTGCATGCAAGTTTCTAGTTCTGCCTCTTCCCATTCACTGACTGTCCCAGAGACAAGTACACCACAGACATCAGGAGGAAATATTGAACAGTATATTCATGATCTTGACAACAATTCCTTTGAGCTGGACTTACAGTTTTCTGAAGATGAGAAGAGGTTACTTCTGGCAAAACAAGCTGGTGGAAATCCTTGGTAGGATCTTAAAATGTTGCTCGTCTGTTACTTGCACAGCAATAAAGAATCTTGAAAAAGAAGGGATTTTGATTTAAATTAATATTTGTCAATCTTAGTATGTTCAAACAATTAGCAACTACATTTTTCTTGACTTCTGTTTTTAAAGCAATAGCAGCAAAACCCTACTACTATATTTCTAAAATGTACCAGATCTAGAAGATGGCATAGAGTGTGTTTATAAGATAGGCAGAATGACATTATGCAGTGCTGAGGAGTCTTTGCTCTGCAGTCGTAGAACTAGAAAAGGTTCCTCCTTTCTTACTGATGCTTAAAGTTGTTGGGTTTTTATGCATGTAATATTCTGTTGACATCTAACCAAAATATTTCCAGACTATGTAACTGATAGCATTTATTTGCATGGTTTAGAGAAGTTTCTTATGTGTGATTGTGATTTTTTAAAATTTTTTTCTCTACCCCTGTCAGGAATTAGAAAGAACTCCTTGGCCTGGAATGAGGAAGAGTACAAAACTCATCTAGTAAAGTTGCTCAGGAATCTTTGGTGGAAAAGGAGACTCTAGGGAGTGACACGGAAAACTGCTTGATATTAATAATAGCTGTTCTATGAAAGAATTACTTCTGGAGTAATAGTTATTTTTCTTTTTTTAAGGCATCAGTTTGTAGAAAATAACTTAATCCTGAAAATGGGTCCGGTGGACAAAAGAAAGGTAAGGGTTTTTTTTTAAATTTCCTATAACAAGATTCAGCTGTTGCATTTTTTGTGCAGTCGCAGCATAAATAAGGAACCTGTTTTAAAGCTTACTCGTTGAACTTATTTATAAGTGGCAAATTGTTTATTTTTAAGACTTCTGTGTTTTCTTGTCAGTAGATTGTTTTTTCCTAATTTTATGATGTGCTTTTGGTTTCTTGGAAAAGCTAAAAGTAAAGCTGCCAATGATGCTTTCATTTTGAGATTGTATTAAATGAGTTTTTGCTCCCCCTCCTCTTCCCAATCTGATATAGCCCACTAAACACTTTGTCTTGATGCATGTCTGAATGTGGTTTGAGCCACAAATACCAAAAAAATTAAATACAAGCTCATGTTGTTCTTAAATGTGGTGTTTTTCCTGGATCCGACTTAGTGCCTTTATTCTGAGAGGGGCAGAGGTGGCATTAGAACAGCTTTGAGTATTACCTTTCAATATTGTACATGTGAGCAAGGATAGTCTGCATCAACTTTCCAGGAAAGAAGGTTCTCTTGTTTGTACCTGCTTGTTTGTAAAAAACCACAACTGTTGGTTTCTGTGCTGGAATCTTTGAATAGATTTTGCTTCACTATGTACAGCTAGGTGTTTATGTTTTGCTAGAATTTGAAGATGTTTTCCTGAAATAGTACTTGTGTTTTGCCACATAGTAGGAAGGCACTGCAACCCCCTAAAAAAGGAGTGAGGTCAAATAGGTAAAGTAAATGGAAAATTGAAGTCCCCCAAGTCGGAACATACTCTCCTATCACTGAGCTGGTTTTATTCTACCTCTGTTGTTCAATTCATAGATCTGCACATTTACACTTTTATTTCATGCCTGGTTTTGCATGGCTGCTTCTACTTTTTCTCACTAGGGATTATTTGCACGTCGGCGCCAATTGCTGCTCACAGAAGGGCCCCACTTGTATTACGTGGATCCCGTCAATAAAGTTCTAAAAGGAGAAATTCCATGGTCATTAGAGTTGCGGCCAGAAGCCAAGAATTTTAAGACGTTTTTTGTTCATACGGTAAGTTTCTTTCTTGGATTTCTTTGTAAAATGCACTAAGGTCCTTGGGCAGCTATTATGTGTTGTTATCAAATAGATTTTTCTGGAGAAAATATAATTACTTAAATACAAGGGTTGATAGTCTTAATTTAAAACAAAACAAAATCCTGAACAAAACCAACCAACCCAAAAAAGAGCACAAAACCAACCCCCCAAACAAAATCAAATAATAATAATAACCCCCCCCGCAAAACCCTACCCTGACATACACATTATTGCAAAAATACAACTGTATTTTTATTGTTATTTAAATAAACTATATGTGGATTTGGGGATTTTAAGGAAGCTCTTAAGAAAGACTTGAAAATTTAGCCCTCTTTATATGTAGCGAATTATGAGGAGTTTACCAACAATATATTGACTGCTTAACAATGTGCCAGATGTGTGGTTATTCAGTAGTATATAATATTATATAGCTGTAATTCAGTTTAACTTTTAGAAATTTTATGAACTAATTCTGAATAATTATTTTATTGGTAGGTGCAGAATAATTGTCTTTTTGGTTAAACTGTGTTTGGAGTAATCATTAAAATATTGTTCACTTATAGCCAAACAGGACATATTACCTGATGGACCCAAGTGGGAATGCTCATAAATGGTGCAAAAAGATACATGAAGTTTGGCGGAACAGATACCACCAGAATGCTGCAAAATAGTAAAGCTCATCCAAAATTTCCCAGTTTCCCTACTTGCTGCTAAAACTCCGTGTGCAGCCGATCAGAGGAATCTTTTCAACCCACCTATTACCATCTCAAGGGGAAGCATATGTTTGAAATGTTCTTTTTTTTTTTTTCTTTTTTTTTTTTAAGAAAGAAAAACAAAAGGAAGAAAAGCAAAAACCTAATGGAATTCAGGGTTGCTTTGCTCGCTCTTTGTGCTTATTTTGAGGCTTCCACATGCATATCATTGCAGTGAAGATCTTGCTTTTGTGCACTTCAGCTCAGTTTCTGCTGCAGACTAGTGGATAGATCTTGCATTACCAGCTTCACTTAAGATGAGTTAAAACCAATCCACACGCACACACACCGAATCATGTACCAGCCTTGCATTTCATGAGGCTGGAGTTTTCTGTGACTCTCAGATTATCATTAAACTATATTTCATCAGGGAGCTTTTATATGCCTCTCCTAAGCACCACCCCTTTGTTTTCTCTTCCTTTCCTCACAGTCCCCCAGCTTATTGGTATATGGCATTTGTAGGCAGGTCAGTTGCACCCTTGTGTAATCCCTAATATAGTTCTGGTTGCAGGATTTACGTGGTACTTTAGTAATTATGTGAATGAATCAGATGTATGTGTCTGGCAGACAGGCTCCAAAGATGAAGGTTTTGAGAGAGTAAAATGCTGAACATGGCACTGAAAGTTTCCTAAATTGAAATGTTGGCTTCTGAAGCATATAAGATTTTAAACATTCAGTTTAAATTTTAATATGAATGATATGTGTGTTTAATCAAGGGACGATAAACTTACCAGCATGCTTTTAACTAATGCTAACTAAAAAAGAAGCTAGTTAGTATGGGGGGAAAAGGTTACTGTTGAAGTAGTAAATAGTTTTTAACCTTTTCAGCAGATGAGAGTTAGAAGCTTTCTTTCCAGGGTGTGCATGTGTTGTGCGTTTTAGTGGGGCCAACCTATTTACCTGGGTAGAGAAGGAAGTGTGAAGGCTTTGTACAATTCATTACTTGACTTTTTTTGTCTCATTGTATAATGAGATGGCAAATGATCCTATCTTTGGTCCTTGGCCAAATATTCAGGAACTCTATAGAAAAAAATATAAACAATTGAAATATTAGATAATAAAGTAATTTGGTTAGAAAATCAATAGAAAATATTCGTACAAAGGGGAAAATACATGGTACTAGAGCATATCTATAAAATGAAAATATTTTTCATATCGATTTCCTTTATCCTCTTCACATTAAGGCTTTTTTGTGGTCAAACATTTCTGATAGTGTTGCAAAGGCACAACTTTGTGTGCTAAAACCAACTCCCATAATGGTATTTTCAACATGCTTGTGTTCCTGAACCTTGCAAAGGGGAATGACCGAGGTCTGGACAAAGGCATTTTTCCTTTGTTTAAAAAGCAGTATAAACATCACACCTATTTATCCACTTTCTACACATACCATCTCTTTGAATTTTGAGTTGTCATACTGTGATATACTTTTCCTTCCACCAAAGAAAAATTTCACTACAATGTTGAAAAAACTCATGGGCTACTGTTCTAGAAGCAGTATTTTAAAGGCAGTGGCTTATCGGGATTTCTCTGAAAACACATGCATGTCGAATATTTTCTTGTACAGGGTGAAGGAGATATATTATTGATCTCTTGAAAACTGTGGTTGAACTTGATGGCAGTTCAGCTTTTCCAGTATCTTTCACTCTTTAAAAGAGACAATGCAATTGCCTTTTCTTTTGGAGGAACAGCATTCTTGTAGTCTTCTATATCCCACCACGCCCGCAGACCTGAGAGAAGTAAATCCCTGGCTTACAGGTGCCTAGTGTTAAGGGGATGAAGGTGTCCTGTAAATGGCTGAGATGAGGAAGAGAGAACAGCAGTCCCTTTGCATCATGACAAATTTCATCACATACAAATTACACTCCTTGTCACTCAAATTTGAATAGCACAGTGCACCTCTGATCTATGTCTGTATTAAGCTATATTTGCCATTCTAACCAAGATGACAGGTATTTGAAGTTTGTTGCAGTGCTATCCATTTGTTCTCTGGCTGTCAAATTCCAGCCATATATTGTGTCCACTGGAGGCAGCTCTACCACTTTTGGATTTAGACTTTGGTATAGAGATGTAGACGTATTCCCAACTTTATACAGGAGAGTTTGACAATAATGGAGATTCACGGTGCCACTGCTGTGCAGTGTGACAAACCTTGGCCTCCCATAAAAGTCTGGCAAAATGATCTCCATTGGTTTGTTCACTAGGTGAAAATCAAACTATGCTTAACCATGTTTTCTGTAATATGTAGAGTTTTAATCGTTATGCCATAACAAAGTAATTACTATGCTTTTTCACACCTTGAAAATCCTCTCTCAGTAGACTTCTGTCCTGCCCAGCAAAAGCTTTCAGCCAGCCAAATCTTGGTAGCAGGAAGCTGTCAAGAAGGCTAATGTCTGCATTCTGGAATCCCTTATTTTAATTGACAATGCTGTCATTAGAAAACTGAGCATCTTATAATAGTCATCCCTCCGCTTAGAGCTTCGGTGTTCCTAATCCAGTCTTACCTAGCTGTCGCTTTTTTGAGAAGGATCTAGAACTTTTCTGGGAGAGGTCTTTGTATTTCTTGTACTGTAAGTGAAATCTCTGGTTTTGAAAGGTGGCAGAAGAACAGAGTGAGGCAACACAAAGCAATTGTGGGTTCAAGTATGTTTTACCAGTTTGTCCACTTAAATGTGTATTGACAGGTGCTGCATACTATGATGGGCTGGTTCCCATTTTAAATGCTTATACCTTGGGTAAGTTCAGTTCTTTGTCCTGAAGATCACTCCTATGGTTCATGAAAGTTCATGGAATGAAATGTACACAGGAGATTCTTCAGAGCTGCAGATAAGCCAGGTGATTTTTCTGCTTTTAATCCAAGGTTTTCAAAGCATAAAAAAAAGAGGTGTTAATCACTCTTAGAAGATGACTCTTAAGATTCTTCCTGACTGCAAACCTGTTGAAAATCCAATCTATTGATTCATTCTATCTTTTGCAATTTGAACAATTGCCAATTATTTATGAAGAATCTGGTCAGTAGTATTGTAATTTTTGATTGCTGGGGATTTAAACATCAGAAAGGTGTCTATTGCATCAATTTTCTGAATTGTGGAGCTTAAGAATGAAGTACTACTTCACATAAGTCATATACATCTATTACTACTAGAAAGGACTTTTGAATAACACTGTTCTTATTCAGCATCCAGCCCAGTCTCAGGAAGTTTAAAACTACTTCAATAAATTGGAGAAACTAGTTTATTACCATTGGCCTTAAAAATCCAGTTTTGTAAAAGCTTTACATTAAAGGAAGACTTGCTTCAGATGTGATGTTGAGGCATTGTGAGCAGACTGATATGACCTATAACAATTCCATTTGCTAAGCACTTAGATGCTGAAAATATCAAAGTATCTGTACTGTGCTCCACTTTTCTCCCTCTGACATCTTTTAGTTGTGAAGTATCTGCTATATATGGTCCTGGAAATAACTGTTGATTGAAACAAAGATGTGATGATTCTAAATAGTTTTCATAGTTCAAGTTTCTTAATTTAATGTGCTTGATATCATTACATTTTGTGCTGGGAACTTTGAAGAATCATAAGGATTTCCCACATGTACATTTCCTTTTGAATGATTTAGTGAAGTCAAGAAAATTACTTCATTTGGCCTGTGGACAAAACGTTTGATTTCAACACCTTACTGAGGAGAGAACTTGTCTATTAATAGTTGCCTAAAGATGTGGCCTGTGGATTCTGATCACTTCCTACTAGTAAATTACACAAATAGGTGTGGTATTTATATCTGAAATTTTGCTGAATGCCTGGTATACTTTGTGCAAATATTTTATTAATCAAATGGAAATACTCCTGCAAAGCTTCATGATGCAGATTGTCCATCAGTTGATCAAGTGAGCTTACAAACAAGTAGTTCTGTGACCCAAAATGGCATGTTTTCTTTTAAGATTGATAATTTAAGAATGTTTTGTCTTTTGTAGAAGAAATATGACTTTTATACAATGAACAGTTGGAGAGGTTCTTAAGCACCCAGTAACCTGGTTTTAGAACATAATATCCTAGTTGGAAGGGACTCAGAAGAATCATCAATCCATCCCCTGGCCCTGCCCAACACCCTAGTAATCCCACCCTGTCCCTGGCAGCATTGTCCAAACACTCAGTGAGCTCTGTCACCCTTGGTGCTGTGACCACTGCCCTGGGGAGCTTGTTCAGTGCCCTACCACCCTTTAGGGGAAGAACCTTTTCCTGATACCCAACCTAAACCTCCACTGACTCAGCTTCATGCCATTCCCTTGAGCCCTGTCACTGGTCCTGAGAATGAAGTCTGTCTGTCAGCAGGGCACTGAATGTAGATGGTTGCTATTTGACAGAGCGTCCTATGACCATGTACTAACTCTGATTGGATGTGGCAAAAGTTCGAAATTGTAACAGAATTTAAAGTTACTGTATCTGACAAAAGAGAAAAAAGTGGAATCAGGAACCATACTCAGTTTCGATAGATGTATGATAGCTTTTTTCAGGTTGGTGGCAGTCAGTTACATGTGTAATATGCTCTACTTGGTTTGTAGTTGTAACTGTGACTTACAGATTAAAAATTAAAACAAACAAAACCAACAAAAAAACCCACAAAAACTAACCAAACAAAAAAAACCCAGCCCCTCTCAACAAACAACAATACAATCTCCCCTCTTCCAAGAACTTGTGAAAACAGAAGCAAATAATGCAATGATATAAGATACACACTTTTGTATTTTTATTCTTATAAGGTTATTTGCTGGCTCTTGTTGGCCTCTAGTTCAGTCTGTGTTATTTAAATTCTAATATATGAATTATTTGGATTGAATTCATGTTCGGGGCCATGGTGTTGTATGTATTGATGTACAGCCTTGAATGTGAATAATTATTGTAAACTATATTTTACACCTCTTTTCTGGCTTTATTATATAAATTTTCTATCGGTCGATGATTTAATCATATCTCATAATTTAATGACTGTTTATTCTCCTCTCGAAGATCTCTGTGCTGTAGATGTGTAGTTAGTGACTGGATGACGGATTTCACTTATGCTTGGTAGTCTGTAATAAAGGCATGTAGGGTCCTGCGCAGCCTCCGCCTCTTCCTTACGGTGGGTCGAGGTGGGGAGAGGGGTGGACTCGGGGCCCGGGAGCCGGGCCGGGGCTTCTCCCCCAAGAGAGGGGGCAGGGAGCGGCTGCAGCGGGCGCTTCCGGGGGGCGGTGCGCCCGGGGCCGGGCCGGTGGGGCGGCCCCTTCCGGCGGCGGCGAGGATGGCGGCGGAGAACCACTGCGAGTTCCCGGTGCCCGTGGCCGGCGGCCTCGGCACAGGCGGGCCCTGCCGCCGCTGCAGCTCCGCGCCGCCGCCCGGCGCGGGGCCCGGCAAGTGGGTGCGGCTGAACGTGGGGGGCACCTGCTTCCTGACCACTCGGCAGACGCTCTGCAGGGACCCCAAGTCCTTCCTCTTCCGCCTCTGCCAGGCCGATCCCGACTTGGACTCGGACAAGGTGAGCGCGGGCCCCGCGGTGGGCCCTCTCCCCTGTCCTCGCCCCGGGCCCGCTCCCCTGTCCCCGCGGTGTGTCCTGTCGGGCGGCCGCCGGAGTGGAGGCAGCGCTGGGCCCGGCGCTGCCGTGAGGGCCGGCGGGAGCGGCTCTGCCGCCGCGAGGGCAGTTTCTGACGGGTGCAGTTTAACGAGTCCGTGAGCTTCAGGGGAGCTGAAGTGTAAGGTGGGCTGATGCCGTGTGAAACCATTAGGTCCGTGAATAACACAATTCTTCATAAGTACACAGAGAGCACAGGATTGTTCATACATTTGTGTGATTTTTTTATGTTTGATGGGGTTTAGTTTTAGCATTTTAATGGAATATCGACGTGCATTAACATCTTGTTATTTTTGCACTGTCATCACTCTCTTGTTCAATTTCAAGAACCCGATCAAAGTACTTTTGATAATAACCTCTCACTTGGGCATAGCATTCACTCTTTCAGCAGTTCTCTGAGAAAAACATTACATATTCTGCATAGATTGCAAATGGTGGGTGATACTGAATATTTCAATATTCATTCTGACTCATTTTTAGTAGGGAAAGAAGAGTTATTAAGATATTATCTATTGTGTGGTATGTAGTAACAAATATAAAGTATTTGTATATAGTACTGGCTCTGGAAGCGATTTTGGAGCAGCATGAACAAAAAGAGTTTTCCAATACAGTACTCTTAATGAAAAGAAAGGAACAGCTTATAACCCTTGACTATATAACCAATAGATTTAAAATAAAGAGTTGCTTTTTATATATGAATTTTTTAAATTTTGATTTTTAAAATATATATCAATTTTTTGATATATAGCCAAGTGAGGCTTGTAGTAGATTTCATTATTTTTTCAGGTATAACTTCCAGGAAGGATATTTGAACACTTAAAAAGGTAGGGAACAGGACCTAGTTCCAGATTTAGAGAAAAAAAAACCAACCTCAAATGTAGTGGTGTGGGAGTGTTTTTTTTTCTTGTTGCCTTTAGTTTGGCTTGAGTGTTTCTGAAGAGCTTAAACTAACCTATAAAAGTAAATTAAAAAATGTAGATGGCTTGCTGATAGGTCAGAAATTGTCGTCACTTGGGAGTAAAGGTTTAAGCTTCTCTTAAATAAAAGATAAGGCACTGCCATATGCCCTGGCAGATTGGAAGGCCAGCCCTGAGGGGCATCAGGCACAGCATCAATGGTTGGGCAAGGGAGGGGATTGTCCCGCCTTGCTCTGCAATGGGGCAGCCTCACCTCAAGTCCTGGGCGCAGTTTCGGCACCACAATATCAGAAGAATCTAAAGCTTTTAGAGGGCATCCGAAGGAGAGACACAAAGATAGTGAAGGGTCTTGTGGGGAAGCCACGGAAGGAACGGCTCGAGTCACTTGGCTTGTTCAGTTGGAGGAGACTGAGGGAAGACCCCATAGCTGTCTGCATCTTCCTTACAAGGCATAGCACCAATCTTGCTCTCTGTGACCAGTGACAGGACCCGAGGGAATGGCTGGAGCTATGTAAGGGGGGATTAGGTTGGATATCAGGAAAAGGTTCTTTTCCCAGAGGGTGGTCAGGCACTGAACTGGCTCCCCAGGGCAGTGGTCATGGCCCTAAGGCTGACAGAGCTCAGGGAGTGTTTGGACACTGCTGTCAGGGACAAGGTGGGATTATTGGGGTGTTGTGGGCAGGGCCGGGAGTTGGAAGGGACTCACAAGGGTCATTGATCCAGCTCAAGATAGTCTGTGATTCTGTGATTTCCTTAATGATTGCTGCTAAAAAGAACTGAAAGACTTAAAGAAAGGGAGCACATTTGCTTTCAAACTACCTTCAGGTGCTAATGTTGAGTAGAGTGGAGTCGCCTACGTTGTCAGATATGTTTCCACTTGCAACAGAGGAAAGATTAACCTTGGCACTCCCTGCGGCAAAACTAGTGTTTAATGAAAAGAGATGGTGACATAGGTTCTCTGAATTTAGTATGTGTCACAGTGTCATGCTCACGCACAACTTTGTATTTAAGACCTTTTGAGAATCATTTCAGCAAACGAGTGGTAGTAGTCATACTTACTCTTAACAATAAGATTTGTTTTCTGGAATATTTAAATCTTGCTTTAGAAATGAATACATAAGAAATAGAGAAGCAGAGCCTTGCTCACCTTTTCATCATTGTTTAATGCTTTTACTGCATTATTGCCAGATATTTGTCTATTTCAACACCTTCCTACTTTAGCTATATACCAGTTTTTCTTTTACAAACTGGTCTGTCAGTCTTTTAACTTTCCCCTAAGTGAGAAGATTGTCAGACTTTCTTAGTAAGGTTTTGGCAACAGTATTTGTGCTTGATTTTTAATGCCTTTCCAAAGTTAGATGTATTTGCACTGAGGTAGAATCTGTTGGGGAAGGAAGCAAGCAAGCATTGAGTATTTTAGAAAAATCAAAATCTTCCTGGCAGCACATCCTTAACTGTCATTACTAAGAAATATCTAAATTGTAGTCATTATTCTAAGAAATAACTGAGATAAACTATATTTGTCTGTGACATTTTTTACTAGTTAGATAGGTTATGTTACTGATGTAGTTTTGATAAGTACTGGCAGTCTGCTGACACTCAATGTTTTTAGACCACGTAGTTTGTGAAAAATGTGTTCTGGGCAACTAGCTCAAGATTTAAAAAGCACAGAGGGTAGGGGATACAATTATTTCTAAGTCCAGATTTAGTGCCAAATATTACTGTATGTCTGTGCATATTGCTGCCTTTAGCAGAACTTGTGCTTGCTCAATATATGTAAATGATGTAATTTTTTAAAATACTCAGCTTCGTGGTGTGGATTCTGAGTGTATCCATTCTGGAAAAGTATTGGTCTCAATGAAGATAATTAACTGGAAATAAATTTATGGCATTTCAAATACTGTTTTAATGAGATTGTTAAATGGAATTGGGAAAGTGTATGTATTTGGTCCACTGTTTGAGTCCTACTGGAATCCTGAACCAGACTCTAGTATCCACAATTCAGTGTTACACTGGGGTAGTGGATAGTCACAACATGGAACATGATTTGACGGAAGGTAATAAAGAACAGAACTGTTTTGTTGGCAAGGAGTTTAAAGAGTGACTTCTCAGTCCAGAAGTACATAAATGGAGACTAGAAATCTAATAGTGAAGCCTGTTCAGTCTAGCAAAAGTCTATTGTCAGGTCCAGCTGTTGAAGTGTCAAACTATAGATGTCCATGCTAGAAAGCACAGAATGTTAACAGTGAGAGTAATTATTTATTGGAATGGCTTGAATTAAATGGTTAGGTTTCACCACTTATTTCTAAAGGTTAAATTTCACTATAAATAAATTGAGTCCTATGTGTGTTTTAAACTAAGATCAGGGTAAGTGTTCATTATGATTCCTTTGAAACTCAGTCTCTTTAATTGAAGTGGAAATGTTTGCAACAGGAATACACAATCATTTAAATGTTGTGGGCAATATATTTCAAATTCTTTGAAAATACTTGTGTATTGCTCAACTAGGTGATTGAAAATTTAAGAGCAAATTATTAGGGCTTCCTCTAAAATTCCATGGTATGGGAGAGTGGTGATAAACAAATGCAGGTTCACTGTACCTGAGCAATGCTGTCTTTTAAATGGTGCCCCTTGTAAGTGCATGTGGAAAAGTTTCTAGGACTTATGGACAAGGAAGGAAAAACTTGCTAGAGGTGTAATGCAAGAAATAGAACTGGGTAAAGATACAAACACTTGTGTGATTAATTAGCACTTTTGCTTTGAGTTTTCTTATGAAGAGTGTCAAAATTTGCATGAAACACCTCTGGGGTCAAAATCTGGGGTGATGTGACTACTGAATAGAGGGGAAATGAGTTTCAGCTGCTGTTCTGGTGAACATTATCACCTGTTTGCATTATATATATACACACAAGAGAAAACTGAAATCTTATTAGAATATAGATTTGTCTGACATTAGTGGTATTTGCTTGAAGTTCGGGAAACGTCTTTTAAATACCCACACTAGTTGTTGTCAGTGAAGATTCAAACTTGCTCGAAGCTTGTAGAAGCCTAATTTACTAGTTAGAAGAGGAAATTGCTTAGCTGGGATACCAAATTCTATTAATATTTAAGCTAGCAACCTAAGGGTAGTTATGTCTGTGCAGACTGTAACTATGTATTTAAATTTCTAGACTGCATGTTAATTGCAGTTTAATATTCTTATCTTAAAATTAAACTTTCTTTTAGAAATTGTCAAAATGCTAATTACACAAGAGAATACAATGTGCTTTCATGTACATGTGGATGAAAACAATCCTGATGATATTCTGATAGACTTATGACCTGTATTTTGAGTGTTCTGGGTAGAGCAGATAACTACACTTCTGTGTCAGATTTTATTGGATTTATGTTTACATAAATATCCTTAAAGATCTAGTGTAATCGGCTTTTCTTAGTGATTTCAACATGAAGTGCTTAGCGTATATTGAAGGATATTCAGGCAGCTTATTCTAAAGGAGGAGCAATAAGGCATTTTCTATAGGAAGATGCAGAGAAAGTAAATTTTGTGCCCCTTTTGCCTGTGTGTTTTTTGCATATGGTTACAATATTCTTTACTGATTGGTTTTCCTTTTTGGGTGACTCCCTGCTGCTAGTCTATAGCAAACCGGAACTGTGAGGTCAGTGTTCAAGACACACATCTTCCTCTCTGGAGTAATGTTAATTAATGCATGTTTTCCATATCTGTAGACATGTTTGGGTAGGCAGATTTTGCAGGGAATTTACATGCTAAAGTGAGTGCTATTGACAGAATTTGTACTGCACACTGTTAGCATTTAGCCAGAGTTTATAGGTATTGATATTTGCTAATTTCTGTTGCATCATAAATTATAAGACTTATGTGTGCCTTCTTTTTTATTATTTTTCAAGACACATTATTGCCTGAAAGGCATCACAGAGTAAACAATGACACTACTGGAACTGCATTTAATTCATACGTGACCTCTCATAAGGTGGAAGTTTAAAGGGAAGGCCTGACATAGTTTCTTCCCTTTGTGATTATGTTGAAAGCTTGTTTAGTGTATATAGAAATCTACTTAGGGAAGGGAAATTTCACATACTGTAGCCTGTTTAAAAAAAGGAAAAAACAAGAGGAAAGAAAAAAAAAAAAGTTCAAGTCCTTTTTTTGCCAAGAGTGAAGTAGCCACTGTTACTTGAGATTTCATTTAGAGCTTTTAGTTACTTTGCTTCCCAGACCCACCTCTCTGTCTCTGTAGTGGTGTAGAGCTAGTGACCAGTATTGCTTCATAAGGTGATATGAGCAAACACTCTAGTGTAAAGAATTACAATAATCTTATTGAACAAGATTATTTCTAGAGATTTATTTCTCTTAACTGGGAGGACTTCCAGTTTTGTAGGCCCAAATGTTTCTCAATTCAGTTCAACTGATGACCAAATACTGTGCTTTTCTTCTTTAAAACAGTGTTTCTTTTTATCTGTTTTAGATTATACTTTTCAACTTGACTGGTTTCTATTCCTGTACTGAATAATACATTTCAGTTTGTACAGTTGTCAGCTAATTTAATTTCTTTGGGTTTTATCTGTAGATTGTTCATTCTTGAATTGTTTTGGTAATATAAATGTATTTAAATGTGACATATTAAAACTATACCATCTTATGCACTTTGTCTATCTGCTGCTTTTGGTGCATAGCCTCACTTCTGTAAGACCTTGAGTTTAGATCAGAAGAAATTGTGATTAGACTTCATCAAGCATTGTTTGATCTGAGTGTAGGTTAGCTGACATCATGTTTTAATGTATTAAACATTTTCTTGAACAGTTAATTTTATATAAAATTAAAGACCCCTTCACTATTTCTAAAGTGACAGTGTCTAGGTGTGTACAGCATTTAGCTTGTGATTATAGAAAAGTGTTTATGGCTTTTGTAGTTCAGGCTCTGGTCTTTCTACATTCTACCAACCCCAGCTAGACAAGTGCAGTTATTCAGAAACGAAATCCATGTATCTGCAAATATATCCACCATCTTTTTTCCAATTAAGTATTTTTTGGAACTCTAGGTCCTGTTAAGTAGAAAGAGTTTTCAGGTATTTGAGTTCAGTAAGCAAACCTTTATATATAAGCATTAATGTTCAAATGCAAAGGATCGGGTCAGTGGAATTTTCTCTTTTCATGTGGAACAGCAAGTATCACTAGCATATGTGGTTTCCAGGGAGAATGATTCAAATTTAGCTAGGATTGCCAGTAATGATGCTTTTTTGAGTATCTCCTGTAAACTACTAGAATATTAAGAATAAGTAAAATGAGTGTTTGGGGTGCTATCACATCTTCAGTATGTATTGGTAAGATATTTATTGTGCCAAAACCTAAAGGATTAATACTGTCAGTGATCCATTTGGTAGTAGAAAGAAGCAATAGATCTGTTAGACATCTATCTTATGAATCTTCCTTAGACCTCTGGCCAGCACAAAATATATCAGTACTGCATCGATCACAGGAGTTCATACATAGATTGTAAATAACATAGGAGATACCAATTTTGCTTCTTTATTTCTTTGTCAGGAATATCAGCTCTGGATTTCTTGGTGTTTATTGCATTTCACAAAATGCTGTACTCTGTTCAGTAAACTGTTAGTTAATTTGATCTTTTCCTTCACTGTCTGCACGAGGTAGGTAGAAACTGCAACTCCAGTGTACTTTTTTTTAGAAGATCCACATACGACCCTTGCTTGGTACATGGCAGTTCTCAGTACCCTGAGTTTTTGTACATTGGAGCTAAGACAAAACCAGATGTTTTTAGAACAAAGTGTTGAGGTTAAAAAGAAGTAGATTTGTTTGCCTTTATTTAAAAAAAAAAAAAAAGAAAAAGGAAAAACTGATATTTGAGCCTTGCTAGAATATAGCCTTTGTTCAGATTTCAAAAACAAAATTCCTCACTTTGTTTTATTTTTAACCTTAACTTTCAGTGTTTTTTCACTTACTACTTAGATCTTTCATGCTAGCAGTATTGATAATCTTTGATAAATGGTTGTGGGTGATTAATCAGGTAAGAGAAGTTGTGTATTACATGATTTGAGTGATCAGTCTGGTAAAGTTACAACTACATTGCTGAATTTCTTCCTTTTAATGTCTTTAATAAATTTGGCTTTAATGAATATGGCTACATCTGAATATCTGCTTACTATTCAGATGCCAAGCTGAATATTAGCTTGCAATTCTCACTTGGATGTTCAAATCATTGTGGTTTTTTTGGCTTGTTTGTTTGGGTTTTTGTGTTTTGTTGTTTTTGTTTGGGGTTTTGTTTGGTTTTTGTTTGTTTATTTTTCTAATCTAGGATGAAACGGGTGCCTATTTAATAGACAGAGACCCAACATACTTTGGGCCAGTGCTGAACTATCTGAGACACGGGAAACTGGTTATTAACAAGGACCTAGCTGAGGAAGGTAAGACATTCCTAAATATCCTTTACTTGTTTACTTGTCCCTTGCTTATTATTTTCACTGCTTTTGAGTCATCAAAACTAATTTAGAACTGGATGGTAAATCTTAATCAGTGTAGCATTTCAATCTGTTTCAAGCAAAACTGATAGGCATCATGCAGTTAATAGTATGTGCTGTTAGCTGAGTGTTTTGAGTATGATTCCTAATTGCACAACACCTATAAGTATTCAAACAGGAGAGGAGATGGCTTTTATTGTTCAGTCTTGTATCTTTCATCTGTGACTGTGTGAAATATTTGGGTTTAGTCCTCTTCAAGCAAAAGAATCCTGCCTGGGAAACAAGATTGGGAAGATGTAATCAAAGTAAGGGTGAAGGTCTGGGATGTTCAGAAGTGTGGAATATGCTCTTGAAGACTAAATTCTGCCCTCAGCTTCTTCCTCCCTGTCCCCAGTTTGTAACAATTTTACCCTAATGGAGGATGACTGATTTAAAACATATAGTACTAAAACTATTGATAAGGTATTGAAGAAATTTTTCAAAGATAAATACAATTTAACAATATTAGCGGGAAATAGTATGAAGTATAATTTCCACATGCATTGTTAAGCTCATACTACATGTGGAGAACAGGTAAGCCTTGAACATGTGAGTTGAAGCAGTAACTTCAAGCTTTTGTTTCAGGATCTAAGATCTCAAATGATAGGAAGAAAAATTTCCTGCATGCTAGCAGCTGCAGAGCTTTTCAGTAGGATTATTTGAATTTCTCTTTTGCATTCCAGCCAGAGGCAGGGCCTGAGCTATGGTTGTCTATCAGTCTGCTGTGGAATGATGTTTGTGCTCCTTTTTTTGTTTCCTGCCTCATTCTGTGTGTGAAATGGCTTCCGTTTTCTTTGAGGGTTTTTTAGGACAATTTTTTAGAATGAGTTAAACATTGAACTACCTGTGCCTGAAGGAGGCAAGAATCATTAGGTTGGTAAATTATCTTATCATAGGGTAAAATAAATAATTTTTTATAGCTGTAGAGAAGATAATCGTAGGAACTGATTGGTGATTTTGTTCTGGAATCTTTGGTTACACTATCTTTCCAAAAAACGTTTTCATATTAGGTGTACTGGAAGAGGCTGAATTCTACAATATTACGTCACTAATAAAACTGGTAAAGGACAAAATAAGGGAAAGAGACAGCAAAATCTCACAGGTAAGGATGTTTTCTAGTGTGCTTTTGATTATTTGTTCTATGGGTGGGTTCCATGTGTTTTTTATCTGACTGCTCATTTCCCTAGTAAGATACTGAATGGCTGCCTCCATCTCCAGATGAGCTGGAACCCTTAGTATACAAGGATTAATATTCTTAATTGCTGGCTCCTGCCAATCTACTTGCAAAGTTCACAAATCTTGTACAAAACATGAAACAGTCTAAATAATTGTTCCAAAATGTCTGGTAGTAGTAGAATTTGTCATATAATTTCTGCAAATAGTTGTTTTAGAGAACAGCTTTTTTAGAATATGTCTTTCTCATTTACATTTAAGTACTCTGAATATGATGAGGTTCCCTAATTATGGTACAACTGCTATTTCTACAGTATGTTTACGCAGCGTGCATACAGATGCTATTTAGCTCTCTTTTTTTATAGCAAAGTTAGCTTTTTTCTTTGTAGTGCTCTGTGGTTGAGAAGACTGCTTCTTATAGCAGCTCATGAATATTTCTCCATGGAAGTGAATACAATAGAGAAAGTTTGTTCTTTAGCTCTGCTGCTCTGGCCTTCCTTTGTAACTTAGTCTTCGTGGAGATATTCCAAACTCATGTTGCCAAATTTCTCTTGAAGTCAGGATGTGGGATCGCAGGGTTGCTCTGATAGCATTTATTAAAGATCTCAGCTAAAGTGGTCCTAGTTATTCATTGCTCCATATGAGTTCCAAGTGGTGTTGCTTATCATTTCTAGAAAGTAAGGGCTGCTTCAGACAAGTCACAAACATGGTGAATTCCATGACCTATTGAGCATCTTATATTTCTTCTTGAAGGTGCCAGTGAAACACGTATACAGAGTGCTGCAGTGCCAGGAAGAGGAACTCACTCAAATGGTTTCCACAATGTCCGATGGCTGGAAATTTGAACAGGTAAAAAACCCATATGAGTTTTTATAGTTACAAAGTCTTCTAAAAGATCAGTTTTGTGAAAAACGAGTATAAAATAAATTAAATTCTGTGCATCTTTTGTAACTCAGTCATTTTCAGAATTTGAGCATACATACATAGTTAAGTTAAAATTTGATACTTGTGTTTGTATTTGTCATAGAACAAAAAAAATTTGCTTTCCAGGAGGTAAATTGTGCTGACTTTCTTTAGAAACATCTGCATCATGTCTGCAATGTAATTCTTCAGTGTCTACACATGAGCAGTTGAAGGGTGAATCAACCAAAATTATCTAATACAAGTTTATGTGAATGGTAATTTAGATATAAAGAGCTCTGAGTAAAAAAACATGAGCTTGGAAGATAAATGTTTGTCAGGCCCAAAGAGTGATTCTTCAGATAGAAAACTGATAGACATAGGAGGGTGGACTTCCCCAGTGTGGATGTGGAGCTGGATAGCTGTGAGCTGTGTGAATGTTCTTTGCACTGTATAAAAGTAGCTTTGTGTGTACATTCAAGAATGCATTGTAAAATTGCAAGAAGATCTTTCTGTTATTTTTGCTAATCTCTGTAAATAAGAAACTAACTGTACAACTTCTTCATCCTTCGCGTTCCTAACCTAGCAGAATATTTAATTGCATTGGAACAATGAATCTGTTAACTCTTGAGACATGAGTGCTCTGCCGTCAGCACCTTTTTCAGTGTCTGATGCCTAGGAGAGATTGGAATAAGCACAAGTCCGTTATCCTGTGCAGTCTCATTCTAATAATACAACAAAGCAACATTTTTTAAATGTTCAGGATACAAAGGTAAAAGAGAACATTTTGCTTATATTTGCTGAAATGCATAAGATGCTGGTGTCGTGGAGACATCCTGAGCAAACAGACAGCTTTTTATTCTTCACTTCTCTGGCTCAAGTATTACCAGGTCTGTTTGCCATGCTAGGAGGTGAATGTTACTGAAGTTCCTGTAAAAAGCTCTCCCTTAATGCACATGAGAAACTAGCTTTCATTACGAACAGAGATTCTTTACTTTTTAAAATAGTAAATGATACCATGGCTTTTACCTATCCTGAAGCCTTACAGTCTTTGAGGATATTGTATTTGGGAGTAATACTGGTTTGACAGTGCAGCTTCTGAAAAAGCTGTTATAATCTCTTTTAGAACTGGAAAATTCCAGTGGTTTTCTTGAACATTGTTTCATTCAGCTTTCTTCCCACTTCCTCCCTCTCCAATGTTGCACTCTTTTAGACATGTAGTTTGGAGTAGATAAAGACAATAGCTGTATAATCTTATAATGCTCAGCATCTCATTACCTCACACTAGGCCATTCCCTTCTTTGGTTGTATTGGAGACCTGCTTTTAGCATACAGCATTCACTTGGAATAGGATTAGTATATTCTGTATAATGTGAACAGTTTTATTGTGAAGATCTGAGAACACTGTAGCATTTCTGTAATTTTTTATCTTTTCTAAGCCCATGTTGCTCAGCAGCATGCTTCCTTCAGGAGTTTTTGGGGTGGTATCCACCACACTTCATACATGAAAAACGCTGAAATCATCAGCTTTTTCAGAGGAGTGATATTCCTATGGATTTGGGAGTCCTTGTGCTCTGAGCCCAATGCAGTATGTCTAAATGGTTGGTTTTGAAAAAAAACATTTCTTCCCCCTTAACATTTCAAAATCTTATTGTAAAATATGATTGGATGTGGTAATTAAATAGGAGTGGAAGGTGCTGAACTTTTGGTGCAGTTGTGCAGATGTTTTGATGCCCTTTTCCAAAGAATGCAAGAGAAAGCTTTGCTAGAACAGTACAATTACGTATTAGTCCTATTTCAAAATCTATTACCAAAAATTATGGTGCCCTACTTTTCTGATATCGGTGGGTTATTTTGTACAGGATTTTTTAGCTTTGATTGCTACTTCTTCAGGCAATCAGAAAAAGCAGTATTTTGGCAATACAACATAAGAAACTTTGGACTATACAAAATTGGTACATACAAAGGCTTTAGACAGCAGTGGTGTTGGTCATGTAAATTTTAATGATAAATGTAACCTGAGTCTGTCACCATAATGCAGTCTTAAGCATGTTCACAGTATGAGGAGGATGGTATTTTGCTGCTGCCTTCAAAATTATTCACATAACAATATCGGGATGTATATAAATTTACTGTTCATGGGCCTTCTTATCCATGTCAATCTCAGTTGACGTGTTTGAGTTTACTCAGAAGAGAGGCAGTTGTTGTCTAGCTCTTCGCACTTAATTTAAGGCTCTAATCTTTCTCATGGGCACTGACAGGTATGCTTTAATTTAAATGGGCTAGGAATTGCCAAGTATTATTAAGGTAAAATATTTTTTGTAATAACAAGTCTGAGGTTATGCTGATTTTTGAATTATTAGATGGTTGGCAAGTATGACCAGAGTTCTTGGTAGTGGTTTTTATGGGAACAAGACAGACTTTTTTTTTTTTTCCACTCCAGTTATTTTCTTGGATCTTCTGTAAATTACCCCTTCTGAAAGCAACTTAGAGCACCCAACTTTTATTCCTCTAGATGACTTCATATGTTTCCTTAGCTGTATTTTGTTTATCAGTATTTGGAACAAGATGAAGCTCTTTCATACCCGGGCTTGATATATTGCTTTACGTAACACCTTCCAGTCTTATATCCACGTTACCTTCTCCACTTGGCAAGTATGACAGGAAAATAACACTCGCTTTCATAGTGCACTGAACTTTATGTTTTTCAGAGTAGTTGGCTACACCACAGTGATATGGGGAGTTTTGTGTCTTACTGTCAGTAACTCTTAACTTCCCTTGAAATTACAAAGGTCTTTACAGCTGCCACAATAATTATTTTATGTGGAAATGAAGTTGTAGCTTGATAGCAACCTGTTCTAGTGCCAAATAAATGTAACCTGAACGTTTCAGCTCATCTGTTAATTGTACAATTTGGATAATGGTATGTGCTTCAGCTTTACAAAGGTTTTTTTTTTTGTTTTGCTTTGATTGGTTATTTCAGCTTGTCAGTATAGGTTCCCAGTACAGCTGTGGCCGGGCTCAGCAGTCAGAGTATCTGCTGATAGTGTCACGGGAAGTGAAAGGGGAAGAGAGATGCTTCCAGAAATGCTGCAGTGAGGTGTGTCACACCATTCTTTTTGCCCTCACACTGATATGCTTGGCCTCCTTGCGTTTCTGCTGCTTTCAAATCATTCCACTTTATTTCTGGATGTACAGCACGTAGTAATTTGTCTGTATTTGTGACTGGTTTTTATTTATATTCACAGTATTTCATTATACATTATGAATGTTCATATTGTAAAAAATAATAAAAAATCAACCAAACAAAAATCCCCTAGTTATTTAGTTAAATGTTTTTTTTAAGAAGGGTTCTTATCTTTTCAATAGGTAACTTCCTTAAATCTTCCTCTGAAGTTAACAGCTTGTCATCCATACTTGTTAAGTAAGAGGAATATAATTCAAACCTTAGGAACCCTGTAAATACACCTTTGAGTTCAGTGGGTTCAGAAGGGGACATTTCTGTGTTACGGTCAAACTGGGACAATGATTATTTCATCCACCAAATAGCCAGTTAAGTTCTGAGTTCGAACCCTTTATTTCTGGTAACTCAGAACTTAACTGGTTTTTAGATGGATGAAATATGTTCGAACTGGAACAACAAATAACAGGAGTTTTTCATACAGAGGAGTGAGGGGAAAACAAAGCCATCAGTTTTAAATTTTGTCTCAAGTGAAAAGAAAAACATTCTGGGTGGCTTTTTGGCTTTATTGTCTTGTTGTTTGGGGTTTTTCTATCTTGGGACATTTTCTTGAAACCCAAATGGAGAATCCTAACTTCAGTCATTGGCTTTTTAGGCTCATCCTTCCTTCTCTCCTTGTTCTCTTTTCACTGCTTTTTTAATTGCTTTGTTGCTTCCAGATATTAATGAGTTTGGGAAGGTTTTTTGCTAACCAATAACATTGGAGGATTTTTTGCTTACCAGTCACCATTTTGCTAACTGGTTAGCAAAAAATCCAGTCTTTTACATATCTGCGCTCCATTTTGAAGTGTCATATATAAATTAATTTGTCAACCTCGTGCTCTGTAGTATTTTTCATCAATAAAATGCTTGAAATACTTGTTCTTTTCCTTCCTATATATATGGTTATTCAGTCTGAAAGATGAGTATAACATCATGAAGATAATATGATTGTGAAGCGGCTTTATAAAAGCAGAGTTTTGCCTCTGACTTTACATGATGCTTAGCCATGCAATTCTAGATTTTAAAAGTGGACTGTTACCCCACTGTATTCCAGAATCTGCTTTTGATGTACCAAGCACTGTCTGTTTCTTTCAGTTGTATAGGGAACATTTGGAATGTGGAATTAATGCTGTGAGTTTTCAGACTCTCTGGATTAGAATAAGCATTGCAGCTCGTTAGGTATGTGTAGGGTACAGGCAGCATGACGTTATTCATGTGTTCGTGTCCTAGATATAGCGCAAAGTAAAAGTCATCATCATAAAATGGAAGATGGGGAAGGCAGTGAAGAAATTATTCAGGTATAAAATAAAAATAATAATTAAAAAAATCGAAGCTTTGAAGTCTGATAGTTACTTTAAGAGACCTGTAATAAATGTGCTTTCAGGCCTGGGGTCAGTCATCAATTCTGAGTTTAAGAGCGGATGTGTCTGTATCTTTATAAACTTTTGCAAATCCTTTGAGAAGGCAATAGAACAAATGCATTATAACTCTAAAAGGCATAGAGGCCATTCTTAGAGTTATACAACTTGATTCTGTAAAAAAATAATGTGGGGGATGTTTCTTTTATTCTGTCAACTCTTATTGTAATTAAAAAACTCCACAAGCTTTTCAAGACAAGCTTGCTAGTGTGGAAGAAGTTCAACACATCTGAAATAGAAGCAGTAATATTCCAAGTACAATGATATTTAAAATGGAGTTTGAGAAAAATTTACTTGGTTTTGAGAATTGGACCATCACAAAATAGAGAAGGAAATTGGTAGTGGTGAAGTAGAAGAGTTGGTTAATATGAGTAACTCCACTGGGAAGCAGAGGAAGACAGGGCTGCTTTTTGTGCAAGTTGGAGTGGTTATGTGAGATGGTAATGCTATTCCTGATTTGTCTGGTAAATATACTACATAGCTTTTGAATCAATATTGCTAAACCAATATAAGTAAATCTGTATAGGCAGTTACTGAAATGTGTCTGATTTTGAGAAGTCTCAGTTCAGTTAGGCATGAGATTTGTTCACTTCGAAAATAAGGTTCCTTACTATGAGGCAGGAACTTCCTTGTTTTGATTTCTTTGTCTTTTCAGGAAAAGCTTTTCAGGACCTCTATTGGCACATCAAGCAATAACTGTATTTCTGTTGATTTAATAATAATAATAATGCTTTCCATTCCTACCTTTTTTAGTTGTAGCTGACAGCCTGTTAGTGTCATCACCCTTATTCCATTCAAATGGTGAATGGAGCAATATTTATTGAATTTTCTGTGTTAACTAGCATTGGCATTTTCCTGTGCTCAGTTGTGGCACTGTTGGGGCTAACAGGGATGCTTAATGAGGATCACACAGCTTTAGTAAGGAGTGTAAGGAAATAAGTCATGGAAGGAATAAACCAATGAGGAAAAATAGATACATGTATGCATACATATGGGTATATATAACACCACACAAATCTGTGAAATTCAGAGTTTCAAAACATTCTTTTTTTCCGTCTTCAAGTTCTTGGTTGTTTAAGCCCCATGAGCCAAAAAGAGGTTATCCATTCAGAAAGTCTGGATAATCTGAAATACTTTGAGTATGCATTGTTAACACCTGTTTTGCAGACCTCAGATTACTCTGATTTGTTGTGGGTTCTTTTTTTGGGTGGGGCATGAGGGTTGGTGGTGTGGGGATGGGTGGACATGGTAGGGGACAGTCTTCTAGTTTATCAGCATCTTTCTCAGTGTTGCCACCAACACTGGGAACAATGGGGTGACTTTTGGAATAGGAGTGCTAAAACATTGCTTTATTTTTGATCTTAATTCCTGACACAACAGTTCAGTTCTAATCTGCAGTCATTTTCCATTGTTTCTTTTTCTGCCATCAACCTTATTGCTGATGCATTTCAAAAAGCTACAATGAAATTTCTGGCATGCTGTTGATACTATGCAAATACAGATATATTCTTAGCTGCACACCTACAAAACTGCTTATGGGAGTATCATGAGTTGGAGTTTTGGGGAACTTGTGTTTAATGTTGCAAAAGTGACTTTATCTTGAAATGCACCAGCTGATCGATAATGGCAAAAAAATCAAATATTTTGCAGTCAACCAAATCCACAGTCCTGTCCAACTGGCTAATAAGCATTCAGTCTGCCATGTCTTCTAAAAAGACTTAATATGCAAAAGGTTAACTTATCTGGTTATGTATCTAAGTAATTATCAACTGAGAACCTGTCAGCCTGGATGAACCAGGATTGGTGATTTGGCTGATGTTTGGATTTTGTATGGTATCTACTTTCAGAGAGATCATTTATTTCTTTAGAGCGTCAATAAGTAAAGAAGTATTTTTTCTTCTGCTAGTTATCATAGCTTATCTGATAGTGAGCTGTTGCCATTTTAAAAGAAGAAAAGCTGACTGTATACTAATCCCATTATATGCTTGAATTTTATTCAAATTTCAGAGAAAGTGAATTTTTTGTGGCTTTATTTAAACATGTATTCAACTTCCTGAACATTTTCTAGCCTTTAGGTGGATTAAAAATACTGTTTAATGTTCTATCTTTTACCTTAATAATTGGAGCAGTTACTGTATTTGTATTTAATGGTTTGTAATTGCAATATAATATATAGGATAAACTTCATACCACTTTGTTGGGTTTAGAGCCAACTTAACGGCTGTTTTTTCTGAACATTTATGTATTATATTTTTTGTTGATAGGGAAGACAACAAATCATCTCAATATATGAAGTAACTTTGTGTTGATTTTCCAGCTCTTTTTTCTTAGTCCATTTTGTTCCACTAAGAAACTAGTTACTTTATAGGTTTTGTGATTCTGTATTACTCAAATATGGTATGGTGCAGACTGCAGAGTATCCATCGTGGAAGATTAGCTGACTTAATGTCTCAAGGTAAATGGTACCTTTATATTGAGGATGCATTGGTGCTTCTAAAAAACTTTGGGTTTAGTAACTTCATTACACAGTTTTGATGGAAAAAATGTCTTTAACACATTAATTTTTGATCAGCCTGTGTTCATTACTGACTGTGTATATATTTTGCAGAACTAGAGCGATGTTAGGAGAGGAGGAGGGAGGGAAAGATTTCTGGTGATCACACCCAGACAGTGTAGTTAAAGTATATAATTTGAGAGGATGAATTTTGATGGTCAGTTCTGTCCATGGAAGGCTGAGCTACTATCAGGGTCCAAAAACTTTGACATTGCCTGGGCCTGGAATCAGCTTGGTTCTTTGTGCAGACACAGTGCCTGCTGATCTCTGTAGCCATCGGCTCTGTCCTCCTTTGGAGCTGCTTGCTTGGCTCTTACCACAGTGCAGGAACATTTCAACATCTCTCTCCTCTCCTTAGAAGTACGAAGAGACTTTATTTTCTCCTGACAGTGCTGTATGGAAGCTGCTTTTAACCTTGGTCTGACTTCCATTTTTGTTGAGGGAATAATCAAGTACAGACTCTGGATGAAGATTTCATACTGACTGCATCTTCCATTCTTTAACAAGGCTTTTAATCTCTGTGATGTTCTACTAGACTAATGGTAGTACACTGTCTTTACAAAGATAAGCACAGTGTTTCAAGTGCTTTTACCCTAAAAAACAAGTCAGGCCTTTTCTACGGGGCCATTACCAGAGCACTTTGATGATATAGTAGAGATTGTGAAATATTTGCCTTAATATATGTGGGTGATGATTTGGTAGGTGGATTCAATATAGTTTTGGTAATGACATTTAGATACAATATCTCTGCAACTGGTTGATTTTTAGGATTGGATCTGTGTCAGTGGTAATAGCATCATACATTATCTTGTCATGCTTTTGAAATAAAACTTTAAATGAACCAGCTACATTTGAATTGATTCTGTCTTGGAAAGACAGGCTATGTAAAGCTTCTAGCATTAGGTAAGTGCATTGTGTGTAAAGTAAGACAATTTCTGCCATTTGATAAACATCTGTGTGAGAGGTAGTACTGATATTGAGTATATCTTTCTTTTTCAGTAAATTGTCGTTTATCATTCAATATAGAGACTTGTAGAAACTTGCAAATTCATCACATTTCATTATACATGGCTTTTGCTTGTAGCGCTTCATTAATTAACTTCCTTGTAGCAGTACATATGAATTTCAGATGTTAATTGGTGTCTCACCTTGCTATGTCTTGCTGTTTTCCAATCAAATGCAAATTTTGTCTTTGTCCATTCAACATATGTCTTAATAGAAATACCATTATTCTGTAAATGGTGGTGAGGATCCCTTCAGCTTCCTGCATGCAGGTGTTTACATGTTAAATCATGCCATGTTAAGATACCATATACAAACTTTTAAAAATTAACTTTGGAGGATATTAAGGTTCCCAGTAAATAACAGAAACAGAACAGGCTGCTTCTCCACTGGCCTGCCTCTGTAGCCTTCTCTTTCACAGTAAAATCATAACTGTAAATCATTAATTCTGTAATTGTTTAAAAAGAAAAGCTGTGTTTATCTTATCATCAGTGTCAATGTATTTGTCAACATCAAAACGTATTTGCATTGAAGTGGAGAATCGTGCTTCAGGCACAACCAACAGTGAAGAGTAAGGATTGTTTTTACTAATGGTGAGACTTTATGGGATTTTTTTAATGTGGAAATGTAACTGACTTTTTTTTTTCATCTTTCAGCTGGTCAGTATTGGTTCTTCCTATAACTATGGCAATGAGGATCAGGCTGAATTTCTGTGTGTTGTCTCAAAGGAATTGCATAACACTCCATATGGCACAACCAGTGAACCCAGTGAAAAAGCAAAGGTAAGTTGCTAGACATCGAACTAAAAAAATGATATTGAATTGGGTGGGCTTCACAAAGTCGTGCTAGATCTACCTCCGTTCTGGACCATTATTTTTTTCCCCCCCTTGCTCGTGACTAACTCCCTGTCCATTGTATGAGAGACTGTGAATTGTACAGGTAGCTAGTTGTGCATGCGTGGATTATTTAAATACAATACTCTGTATGTTTTCAGTACCTGTTTTTTACAGTTGAAAATCAAAGTTTTGTTTCTAATACATTTGAATGCTTTCTTATTCTGCCACTGGTTCAGTTGAAAACTTTTTCTTGCTTGACTTCAACTGAAGAAATCTTACAGTCAAGAATGGAGCTTGTAAGATGCTATCTCTGTAAAACGGTCATGTTCAATATGTTATAAGATGAAGGTACTTGTTGGGTTAATGTTTTCAGGGTTCTACCTAATTACTTTCTGTAACCGACATTACAAAAGGATTGTAATGGGCACAGTATCTTAGCATTTTACTCAGTTGTCTTTCAGAGCTTGTACAGGGCAAAATGTGAAATCACAGCTGACTAGTGATAAAGCAGAGCAGTTCGGTAATGTAAGTGTATTTTCTGTCATGCATAGCGAACACCTTTTATTATTGTATTGCTGCATTGTATGAGGAGATGACTACAGACAAACTAGACACTCCTTTATCAAAAGCCTTTGATTTCATATATGTAGGTGGAAAACAGTTGGTGAAACATCAAAGATTGCTTTCTCAAGAATCACCATTGAAGAAATAATTTTGAAATAACGGATCCAGGTCTTGGCAGTGAGGCCTCAAATAGATAAAACCTCATTACTTTCTGTGCTTTGTAACATGCTTATGTAACTACACATATGGAGTCATTTTATAATATGCACTATAAAAATACTCCAAGCTTTATGTTGGATTTCTAGTGAAATTAATAATGTATGTTCTTTTGTCACTGTTGAGATAAAACTTCCAAAGAATTGTAAAGGAGTAATGTAGTGAAGGGTAAACACTGAACCTGGTACTCTTTTTTTCAAAACCATAGTCGAGGTCTATTTTTGCCGGGATGCTTCAGGAAAACTTTGACAAGTTAGAGCTGTGTGGTAGTAATTTAGGACTGAGATACCTACCTGAAACAAACCATGGAATTCTAGAGCCTAATAAACATCTTCGTAAGGAATGGTAGTACATCTTCAGGGAATTTCAGAAGTTGCCAGAGTTACAGTGCATCCTTAATGTAAAAGAAAATGTGTATCAAATGGAAGTGTTAAAGCCTAAATACAAAAGCTAGTTCAGACTGCAGTTCAACTGTGTAAACTGAGTAGCTCTGAGAAAAGCTGTCTTAGACCTCTTCATTGATGTGCTGCTTGATCATTGTTTCAGAGATGGGAGTAGAGCATAATTTGACCAGTGTGATGAGTAAGAATTACTGTTAATTTTGGTTGGCGATAAAAATATTCATTCCTTTTGTCTTGGAAGAGTTTGGCTGTTGCTAGCAACTAATAGGCAATACTCGCAGAATAATTATTATATATTGTGTTTCTAATAGATCAGATGTTTTTCACACAGATATATGTTGTGACTGGCAAAAAAAGGGAAAAAAATTTTTTTTGCTTGAGAGGTTTCTGGCAGCTGTGTTCCGGAATCTTGACTGAACCTCTGGAGCTGTTATGCCCATAGTTCCCTCTTAGCATTATCTTCTAGTCTGCAATCTGTTCAGTAGTGTCTGAGTTGGTCTTCATGAAGTTCATGTGACTGAAATTCTGGTATCCACTGATATATACAGAATAATATGTTTATGTACTGGGACTGACTTTCAGATGCCATGATAAAGTCTTCCTATTACTTTTATAGCAGATTGGCTTAGACAAAAAAAACCTGCCAGTATGTAATTTTTGTTGACAAGCACTTCAATTTTAGTTAATAGTCCTGGACTTTCAGAATTGGAAAAAGCATTTTCTTATAGTCGTCTCTTCACTTCCTGCCTTCTTAGAGACTTTTTCTTGTGTTTTGTTTTTTTGGGTAACAGTCAGCACAGTAAGTTAGTAGATGATTCTGTGTAACTTACCTTGTAATTTACCTAAGCAAAGAAAATTGAACTTGAATGGTTCCAGTGGCTTTTACTGGTAGCTGTGGCACTGTCCCACAAGCATTCTTCTCTTTCATATCACTTTATTGACCTAACACTCTTAGGACTAATAACCAAAACTTGTTCATAATGTCTGCATCCAAAGTTAGATACTAGTATTATCCTTTTGCATCCATGGCGAAGAGTACACAGAGTTACGGTACCAGCTTTACAGTTTTATTTAACTTTTCTCTATACTTACATTCCCTGTTGTTATGTTGCATGGCACTATTGGCTTCTATCTGCTAATTTTAGGACATTTGGAAAAGGAAATTTTCATGAAATTTGTTATGTTCGTTCTTGAAATTGCCAGCTGTTATACTTTTTTACTAAGAGTGGAGGTCCCAGGTAAAAGTAAATAAATATCATTACCAGATGCTTCAGGTGTAAGTGGACTGTACTTTGTTGCAGCTCTGACTCACTTGCAATCTCTTCTTTTCCCTTCCTTTTTCTATACTTGCTGCATGCTGCATGACACTCAGAGTGAGGATGAAGAAACGGATTACGATATGAATGACTCAGATTAAGTGTAAATGTCATGGTGAGCACTAGCTGCCGTAGGATTTTAACCAGGTGCTTTTCTGCCCCATCCAGTTCCCACCCCCACTAGTGCTTTTCTTTGGCTAGTCCTGATGGTGTGTGTGTGTTTGTGATTATAGTTGTAGCATGATTAGCAAAGATAGAATTCCTGTTCTGGATTATTGCTGCTTTGACAGAGTAATAAGTGTTGCTGTTACAAACTGTATTGTGATTTGTTCCTTTAAAGCTTTGCTGAGAAGGAAAGTTCATCATATAGATTCTAGGGTCAGAGTTGCTTTTCATTTTTATTTCATGTACACCACCTTTTCTGCCTAAGGGGTTTTTTATATGTAGGGACATCTGATACAAACTTACAGTATACATTTTCAGTAAATGTCTGATTTGGCAATAATTTAGCACACTTGACTGAAGTGCAACGTAGTCCAAAGGTGGTCTTATCTTATAATTTTGAAATTAATAATTTTTTGAATTGAGATGTAGCAAATAGAAGTAAATAGTGTGATTGTGGTGCAACAGGAAACAACTCTCTGTGAAGGGATTCTTTCCATTGTTGTTTGACATCTGATACAAGATCAAGGTACTTTAAAAGTCACAAGTGGAAGAGCACCAAAAAACTTCCATCTGAAAGAACTTTTCCTAACATGTGTGCAAGCACTGCTCATATTTATTCTGTTCTCCAGTTTCTAGAAGATAACATACCATTGAATGTTAGTGGTACAGTGTGGATAGTCACATGAGCCTGTATAAATCAAAGATATTTATCATTGCATAAGATTAAACTTCAGCTTCTTACCTATACACCTGAATTTTTTAGCTGTAAAGCAGCCTTATATTTATCTCTGAAGTTTGGATAATGCTCCCAAATACATAGTGTGATTCGTGAGGTTTTCTTCTGCAGGGCCAGGGTCATCACTTGATGATCCTTGTGCGTCCCTTCCAACTCAGGATATGCTACGATTCTATGAAATTGTTTCACATAGTGAAGAAAAACCTACATTATTTTCTTAAGTGATGCTAACAGAAAGTACTGCTACAGTAGAACAAGACCTTTTGCCAGGTCTTCAGGAATGGCTGAAGGGAATTAATCAAATCTGAAGTTTTATTGAAAAAAAATAAACTGGCACTATGCTGGAACCAAATGCAATATTCTTAAGCTGCCTGAGGGGCAAACATTCCCTAAAACACTGTTCTAGCAGCAGCACCTTTATTTTGAGTGGGAGGAAATAGTTCTCATGTTCTGCTTCCCTAAGAAGCAATCACACTTGGGCCTCCAGAATATGAGAGTTCATTCAGCACTGTTTAGAATGTATAAGTCAACTTTGGATCTGGTGCACCCGTAGAGAAAACAGAACCGAAATATGAAAACTAGGGTTGGGACAGTCTGAAGTACTAGTACAGACTGGTGACAAATGGATTGACTGAAGAGGACTTTGGGATACTGATGGGTGAAAACTTGGATATGAGCCAGCAATACTTGCATATTAGAAAGTCCATTATCCAGGACTGCAACAAAAGCAGCATGGCCAGCAGGTTCAGGGAAGTGATATTCCCCCTCTACTCCATTCGCATGAGATACTGCCTGGAGTGCTGCATCCAGCTCTGGGATTCCCACTACAAGAAAGAAATGGACCTGTGAGACTGGGGCCACAGGAGGGAAATGAAAATGGTCTGCGAGCTGGAATACCTCTTCTGTGAAGACAGGCTGAGAGAGTTGGGATTTTTTGGCCTGGAGAAGAGGAGGCCCAGGGGAAATGTTATTGCAGCCTTCCAGTACTCAAAAGAACCTTATGAGAAAAATGGAGAAAGACTTTTTTACTGGGGTTCATAGTGAGAGGACAAGGGGCAATGTTTTTGAACATTGGGTTCAAATTTTTGAACCAGTTGTTTTTGACTGGGTATAATGATGAACATATTCTTTATTATGAGGATAGTGGGGCCCTGGCACAGGTGGCCCAGAGAAGCTGCGGCTGCCATATCCTTGGAAGCGTCCAAGGCCAGGTTGGACGGGGCTTGGAGCAACCTGGGCTAGTGGAAGGTGTCCCTGCCCATGGCAGGGGGCAGAACTTAATGATCTTTAAGATCCCTTCCAACCCAACCCACTCTGTGCTTCTTTGATTTCCCCTTTAGTAGAGAGAGAGGTTACCAAAGAAGTAGCAAGCAAAGTGTGTTAAAATATTGCCTATGATAGAATTTTACATTGAGTTTAAAAGTGTGCAAAGTTCAGTGTCCAGATCTGGCTTAACCTTTATCTTATTGCGTGTGCTCCTGACACTACAGAAAATAGTTCTAAGTATATTAATCTTTTAAGTACTTTTTATCTTCTAGGAAAGAATGCACTCAACTGTTTCCAATATTAAATTTGAAAGATTAACAATATTAATAGATCGAATATTATTTTTCCAGCTGCAGCTGCACAGGTATTTGTGTCAGCCGTGGTTTTCTCTGTTGGATATAGTTACACTTACTGACCACATTTGCTGGGTCAGACTGTTAGTCATTCTTCTACTCCAGGACCTTGTTCTCACCTGTGACCAACAGCAAATACTTGAGGAAAGAGTTTTAAGTATGAAGCATTTATGGTATTTACTCCTGATACATTTCCCCACCTTCCAGTAAACCTCAGTTTAGGAATTTTGGCTTCATGCCTTCATCCAAAAGATGGTATGGAAGCTACAATGACACTGTAACACCATGAGCCAGTATCAGTGGCACTATCTTCTGTAAGTTTGTCTAGTCTCTTTTTAGTTTATTATATAAGCAGTTGCTGAGTAATTTACAGAGGCTGGCTTTTCTTCACAGAATTCACTTGTATCATTCCTATAGTTTCATATGAAATGCTTTTTGCTTAGTACATGTAGTAAGTTATCCCCATGAAATAAGCAATGTTTTCATCTAAAATATGCCCAAAAGCATGTTGTGGCCCAGGGAAAACATCTTCCTGTATCAAGAAGCAAAAGAAAATGAAGTATCATGAGTCTTTTACTTACAGATTAACAGTCTTAAGTACTTGTGCTGAGTACGTTTGAAGCTTTGCTTAAATCTTTTATTGGCTGCTGTCATGATTGGTTCTATAGCCTGCTGTCACAGTTCTAGAGTACTTCTAAGCCTGAGAGTTAACCTCATTATTGATGGTTGCCATGCAGTTTAGAGCAACTGTGTGAAAATATTGTTGCTTGGACAATTAGTCCTAAGACTTGACCCTTTTCTCACTGGAGGGAACCAAACAAAACTGAAACAGAAAAGGAGAAAAAACACTCAGACTGGAAGTAGAATAAGTGGTCATATTGTTGGTTTAAATCTTGCTGGGTTGTTCACTCAGCCTTTGAAAACCTCTGCATCATCTCACTCAGTGGGCCATTTTTGCACATTTTGATTTGCTATTTCATGTTTTCAATACTAATTTGTGGAACAAAACTTGCATCTGAAACTTCAGAAAGTTAAGGATATTTTACTGGAACAGGAAAAATGCAGATTAAATTAAATTTCTAATAAAGTACCCAAGTTCATTTACCACACAGGACCTAAGTATGTTCAGAACTAGGATGAGGTGCAATGGCTTACTTTTTACTTTTGCCAACTCTTAAGCTTTGGTTATATTAATCATACTTAATTCCTAGCAGTCTTTTAGATCTGTTTTAATGGTGTCTGATAGTAGACATTGTACATATCAATCTTTTTTCAGCTTTAATGCACAGACCTCGGGAATGTCCTTGAAACAGATCCCTGACATTTAACAGGTTATCTGAAATAGTCGTTATGTTGCTCTTTGACCTCCATGTTTTAGGAATGACATTGAGCTAATTTTCATTTATAGATTTTTTTATTGGTCTGTTTCAGATTTTGCAAGAACGAGGTTCCAGGATGTGAAGACAGTATTGAATGGTGACAATTTTTTCACTTCTATTCGAAGATGCAGTGAATTGTCACATTGAAGAGGCTTGGCTGCAAAAGGAAAAACCTGATTTAGACAATTTTCTGTTGATCTAGGTTCAACCATTTTTGCCTATAAACTGGATGTCAACTGGCTGGAAGCATTGCAAGATTACATAATGGGAATAGATGGTGTGGGAGTGTGTGTTCAGTTTTGGTTGTAGTGCATGGTCGTACTCTCTTGTGGGCTGATTGACACTGGTCATTTGAAAAGAAATGACCATGCACTCATATTTTCTTTGAAGACATGTAGCACTTAATGTCTGGTGCTGAATGACCCAATGTTGATCAGTCTGGAGACATTTTCCTACTAATCGATGTAAACCTTAAAAGGACAATGCAATTGGTGCTACACACACTCACACACACACACACACACAAGCGTTACAGCCGACAAATGCAAGTATTTGGGCCTACATTGTTTCAGAATCAGTGGCAGCCCCAGTTGACTGTGTTATACTGCACATTCCTTTTGGCTCTGTGACATGCTCTATTATGTAATAACAGCCTAGGAGATCAACTGAAACTAGCATGTGAAAAAATTACACAACAGAAAAAAAGTTTCTCTGAAGGAAGGGTGTATATATTGACTGGATTTATAGCAAATTTTATCACCCAAAGGGAAGACTAAACTCAGAGAAAATGGCCTTTATCTGAGTTATTCTTGATGTTCCTTCTGTTAAAAGTCTCCTGCTAAAGTTATGCTCCAGTCTTAGCCAGATGCTTGGAAGGGGAATCAAAATTCACTTAAAATGACCAACTGAACATTCTGTTTCTTTTGAGATATTTATACTCATATGTGTGTTTGTGCTTTTAGAAAATGCCTATGAGCATTGAACTATGTGGATAATGGCAGAGAACTTTCTAGAGCTGGAAGTTTTACAGAAATATGGCAGGGTAGTCCTTAGGTCCCTGTCACTATGACTGGGATTAAAATCAACCTTAGTGTGAAATCCAAGCTCATCCAATTGAAAAACATGATTACTTTGAACATTCAGGATACCTGTAATCAACCTGTCTCTTTCTATACAGTTTCAACTATGCATTTAAAGAAGAGTGTTTAAAAAAATCTGATGCAGCTTTATTAGTTTGTCTTTGATGAAGGCTAATACACTAGACTGGAGCTTTTTAATACACTATGTTTTCAGCAAAATCTTTAGCACATCTTTAAAACACTTAATGAAATGGACAGTATAAAACTTGGCTTTGTTAACTTATGGAAGCAGTGGAAGGGAGTTTCAAAAAGCTACAAGATTGTTTTGAATTCTAAAGACATTACAGTTTTCATTCTCAGTAATTTCAGAATTTATGCATATACTGTAGGTAATACTTTACTCAAAAGCCTGATTTTCAAACACCCAGGGTCTATTCTTTTTTTTTTATTACTTTTTTAAAGGACTTACACATTGATAAAAGTTTGGCAGAGAACAATTTGTAAAAAACATTTCTACTAAGCGGGTTAAGCAATGGGCTAAATGTTTTGTCCATGTGCCTAATGCTTGAAAGGGTTTGTACTGCGTTTTGTGACTTGGATGTGGTCTGCACAGGAAGCTGCTGGCCCCTCCACAACACATACAATTTTTGTCTTTTTTTAAGAAGTTAAAACGGAATTTAATTTACTAAAAATGTAATTGTGTAGGGGGAAATGTTTATACTTTTATACTTTTTTAGGCACCCATATTTTATCAATATAAATTGAACACACAAATTTCCCCTAAATAGTAACAGATTATCTTGTGTATCTGAAAATAAGCATAACAGTTGTCTGTGTTAACTGCATATTAAAACATTTCCTCTGCTGCAGCAGTCACTGTGTTTTTAAGCAGTATGACTCCACCAAATTCTCTGAGCTCCCCAGCTCATGGAATTGCAGCCAACCATGTTACTTGTTGTTTTCCTGATGTGCTCTGCAGACTAATTCAGCATTGGTTTTTAATGCCTAAAATGCCTGTTTTACAATGATCTTTCTGAATCAGCATTTCTGGTTTTTATTTAACACAAAAAAGATTATTGTTTGATAAAGTGAAATTTTCTTGAATGACATCAACAAAGCATGAGTAACAAACTGAGCAAACTGAACAAATTTAGAAATGTTTAAAGAGTGGGTTTTTCCAAGTATGGGGTTTTTTCACTGGAGTATTTTCAGTTCTAAAACATACTTTTATTATGAGATTACCTGCAGTCTAGTTTACATTGCATTCCTGTCGTAGCAGATTTTGGGGAAATGAGTGTTTATAATCATTTTGCACTTTGTTTCCAATACCTCATAAAGAAAGAGAAAAAAAGAGACGTTTAGTAGGCAGGTACCTTGTAAATGATTTTAAATATGCCTTTGTTTGAGACCACTTGAACTAACTACTTTTCCGTTCTTGCTAATGTCATTATTGTTTTAATTTTGTGAACATGTGAGGCTTTCAGGTAGTTGGAAATGCTATTGTCAGCCTTTTTCAAGGCATTAAGAATTGATCCCTAAATAAGTTTGGTTTCTTTTTATTTGACTCTTGCAGTTTCAATAAAGTTAGCTACAGTAACAAAGTAATTGCCTTAGAGTCCTATCCACATCACCAGGGTTTGCAAACGCTGCTTCCTCTTTTAAGATCTTGCAGGATGAAGTAATGTACCAATACAGTTTAAACGGGAGTCCTTTGTTTCTTTTCTGCCATTTGGAGAGTACCTACCTGAGAACTGCCTGGGACTCTGAAGAGCTGAGGGCTCACTGACAGGCTGCAGCTGAAAAGCTGTACTGCAGACCCCTGTGACCGAACTCTGAATTTACACTTACATCAGAACAGCATTCCAGATTAGAACTTAAGATGCTAAGCATGAAGAGATCGTAGCGGAAGGAGTTAAAGCAGGAAGGGAAAGATACTGAATTCCTTAAAGGCATGACAAGCATGACAAACTTCTTGCAAAACTTGTTTGAAAGCTGACTTCAAATTTGCCACAGCAATTTCTTGCTTTGAGTTAGGAAACAGAGAGCGTAGTGTTGGCCTTAAGTTTCCTCAGAGGCCATTGTCCTTTATTGGAAATGACATTTTTATAGTATATGCTTTTGACTTGACTTCAAGTGCCAAGTGAATCAGAGCTTATCTGCAGTGAAGCAATTCTGAGGCCTCCAAGGTGTGAATGTCATATGGTCCATAATAACTGTCCATAAGTTTAGTCTGACTCAGCAGCTCCCACAGTAAACAGACAAAAGGTTACCTGGAATTTTGTCCCACTTACTGTGGGATCTCCATGGATTATGGCTAATTGCAGGGGGTTTATCCCACAGGAATTTAATTGTGTGTCAAAGGCCTGATTGAATTCAGAAGCTTATACTGACTCTTTACTAAAGTGTCAGTCCTCAGAATCATATACTCATAAAATTAACAAAATGTACTGTGTTTTTTTCAAACTCAGATAGGTTTCTTGTAATGATAAAAGTTCCTTTCATCTTGCATTGTGGTGTTAGGAAAAGATATTTCTTTAAAAAATGAAGCCCAGTGTATCCATCTGACTTTTTTGTTTTCAGATTTTCTTTGGACAATAGTTGTGTAGCTCCATTTCCAGCAATGTGAATGCACAGTTATGATCAATTAGAAACAGAACTATTTCCTGCAGATAACAAAATTGAATCAAACTCATTTTTCTCTGACAGAGGTGGTTTGTTGTTTTGTCATGTTGGGGTTTTTTTATTTTTTTTTTTCTCTCGGGAGAAATATGAAAGCTTCTGGTAGATTAAACAAAAGAAAACTTGTTTACAGGCATGCTTTTGGAACTAGTCTGTTGAGTAGGGTGATAGTGTTATCAGAAATGTGCTTCTCAGAATGCTATTCTGTGAATATCTCTTGAGATTGTTGAGAATTGTCAGTCTTCTTTTGAGCTGTAGAGAGCTACGACCAGCAAATTAGCATATGTTTATTAAAAATTACTGGTTTTATTATTGTTACAAAAATGACCTTGGACTGCAAAAATGCAATAGTACCTGATTCAATGAAATAACATAGAAACTGGATAACAATCATGCAGGTATACTGGGGTACATTCCTTGAGAAGTACTGGGAGAAGAGTGAAGTCCTGAGCTTTTCATGAAGTCAAAGTCAAGTGAGAGTCTGGAGATGAACCCTGGAATTCTGTTCACTTGAGATGTCATAAAATCAGAAAATGTCATTCTCCTATTTTATTGTCTTTCTCGCCGTATCAAAAGTTTCCAAGTTTTTCAAATTAACTTCTTCGATCAGCCCTGAAATATGGAGCTCTCAAAAGAGATACTTTGTTTAGCTCAAGACAGTAGGATTAAAACTTGAGTGGTCATTGGGGAATCTCTTTTCTAACACAACAGATTTTAAATACTTACAGTCTGAAGATGCTGCCTGTTACTTCATTGTAGTTTAGACTGCAGTTATCTCCACCTTTAAGCACAATCTTGGGATCTTACCTGGGTTTGTGTGTAGAATTATTGATTCTTAAAATAGTATAAATATTCAGTTTAAAAAAAAAGGTGGAAGGCTCTCTGAACTAAATGTCATATAACTTTTAGCTCACAAAAATCACAAGCTGTCTTTAAAGGTTTTTTTACTGATCTGAGGCTTTAAAGGGCTAAATAGATATTACTGTTTAGTTTGCCTAAATGACTGTCAGAAGGAACCCTTTCCATTTTTAGTGCAGAAATGTTAAGGGCTAAAATGCTTTCCAGGGCTAATGTGAGGTTCCAGAGACATACAACGTTCAAAAAGTAACTAGTCTGTTTTCTGTTCAACTCCTGGACTCTAAAATAATTTTTACAAATGGCTGAACCAATTGCAGATATAAGGGTTCCTATATGGCTTGGAATTTCAGTATCAAGATTGGATATAGGAGCACACTAGAGAAGGTAGTAGACTCGCCTACGACTTTACTATTGCCCGTGCTGAAATCTAAAAACTTTTATGAAACGCACTGGCAATGGAGAGGCTTTGAGGAAGATTCTGCCCTAAGAAGATGTCACAGAATATTTCTTTGCAACTTAATTGTCCTTTACTTTAGCAGGGTCTACCAAGGTATAAACTTCTCAAAAGTTCAGTGAATAGACACTGCTGCAAAGACAGGTTTCTGAACCCATCAAAGAGTTCTCTTTAGGATATTGTGTGTTAATAACTACTGTAATGACAGAAACTTTTTAGAAAGTTATTTAGCTACTCTGGGAGTGGGTGGAAGGGGAGGGCATTCTGTGACAGTGCTCTCCTTGCCTTAGAAAGCTGAGCCTAAATTTTGACCTGACTTAAGTTGCAATTTTGAGGCCTGGTCATCTGAAATGTAAGGGTTAATGTATTTATGTACGTAATTCTTGCTACTTCTGAAGATTTTCCAAAAGCTTATGCACAGCTTTACTCACATTAATTTGGCTTTTGTACTTGCTAGAATGAAGCAAGTGCCAAGGCACTGTAAGAGAAGTGTTGCCAACCTCTCTACCTGGAACTGAAACAAGATCACCAAACTGACGAAGTATCAAATGGCAACTTTTTCCACCTGCTTCTGACCTTAGCCTCGTCTGAATCCAGCTATGAAAAATCTATTTCCTATGCACTCTCTAGGCCCACCTACCCAATTCAACAGATGTTCTTTATTTTTCTTTTTCCTGCAAATCACTGCTCCAAAATTAGTTGTGCATCAGCTGTTTTGTGTTTATATCCAAGCCGCCATACTTGCAACATGTTATTTCCTGGATAGTGGATTAGCAATAACACTTTATTTTGTGCCAATTCATTATCTCTGAAGTGTTCTTACTGCAGCAAAATTTGAGTTTTGATTTGGTTTTAATGCATTTGCATTAGCCAAAACTCTTAGCACAGACATAAACAAGAAAGTGAATCCGGGGAATTTCCCTGGAAAAAAATCTGCTAGGGCTTCCCATATAATTTAAAGGTGGTTACAGTTAACCATCACTTTTAAAACAAGTGTACAATTAAAATGTGTGTATTTTTTTAAAATCCTTTTCATAACACTGGTGTATTGTAAACTGCATGAAATAAACCTGGTTTTTCCCTTTTAAAGTCTCATGTCTTAAATCTGTTTTTTTTCCAAATGGATTAATTAACAGTGTAATATCACTGATAATTCCTAGTTTGGCAATTCAGATGTAAACTGTAGTTGCATATTTTTGCAGTGATTCAAAGCAGTAACATTCTCCTTTGTAAAGGAGATGTATCCTTTACTGCTGCCCCAAAGACTTGGTCACAAAAAAGTCATGTTTATTCAGATATATCAGCAGGGAAACTATTTTCCTTTGCAGTTGTTATGACTGTTGCTGAATGTTCTAAGAGGAAATAGTTTCTGGTATGGATATATATTTACACAAAAAAACCTGTACCAAGTTTTAACAAATCACTTTGCATACATTTTCTTTCACGCAGCTCACAGATCACCCTGCCTAACATCACAGATTTTAGAATCCTAATTGCTTTTTGATAGAAATGATTCTTCAGTCTGAAAAATTAAGCTAACTTAAACTGATGTTTTGTAATAAGGCCAACATAGAGTATAATAAATATAAACAAGAAGCCACTTAGTACATGCTCGATGCAGAAGTTTCAGAGATAGAAATGGCTGAAGGAAGTAAATTATTAAGGACCAAGTACAGGTTTCTGAAGATATTCAGGAAGTTTGAGAGCTGTATAGAAAAGTTCATAACTCAGTATTAGTATTGAGAAGACCACAGACTGCTGTTCTTTTCCAAACTGCCAGTAAGAACTTAAGACCCATGGGTTTTAAAATCTTAAAGGCTGTACAGTTATATATGATGTGAATTTCATCTCAACAGTTTAATCACTTTTAAATGTAAAGCACATTCTAATATTTCCTTATATATCCAGCAACTTAAGTAAAATGGCGTCATTTTACTTAACTGATTTGCTGCATTTTAACTGCATTTTATTTAACTAAAGTGCCAAGTACTAACATTGCTCTAGTAGAAATTAACTAATAAATGTGTGCATCTGTATTTTTAACAGACTGTCTTTCTAAAAGTATTTGCACTTTACAGTCAACTAGCACTACTTCCAAACCAAATTCCTACACTATGTATCTGTTGCTTCTACTGTCTTTAGTCTCTTCACTGAGTAAAGGTGAGAGCATGAAAGGGACAAGCGTGTACCTGAACTCAAAAACAGTTTATAAAGGGAACCTAAGCAAGTAAGTCAATAACATACTATTTGGATCTTTTAGAACATTTAGAATCATAGAATTAACTGGGTTGGAAGAGACCTCAGAGATCATCAAGTGCAACCCTTGATCCAACCCCACTGTGATTACCAGATCATGGCACACAGTGCCACATCCAGCCTCATCTTAAAAACCTCCAGGGACCGTGAATCCACCACCTCTCTGGGCAGGCCATTCCAATGCCTGATCACTCTCTCTGTAAAGAACTTCTTTTTAATATCCAATCTAAACCTCCCCTGACAGAGCGCTTAAGCCCGTGCCCTCTTGTCCTGCTGCTGATTGCCTGGGAGAAGAGACCGGCCCCCACCTGGCTACAACCCCCTTTCAGGTACTTGTAGAGAGTGATGAGGTCACCTCTGAGCCTCCTCCAGACTAAACAATCCCAGCTCCCTCAGCCTCTGCTCTTAAGACTTGTGCTCAAGTCCCTTCACCAGCCTGGTTGCTCCTCTCTGGACCCGCTCCAGCACCTCAATGTCTTTCTTGAACTGAGGGGCCCAGAACTGAACACAGTACTCAAGGTGTGGCCTCACCAGTGCTGAGTACAGGGGAAGGATCACTGCCCTGCTCCTGCTGGCCACACTGTTCTTGATGCAGGCCAGGATGCCATTGGCCTTCTTGGCCACCTGGGCACACTCTGGCTCATGTTCAGCCTCCTGTCAATCGGCACCCCCAGATCCCTTTCCACCTGGCTGCTCTCCAGCCACTCTGTGCCCAGCCTGTAGCACTGCAGGGGGTTGTTGTGGCCAAAGTGCAGACCTGGGACTTGGCCTTGTTGAACTTCATGCCATTGGAATCAGCCCAACTCTCCAGACTATCCAGGTCCCTCTGCAGAGCCCTCCTGCCTTCCAGCAGATTGACACTCCCAACTTGGTGTCGTGTGCAAATTTGCTAATGATGGACTCAATCCCCTCATCTAAATCATCCATAAAGATGTTAAATAGGACTGGGCCCAGCACTGATCCCTGGGGGACACCACTGGTGACCGGCCGCCAACTGGATGCAGCCCCGTTCACCAGCACTCTCTGGGCCCGGCCCTCTAGCCAGTTAACCCAGCAGAGAGTGCATCTGTCCAAGCCGTGGGTTGCCAGCTTTCCCAGGAGTATATTATGGGAGACAGTGTCAAAGGCTTTGCTGAAGTCCAGATAGACCACATCTACAGCCTTCCCCTCATCCACCTGATCATAAAAGGAGATCAGGTTGGTCAGACGTGACCTTCCCTTTCTAAACCTTTGCTTGCTGGCTCTGATCTCTTGTCCATCCTGTAGGTGCTGTGTGATTGCACTCAGGATGATCTGCTCCATAACCTTGCCAGGCACTGAGGTCAGGCTGACAGGCCTGGAGTTTCCCGGGTCCTCTTTCTGGCCCTTTTTGTGGATCAGTGCGACATTTGCCAACTTCCAATCATCTGGGACCTCCCCAGTGAGCCAGGACTGTTGGTAAATGATAGAGTGGCTTGGCAAGCTCTTCTGCCAGCTCCCTCATCACCCTAGGGTGGATCCCATCTGGTCCCATGGACTTGTGTGGATCCAGGTGGCTCAGTAAGTCGCTGACTATTTCCTCCTGGAATATAGGGGGGCTGTTTGGCTTCCTGTCCCCATCTATCAGCTCCAGAGGACAGTTGTCCCGAGGACCACCTGTCCTACTGGTGAATACTGAGGCAAAGTAGGTGTTAAGTACCTCAGCCTTCTCCTCATCCCTGTTAACTATGTTCCCCCCCAAGTCCAACAAGGAATGGAGGTTTTCCTTGCCCCTCCTTTTGTTATTAATGTATTTATAGAAGTGCTTTTTGTTATCCCTGACAGAAGTAGCCAAATTGACTTCAAACTGCACTTTTGTCTCTCTAATTTTCTTTCTGCATGACCTAGTTATAGGTCATCCTAAACTCATCCTGAGTAGCCAACCCTATTTTCCATAGTCTGTAAGCTCTCTTTTTATCCCTGATTTCCTTCAGAATCTCCCTGTTCAACCAAGCTGGTTGTCTACCCCTCCGGCTTGCCTTTTGGCACACTGGTACAGCCTGTTCCTGTGCACTCAAGACTTCCGTCTTGAAGCATGTCCATCCCTCCTGTACCCCCTTGTTTTCAAGGGTTTTTTCCCAGGGTATGCTCTGGACCAGTCTTCTGAACAGGCAAAAATCTGCCCTCCAGAAGTCCAGTATGGAGATTTTATGGCCTTCCTTGTATCCCTGAGTATTTCAAACTCTATTATTTCATGGTCACTGTGGCCCGGATGGCCTCCAACCGCTACGTCTCCCACTAGCCCCCCTCTGTTTGTAAACAACAGGTCTAGTGGGCGCCCACCCCTGGTAGGTTCATTTACCAGCTGGAGCAGGAAATTATCCTCTATACACTCCAGGAATCTCTTAGACTGCCTCTTCTCTGCCGTGTTGAGCTCCGAGCAGATATCTGGCAGGTTGAAATCGCCTACGAGAACAAGGGGTGGTGATTTTGAGACATCTGCCAGCTGCTTGTAGAATAATTAATCCCCTTTGTCATCCTGGTTGGGTGGTCTATAACAGAATCCCATTAGGATGTCAGCCTTGTTGGCCTTCCCCCTGATTCTGATCCACAGGCACTCATCATTGGTGACCTCAAGTTCAACAGAGTCAAGAGACTCTCTAACATACAGAGCCACCCCTCCACCCCTCCTATCCTGCCAGTCCTTTCTGAAGAGCTTGTAGCCATCCGTGGCAGCACTCCAGTCATGCGAGTCATCCCACCACGTTTCTGTGATGGCAGCCACATCATAGCTTTCCTGCTGCACAAAGGCTTCCAGCTCCTCCTGTTTGTTGCCCATGCTGCGTGCATTAGTGTATATGCACTTCAGCTGGGCTGCTGATTTTACTCTTAACTCAGGCTTTTCATCCCTGGGCTTCTCTTCGGAGAGCCTGGATGCAACCCCTTCCCCATTCAAACCTAGTTTAAAGCCCTCCTGATGAGCCCCGCTAACTTCAGCACACGCTATGAGGAGGGCTCATTCAAATCTACGTGATTAGTTATTGCGACAGTCAATTCTAGAGTTACCATAACCCCTGTGGACTCTAACAGTACCCAGCACGCAGTTCCAGAAGCACCGACACAGCGGAGGGCCCGGCCAGGCAGAGCATCCCGGACTAGATGTTCCTCCATTAAAATCAGAAATATAACTCAAAAGACGAGATCAGAACGTGACTCATACTCTGCCACTAAAAAAGCGTTCTTGGAAACTGAAACCAACCACCCACCCTCCAAAACCCAAACGAACTTAAACCCCGCAAAGGTATCTCGACATACTGCGTGGCCGGAGCCCGCCCCGCGCCCTCCCATAGGTCGCGCTGCCTGCCCATCACCAGAGTAAGGGCCCACCCTCCAATCAGAGGCCCGGCTGGGCACAGTGGGCGGGGCTCAGCCAGACCGCGCGCTCCCGCCCGCCGAGGGACTGGGAGTTCTCAGGGTGTGGGCGGGTCCCGCGGCGTCGGAAGTATAGGTTGCCCCAGTTTTCAGCTGGAACTGGCGGGAGCTAGGGGTGCGAGGAGGGATCGGTCCTGGGAGAGTCCCGCTTGAATTCCTGCCGGCGCTTCGTGCTCAGGCATCGTCCTGACACCTCTGGGTCCTGTATCGCGAGGGTGCGTAAAACGTGGCGAGTGGTGGGCGGTGCGCGGCGCGGACGGGTCGGGCCGAGGGACATAATAGTGCTGTCACGCTCCGCTCTCGGGCGAGAGGGAGGGAAACTCCGGAGTGGAGACAAAAGGGGGGGGGGGGGGGGGGAGCGGGAACATCCGGGTCATTCGCGCGGCCTCGATCCGGGACACGCGCGGCGGCGGCGGCGGCGGCGGCGGCTCCTCTCGGTGAGGCCCGGCCGGGAGCGGGAGCGGGGCCGGGAGCGGGGCCGGGAGCGGAGCGGAGCGGGGCGGGTGTGGGCAGGGCCGACGGCTCCTGCCTGCGGCGGGTCGGGCCGGGCCCGGCGGCCACAGGCGTGCGAGCCTGGCGGCTCCTGCCCTGCGGCCGGGCCCGGAGCGCAGCACTGCCCGCCCGCGGCTGCGAGTGCCCCGCGCGTCTCGGTGGCGGAGGTCGCCCAGGAGGGCCGAGAACCTCCGGGTCTACGCGAGCCGGGCCCGCCCCTCTGGGCACTCGCCCGGGATCAGCGGGCGGGCCCGGGGTGCCCCGTGCAGGCCTTGGGCCGTCCAGCACAGAGCCCATCGGCGCGCGGCATCTTCTGTTGTTCTCCGTGCGGCTCCGGTCGCCGCTTGGCCTCTTCAGCCTTCTTCTTGCCGCAGGCAGAGAAGACTTTCTATCCCAGTCCAGAGTTGGCTTTGATTAAATCTCAGCCCATGGCTTTCTGCACCCTTCTGAAAAATAAAGTCTGTACAGTTTGGGAGCAAACTATTCCCATAATAATTTGTTCCTAAGTCAGTATTTAACCTGCAAAGTAAAAATTTGAGACTGGTAATCTGAACGTGTTGGGGGTTCTTTCTTGCTGTTTAGAATTAATAAGACCTATTGGAAATTCTTGAAACTTAAGATGTATTTAGATATATTATGTTTTTGATGTATTTTTTTGATATATGATGGTTTTGATGTATTTAGAGACTTATCTTTGGCACTGGAATGGTTCTTTGCAAGAATTGCATTTTGTGTGTGGCAGGAGGTTGTTCCCTCCCATAAGAGGATGTAGATGGGGAAGATGTTCTGTAATGGAACACAAAAGTTTTCACTGTGATGAGTGTATTGGGATTTTTTTGTCCTTTTTCCAAAATAGGCAGTAATAGCAGCAGGGATAAGCAACTGAGTACATTTGGAAGTTTCAGTTAACTTTCTGAATTGATAGGAGACATTGCTACCTCTTAATGCCAGGGTGTGTTTGGGAGATTAAACTCACAGCGTGAAAACTGGTCTCTTAGACTTGTGTGGCATGTACAGGGTAGGGTTGATAGACTTCCTCTGATGCAAAATTATTTCCAGTGATGTAGCACATAAATAGATTGGGATGTAGAGAGTAAATATTGGCAGTTTGTTAACAGATTGCTTTTGAGGGGGTGCTTACCTAATGGGATCTTAATTTTTGAAATGGGCTTTCAATCTCCTCTGTCTAATCTCTATTTTCTAGTAGATTGTGATGAGGTTTTAGATGCTTTTCTGCCCATGTCAGTATAACTGAAGCCTATGGAAACCATACACGTGAAGCCTGTTGTCTCTCTCATATACTGAAACTTTGGATGTAGCCTGTCAGTGCTGAACTAAGTCAAATGCCTCAAGATTTGATAAGATATTTGATAAGATATTTGATAAGATATTTGATAAGATATTTGATAAGATATTTGATAAGATATTTGATAAGATATTTGATAAGATATTTGATAAGATATTTGTAGAAAATAAGAAAATCTTTAATGTACTAGGCACAGTATAGTGCATAACAAATGCAGGATGCATGGCCTGAAAACTGAGGGGTTTGTCTTGAGAAGTTACTTGATTGGCCATGTTCTGTTGGACATACACTGGTTATATGCCCTGTGCAAAACTGACATTTCCCTTGGGGTACACGTAATTAATTGGCTGTTAGCCACAGGAAATGGAATTCATGTATTTGAAAGCATCCTGTAATGTGTCTTTTGGCAGAAAAGGTAGCTGATTTACTAATCTAAGAGTATTTGGATAGCTTATAAGCAAAAAATAGTTTTCTCAAACTGTGATGGGAAGGTTGGTATTACTGGACCACCTAGTACTAACAGAGCAACTGAAATCTTGCTCTATAGTCAGCAGTTTGTTTACATCTGTTGTAAGTGTGTGGGCTCACAGCATATTTAAAATTATTCCCTATATAATTTGGTTAAGGGAAAGGGGTTTTTTTGTTCCACTGGTACCTTTTTCCGTGGCTCTGCATCTTCTGCATGTGAACAGACTAAAACCCAAAGTTGTGTACTGTTTGTGTTGACTAAGTCCTGCAAATCTCCCAACATAACTCAGATACAGGTGTGTATGTTGGGAATTCTAGAGGGAAAATTGGACAATATAGGATTTTTGTATGTGCAAATTCACTGAGTGTTAATGGTCCCTTTTAAAAAGCTTTATCTGACATTAATTTAGTTGCTAGTTTGAAGGTGAAATTAGGGATTATGGCCCTCCACGCAGAACTGACAGTAAAAAAGAAAAGAAGGAAAAAAAAAGGTGGAAGAAGGGATTTGAAATACCCATTGTCCTAGGAACTGCATAAAATACTTAATCTGGTGCTTTTAAAGAGCTACAATTGATACAGTAATTGTAGACTGCAATACTTTTATAAGTAATCTACATGTTGAGAGATTGTAAAATTTTGCATAATGCTTAGCAAATATTTGTTTCAATAGAGTGGTAATACTACTTTCATTAATTCTGAGGTGGTTAAGGGTTCGAACAGTAAGAGTTCTACTCTCCTGGCTGTCATAAAAGCTTGTGAGCTGTATGTGGAGTTGAGAACAAGTTGGCCTGACTTCTCCCACTGCCACTTATCAGCTCTTAGGATGGGTAAAAGTGCAGCTGGGAGGAGGATTAAAAACCTTCACTGGTGATTATTTTGACCATGTAGCTGATGAAACCATGAGTTTAGATAGTTTGACAATGAAAAATAAACTCGTGCTTTGAGTACTGTTCTGGGTAGATGGAGAATCCTCCCCTGTATTTGAAAGCACCACTCGTGCAACCATCATGTCTGGAACTGCTCTGTATCATGCAGCAGTGACCTGTGCTCTGCATGTTTCCTCTGCAGCCTTGGTCACCGTGCTTGGCTGTTACTGAGGCAGTGAAGGTGCGGAGATATCATTCAGTTGATACTGGAATTGAAAACCTGTCTTGTGGAATGAGCCACTGGTTCTTCCTTAGCTCAATTCTGTATTGCTGTCTGTTCCTGCTGTTGTCTAGAGGTTTTGTATAGTGGCATCACTGCAAAAGTGATGTGACTTTGCAAAGTTCTGTGCCTGTGTTGCTTTTGTGTGGAATAGCGGCTTTCAAAAGGAATTTACCATAAAAGTAACATTTCTTATTCCCATTTGCCAGAAATTGGAGAAATAGAGGTGTTTGCCTGCAGAAGAAAACCATTCCTTATGTGGTGTAGGAAGGAAATAAAGACATGTTTATCAGTTGCACAAGTAGGAGGTCTGAGCACTCTTCCCATTACTAACAGAGTTTGTGTTGTCAAGCTGCTGTCAAAGTTGCTTCTGAGATGTAGTTCAAATATAAAGCAACTAGGTAAGGATAGAATTTTGTAGGTCAAGTCCAGTAACTAAGAACTTGATGACATGGGGAAACTTGATGTTATTCCTGATGTTAAATTCTGCATCGCGTACAAAAACGTGTCTTCAGTTTAAGCAGTTACAGAACTGAAAATCAGAGACCAAAATAATTCCTAAGTGAGCAGGGCTTATAAACAGATATATAACGTGTTGTTTACAAATAAGTAAAAGTTTATGCTAAAAGCAATTACTTTTGTTTTAGAGGGACTCTGAATATGTCTGGCATAGCTCTTAGCAGACTTGCACAGGAGAGAAAAGCCTGGAGGAAAGATCATCCATTTGTAAGTATGAGAACTGCCAAATTTCTGACTCTGCAGCTGTTTTGGTGTTCTGTCGATAATTTTTCTTTACCCTGATGGGATTTCTTTAAAAATACTTTTGTTTTGATAAAAAAAAGCTGCTTAAAAACTATGTAGTGCAAAAAGAAGTAACTCTGTGTAAAGATAAAGTATGTCATGAAATATTTTAAGTGCATCTTCTGAAATCCTCACCCTTTGGCTTTTTGCCTTAATTCAGGGATTTGTAGCAGTACCTACAAAAAATCCAGATGGTACAATGAATCTAATGAACTGGGAGTGTGCTATTCCAGGAAAGAAAGGGGTAAGACTTACTGTTCTCCTAACTTCTCATTTATGGTGAAAAGTAGCATAAATCTGCTCATGCATTACACCAACAATAGAGAATACAAATTACATTTAGTTTAATAAAAATGTCTGGATCCTGCTGCTACTTTAGAATCCAAGTGCAGTGGGGTGAGAATACTGGACAAAATACACCGTGAGCCTGTTCAACCTGACCACCTTAAGAATAAAAGTTTTCAAAGGAGTGTGTAAGAATCTTGGATTGAACAAACTAGAGATTGTCTTCTGCTTCATGTCAGGGTTTTTTGTGATTTCTGTTCTTACTAAATGTTGTTTTAAGCCCTAAATGTTGAAAGTAATTACTACCAAAATGTTGCCTCTGCTGGGTTAACTGCCTCTGCTAGTTAATAGTGAGATCCCTCAGAAAAGTGCATCGTTTTTGTCTTTTTGGATTTCATGGAAAATAATTTGTGTTATTTACGTGGAATCTCATTGCCTTCCATTTTATGAAACTCTCTCTTTTTGTATTGGGGAAAGAAGATAGAGCTCTCTAATGATGTTTCTTTTTGTCTGATTTCACTTGTGCTTCTGTGTCCCTTTCCTTAAAATAACAAGGGAAAGGAAAAAGTCTGTAGAGACCAGAATTGTTAATTTTTATCAACTTGATCTGGTTCTGGAGGACAGGACAAATGCAAGCTTTCTAATGAAAATAATCATTAATGTGTGAAACTTCTTTGATTTTGTACACTGTCACTATAAAAGCTCATTCTAAGCAGAATCTTTTTTCTGTTTTCCAAGATGTTATTTGGCATATAGATATTATTCTTGAATTCACTGGATGCAGTTGTTTCTTCTGAGATACTACTATTAATTAGTTGGGGGTTTGAATTCTTTGGGTCTTCAGTGTTTTGCATTGGACATGGGACTTTTTTGCCTTGCAAACTTGCTTAAATTCCCAAATGATCTTGTTTCTTAGATTCTGAGAAGACACTGTAGGCAAAATCTGCAGGTTCTGTATTGCTGCCTCAGTTTAATGCTGAACCTGGCATTGCTGTTACAGTTACAGCTTAGTGTTAGTAGTTGTCTGCACAGCTCACGTTAGTTCTTAAAGAAGCACCTACAAATAATTTAGCAGTGTAAGGAAAAACTCATCCCCTTGTGTTCTGCCAAAGCAAGATTATCCCTTATAATTTATTTACCTTATCAAGATGTCACCTTTAAATACTTATGTAAAGTTTTCATGCCATACCAGATCTTCATTCTACTGCTTTGAAGTTTTGTAAACCACAAAACAGAGCAAGACCTTAGAGGCGGCTTCTTGCTTACTAGAAAATATGTCACGCCAGGAAAAGATCAGTTATGCTGATATGATTCCTACTATTAAAAAAAAAAGTGTTTTTACTCAAGTAAAAATGCTGTCTCTTTAACAAGCAGCAGCATGACTTGCTCATCTCTACGAGACCAAGCAGTCCACTATTGCCTTTATGCTGTGCTGCAGCTTCTTTCCCTGAGATGAGTAGCTGAAACCACCAAAATGCTTTCTTGCAGCCAGATCAAAAATAGAAGTGGTGTTAGTCCTGGGTTGGATATCTCCATTCACTTTTTTTTGACAGCAAATTACTTGTGAACTACCTAGAATTTGACTCAAAGAACATCTGCAACTAGCCCTGTAATGCATCGTGGTGTTGGTGACACTGCTGTCACACTGCTTCTTTGAGTGTCCGCTCTCTTTCACCCATAAAGTGTGTTGCTCTATGAGAAAGATGGTAAAAACTTTGTCGACTCTTCTGGTCCTCCTCCTACTTGAAGAAATTATTAAAAGCTATTTGTCTTCCCTTGTGACTGAAAGCAAACAAAACAGGTAAAGTTTATTTTGTCGACAACTGACTACAGCAGTTTAGAAAAAGTTGCTTAAATACACTATAGCAAATGTCATCAAACTCATTCACATTTGAAAATGTGGTTATCTTATTATTTCCTAGTATGGCTTTTCTGCTATTCTAGCTTGAGGCTTTGCATAATGAATACTAGTGACAATGGAGTGGTTTTGTTTTTTCCCTGTGGATTATTTGGGGTGTTCTGTTGTGGTGGTGGGTTTTTTGTTGTGGGGTATTTTTTTTGGTTTTTTTTTTTTTTTTTTTTTTTGTTGTTTTGTTTTGTGTTTTTTTTTTGTTTTGTTTTGTTTTGGTGTTTTGTGGTTTTTTTTGTTTGGTTTTTTGTTGTTGTTGTTTTCTTCTTTCAGCTAAAAACTATGTAATTCAGATAGGAAATAATTAGGAATTTTTTCCTAAGGTGCTCTTCAAACATATCTATCTGCCTGTGAGGATAAGATTTGATCACTTTTTGTTCATAAGATGTGAGACCATCTTTACTCCAGTTGTTTTAATGAATGAACTCAACATGCATTTCCATTGCAGTGTTTACATAGCAAGGGCAAGTTACAGAGAAGTGGTCTGAATTTTTTACATCTGTAATAATATTTTTGTATTTCTACACTTTTTACCAGAACTCAGTTTGTCAGAAGATGGGGTCTTTTCCTTGTTTACATGTTTTGCATATTTGAGACAGCGTTTTTGTCTATTGCTAGATGTTTTTTCTTGTTTAGGTGACCCTTTTGATTAGTACTGTCGTACTTGGTTTGCTCTGTGCCATGATAACTGCTCCTATCAGTGCTCTTCCTGGTTTTGGATATGGATAAAGAGCTTCTTAGAATTTCTGTTTTACAAAAGATGGAATCTGAGACTCTGTGCTACCAAATGCAGACAGGGCTAGTTTAGACTAGTGAACCTCATGTAACTGTAGCAATACTACAGTGCTGTCCACATTTTTTGTTCATTTGTGGTTTTATTTCCCACATTCTCATAAGGCACAATAGAAGGCCCACTACATCCACATGTATAAGGGGGTGTATCCATATCCCATCTTCTCAGACTTAAGTGGGGGTACAACAGCCCCTTCTTCATTGCATGTGTATATCATGTAAAACTTCAGAAGTATTCTGTTCTTATGCACTATGAAAATTTTACTTTTATATGCAATTACTGGCGATGATCCTGACTCTTGTTGATGACTCAGCAGCACTTAGTAGCTGTAATCAAGAAAAAAAACTCCTGCTTTTCCACTTCAGCTTCTTACATAGTAGAAGTGGGATAACTCCCCTCGGTGTAGACAGGGTGCTGTAGTGTAGGACAACTCCTTTCTACTGTGTAGCAGAAAAATGCCTTGTGCTTTGCTTGAGAAACCATATTCTTGGTAAGCTGTTTTCCACAAGCTTGACTTTTCCTTGCTGTAACGTAAACTTTACCCTAACTTTTTATAGACACCATGGGAAGGAGGCTTATTTAAACTACGGATGCTTTTCAAGGATGACTACCCTTCTTCACCCCCAAAATGTAAGTAAAATTACTGAAAACCGTGGGTTTGTTAGAACATTGTTGAACTAATGCATGAGGTTCTAAAAATGGTTATTCCTTTCTTACAGTTTTTTGTTTTGGTGGGTTTTGTTTTGTTTTGTTTTTAAGGCACACTGCTTTGCTTCTCCTCCTTTCTCCCCTCACCACTTTGCATTAAAAAAGTTGTGATGGACTCAGTTAAGTGCTCAGTATAAAAAATTGGGAGGGGAGGGAGATTGCTAAGTGGGTTTCCTCAGTTTGACACAAGCATTGTTTGAAGTGTTTACTACATGATCAGCACTCCTTGGAAGCTGGTAGGTAGGGATGCTCAGGCCAAATCCCTTTGTGTATTCTTACTGCTAACTTGGTCTTCTCAGCTAAGAATTCAGAAGACAAGAACTTAGTGAAAAAGAAGGTTCCATGACTTGAACCTTATAATCAGCTTGCTCTAATTAACGAATCTGTTCTTTTTCTGCTCCTGTGCATAACAGAGATCTTCAGATACCTAATTTCCATATTAAGTCTCATCACATTTGCATATTTCAGCTCTATCAGTTGTTTTGGCTACTCCTTTTGGTTGTTGTTACCACCTAAATACATGTGACAGAGGAGGAAACGTCCCTTTTAACTAGACAATATTTAAGGTTATTATCTTGAGAAACACCAGTTATCACATCCTGAAACTGTTAAAGGAACTGTGTGCCTTAAAATAAGCCACATGTATATGTGACTGGTAAGATTCCTTGCCAGTGCAGCTTCTGAGGTACCACTGAACTTTACTGAACAGCATGATTGTTATGTCATGTGAATACTGTGATGTCGGAAGAGAAAATTGCACTAACATGCAGATATGTCATATATTGATAAAGAAGTGTTCATTGCTTTACTCAAGATGGTGGCTGTTACATTTAAGTCCTGTAAAGATTAAAAGAAATGCCAGAATATAGATTGAGTGGCAGAAGGAAAGCTGCACAAGCCTTAAGTCAGTCTTGCAACTTGGTTCCTCTTGTTCAGTGCATCTTGATAACACATAGGAAAAATGAAACTGAAAGAAATGCTAGAAACTTTAAGTCTTTCTTGTATGAAACTTTCAGTTTTAGAGTAAGAAGAGAAAAGACAAGTGAAGGGCCATATCTTTCCTTTATATAGTAGTATGTCAGGCTGAAAAGGCAGAATTGAGTTTAAAAGGTCATTATCACAAAGCTACTACAAATTATTTTGTCAGTTTCCATTTCTAAACCAGAAGATTACTGGTCAAAATTATTATTCTAGATTGCCTGGATTTATACCACAGATGTGATGGAGTTCCTGCTTTAGGTGTATGATAAGCCAAAAAGAAAACTGATATTAATAGCTCCAGAAATCTGTGGGGCTTTTTCTTGGAGGCATGGGGGTGTCTTTTGCCAGTGTTGTTTTTAGGGGATTTGGGGTTTTGTTTTCCCCCACTGATCTAATCCAGCTCTCTGATCTTCATCTTAGCACTGCATGTGAATAATTCTCTCTTCTTTATCAGGTAAATTTGAACCACCGTTATTCCACCCAAATGTGTATCCTTCAGGCACTGTGTGTCTCTCCATCTTAGAGGAGGATAAGGACTGGCGGCCCGCAATCACAATTAAACAGGTCATTAGTTGTATTTACTTACTCTTTGCCCTTTTATTTGCATTGTGTGCTTATCTGATGTGAATGTAAGATGTTCACTCTGTGTTTCTACTGTTGATTTCTATGGCTATTCAGTGAATATCTTGTAGTAATGTCTATGCCTATGTTACTTCTACTCCTTTTTCCACAGATCTTGTTAGGAATACAAGAACTTCTAAATGAACCAAATATTCAAGACCCAGCTCAAGCAGAGGCTTACACAATTTACTGGTAAGCATCTTTGTGTATTAGCTTGAAAGCTGTCGTATTGCATACAGCTGTCTGTTACTTAGGAGCATAACATGCAAATGCTTTTAGGAATGATCAGGAGAATGCTCTTGCCTTCATGACTATATCCTGTGGAGATGCCTAGACTGTGCTAAACTTGAACAAAATGGTAACCTTATGGTGACCAGGCTAGTGGAGCTTTTGATAGCAACACAGCAGCAATAAAGTGTGAAGACTCCTTCAGTTAATTATGATTCTCATCCTGGTTCTAACCCAGCACAGAATCCCTTCCCCTAAAGGCTGAGTAGTAGTAATGAGGCATAATGGTGTCATGAGACCAGGGTAGAGGAGACTGAATTAGGTAACAAGTAACATTTATCAGTCTCGGAGTAACTTACTTCCCTCCAGGAGTGGGTACCTAGTGCCTGAAGATAAATGAGAGCTGTGAGTGCTGTAGGAAACAGGGTGTTTTGTGAAAGTTACATTTCCCAAAAGAACTGGTTAGAAAGTACAGACCACCTGTAGCTTTAGCTGAATGAAGTTTGCATTCATTGGGAAATTTGTTGGGAAAATTTGAGCTAAAAAGAACTTTTTTTTTTTTAAAGGGGTAATCTTAATAACTTTCCCACCTTTAAAAGTGGGCAGTTGTTCTATAATCTTTAGGGGAGAAAACCACTTTAAACGAATGCTTTTGGCACTGACAGCTACTGAAATAATAACCAAGATAGAAACATGAAATTACTGTTCTGGACAGAGGAGGCCTCCATGAGATTGCCACGCTTGAAAAATAGCATTGTATGAGACTGCACGTGCAAGATGTGTCAAAAATGTCTTTTTATAGGATCCTAGTGAAAAGAAAATATAGGGATGGGTAGTGTGGCTTGCATTTAATTAAAGGCTTCACTCAATGTTATTTTTTTAAATACTTACTGAAGATTCGATAAAGCCAAGTGCATACAGAGGACAGTTAAGTGGCCACAGTTGCAGGGAGAGAGCCAGGAATGATGAGAGAGGCCTCATCAAAAAAAAAACAAAGCCACTCTGAGGGAATCTTGGGCAGGAATAATATACTTTTATACATGTATAGATAGTCTTTATTTTTTTTAATCACTTCCCACAGGCACGTATGGGAGTCTTGGCTTGTCTTGTTTCTGCTTTAAGACCTCCTCAGGGGGAAAAAAAAATCTATTGAGATTAAACGAGTACATGATTTTTGTTGTTTCATATATATATATATATGTGTGTGTGTGTGTATATACATATATATAGTCTTCATTTATCTTTTTTCATGTCTCTTGGACATGCATATTATTTTAGATGTTCCTATAATTTTGCAGTCCAAGTGTCTCTTACTACTTAGTAACTTGTAGACAGAGCAGGATTGCGCATGCATCTGTAATGTGGTGTAGTTGATCAATTCTGGGGAAGATACAGCATTGTTTAAATAGATGTCTTTAACTCGAGCTGTTCATTTTCCAAGAATAAATTTTGTATTTAAGATGAGAGTACTTGTTCTCATTCTCAGGATTGCTTTGGTAATGTCATTCTGTAACTTTCACTCTCCTGATGTGCTCACCTGCTTCCCCCTCTGCTGCAGCCATGCAGGGTCTACTAGGGAAGGCATTCTTCTGGGTGCATTCTGTGGGTGTGAGACTTAACAGCTACACTGTGTTCTTTTATGACAACGGAAGAATACAACTTACAGAAAAAAAAGAATAAAACCTGTAAACATGTATAGAGTATCTTCAGTCTGTTTGCTGGTAATTGCTCATTGAATCTGACCAAAATTCGTTTAATTTCTTTTTCACCCTTACTTTGTCAAGTTTTGAGGGTATAATTTGCTGTCTTTTTTTTTTTTTTTTTTGTTTTCACTGCAGCAAGCCTTCATAGCTGAAAATAATTTAAATTTCCTTCAAACTGTCTGCAAAATCTAGTCAGTGTAAACTACCTTTGACACAAGAGTAATGGTAACAAATTTTTGTTTAGCTCTTGACTGACAGCTAATACAAAATGGACAAATGAATGTAAATGGATGCTCTACTAAGCTACTACCATTCCTTGTTGGCTGAGGAATAGAAAACAAAGAACTCGCCCTTTTACATCTTGAGTCTGAGGCTTAATGACTGGGCAGAGTTCCCTCAAGTAGTACTTGCTTGTTTAATCAATCCTGTTGCAAGTATGGTACACTTAGTGAACTGTGTTGAGCTATCTTTTTTTTTTTTTTTCCAACTGAAGATTAGGATCGTAACCCAAAGCTGTGAGTCAAGGTCTGCAGAGGTTCAGGCTGAAATTACCACACCATTATTATTTTCCCATTTCTTAAAGAGTAGTTCCATTCTCTCTCCACAACAGTAAAGATGATACTTTAAAATCATTTTAAGTCCACCGTTAGTGAACTGCTCTCATCAATGACTTTGTGCTGTTAGGATACTGGAATTTGTTGTTAATGACCTCATGTCTTAACACGAGTGAGGAGTGGAAAAGTTAAGTTGAGATGAATGAGAATGTTTGCACGTGAGGTACAGCTGGCCTTGAGAAAGAGCAGGCACAAGCCTGTTTGCGGAGACAGGAATAGTATGAAGTCAGGTAGTGCAGTCATTTGACAACAGGTGATGTTTGAGAAGTGATGAGTTGAACAGTACCATACTTCTATCCAAAGTAAATTATTAAAGTAATGGTCCAGAAAAGCTTTTAATCTATTGTAGTGTTCAGTGAATTCCTATCTGATGGTTTGGCCTTCAGCAAAGAGATCTTCTATTTCCCTTCAATATGAAACTAACTAACTCTAATATGGCCTCTGATTTCTCCAACTGTAATTATGCTTTCTCTTTTCAGCCAAAACAGAGTGGAATATGAAAAGAGGGTTCGAGCACAAGCCAAGAAGTTTGCACCATCATAAGCATTTGTCATGCAGCATCTTAAAAAGGAAGGGATTGGTTTGGCAAGAACTTGTTTACAAAACTTTTGCAAAATCTAATGTTGCTATGTACAATTAATATCCACTTAGGGGAGGGGGTTGTATGTGTGCCATTTTCCATATTCGCCACTTGTATACAGTTCTAAATTTGCTGAATTGCCCCCAGTTTTTTCATACAGGGTCTCTTCCTTCAGTCTTTTGTATTTTTGATTGTTATGTAAAACTTGCTTTTATTTTAATATTGATGTCAGTATTTCAACTGCTGTAAAATGATAAACTTTTATACTTCTATAAATTCACTAGTATCTCTAGTTACTTTGCTATCTGATGCAGGCATGCTTTAAAATGTTAGAACTGTATTTAGCCTCTAGCTGGCTGTATGAAAAAAATCATGCCCTGCACCCCCTTCCCTCCCTGAATTTGTTTTTTTCTATCTTTCAGAAACTAGGGTGTTATTGCTTAAGAGCCTCCAAGATCCAAAGTTAGCCAGCATCCTTTATTCTGCATCACTTCCTTTGTGTTTATATGGCATTCTGTCTGTGTTGCTGTTTAGAGTAAATAAACTGTTTATATAAAGGGCTTTGTTTCATTTATCTTCATTAAAATGACTGAAAGACTGCCATTTAAGTGGCTCTAAATACAATTCAGTGCAAGTCCTGTCTTTAAGGCCTATGATGCTGCAGTTACCTTTTGTTTAGACAATGTCTTCATTTGTTTTCCCTGCCCCAACCCCCAACATGAATGTGGCCCTTCACTGTGTGGTATCTGTAGCAAGTCACCTCTGATCAGTTCCTTTAGGCAGCACATAGAATTCTGACTCACTGGAAACCAGTTGCTGACTGGGAATCATCATGGGATCAGCAAACTGGTGTGACCATGTTAGCATAAGCATTAGACTGATACGAACAATAATAGAAGTCATCCAAGGAATTTAAGGGAACCTACAGAAACTGGACATTTTAAATGGTTTTGTTTATCACATAATTCTGTGCCTTGTTCCGTATGTCAATGTATATAGCTTTTAGGACGAGGACGTGATCTATGCAATTAGAGTTTCCTTCTGTAAAGGAAATCAGTTAAATTATGTAAGTTATTTTCATGTATGTCAAGCTGATATGCCCTCTATTAAACTTTCACTGCCTTTTTTAATTGTATTTTTTAGTCAAAATCATTCTGCAAAACAAATTGTTAAAAGCTTTGTTCCATCTGAGCTATAGTTCCTTCAGGGCTTTTGTTATTAAAAAACGGCTATTGCTCAAGACTTAAGTTAATCTAAGTGTTTTACAGCTCAGTTCCCAGATCTGTTTTGCTTGTCTGCATTTTGATTACTATGGCTTTATAATATAAAAGTATTCCTCCAAATTAGAATTGCTAACACCCTCATTATTCTCAGTCCTTTAAAAATTTTGTAGGATTGCTTTGTCCTTACCCAGAAATGCTTGTTGAAACAGCTCATTTGGAAAAGACTTCATATGGGTGGGACAGTGAGTCATTCAGAAACTGAATCAAAGGAAAATTTTCCCTGCTGAATTACTTGTGATTCTTTTTTTTAAATTTTTTTTTAAAAGGCAAATTGAATATTTTCACCACTCAAACTTCTGCTGTTCCTCTCAGCTCTAGCTCCAACAGGGCTGGCATTCAATCTCTCTAGTGGTAGAGGGTTAAGAGGAGAAAGTCTTGCTGTGACTTGAAGAACTTTGATCTGAGAAGGTGAGTATACAAATTGCCCTTAGTATCTCCAATTCTGCTGAAGGGTTGCTGAAATTTAGGTTTAAGTAAGTTTCAGTTGGGTATTAGAAACTTCAACGCATTCTATTTAAATGTACAGAAAAACCTGCTACTGGCTCACTTTCACTATACAAACTGGCAGCATGTGGAAAAGTGGCCTAAGGTACAAGTGCTGGTACGAGTCTCTGATTCAAACCTTTAAGGGCCAGACAGTGTGTATTTATGACTTGGTGCAGTGTTCTCGGAGTGCTGAGAATGCACAGAGACAGCACTGCGGAACCTGCCACGTGAAATTTTATGGCACAATTCTGAATATGAAGTCCCAAAACATCGTGTTACTTAGGACTGTATGAGAGTAAACAGGAGCAAGTAAAGTTACTGAAGACACACTGAGATGTTAAAGGAATTCCAGGAAGCATTTTTTCCTTTTATAAGCTTAGGCAGTCAGCTCTTATAAACTAGAAGAAGTGGTTGAATTACACATGGCAGGTTCAAGCCTGCAAAGTCAGAGGCACCTTATGTGGCAGGTTCTCTGAGCAGGGCAGTCATGTTTTCCTATCGAAATATAGCCCAGAAGTTAAAAAGGTTTACCTAATATATCATTAGGGAAAATAATCCCTATAAACCACTTTCCAGACACATTGATTAGAATAAAGGGAATTTTTTTTAACTACTAAGTAAGCTTCAGGCTCCTTACAAAATAATTAACATTCCATAGTTACCTAAAAATTAAATAACTGGAGCTCTCATTAAAAGACCTATAAAACCCACACAGGTTAGCTAAGCACCAAGTTACAGGTGAACAAGACACAAGTTCATAATGAAATTTCTTTATACAAGATGTTACAACTCTTTGGGATTACTGGGGATGTTCTTGTATGTAGAAGTTTTTGTTTCTTGAGGAGGATTAGGTTTGATTTTGTTTGTCAATTTTCAGATAGTTGATTTATTGGCAGCTGTTGCAGTAACTTTAGAGTACCATGATCTTCTGGACTGCTCTCATCACTGCTTTCACTGCTTTCAGTGGCATCCTCTGGAGTGCTCATGCTGTCCTCCTCAGAGTCTTCCTTGCTTTGTGCTAGACTGGAAACATTTTTCAGGGTTATAAAAGCAAAGTAACTTATAATAAGAAAAACTAGTATTTAAATTAAATTTCATTACCCTGGGGAATTGACTGGCCTGTTGGGATTAGAATACTCTTTTCCGGAGTCAACATCAAATGGATCTGGAAAAAGGAAGAAAAACTGCACATGATGAAAAAGATTTTTTTATTTTAATGGTCTGCCCTCATTTTCATAGAAGATTACTGGCAGGGAGGGGAAGGCCTAGGAAGTCTGGGTCAGTCTTTCTGGTAAGTTTACCACAGTTGTTTGATCAGAAACCAGGGGAGCTGGAAAAGAGAGGGGAGGTGGCTTAGACAGCTGGGGAGAACTGTTACCACATAAAAGTCAAACAAGGCGTGATAGCTTTGGGACTGAAGTCCATCCAGAAAGTGCATAGGTTCAAGTGTGCTTTATTTGGCATAGTCTTGTTGACCCTTAAGACCTGTCTTCACTTTAATGTAACTGGTTAGGCTTCCACCAAGCAACAGGATGGTTTCATTCCATCAAGTTCCAGTGCGTAATGACAAAGAAATCAAAGTTCAGAGCAATTAAAGGCTGTCTCCTTACAGTGTAAGCCCCTGGCCTGTTTTACAGGGCTTAACCACTGTGACAGGAAAATGTTAATTAGGAGCATCTCTTTTCATATGTTCTTGACTACTTGATTTTTCTTTCTTTGTGCTGTCTTGAAAGAGACCAAGCAGTCACCCGTGAATATAGCTTGAAATATTGGGATTCGAATAACTTACTGGAGGAATTTGGGAATTAACTACCTGTACTTATTATAGATGATTTTAATTATCTTGATAGGTCTGATTTGAAACATCTTGATTGGGGACTATATAATTATGTTAACTGAAGGTCTTTCTTAGGTTTATGTATAACTAATTTGCTGTCAGACTGTATGGTTGTATTTTTATTACAGTTCCTTCTCAATTACTAGTCTTTTTACTCAGATTCAGCTTTTAACATCTGTGGATAAAAAAAAGGATGCATCATATTTTATTTTTGCTCCTTAGTTTTCTTACTATCTTACTGTTTTTCTTACTTTTCTTACTTAGTATCCTTACTTGTATCAGGGTAGCTGCTTCACAGTTCAGCTGGGAAAGAACTACTCTATGCATTGAGTTGCTTTAGTCATTTTCATCTATTTTAGTTGAAAAAAAAATGGGTAAACTTTCCTATAAGAATACACAGTACAAGGATAGCAGAACATAGCAAAGCACTTATCTTCCACCTTGCCAATATTTTCCTGAGATCAAACCAAAAGACTTTAAGGAAAGTAGTTAGGAAAAAGGGGTGTGTGGTGTCCCTGTTTTTTTTCTTACCTATTTCTTCATCTTTTGTTTCTTGGACACTGGCTAAAAAGTCCTTCTCAGTGCTTAGCACATCATCCTGGCTACGACAGGCTGCATATTTTTCCAAGAGATTTTTGTTCAAGTCAATAAATGCCTTACCCCATTTAAATTTCCTCAGAAGAATGGTGGCTAGGTCTGGGAATCCTAAAATAGAAAATAAATGATCAGTTTTCTTTTTCAGTGTGAGATTTCACTCAGCCTACAGGTTTCTAAGTTCAGTACATACCTACGTATCACTAACACAGATGTTTGCCAGCATTTTTTTCAGCATTAGGGGATTAAGACTCTGAAAAATGTTTTTAATATTTTTTAAATTTCAGTTTAACTTGAAATATCTAACTGAATCCAAAAAGAATTCATAGCCTTTTAATGAATGTTACATAAAAATACTTTGTACAGGTAATGAATGATTCAAGCTCTAGGTCCCACAGTCCTTCAGTACAAGAGCATTTGCACATACAGTATGATCAGAAAATAATACCTGTCTGCAGTGTGGTAGAGTATTTCTCTTCAATTGTCAAGGTTCTGTGATGAGTTTGGCAAAACATCACAAGAAGGTGCAATTTCTTTTGTTCTTACCCAGAACCTACCCTGTTAACAGACAGCTGCTACCTCTCAATAAGGCAAAGGTGCCTAAGGATTCATATTCTGTCTTCTCTGGCTTTTTTTTAGCAGTTTTTCTAACATTATGCACCATCAAAACAAAAACAGGATTTAGTTCATGTGTCCTGTTTAGTAGCTGACATGAACACTCCACAGGTACCTCAATGCTACCAGATACAAGAACTTGGAAGAAAGCTAGGCAATCTGATCCCAAACTCAGCCAACTGATAACCAGTGGGACAGCATTACAGTTTATTTTATTGCAGATCATCTCTTCTGATTTATTAAGGATGTAGGAGTTGCTGGCAACATACTTCACATCAGACAAACTGAGCCTACCAACAATGCAAAATGCTGCAGCAAAAGCTTCCACGCAGGACAACTTGCACGGCCGACCATAGTTTACAGGATTTGCAGCCACCAAGTAAGGCAGCAACCGAGGATGATTCCCCCTCATTCTCTTAAAGGGAGTTTCTTCTAATTTGGCCCATGAGCAATCTATGACTGCAATTCCACTCTGAGCAACGACATGCCTAAACAAAAGAAACATCACTGTATTTGAAAAATTGTCACCATTATATTGAGGAAGTGAGAATTCCAATTGCCACTTTATACTAGCAACAAATTTGCAAACAACCCCCGCTTGTGTCAATCATGACCTAAAACAGAGAACAGAGAACGACAGAATGAGAAAGAATTATAACATGGGTTTCCTTCAAACATGCATGTGGTAAAAAGTTTATCCATATGTTTCAAAGTGAAATATGAAAGCCTCTAGGTTTAATAATGTGACAGACAAGTGCAATTAATAGTAATGGTCACAGTCGTAAAGTACACCAAAATTCAAACTGAGGTTCTCTGCTAGCTTCTAAAGACAAATCTTTTCTCTGAGGAAATACATCTAAATTCTGCAGGCACATTTGAAGAAAATTCTCATTTCTCTCAAAAAGTTTTTTAGTTAATGCATTGTGCTGCCTAGCTGAAGAACCTAAATTTGGCATCATAAAAGAGACAGTAGCTATAGGCCTGTGCTCTGAACAAATTAACCTACTACATGTACCTTGATTTCTCATTCGGATCTACAGAAACTTTTCTCAGCTGATACCAGCTATGTAAAAGTGTTAACCTGATTTAAGAAATGGCTCTATTTCTCATGTTCATGCATCAGTGTAATGTCATGGGAAGGTCAAATCTATTCTATATCAGAGTTTTGGCCAGAAACCAATGGTTAAAACGTTCTCCCTAATACAGCATCAGGACAGTATTTGAACCAGGTGCTTCCCCTCACAGCCCGCGACAACAGGCACAGGGCCTCACCTGTCAGCGGGAGAGACGTACTCCGTGGCCAGCGGACTGAGGACGACGCCCGGGAACCTCTGGCGGAGACGCAGGGTTCGGAGTAACCCTTTCCGGGCCAGTTTTCTCCCGGTGCACTTCTTGGGATCGCAGTGTCCGAGCTCCCACATGGCAAGGGGGCAGGGGAGCTTCGCCTCCGGGCCGCCTCCGGCCGCGGCCCCCTCGCCCTCCAGGCAAGCTGAAAACAGCGGGCACACATCAGTGTCCAGCGGCCGCAGGCCCAGCCCTGCCGGACCCGCCGGCCCAGGCCCGCGTCCCGCGGCGCCTCACGCACCTCTCAGCGCAGCCTCCGCGTCCGCCGCGAAAGTGTCGAGGCTTCGAGACTCGCGCCGGCCCCCGCGCCGGCCCCCGCGCCAACCCCGCACCATGGCCGCGCTGGGCGGAGCGGCCGCCCTAGGCTCGCACGTTTCCGCTTCCCGCGGAAGGGACGATGGCGGCCCGGCTGCTGCTGGCGGCGCTGGGAGCGGCGCTGGGTGAGGCGGGGGCCGCGGCGGGAGCGGGCGCCGCGGGTTGTTCCGTGCGCCGCGGCCAACGGCTCTCTGCTCGCAGGTCTCTTCGCCGCGGCGGGGAAAATGAAGATCGTGGAGGAGCCCAACACGTTCGGGTACGTGACCGCCCGCTGTGTCCCGCCATCCACCCGCACTCGGCGGGCTTGGGCCCGCCTGCCGCTCCGCCCGCTCCAGCCCGTCCCTTCCTCCGGGGATGGGGCACTGGGCCGGGGTAGGGGCCGTCGGTGTTGGGACACACACAGGTAGGGGAGGATATATCCACGTCCAGATGCGTAATAGCCCTAAACGTTTAACTTTCTTTCTTTTGAAAGGTTGAATAACCCATTCTTGCCTCAAACAAATAGGCTCCAGCCAAAGATGTCCCCGTCTGCAGTATCAGGTATACGCAAGCGTTACTTTTTTTTTTTTTTTTGGTACGGTTTTCATCATTTAGCAACAGTTGTTTGCAATGCAAATTGCCTACTTTGACTTTATGCAGCCACAACCTAATTTTGCATGTCATTCTATAAGCATCATAAGATAATGATGGAAACCAGTATAGGGCTAGTGGGAACTTACAGTAATACATATGGAGGATAAGAATTTCCTTATGTACAGCGGAGACCTAAATTTGTCACATACTCCTTGCAGTTTTGTCACCACAGTAACTTTCTTAAATTCAACCAAAACATTATTCTTCCTTTATGTCATTTTGTGGTGTTTTTAGGCCCTGCACATCTCTTTAGGCTTGCTGGCAAGTGTTTCAGTTTTGTGGAATCCACGTGAGTAATGGATTTGGGTCTTTGTTTTCTTACTAGGAATTAACTAGTTTTCCATTTCAGTCTGAAACATTTCTTGTTTTCTTTTTCTTTTCTTTTAAGGTACAAGTATGAGTTTTGTCCTTTTCATAACGTCACTCAGCATGAGCAGACATTTCGATGGAATGCCTATAGTGGGATTTTAGGGTGAGATATTTAGATCTTTAAGTTTTACCTATGTTGGTAGCAGGCCGTTTTATAGATTGTAAAAAGGAGGCAGTTTTAACATTAAGATTCTTCTGTGGGTCAGCTTAGGTCATTATAGTTCCCAAGGCATTATGCATAAAAATATCCTGTCTTGAAAAATTCAGATTTCTTTTTGTTTGGTTGATAAATACTAACCTCCTATTTTAAATGGTGACTGATTAATAACCAGTGCCAACTGCGATATGTTCACGTGAGAAAATTAATAATGTATAACTACGGCTTATGTTTATAGAGATTTCATGGCTGTTAACTATTTTCAGTTTGAGTTAAATACAAAAATTACAAAATGAAAAGAGGGCTTTATGCCTAGTGGTTGTGTTAATTGTTTAATGAAAAGTTACAAAAGACTCAGTGTAGATCCCTCAAAATATTCCCATTTTCAAAGACCCCAGATTATAATACCCCCAAATCATGAGACGTAAAATAAATCGAATTCTAAACCAGAGCACTGCTTTTCTAAGTATTTTGCATATAGATGTCTTTTTTTTCTGTATGCAAAATGGTGAGCCAATATGTGAGGAAAATGGTACGTCAGCATGCTGAGGGTATCATTTGCTTTAGGACTAGCAGAACTACAGTAGATTTTTAGGTGCTGTCAGCAGCACTAAAAATTCTGCAAACAATCTGAATTGCACAGGGCACTTAGTGTCATGGAGTTTTTTGTGGGATTGATCTATAAGTGATATTTTACTGGATTTAAACGCAGATTTTAAGTGCAAATGGTTTGCAAATTGAAAGTTGATCCAAAACGGTGCTCTCAAAAGTGATACTGACATGCCCTATAAAGCAGCCCGGATAACAAACTATGCTGAATGTAAGGTGTTGGCTGTAAGAAATGGAAATACTAAGACAACAAAAATGAAGTATATACACTTGAATTGAACATGGTATAATGTATTCCTGGTTTTCTTCTTGAGTGTTCAAGTTTTTCTTTCCAGTAACCCAAAATAGTGTCCTGTTTTTTCAGAATCTGGCATGAATGGGAAATTAACAACAACACATTTGTTGGAATGTGGATGAGGGAAGGAGACTCATGTGAAACTAAGACCAGACAAACAAAGGTATAATAACCTAGGATATGCAAATTCAGACAGCATGGCTACACATACACACTTGTGACACTCTACAAAGTGAAACATTCCTACCCTGAAAAAGTCCTTATTTAAGCTATGATAGAAAAAGATAAATTCCTGTAGGAGCTACATGAATGGATGGAGGAGGGAAGCTAGATTCAGGACGAAATTTTCAAGAAGTGTACTTATGTGTTCTCACTGATTACTTTAAACTCTTTTTTTCCTTGATAGAATGAAATATTCTAATTACTACTGTAGAAATATACTTGTAATTTGTGTCAGGAAAAATAAAAGAGCTGTTGGTTGAATTCAAGCTGCCAGCCTATTGTACTAAGAACACCCATAAAAAAGGAGGGAAAAGAATTAGGCAGTTAACAGTAACATACCCAGAAATTAAGTATGATGTTAAAAGAAGCACCAAAGGCATTTCAAGAAGGACACTGAGGTAATGGAGCGTGTCCAGAGAAGGGCAACAAAGGTGGGGAAGAGTCTGGCGCACAAATCTGACAAGGAGAGATGTCAACCAGCACCCTCAGGTCCTTTTCCACCAGGCAGCTTTCCAGCTATTCTTGCCCAAGCCTGGAGCAGTGTGGGGTGGTTGTGACCCAAGTGCATGACTCTGCATTTTGCCTTGTTGAATCCCTTGTGATTGGCTGCCAACTTGGCTGCCAAGGCGAAAATGTTCTATACTGTAGTGGAGGTGCCATTATCTCCCATAGGGGCTGCAGAAAAAAAATTAATAGTCTTGTATGACCTTTGATATTAGGATTGAAATCTTTCATAGGCATTTTGTTTTGACAGACAGAAAATGCTGGTGCTACAAAAGTAACAAAAACAGTTTTATACGGTCTTGTACTCTTTGTTTAGCACATTGATCAGAAATAAAATTTAAGCAAACTGTGTTTACATCAGATAAGGCTCTAAAGGGTATCCTATTCCCCTTCCTGTTTACTCTCATTCTTGCTGGAATTATGGTGCTGGGAGTTGAAGGAACAATGGTAGGTGGGGAATCATTTCCCATTAGAGGAAGATTCACATTTGATAAAATAATTTGACAATGTGCTTTCTATGATTCTTTTTTCTGTGGAAAAAGGAAAAAGGACTGGAAGCTTTGACATGACAGTATGTATAGAAATGCATCTGCTAGCATTGGAACACAGCAAATTGATCATCAATGCTGGTCCTGTTTCATGTGGACCTTTTTTGCTCATCTTTGTTTTTACTGATGTTTAGGTTCATCTTGTTTGTGGAAAGAGCAATAAATTGGCTTACGTGTCTGAGCCAAGTACTTGTGTTTACTCTGTGACATTTGAGACTCCTCTTGTGTGCCATCCCCACTCTCTTTTAGGTAAGATTTAGAAAATCATTTGCGGAGCAGCTGGCATATTACGCTAACCTCAGAGTGTACATTTTAGGTTCTTTAAGTGTGTACCTTGATATAAATGAGTATTACATGTAACATATAATACAAAGTGTATTTGAAATCCCAGTCATTAGAACACACAGATATTTGTCAAATAAATTGTCACTGCTGATATAGACCCAGTGAGGGATTTTTTTTCTTTATTCTTGGCCTGGTTGTAGGAATCAGCCCTGTAGTATCTGCTCATTTTACAAAGAGGCAGAGCTCAGAATCACATTGAATGAATAAATATGAGGCCTTGCAGCTGGATATAAGAGAAAAATATCTGGTCAGAGGCATTTTCCAGAAACTTTGAATGAGTGAAGTGCAATTTAACTGCAACCCTGGAAAGTAGTAGAGACTATGTACTGTATGAAAACACTTGAGTTCTTAGAACAGATATGCTTGCACGTTACTAGAGGGGGAATTAACTAATGCAGGACAGTGCTGTTGGTTTTTACATGGTTTGACTTCCATTTTTCAGTTTATCCAACTCTGACTGAAGCACTGCAAAGGAAGTGGGATGAAGCAGAGCAGCTTCTGTATGATGAACTAATAACTGACCAGGTTTATTAACTTTTTCCAACTCTATTCGGTGAAAAAAAAATTACTGTCAATAGCCAAACCTGGCTTCTGCAGTTTCTCCTTTTGGAGAAGATGCATTTATTCTGCAGTTGGCAAATAATAATTTCGTGTTCTGTAACTGCTGTGTGAACTGGTAATTGTAATGTTTTCTACAATGAAGCTTGAGGACTTGGAATGGCCATTGCAAAATACAAGCAGAGATCAGAGTTGAGTGGATCGATCTATTGTCTTTTGGAAACTTTCTTTTTTAGGGTTACAAAAAAATACTGAAAGAGATTTTTGAGGAAGCAGGACTTCTAAAAGCAACAGAAGAAAAGGAAGCTGAGAAACAGAGTAAGAAAAGTCTGGAATTCGAAACAGTGGAAAAGTGCAGTAAGGTATATAGCATAATATTTACAATAATAAATTTGTGGAATTAAGTTGCCACGTTTATCACAGTATCAGTGTGACAGCATTATGTAAATGCTCTTTGGATTCAACTGGAATCTGTCATGGGATTATCTTTTCTGTTTTCAGTATGTAACACTGCATACAGTGTGAGTTGGTATCTTTATTGTAGGCCTTAAGTCAAAACCAAATCAGTTCAGATGAATGCCTAGTAAGGAGATGGGGGGTATGTAGGAATTAGTGTATGCACCTGGGTTATGAACACCTTGTAGGTACTCTTTCTGGGTAATATCAGTCTGGAAATAGGAAGTGTTGCGGTTCTTTGGGGGTTCCTTGGGGGTCCTCCTGTCCTGCCGGCTGCTCAGTGAAGGTTTCCAGGGCTGAGGACACCCCTACCCCCGCCGCCCGTCCCTCGTGGCAGGGACAGGCGGCGTAGGCCCTTAGGCCAGGAGACAGAGACCACACCGCACGCAGGGAGTCAGCAGCGAAGAGCAGACAAAGAGAGCTTTATTCAAATCTCCCGCAGCTTATAAAGGCTGCGGGGGAAGGACTGGATTGGCCATTCAACTAGCCAATCCAAAGAGACAGTATAATAACTATGGCAACACAGAAACCAATGAGAGGCAAGTTAGTTCACAACCCCGACAGAAGGGATTAATAGTGCAAAGAAATGTGTAACCAACCTTGAGTATGCTGGTGCTTCTCTCTATGGATAATTACCCACACTTGTGTCAGGATACATTGGCTGTTACACAAGCAAAAGGCAGAATGACCTATGCTGCGTCCATTTTGGAAGGACTTCTGGGTGTGTGAACAATTCTTCTGCAACAGAGTTGGAATAAGGAAAATAGAGGTAGAAGGGGTGCTCACTCTGAAAAGAGTGCAAGCTGAACATCAAATAAAGAGCACAGAAGGGAATTAATTATAATGCAGAGAAAAAGTTGCTGTTATTTTATTTGAAAAATGTAGCAAAGACAAAACACCAGATAGTAATTAATATATAATCAGATAGACTGTGGTTAACCTGAATATACATATATAAAGATTACTGTTTTGAGCTTATACGAGCTCACTCATTAAAAATACAGTACTTAATAATTTGTACTACTTTTTCTGGCTTCATCATAGCTTAATTGACATTAAATTGGCTGTCCTGGTAACCACAGAATTTTAAATAGTTACTTTTTTACTCTGTCTTTATTCATGTAAACACCAAAAGACAACAAAAAATTTGGGCTTCTCTTGAGATTTCAGGTATGTGGTTTGAGTGTCAAAACTACTAAGCAATCCCTCTCTCTGCAAGTTAACAAAAACTGAAGTTACATGAAGTTACTAGGTCAAGAGTTGAGGAGGTGACAAATTTCCAGACTGGAGCACTATGATAAAATAAAATAAGGCTAGTTCTAAAGCAAACTTAAGAATGCTTTTTTGTTCTATGATAAAATGCTACTTAGAGGACAAATTTGAAATAGTTAGAGAAAGTACTCCTAATTTTTACACTCAGGCTTGAGAAAAGCTGGCTCCTCTTTTGGCAACATAGACATGTACCTTCTAAAATTTGCACCTTGTTTTTGGAATAAGCAGTTTACAATCTTTTAAGTCAAAAGCTATAACAGGTGTGCACAGACCCATTATTTTTTATAAACTCCCATTTTAGGTATGGATTTGGAAAAAGTGGAAGAACCACTTTAAATGTATTTTGTTTTTTAGGAATACAAGCAACTTTCTGAAGAAATAAAAAAACTTAAAGTTTTATTAGATCAGCATGGTATTTCATACAAAGCTAATTCTGGTGAGTTTTTTTTTTTGGTATTGTTCTTTTTTATTGTTGTCTATTCAGAAAGTGAATACCCCAATGCTGTTTTCAGTTATAGCAACAATTAAATAATCTGGGATATATGGAGGAAAAATTCAGTAGACAAAGTATCTAATAAGTACTAAGGTTTTGATTCCTGTGCAAGAGGACTTATTTTGCCCCCCAAAAAATCTGTTCATGACTTGAAATTCTAGCTTTATAGAAAAATGTTGACTGCTGCTGTACTTGAAGTTTGTCTCCAGTCCTTAATGTGCCATATTAAAAGGAATTCAGTGTTACAGCATTGATAGCATAAAAGTGTCATCTAAGTAATTCCACTTTCTGTATGTTAACCACAAGGTCTGACTTCTTCCGTAACGCTTGTTCTCTGTATCTGTTTGAATTGTTTTTTTCCTTTACTAAGTCACCTGTTTCTTTTTCCCTCTCTTTGATTTCTGTTAGGTAAGTAAGTACCATATCACATGCAGTTTTTAAAAGAAAGACTGGTTCTGGCTATGAAGAAGTAAGGCTAATCTGGATTAATTCCAGACAAGTTGGGGTTCTTTGTTTTGTTGCTGGGGGTTGTGGATTGTTTTTTGTGGGCTTTTTTGTTTGTTTGTCTCCTCTCCCTCATTCCTTCCAGGCCATCATGCCCTTTATTACATGAACTGTTTGTTAAAGGAAAATTTAAACTCGTGGAAAATAAATAGATATGATATATTTACACTTTTTATGTTCAGAATTGGCACTTCAAGAAAACAACCTTTGAGCTAATTAAATTAGCTTAAAATTAGTGATATTTTTTTCTTTTTGCTTTGAGAAACTTTCTTATCTGCTTCTTTTAAATTAGTGACTTTCTTTTCTAGGAAAAAAAATCTTTTAAAATTTTTTAAAAACATTCTATCTGCCCATTTAAACTATTAACATATAACTTGCACAGTATTTCTGTGTGTTCGGTAGTTCTATTAATTATTGCAGTGGTTCTTTTAAGTATTGCAGATTAGAACTGTATAATCAAAAGCATAATTCAGTTTACTCTGGATGACTTATTTCAAAACTATTTAGTTAATTCTATGACAAAAACGTTTTGGTGTTTAAAAGCAAAAATAACTGATGTCTTAAACTACATTTTACAGCTGAAAATACCAGTGTGGAATATGTAAGTCACAAACTGGCAACTGCAGTGACAACAGTTCTTAATGGCTCAAAGGATGAGCACCTGCATGGCGGCACAGGAATTTGGAACTACACTGTATGAAGAAACTTGGGTGGTTCATATGGAATGTCAGTTAAATTGAACATATGTCATGCCACTAAAATGATTTACCTTCTTGCAAGTATTCTTGACTTTATGAATTTCTGCCCTAAAGCAAAGGAAGTGTGAGGGCTCACCATTATGAGAACAGCTGGCTAGTTTCTGAAAACATTTTTAAAACTTCTTTGCTAAGACTGGTATTTGGCACAGGTTTACAAATGCTATGTGTGTCCAATCTCAGCTTTCTTTTTATTGATCAGGTGTGGTAACAGGTGGTGTAATAGAAAACAGCTCAAGACCAGTGCTGTTAGATGTTGTACGAAAGGTAATAAATACAATGTTAAGAACATGTTATTTCATCTGTATGCTAAAATGTTTTCTGTGGACTTTTGTAGAAAAGGAAATGTTTTCTGCCACAGCAGTGCATAACACACCACCCACCCATAATCAAAGGTTGATGTCATCTTTAGCGATCATGTTAAATGAAAGCCGTTCAGGATCTGAATGAAACGTGCAATGAAATCGTTGAATTGTTATAAAAGCATAATTGTGGTAAGGGAATACCTGGCAGTTGTCTCTATGTAATACGGAATAAAGCGGAGTCTGCGAACACCACCTGTGGAACCACCACCGCCGCAGACGGAGGACGCCGAGAGCGCCGTCCGTGCTCGCTTTGGCTCCTCCTCCTGCGCTGTTCGTCATCCCCTCACGGTTGTGGGGGCCCTCGCGCTTCCCCTTCCGAGCGGCGCGGGGCGGAGCGGGATGATCTGGACGCTGGGCCGCTGGCGGTGAGGAGCGGGGCTGGGCCGGGGCCGGGCCGGGGCCGCTGGAGATGAGGAGCGGGGCTGGGCCGGGGCCGGGCCGGGGCCACTGGAGATGAGGAGCGGGGCTGCGCGGCTGCCAGCGCTCCCCGCGCCACTCACGCGTGTCTTTGCAGGGCTCGGCCACCCCCGCGCCTGCCCGAGCCCCGGAGGGGGCTCGCGCGACGGCGGGACCCGGAGGGTGCGGCGGGTGCGGATCCGGAGAGCGAGGGGCCCATTCCCTTCTCCGGCAGCAAGGCCAGTCCGCGGGTGTGGAGCGTCAGCCGGTCCATGGGGAGCGACCACGAGAGGCCATGGCTGAAGGTGTTGCCCTTCAGTGTGCTGTGTACGGGGATGTTGCTCTGGTGTGTGTTCAGGGAAAAAACGGAGATCGATGAGCGGTTGGAAGCGGTTTTCTCCGGCCAGATCGTGGACTCTTTAGATATGGCCCAAGAAAGCAGTGCTCCCTTGGAGCTGCCGAAGGAGAAATGAGGCCGGGAGTGCGGCTACAGTGAAGGAGCTGCCAAAAGTTTGCTGGCATTCACCTGGTTAAAAACTGTACCGACTCATTAATGGAAAAAAACTTGGTTTTTTTAGTCTTTCGGCAGCCTTATCTTGCAAGCTTGATTTCTTCACGCTGCTTTCTGCGCTGGTCTTACCTTAGACTTTGGTAGCAAAAGGCGAAGTTTCTTTCTGAGTTGCACGGTAGGGATGAACAAGACATATTGCAATGCAACTTGAATTTTAATATAAGTTTTATATAATCCATCACTTTTCCATGGATCATTTTTCTTAGATGCTTAGTGCATTAAAAAATATCAAATCTCAATGTCTTTAAAATTGCTGCTGAAGGTGACCTTCATTTGACATAGTCACAGAATATGTTCAATTTATATTGCAGGCCAGCTGTAAATGTAGTCATTAATATGCGATTGTGTTCTGATTTTTTTTTTTTTTTTTAATTCGGCTAAATAACACGCATCTAGTCCTATGCTTTTGGGACTAGAACTTTTTAGGCATGGCTGATTCAGGTGATCATTACTGGTAGGAGAGCATTTTGCAGAGAATCAAAATGATTGGCTTGCATTATGTTGGGGAGGAAACCCCTGGTTTCCTTGAACCATATAATGCCTAGGCTTTTTATGCAGATTTTTAGATGCACACTCTGGAGACTTGTCTTGGAGAGGAGAAATGTAAGATACTAATACAACTTTGTTCCTTTCAAAATTAGAGGCAATTTTTTTTAAGCTTTCATATGTAAAAATGGAAGATTGGTTTTATGCCATTAAAATCTGTAATTAAAAACCAAAACCCCCCAGAGATGGCAGCAGCTGTTAAGATAGGCTGCAGCGGTGCACAAAACTGGTGTAGGATCATGTTTGTCCAATACTGCTAATGAGTCTCTGAACAATACGCGCTATTGTGGCATTTGATTTTGCCAGAGTCCCTCAGTTTAACCACACCATGCCTAGTAAATGAATACACTTGATTTGGTACTGTCACAAGGTTTAGTCTTGGTATTCAGCCTATACTGCAGTAGAATGTTCCAAGTGAGGTTATATGCATAGGGGTGTTCTGCTGAATAGAGGAGTGATCCTGGATTGCTTTTATATTGAAGCTAAGGTTGCTCGCCTGTTGCTCTTGACTAGTTTTCTTACTCCAAGTTCTATGAAAACGATGAACCCGGCAACGTGCTGCTCTGTTTAAGGAAATACAGAGCTGCCCCTTTGTATGTGCCTTGTTTTGGGTCATGATAAGCATTTAATATTAAAACTATTCTCACAGTCTCTTGCTTTCACGGTGTGAAACTTGTGTGCGGCATTTTGTTGTTAAAAGCAGAGTACAGGGTCATCAGCCGACGCTCCCTGGATCAGGGCGGTTATCTGGGGCTTTTGGAGGGGGTCCTTCTTTCGGTGGGGATTTTCTGCAGAGGAGCAGTCGATTCCAAGGAGTCTCTCCAGCGGTGACAGTGGGGGCGTCTCACCATGGCTGGGCCAAGCACCTGAGGTACCTGGATCATCGCTCAAGGAAGGGGCCGAGGGATGAGCCGTGTGCCGGGGAGCAGCGCAGGACAACAGGTAGGGGAGTGTGGGGGTGCAGGGAAGATGCAGCTCGGACTGGAGGAAGAGCTTGGAGGTTTCTTTTCTGTGTGTGCAAGTGCACATCCACCCCCGGGTCAGAGAGTCAGAGGTGTTTCTTGCACACCAGACACCACAGCCCCAGGTACCAGGAGCCTGCAGATGCTCTGCATTGCAATCCACAGCCTCCCTCAATCCTGCATGGGAAAGCAAAGGGATTTTTCCTCCTTAGGGAGGAAAACACACAACAGCAAGTGCTGGCCCAGGTGAGCTGGCCCTCAATTAGGAGTTTAAAACGCCTTCTGCATGGTTACAAAGTGCCACAAGGGGTTTGATTTTGTACTCCATCGGTGGTTTCAGAGCCAAAGTGCTCAGCAATGCCATCCCAGTTGTTTGGAGGCGCTGCTGTGGAATTGGGCTAGGGACGCTGCTGGGGCTGCGGGTGCCATGGCCACCGTCAGGTTAAAGCGTGGCAGTGGGCTCTGGAGGGGCTACTGGAAGCTGCAGCCCGGGGTCCCAGCTGCAGCTGTGGGTGCACAGCTGGAATGTTAGGCTCTGGTCCTGTGTTTTGGAATGCTTTTTTTGGAGGGAAGGGAAGGGTGCTGCTGGGGCAGGACAGGACAGAAGGAAAGGGTGCTGCTGGGGTGGTCCAAGCCTTTTCTTTTCAAGGAAGCTCCAAACTGGGTGGCAATCAGCTACTGAAGTATCTGTGTTGGGGGTTTTCCAAATGGTTGGTTACCCAGCGCCCTTGACATGGGTGTCCTGTGTTTCCACCCACCCCTTTAGACTCACTTTTGGGAGACAGACAAACCCAGCAAGCATCAAGGGTGGGGGGGAAGGACAGGGAACGGCAGCTCTTGGCTAACGCTGTCCCCACTGTCCCCACAGGCCCGGTTCCCAGCAGACTGCCATTTCCAGGAGCGCTTCCAGGAGAACAGCTACAACACCTATGCCTCAGCCGTGCACCGCAGCCCACGCTCGGGGTGCCAGTGGTACGTGGCCCTCAACAAGCGGGGCAAAGCCAAGAGGGGCTGCAGCCCCCGTGCCCGGCCCCAGCATGTCTCCACACACTTCCTGCCTCGCTTCTGGCAGCCGCAGCCCCCTGAGCTCACCTTCACCGTCGCCCTCCCAGAGAAGAAGCCCCCGCTGCCGAAGCCGAAGGTTGCCCCATCCCCACCTCGGAAGAACGCTGGCCCCATCAAGTACCGGCTGAAGTTCCGCTTTGGGTAGTGCCACGGTGGGGACCCCGGTGCTGGAGAGACTGGGCAGCTTTTGGGGCTGACCCCACGGGACGTCTGCGTCCCCCTCCCCAGAAGGACACAGGAGATCTCCAGGTCTTCTCTTCACCGCCTGAGCTGGGTGGCATCTCCAGAGGTGTGTGTTGGGATGACACAGCTTGGGCTTTCCAAAGAGTATTCCTGTGGTGAACTGAAAACACTGCATGGACCTCGGGTTAGTGTTCTGATGCCGAAAGATACAGAAAGGTACCTCTCCAGCGAACGTATTTTTTTACCTTGTTTTCACTAGTGACTTCTTTGACAATCATTTTCATACGAGAGATGCTCAGAGCCAAGCGGCTTTGTTTGTTTTTCTTGCATCTCTTTCTTGCTGCACTTTTTCCTCCAACCTTACCTCAGACACCGGATATCCAGGTCTGCCCCTTCCTCTTCTCCTACAAATCAGCTCCTCCCTTCCACCCTGAAAGAGCAAAACCAAACTCTGCAAATTCACTCCCCTGGTGGTGCAAGGGCGGTGGTTATTAAAACTCCTTGTTGGCAATAATAGACACATGTATGTATTTTTCAAGGGTTGCAGGCTTGGGAAGGGCAGCTGTTTGCAGCTCCACTCCTGGGGTGTCTCCCGTTCTTCCCTGAACAACCGGAGGAGCGAGTCTACTTCTGTCCCCCCAAGTATGGATTTGATGTCTGTGTTTAAATTACCTCTGCCCTAGTGCTGGGGCATAGCTGTTGCCTGGCAGAGCCCCTCCACACCCCTGCTCCCTGGAGACAGGGACACCTGTGGTCCCTGGGTGCCCACTGGTTTCTTGCAACAGTTTTTGCTGCTGATTTATTTTACCATTCACAATACATTTGCAGAGGTGGGGATCAAGGATTTTATTTTACAGTGAGCATGGTGAGGTGGCAATAAATACTGTTACAACTGCTTGTCCCTTTGGAAGTGTTTCCCCCTCCCCGGGTTGCCAGTGTTTCTCTGTGTGATGTACTCTGTGGAGTCACTGTGCCTATGGAGTTTGTATCAGTCTTTAGCTGAGCTGCTGTACGTACAGACAACAGTAGCGTCGAACCTCACCGGTGAAGCCTTAATAGGAGCCCAGGTGGGCTCACGTGGGCAGAACCCCTCCAGACTTGAGCTGCCAGCGTCTGGCAGCAACAATGAGGGTGAGCGGCAGGGCTGAGCCTCTTCTCCAAATGTCATTGTGCTACAAATGACTGTTTGCACTGAGATCACATTTTTTTGCCTGTCATCCTTCTGGGCAGCCCCTGCTCCACGTATGGGGATGGATGGACCTGCCGGAATAAAAGAGTTGTGTTTCATTTTATAACCTGGTTGTGTAATCTCTTGTCTGTCTGTGCCTTCTTTTCTTCTCCTGAAGGAGAAACAAGTGCTGCTGAATTGGCTCTGTGTGTTTTTGCCTGGGGTCTGGTCAGCGCAGTGTCGGCAATGGGGTGAAGCACAGCCCACGCTCCCTGTGCCGTGTTCTGCAAACTGTGCACTGGGACATCCTTCCTGATGGCTCCTCTGGGGCAGGTGTTTGGATCTGGATCACGACAAGGTACAGGTGAGGATTTGGATCGCAGCAGGGTCAGGTGAATACGGGCCTTGTACCCCTGGTCACTTCCAGCCAGACAGCCTGACTGCGGATGTACGAAATGCAAATGCTGCTGCTGCTGCTGCTGGGCCATTCAGCAGGTGGGCACCATCAGGTATAATTAGTGCTCAGGTCACCTCAGTGAACTAACGGAATGAAAATTTTGCAGGTGCCATCCTCAGCACCACCCAGGCAGGTGCCTGGAGTTCTCTGGGCAGGTAAGAGAGAAGGGAACGTGCTGGACACTTGCTACTGCTGCCTCCCCTCAGAGGCAAAAGGTATTGTTTTAATTTTTTTTTTAATAGAAAATTCTTACGGATAACTGCTCCCTGGGCAAGCGTCCGCTCCTGCCCTTGGGCAGGCTGGTAGGAGCAGTGCTGCTGCAGAAGCAATGGGAGGGGGGGTCTGCTCTGTGTTGTGACTTTGAGGGAGGCAGAACTTCTGTGATGGCCCAGAAAGAAGGCTCCAGCTTTGCAGCTCTGAGTGTGCCATAAATCATCCTGTCAGCCACTCCTGTTTCCAGTGAATAAATCCCAGTGGATTTATCCTCTTGGCTTCAAGCACTGGGGCACTAATTGCTGGACTGTTAAGCAGACTTCTCTACTTATTTTGCGTAAAAGCTCTTGGTCTTGTCTTTACATCTTGCTGTATACAGAGGGAAAACCTGCTGGGAAAACGAACAGCGACGGGGGCTCTCCTGCCTCTCTTTTTGGGGAGCTGAGGGCAGTGGGCCATGCTAGGGAAGGGGCTCTGCATTTGGGGACGTGGGGAGGTCTGGCTGCTGGCAGCAAGCAAGGGGGTGGGGCTGGCTGGGGGGCCTGTGTGTGGGACCAGTGGCCTCTCTGGGGGACAGAATCCTGGAGCAGGCAGAGCAGCACTGGGATGAGCTGAGTGGTGGGTGGACTCCCGAGAGCCAGGATGCAAGAGGATAACACAGGTCTGTGAAGTTCTCTGCCCCAGGACACCAGCGTGGTGCCTCTGAGCTCTTTGTCAGCAGGGCTAAAAAGGGCACAATTACTCCCTGTGGACCGATAGCCCAAAGTCGTCTTTCTTCTCTCTCATTCCCATTCTGACTCCTCTTTTCCTGCAGTCTTGCCTGTGGCTTAGGCAGAGCACGAGGGGGTCGCTGGAACCTCAGCTCACACTACGATGGGAGCAGCATTGGAAAAAACCTCCGAGGCTCCCGTGAGGCCCGGACACCGTGTTTGCTCTGCAGAGCTGGTGTTAGAGCCCAGCCGGGAGCCTTCAGGCTGTGCTGCCCAGGCTGCAGTGATGGGGTGCTCCCCTGGGAGTAACCCCAAACTGAGTTGAGCAGCCGAGGGGTAGCCGTGCCTTAGTGTGAGGAGCTGCACGTTGTGAGGGGTTGGAAGGCATGCTGGGATTTTTTGGGGGCTTTTTCTTGCTTTTCTCGTCTCCGTTTTGACCAGTGTGGTGCTGGGGAAAAAAAGCTAGAAAGAAAACCAGTTGAAGGGAACTGTCACCTTCAGAGGAGGCGCAAATCCTCCTGGAGCTGAGGAAGGGGATGAGGGGAGTCCAGCATAGTGCGGTGAGCTGCCACTTGCCCCCAAGGCCCTTCTTTTGGAGGCATTTGTTGACTTTCTGAAATAAAAAAAGTGCCTCCCTATCATCTTGTTTGCAACCCTAACAGCCACCCCTGCAGGTATGCGTCATGTTCCAGACCCCCAGAGGGATTTGTGTATGTCCTGTGCTGGTGGATGCAGGACATCCTTTAGCAGAAGGGAGAGGATTTGGGGAGGAGCTGTCAAGCTTGGGTGCGTCAGAAACCCCCCTTTGCCCCCCACCTGTGTGCACCCCCAGATATCCTTTCTCCTCTCTTTTCTCCACCCCTTTCCTCCTCTCCTCTTCTTGACCCCTGTTTTCCCTCTGCCTTGAACTCCCCATCTTGTACCCACCCTCCCTCTCTTTATTTCTGCCTTTGGGGGTGAGTAAAAAGGGGTGGGGGAGTCTGGGGCTGATGAGGTCATCAAGGGCATCCCGATGCCCAGCAGGTGAGTGGGGGATGAGAGGGGTCATAGGGAGTCCTCCCCGAAAAGGGAGGCTAAGCCCAAAAATGCCTGAAAATTTAAAAGTTACCATCTCTCTTTTTTTCTATCTATTGAAATGCTAACTGACATATACATTGACTTCAAAAGAGAGCTCCGTCTCTACTTTATTATATCCAGGATCTTGTAGTGTAAGAAATGCAGGATACAGAAGGAGGGGGGGCTTTGAAAGCAGGACGAATGAAGCTCCAAGGCGCGTGCCAGTGCGAGGACGGCAGGCAGAGCTCTGGGTCGTGGCTTTGCCGGCCGCTCTCCCTTTCCCCAGGGGGCTCTCGAGGATCGCTGCTGCCGCCTGCGGGCGGCGCGCGGTACTGCAGGGAAAGCCGCGCGGCGAGCCGGATGCAGCCCCGTGGAACTGAGCTGCTGCAGCGAGTCTGGCCAGGCGCCCGTTCCCTGGCGGCATGTCCGGCTGGCGCCGGCAGCAAGGGAAGGGCCGGCGGGCCGGGGCTTTGGCCAGATTATGGTACTTTTGCCCCGCTTATCCTGCCGTGAGTCGCTTTGAGTGGGACATGCCCCCTTTGAGCTTTCCCCGGAGCCTGTGCCATTACGGTCAGCACGGGGGAACGAGGAAAAGCCAAATATGCCTTAACGTTCTCTGCCCCGCAGGACGCCGTGACCGGAAATTCTCGAGCCACACTAAAGATGGCGATGCCCTCACCGGAAGTCGTCACAGCCCACACTGAAGATAGCGCCGCCCTACCGGAAGTCCTCCAGCCTACAAATAAGATGGCGGCGCCCTACCGGAAGTCCTCCAGCCTACAAATAAGATGGCGGCGCCCGACCGGAAGTCCTCCAGCCTACAAATAAGATGGCGACGCTCTACCGGAAGTCCTCCAGCCTACAACCAAGATGGCGCTGCCCTACCGGAAGTCCTCCAGCCTACAAGCAAGATGGCGGCGCCCTACCGGAAGTCCTCCAGCCTACAAATAAGATGGCGGCGCCCGACCGGAAGTCCTCCAGCCTACAACCAAGATGGCGCTGCCCTACCGGAAGTCCTCCAGCCTACAAGCAAGATGGCGGCGCCCTACCGGAAGTCCTCCAGCCTACAACCAAGATGGCGACGCCCGGACAGAAAGTCCTCCAGCCTACAAGCAAGATGGCGCCGCTCTACCGGCACGCCGTCTCCCCCCCCGCCGGGGCTGCCGGCACGCCGTTCCCCTCCGCCCCCCTGCCGGGGCCGCCGGCACGCCGTCCCCACCCCCCGCCGGGGCCGCCGGGGCCGGAGCTGCCGCCGCAGCCGCCACGCCCCCCTGGCCCGCCCCGCCCCGCCCCCCTGGCCCGCGCCACCCCTCCCCCCTGGCCCGCCCCGCCCCAAGCCCCTGCCCAGCCCCCCTGTTCCCTCCCCGTCCCCGCCCAGCTTGGTGCTCTGATGGGGCTGGGCTGCGCCGCCGGAATCCTCCTTCCTTCTCCAGGAAGCTGCACGTGGCTCAGCCACGAGGACGACCGAGCGAGCGGCCGTTTCATTTCGGTGAGTGCGGGGGACTCCGCTTGGCTCTCTTCCATATCCCATCCCGCTCCGCTGCCGCTTCTTCGTCCCGTCCCGTCCCGCTTCCGCTCCGTCCCCCCCCAGCGTCCCGGTCCACTCCGCTCCTTCCCCTCCCTGTGCCGCTGCCGTGCCACCCCGTCCCGTCCAATCCCGTCCCGTCCCATCCCGTCCCGTCTCGTCTCGTCTCGTCTCGTCCCGTCCCCACGCCCCTTGGTCTTGCGGTGCCGTGGCGATGGGCCGGGGCTGCGCCGCCGGAAGCCTCCCTCCTTCCCCGGAAGCTGCACGTGGCTTAAGCCTTTTTGTCTCTGCCGCGGCCAGCGGAGACATGGCCATAGCGCCGATCCGCGCTCGGGGAGCACTGGAGGGGCTGGTGGGGAGCGGCGGCCCGGCTGCAGTGCCGCTCCCGGCCGTGTCCGCCAGGCGGCGCCTGCGAGGCAGGGGGCAGCTCGTCTCGGCACTGCTTCTGGTCCGGACAGGGCTCGGGACACCTCGCAGCTCTGCTTTGGGCTTGGGGGGTTATTTCTCTTGGCTTTTAAGGCAGAGGGTTGTTTGGCACGTCACTCTTGCTGCTTGCAATTCTTTCTTTTTCTGGTAGTGAATACATTTGAGAAGCCGTGGGGTTCTAGGATTCAGTTGTTCTAAATAAGGTGATTGTCTTAGTGAGCAATTGGAGTCGTTCTCCAGTGCGGAGTGCAGAAGGATTTTTCTGTCAACTAATCTTTTCCTAATTTCTTTTCAAGCTCTCCTACGAACCTTGCACCAGTGGGCTTAGCCGCACTTGCCGTGGGGGCTGAAGTGAGAAGCAGCTGGAGGTGTTTGCTCTCTGCTCGGTCCCCACCTTGCCCTCAGTTCCCTGGCCCTGCAGGTAATCACAGCTCACCTTGGCTTTTCCAGGGCCCTTGCTGAAGGGTTTCCAAGTGTGGCCCTCAGAATTTCTGCAGGTGGAATGGATGGCTGTTTCAGAGCACTTGTCACTGGGCCACCTGTGTTTTAACACTTGCCAAGGCAGGAGAATTGCAGCAGGAGAAGGGTAATTATTCCTCTGAAGTTGTAAGCGAGTGCAGGAGAAATGCTAGGAAGGCACCTGGATATGTATTTAGGTACCTGAGTAGCTTTGGCTGGTAGAAACACTCCATGGATGAGACAGAAAGGGCTGGTGCTGGAGCATGTTTAAGAAGCCAGCATAGGGAGCTTCAGTCTTCTAAAATTAGACAAAGCAGTGAAGGATGATGATGGAGTAGAACAAGTTGGTGTTTTCAGCTTTGGGACTTGACTTGCTCATGGGAACAATCTGAATAAGGGATGTTCTTGCTGAGAATTCCCCCTGGTAGATCTTCCCCATCTAGGGTTGTATCATGGACAGTGTTTCCAATAGGCTGGAGATAAAGTTGTGAATCTTAGATTTGCAATGCTTTGGAGCTTGGATGTTTTGTGAAGTAGGAGAAATTGTGACTTTGGAAAGTGAATGAGCTAGGCTCTATACATATAGCTCAAATCTTAGGTTAAGAACACCCAAAAATGAAAAAAAGAGCAAAGGGCTTAGATTTGCACAGAAAGGAAAGCAAAGCTGAAATGTGCTGCAGAGCTGTCCAGAGGCTGGGCAAGGAATTTCTGTGGCTTTGGGGTTTGAAATAGGAAGTAATGGGAGTGGCAGAGAATAATTGTCTTTTCTTATTGCTTTGGAAGCATTCACAGCTACACCGGTCTGCTCCAAGGCCTGATGATGGTGGCTGATGCAATCCTAAATAAAAGCACATAGAATGAAGCTAAATCTGAGCAGTTTCATTTAATCCAGTCCCAGTGGGGAGAAAATGAAAGAGGAGGGAAACTTGGGGAGTTTGGTAATTTTAATCTGAGCACTGCTGATTCTTGTGCTGGAGAGAGTTTAGTGACACATGAGGTCCTTGAGAGAATTCTTGGCTTATTGGTTCAATGAGAGGCCTCGAGCAGCTGTTAAAAAATGTTTTCTCTTCAGTTCAGTTTCAGAGTTGTGTGATCCCGGCCTCATCTCGTCCACCTCACTTGGACTCCCCGGAGGAAAAGGTAGAAGAGAGTTACAGTAAGAATAAAAAATGCAGTCACCTGGGATTTCAAGGTTTTGCACATGTGCTTTTTTTTCTTGCTAAGGGGAAACCACTTCTTTATCTTAGATTGATATCATGAGGAATATTTACTGACACTGGTAGGATTGAAAGCTTTCCATAGATCCCATTACCGGGCCAGAGTAGAATTGGGCATTTTGCAATTCCTTGAAAAATATGTCACAACACAGTTCAGGCTTTGTGTTTTGCTTCAGGGAATTTTTTCCTGATTCGTGCCTTGTATTTTTTTTATTTTTTTTTTTTTTTAATATTCAGTACTTTTCATCTTCTTCACTTTTCTCTTGAAATTGTACATCTACTCATCTTTTCACTTGTGAGGTCTCCCACAACATTCTCACAAGTGTCTTGGAAATCTGTTGCAGAATTTGTGCAAACCCGGCCAGACTCTCCACTCACAGAGCGTGGTTTTCAGCCATCTGCGACTGAATTGGAATTAGCTGGGTTTTGCAGGGAGACTCTCCAGAGGTCTACGTCTTCGTTGGGACTGCTACTGACTGAGCAAAAGGTATGCCTGTTATTCTTGACAGCAGCATGCAGCTGAGAAGAGCACAGCCGTCCGTTTGTAGCCACACACACACACACACACACACACACACACACACACACACACACACACACAGAGACAGAAAAAAGGCAGGAAAAATTAGAAGAAACAGTCTAAAAATCAAACGCTACTGTTCAGACAGATGTATGCATTGCAGTTGGAATTCCTCGAGCACATAAACAAAGGTTCAGGTAGGACTAAGTAGGAAATCATGTTTTGTCGTCGTTGGGTTTACTTTTGGGGTTTGTTTCTTTTTTGTTTTGAGTTTTGTGTGGTTTTGGTTGGTTGGTTTAGTTTTGGGGTTTTTTTCTTTGTTTATCTGATTGCTTTTGTTTGTCTTTTGCTGTTGTTTTTTTTGTGTGTGGTGTGGGTTTTTTTGTTTTTCATGTTCACAGTTCGAGGGGAATTAAAATCAGGAACCATGCAAACCATGACAAAGGGGTCCAGAGGAGAGCATAAGAATAATTCTCTTTGCCTGTCTCTTTTATAATTCTCTTTGCCTGCCTTTTTTCTAATTCTTAAGGCAGAGTAATGAAGTTTCTTTAGCCTATAGAACAAAGAGGAAGGTTTAGGAGGGGATGTTAAGAACTTTCAAATATTTAAAAGACTTTTTTCTGGCTGAAAAACCAATCCGATTCTCAAGTGCCTGTAGTGCTTATGTCAAGAGGCATGAACCAAGGGGTAAAGCTTCAGGAGAGGTGCAGATTAAAGCTTCATTCTGGGAGAGTACAGCAATAGAAATGCCCAACTCTCTGCATACAACCGTAATCTTTTCTCCTCCAAAGGCCCCTTTTTGGTAAGAGAGTGTGAATGTGGCTATCATCAAGACTGTTTGTGTAGACTTCCACACAACGTGGTCCACACTTTTCAGCAGTTGTTTTCCATATGTTTATATGTTCAGCTTTTCTGTGGGGGGATGTCATCACTTCCATCATATGCTTGAGGACAGTTTTTTTCCAGAAATGATTATATGTAGCATGGTGCTGGGGAGGGGGTGGGGGGGGGGGAAGTAATCACTAAAATCTGTGCTTTCTCTCAGTGAAACTAAGAAATTTCAGACCTTGCTTGCTGAAGATTGTGTAGAGCTTTGTTTCATACCTTTCTTGAAAAATACGTCTTTTTGCAGCTCGTAACTCTAAAACCTGGTGATACTAAACCCCGTGTTCTTGGCAGCTTTCATCCATATGTGAGGCTTTTTCTCTGTCAAATATAAGCATTCATTTTCAAGGAAAGATAGCCAATTACTGTGTCCACACATCAGGCACTGACTTAGAGTCTTCAGATATCTACATATATCTATATATCTACATATCTATATCTCTGTATACATATACGTGTATATCTACAGTCTCTGCCCTTTTCCATCCTGAGTTCAGTTCTCTTCTGTCGCCTCTTTTCATCCTCAGCCTTGCAGTTCCACTTCCCTACTGGTTTATACGGGGCCGGGGAGTCAAAGTGAAGCTAATCAATCCTCACTTTTTCGCCCATTTCTTTGGTGTGATTGGTGGGGGAGGCTGCTTAATGTTCTTGAATGGCAGGAATAAATTCTCTGGGTCAGTTTGCAGTGGGAGTAAAGAACAGCCTCTTAACTTTTGGTCCATATGCGTGTTAATTGCTCAGACAACAAACGATGGCTCTAAGAATATTGCTCTACTCTGCAGTGAATCCAGGTATTTTCAGTCCAGCTGCTTTAGGCCAGGCTGCAGTTTTATGGCCTCTTGTCCATCAAGCCAACAGCTCCCTGTCACCTGTGCACTTTTTCTGCTCCACTTTGTGAGAAGAGGGGAAATACAGTTCATGAAGGAGATAGATAGATAGATAGATAGATAGATAGATAGATAGATAGATAGATAGATAGATAGAGATAGATAGATAGATAGATAGATAGATAGATAGATAGATAGATAGATAGATAGATAGATAGATAGATAGAAGGCACTAAGAATGTCTAAAGTTTAAATTCAACCCTTCCTAAAATCAATCTGCTGGAGTCAGGGAGGAGGGAGGAGGGTGCAAGGACCAGCACAGGATCAGAGCCCACCGAGGCTCATCCGGGGAGGGTCTGCATGATCCCAATGCCACAGCTGAGGGCATTCCCCAGGGACTCCCAGATCCTGACATCTCTGCCCAGGTAAGGAAAGCTGACACCGTGCCAAAGCACGCTCCTCTCCAAAACCCAGCAACTAGGGAAAACATCCGGGGAGCAACGGGAAGAAAAGCTGCTGATTGAATTCACAGGTGGGTTTTCAAATGCATTTTATCCAGGCTGGCATTTTCCCTACCTGCCCACCAGCGACTGCCCTCGTTTTTACCCCAAAATGTCCATTCCCTCCACAACATGTCCCTTTTTTCCCCTCCAGAATCCCTCCTCCCTTCCCCTCTCCCCCCTTCCCCCCCCCGCCGTGAGTGACGCCCCGGCAGCCCGCCGGGGTGGGCGGAGCCTCGGGTGGCCCGAGCCCGCAGCTCCCGGTGCCGCCGCCTTGTCGGGAATGCCAGCGGGACACAGATCCCTGCGTCGGGTCCCCGAGAGCCATCCGGGCCCCCGATCCCTGCCCCGGGACAGCGAGCCCCCCGTAGCCGCGCTCCGTGGCCAGGCAGCCCCGCTCGGTTCATCGGTGGGCGGTGCCGGTGTCGGTGCCGGTGCCGCCCAGCTGCAGTTCCGGAAGTCGTCACTCAAGACGGCACCGCCCTCAACGGAAGCTGCGGAGGTGCATGGCAAAGATGGCGGTGGCCACGCGGTCGGCGCCGCGGGCGGCAGACGCGACGATGAGGACGCCCGAGCGAGCGGCCGTTTTATTCAGGTGGGAGAGGGGGACTCCGCTTGGCTCTCTTCCATGTCCCGTCCCGCTCCGCTCCCTCCCACCTCCCATCCCGCTGCCGGTCTGCTGCTTTTCCCCCGCCCCGTCCCGTTCCGTCCCGCTCCGCTGGCCCGGTCCCGGTCCCCGTCCCGCTCCGCTCCTTCCCTGTGTCTCGGGGGGACCCGGTGGAAATAGAAAGCGTTTTCGGGGGCATCCGGAGGGAAGAAGGCTTCTCGGGGGGGGTGCCGGTGGAAATCTTGGGGGGATCCGGGGGCAAGAGAGCATTTTGGAGTGGCCCGGTCTGAAAACAAAAAACCCAAAAAAACCCCACACCGGTTCAGGCGGCAGAGGCTAGGGTAACCAGATAAGCCTATGTTTTATTTCTTAGATCTTATCTCTCTCCCCACAGAGGTGGAACTTTCAGCCCCCAAAGGCTTTTTGTTTTCTTTTCCCTGGTAAAAATTGGTCGGGAGTGGCCGATCGTGCCTGGAATGCCTGGAATGCGGGGCAGGGAACGGGCGGGGGGCGCCGCCATGGAAGGAGCCGAGGGGCAGGGACTTGTCCATACAAGGAGTGTCGGGGCGGGCCCATGCCCATAAAAGGCAAATGAAAGGTGGGGATATGCCCTTAACGGGTGCGTGGTGGGCGGGGCTATGCCCGTAAATGGAGGTTGTGGGGCGGGGCGGCGCCTATAAAAGGCGTGTGGTAGGCGGGTCTATGCCCGTAAATGGAAGTTGTGGGGCGGGGCGGCGCTCATAAAATATGCATATGGGGCGGGGCCGCGCCCATAAAAGACGCGTGTGGGGCGGGGCTCCGCCCGTACAACGAGGGTGTGGGGCGGGGCCGCACCCATAAAAGGCGCATGTGGAGCAGCGCTGCGCCCATGAAAAGGAGGGCGTGGGCCGGGAAGGGTGTGGCTGGAAGGGCAGATTTTGGGGCTTGAAATGGAGTTTGTTTCTCTCCAGGCAGTGAATGCAAATATTGAGGTGATCAGGGGTAGAGAGGAATGGAAAAGTTAGGATATTAAACTTTGGGTGGTCTGGTGGGTAGAGACTGAGTCTTTGGAGGTAGATTGAGGTTGTCAGCAGTGGAGGGGAGGGGAATCATTTTGGGGTCTCCCTTGGGTTGCTGCTTTGTGCCGTGGCTGCAGCGAGGCTGAGCCCTGTCCCTGCTGTTGCAGGAGCGTCCCGGGGCGGGGGCTGTGCGGCAGAGAGGGCAGGGGGGCTGTGGAGCTGGCCCAGGGGGTCCTTTGCAGGCGGCGGCGCTGTCGGGGCTGCAGTACCGGCCGTGTCCGCCAGGCGGAGACTGTGGGGCAGGCACTGCGGGACACGGCCCGGGGTGGGGAGGGGGCGCCGCGGGTGGGACCCCCTGCGGGGGGAGGGAAATGGTGCCCCTGAAATGGGGGGCCTCTGCTGGGCTATTGCACTGCCACCTCTCGTGTTTGGGGATAAACCCTCTGGGGAGCCATGGGAACAGCAGGGTGAGAGCCAGGAGCCTTTGACTTCCAGAAAGCACTGAGTTTCCCTCTGCTCTCTTTCAGGACAGGGCAAAGCCTTGAACTGGGAGCAGTTCTGCCAAATCTTTGGGCTGTGAGCAGCCACAGGCAAGAGGCTCCAGCCCTGACTGATGCCTTAGAGAGCATCACTGAAATCAGCATTACTGGCCTGGCCTGTGCCCACTGCCAGTTGTTCACCCAACAAAATTCCAAAGCGAGTGTTGCTTCTGTTTTAAGAACTGAAAATAACTTTAAAGCCAAATAAATCACCATTTCCTTCTTCTTGTTTCCTCTTAGATGGTGGAATTGCCAGTCTGTCCTCTGTGAGCTGAGCTGTGCCTGGAGGGGACTGTCAGGCCTTGTTGGCTGTGAGTTCCTTGTTCTTCTCCCTGGGAAACTTCCTGGAAATCATTCTCAGTTAGGTTGCAGAACTGTTTTCTGAAGCCTGTCCTCTGCCTTTGGCTGATAGATCTCCTCTTTCTGCCTTGGGATTTGCAGCTGTTCCCCCCTGGAGAGGGTCAGAAAGAGGCCCTGAGGGCAAAGGGACCTCCCTGTGTCCCCAGGGACCTCCAGGGGACAGAATGGACACTCTGGGGTCATCTCTGTGTTAGTGTGTAGGGGACAGAATGAACATTTTGGGGTTAAAATGAGGGAATCGGTAGTGGACAGGTGGTGAAAATATTGGACCAAAGTCTTGAGGTTGTCTGTAGAGGACAGGAAATATTTTGGAGGGAGGTTTGTTGTTCCCTTGTGCTGCACTCTGTACTCAGTCGTGGGTCAGCTCCAGAAATTTCCTGGGCAGCTCCAAAAATGATCTCTGAAAAGTGGGAAAATCCCGCTGGCAAAATGCAGAGGAACAGGTATTCTGAACCTCTGCTGCCTCTTACGGAGCAAAGCTGGTAATCCCAGGTCTCTCTTGGAAAAATCTATGACCATAAGGTTTCCCAGGAGAAAAATAAAACCAAGGACAGAGATGAGGGAATGTGCTCCCAATGAATAAGGATTTGATGGGTGCAGGAATGATTCGTGTGTGTTTTACACTCCCCTTTTTCTTCCCAGAATAACCTTAAAATGATTCCTTTAACAGACCGACCAAACTGGAGAATTTGAATTAGAGAGGAAGCGACGCACAACAAATGCAGGTAGATTTTTGGTAGATGATGTAACAATAGGTAATCTATGAGAGTGTTTTCAAAACATTTCACCTAATTGGAAGATTTTTAAAATTGGGGTGGTTTTCAGGCTGCACGTGTATGTTTGTAAATGTACGTGCATGCAACCGCAACATGAATGCACTCACGTGTGGACATTCCTGTTGAATCTAATAATGATGCAGCAACTTCTTTGCTTAGAGAATCCTAGAGGAGGTGGACTTCTTCTCTGGGTGCAGTTGAATAGTTCCAAAGGCCTGGGGGAGGGTGTAGTTTCGATGGCAAAAGGAATTTAGCCCCTGACTCAGGAAATACTGGATCTCCTGGCCACGAGGAAGTAAGCATCATCCTCCTCGTCGCCTGTGGGTGCTGTGACCGATAAACAATGACAAAACTGCCCAGACAAAGAGAACCACTAAGCACAAATTTGCTTCTTGAAAACAGACCTGACAGCGATCCGTTTCCTGTTCAGGGACTCTGGGGGCTTTTGGACCTTAAAGGGACTAAGGCCAACAGTACAACCCATCATTTCCTTTGGGAGACACGAATGCCGGTCATAAAAGGTACAGAACAAGTTTTAAGCCGGTTTTGCTTCGTGATGCTGGGTTCCTGGAGTTGTTTCTTTTAGTCAGCTGGTTCCTTTCCTAAATAATCTGTGCACTTGCCTGTGAAAAAAAAAGAAGGTCTCTTACAGTTTCCCCTCAGAACCCTGTATTTTTATAATCTTTTATTTGGTGGAAATGAATGAGCTTGTTAGAAGGGAATAGTGTGAGATCTTGCTGAGGTGTAGTCCCTAAACTCTAAACCAGTCACGTATATCTAGTTTTCTGCCTGATTTAATCAGACTCTTGGAAGTTATAGTAGCCATCACCAAAAGGTTATCCTGGCTCTTTCAGGTCCCTGGAGAAATAAAGGAGGTGGGTGGGATCTGGTCTGATCTGAGCTCTGGTTTAAGGGGCTTTATCAGAAGTTGTGATTCCTTAAAGCGTAAGCACTGTGTGAGAGTCCGGCTGTTGAGGATAGAGATGGACTCCGAAGATGTGGTTTTGGTGCTCTCCTGCCTCCCAACCATTGTTCTAATTCTGCTCTAATTCTTATTTAGTCTACACGGGGAAAGTGTATACCGGGCCGGGGAGTCAAAGTGAAGCTAATCAATCCTCACTTTTTCGCCCATTTCTTTGGTGTGATTGGTGGGGGAGGCTGCTTAATGTTCTTGAATGGCAGGAATAAATTCTCTGGGTCAGTTTGCAGTGGGAGTAAAGAACAGCCTCTTAACTTTTGGTCCATATGCGTGTTAATTGCTCAGACAACAAACGATGGCTCTAAGAATATTGCTCTACTCTGCAGTGAATCCAGGTATTTTCAGTCCAGCTGCTTTAGGCCAGGCTGCAGTTTTATGGCCTCTTGTCCATCAAGCCAACAGCTCCCTGTCACCTGTGCACTTTTTCTGCTCCACTTTGTGAGAAGAGGGGAAATACAGTTCATGAAGGAGATAGATAGATAGATAGATAGATAGATAGATAGATAGATAGATAGATAGATAGATAGATAGAGATAGATAGAGATAGATAGAGATAGATAGATAGATAGATAGATAGATAGATAGATAGATAGATAGATAGATAGATAGATAGATAGAAGGCACTAAGAATGTCTAAAGTTTAAATTCAACCCTTCCTAAAATCAATCTGCTGGAGTCAGGGAGGAGGGAGGAGGGTGCAAGGACCAGCACAGGATCAGAGCCCACCGAGGCTCATCCGGGGAGGGTCTGCATGATCCCAATGCCACAGCTGAGGGCATTCCCCAGGGACTCCCAGATCCTGACATCTCTGCCCAGGTAAGGAAAGCTGACACCGTGCCAAAGCACGCTTCTCTCCAAAACCCAGCAACTAGGGAAAACATCCGGGGAGCAACGGGAAGAAAAGCTGCTGATTGAATTCACAGGTGAGGGAGCTGCACCGCCAGAACCCTCCCTGTCCTCCCGGAAAAAGCACGCGGCCTGGGGTGGCAGGCCTCGTCTTTTGTCTCTGCTGCAGCCAGTGGAGACTTTTCTCAGCCGATCGGTGCTCTGGGAACACTGCAGGTGGTGGTGGGGCCTGGGGCACGGCTGCAGTGCCGCTCCTTGCCGTGTCCGCCAGGCGGCACCTGCGAGGCGGGGGGCAGCTCGTCTCGGCAATGCTTCTGGTCCGGACAGGGCTCGGGCCACCTCGCAGCTCTGCTTTGGCCTTGGGGGGTTATTTCTCTTGGCTTTTAAGGCAGAGGCTTCTTTGCCACGTGTCTCTTGCTGCTTGCAATTCTTTCTTTGGCTGCTAGTGAATACATTTGAGAAGGCATGGGCTTCTAGGATTCACTTGTTCTAAATATGGTGATTCTCTTAGTGAGCAATTGGACTCGTTCTCCAGTGCGGAGTGCAGAAGGATTTTTCTCTCGACTAATTGTTTCCTAATTTCTTTTCAAGCTCTCCTACGAACCTTGGACCGGTGGGCTTCGCCGCACTTGCTGTGGGGGCTGGAGTGAGAAGCAGCTGGAGGTGTTTGCTCTCTGCTCGGTCCCTGCCTTGCCCTCAGTTGCCTGGCCCTGCAGGTAAGCACAGCTCACCTTGGCTTTTCCGGGGCCCTTGCTGAAGGGTTTCCAAGTGTGGCCCTGAGAATTTCTGCAGGTGGAAAGGATGGCTGTTTCAGAGCACTTGTCACTGGGCCGCCTGTGTTTTAACACTTGCCAGGGCAGGAGAATTGCAGCAGAAGAAGGGTAATTATTCATCTAAAGTTGTAAGCGAGTGCAGGAGAAATCCTAGGAAGACACCTGGATATGTAGTTAGGTATTTGAGTAGCTTTGGCTGGTAGAAACACTCCATGGATGAGACAGAAAGGGCTGGTGCTGGAGCATGTTTAAGAAGCCAGCACAGGGAGCTTCAGTCTTCTAAAATTAGACAAAGCAGTGAGGGATGATGATGGAGTAGAACATGCTGGTGTTTTCAGCTTTGGGACTTGACTTGCTCATGGGAACAATCTGAATGAGGGCGGATGTTGTTGCTGAGAATTCCCCCTGGTAGATCTTCCCCATCTAGGATTGTATCACGGACAGTGTTCCCAATAGTCTGGAGATAAAGTTGTGAATTAGAGAGGAAGCGATGCACAACAAATGCAGGGAGAAAAGGTGGAATCGTGATGGAATCCTGGAGTGGTTTGGGTTGGAAGGGACCTTAAAGTTCATCCAGCCCCACTCCCTGAGCAGGGACACTTTCCCCTAGGCCAGGTTGCCCCTGGTCGCAGATGGCTATGGAAGTGCTGGAGGTGTTTAGGGAATGCTGATAGTTTTTCCCCCACCTCTGGCCATTGGGTCGTTAAAAAGACTGATTCACCTCTTCCCACAGGGAAAAACGCTAGAGCAGAGGGAGGGAAGGAGCAGAGAGAACTGCAGCCCCCAGCAGCTCGGTCAGTGCTGGATGGACTCGGGGCTGGGAAAGGTCACTCAGTGTGAGGGCAGGTGAGAGCCCAGGGTGGCCCTGGCAGCACTGGGGCTGGGAACAAGTCCAGTGGGCAAAAGAATGGACCCTGGAGAGCTGGGTAAACAGCTGGAGGAGTTTCAAGGAGAAGCAGGAAACTGGACAAGTTGCAGCAGCTCCTTTTATGTGTGTTTAGAACCACCTCTAGTGCAGCCACGAGTGAGGTGGAAAATGAACTCAGGAGGCTGAGAATGAGTCCCACAAACTGCTTACAGTGGGATTGAGTCTTCCCAAGAGCCTGAGAAGCTTTACTTTAGTTCGGCTTTATAAACTGCAAACTGAAGTGATTGTCAATGTGATGGCCCTTGCTGTCCTGTGTCTTTGGTGAGGTGTTGACTCAGTACCTTTATTGGAGCTGATGTGGATGAACGGGTGCTCCTAATTTGCCTTTAAGGTCCTGGTTTCTTCCATTCTTCTACCAGCTTCTCCATCCAGGAGATGGAATTCCAGTGCTACAGTATAGATAACTCGTTGTACTCCCAAAAGGAGCCTTTCTGCCTTCGGGACAAGTTGTGGTGCCACTGGAGCTGCTGGGAGAAGCAGAGGGTTGGCAGTGACAGGCCTAGAATGCTGTTGCTGTGGCACCGCCTCTGCCCGCGCCCCCAAGTCACGTGCCCGCCTGAGGGGCCAAGCACCATTCTGTCCCCTCCCATGAGGGACAGCCCCATGAGTGGGCAGTGAGGATGACGAGGGGTGGGACAGCCTCAGGTGTGGGCAGTGAGGATGACGAGGGGCGGGACAGCCTCAGGTGTGGGCAGTGAGGATGACAAGGGGCGGGACAGCCTCAGGTGTGGCCAGTGAGGATGATGAAGGGCGGGCCCTGCTGGGCGGTTATCTGGGGCTTTTGGAGAGGATGCTTTTTTCGATGGAGGTTTTCTGCAGAGGAGCAGTCGATTCCAAGGAGTCTCTCCAGCGGTTACAGTGGGGGCGTCTCACCGTGGCTGGGCCAAGCACCTGAGATACCTGGATCATAGCTCAAGGAAGGGGCCGAGGTATGAGCCGTGTGCCGGGGAGCAGCGCAGGACAACAGGTGGGGGCGTGTAGGGGTGCAGGGAAGATGCAGCTCGGACTGGAGGAAGAGCTTGGAGGTTTCTTTTCTGGATATGAACATGCAAAGCAGGGAGCGAGGTGGAATATAAGCACTCTAGGTGCTCGGGCAGGTGAGCCAGGACTTAGGGGAGGGACTAGCTTTCCTGAGCACCAAAAGTTCCAATTAATTGCCTCTCTCAGGAGCAGTCGAGAGGAGTTTCTACTTTAGGGCTGGGCTACAAAGGAAAGCACCTGAAACTGCTGTGGGAAACTTACTGCTGTAACCAGACTGTAGTTTCCACTGATATTTTTGCTACTAAAACTAGGGAGTTTTTTTTTCTCTGTACACAAAACCTGCTGGTATTTGTTAAACTCACTTTCTAACTTATGCATTGCTTGATAAGCACTTGCCTCTTTCCCTTTTCCTAGGGGGATGATTGGTCTTTCCTTGGAAGCAAGAGAATGTCCTGGTGTGTGTGCTTTTGCCATTGTTTCCCCCCCAGCTTACCTTTGAGCTTTTCTTGGTGCTGCATGTAATTTTTTTTGGCACTGTGGAAAGGGCACAACCTGCCATAATATAGACCTGTCTCCTCCTCTATGCAAAAGGATGTGCTTTAGCAAGTGTGAGGTGGCCTGGTGCCACCTGCAGAGCTCTCTGGCTGCCTGAGCCCTCTTTTCCTGTTGCTTTTCTTTTGTGGCTGTAATTGGCAGCTGGATAACTTTAGAAGAGCTGTTAAGTTCCTTGCCTGTGTAAATGCGCTGGTAATACCCAGGAGGGAAATGCTTGAGGCAGTAGTGATAACCGGGCTATGAGCAGAGTTTCTGGGGGACTAACAATAGCAAGGGGAAGCAAATAGCAAGCACCCAACAACTTGGCTGTTTTGAACGCATCAAAGTTTTTTTCCCCATGTTGTTTGGCACAGTGCTGTGAGCAGATGGTTTTGGGGAACAGATTGGGAGGAAATTCAGTATTGGTTGTATGAGGCCAAAGGTGTCCCTCTGTGCGTGTCTCCTGCTGCAGGAATCCCCCCAGTGGGGCTGCTGTTCCCATTCTTGGCATTGCCATGGCTGTGCTGCTCTATTCAGATCCAATGGGTGAGTTGGCAGTGCTTGACAGCTCTGTCAGAATGGCGAGGTGGGGGTGCCCATCCTTAGGGTAACCCTTAGAGAAATGGCCATGGAAAATGGTCCCTTGTTTGCAAGGAGAGGGGGCTTGCTGTACTTACTAACCAGAACACTCACCTTGGGATGTGCGAGGTAAGGAAATCTTGGTTCTGTGTAGGCTTGAGAAAAGGTGTGTAGGTACCTGTGAGTGGTGTCTGCAAAGATGAGGAGATAAAGATAATCAGAGTTGCTTTTTTGGGGTAAAATCTAGGTAACCTAGGGATGGAATGAATATTTTGGGCATAAAATCAGAGGTAAACCATAGGAGACAGAGTGTATATTTTGAGTGTAATGCTTCAGATAGTCTTTTCCATGGAAAGGGAAGCATGTAGCCCCATGATTGGAGGTGTAAATGACAGATTGTCAGAAGGGAACTGAGGCAGCAGCCAAGCAGCACCAAGTCCCTCTACACCAAGGTGAATTGTTTGAAGCTGATTAGGTGGTGACTTAGAAAACTGGGGTCTCCAGGCAGAGGTGATCACCAGAGACCCGCAATGTAGCCACTCAGAGACCTTCTAAGGGGATGTAAGTATGGTAACAAGTGTTGGGGAATGTCCTGAAGGTGGAACAGGAATGCGGGGAACAAAATGAACCCTCCTGGAATGCTGAGCCCTCCCATCAGCTACTACCGAAGTACCTCTGTGTGCACTGTGGGAGCTGATGGCCAGGACCCCCGGTGGGCTGGGATCACTGCAGGGTGTTGTCAGCAAGGAATGCCTGGCTTCTAAAACTCACCAGCTGAGTCTTAGAGGCTTCTTTGCCAAGCTGCTTTCAGGCAGCCAAATTGGCCCCGGCAGGGACTCTGTGCCTGCTCTCCCGTAGTTCCCAGGGATCTCTGGGCCTTCACGCCGGCACCGAGATGTTCTCGGGAAGGCCCTCAGATCCCCGGAGCAGTCTGGGACACGGGCAAGGTCCCGCTGCATTTCGGGAGCAGATTGGGCCCCCCTGGAGGGACAGTGCTGTTGGTGCACCCCAGGCTCGGGGACACTCGGAGGACTCCGGCGCGCACCGAAAGGGTTCTTCGGGGAGCTCCTCCGAGTGCCCCAAGCTGGGGAGCTCAAAGCAAGGTCCCTGGAATGGATTCAGGCATTCCTGAGAGTATCAGAGGTATAGCTGTCCGTCCTGGCCATGCAGCTCTGGAATGGACTTGGAACTGGATTCTAAAAGTGGTGCTCTAACGGCAAAAGGAGTGTGGGATTGGAATTAAGGAAGGAGTGGTGATGGTACCGTTGGCTGTTTTTTCTTGACTGTATTTGTGAGAGCTGCAGGAGTGCAAGGTGTGGGTTCCGGTCCCCAGCATTTGGTTTGCACGTGTCCTGGTCAGACACAGGTCCAGCTTCCTCAGCCCTTAACACACCGGAGGGAGAATTAAGGGATGGCACTGTGAAGGTGATTGGTGTGACAGGGGTTAAACTGGGAAAAGACTGGGTAATTCCTCGGTTGGTTAATTTGCAAGCTCCCCTAAACCTTTGCTCGGAAGAGATTGGTTGGACAAGTTGAGGCAGAAATGAACTTGGAAAATGGGGAGATGGAAACTGTAGTTGCTGAAACTAAATGTGTGAGAGCAGCAGCTCTTCTTGTGCAGGAAGTAACTCCCGTCAGCAGCACCGTCCCAACTGAAGCGGCAGATGCAGTTGTTCCTGTGGTGTGGGCCAGTGGAAAACAGTGTGGCCTATGAAGGGCCAAGTTAGACAGTTGTCAAACAGTAGCAGAAGTGACTCTCCAGGTAGCCCAATATAAATATGAGAAGCAAAGTGGTCAAGTAAACCAGTGCATGCTGTGACTGCAGAGGCAGGGATAGGTTGGGATCCAAAAAACTGGGGTGGAGATGCTTGTGATTTAACTGCTTTAGAGCGTGTTTCAGAGGGTGAAGTGTTTGCTGAAGCACAGCAAATAACAGGAGGGAAAGTGGAAGGTGACCCCGATGGTTATCCGGTCAGGCCTGATGTGGTGGAGGATTTTACTCAGCCTGAACTTGCTGGTGTTCTGGAGAGGTTTAAAGCAAAGACCAGGGAGTCTGTGATCTCCTGGGCAGTTGGGCTGCATGAGCTGGGAGCCTCTGGGATCAGATTGGACTGGGCAGACAGGGAGCAGTTTGTCCCGTGGAGCTGGACTGGGTTTGTTCAGGATGCTTTCGGAGGCAGGGCTGGAGAGGCTCCTTTGTTGGTTGTAGTGGTGGAAGGTTGTCCCAGGAGGGCTGGAGCCTTTGACCTCCTGCTCCCCCCATGAGCCCCGACGGGACCGTGCACTTGGCAATGGAGGGCCCCCCATTGCTGAGTCAGCGGTTCCGGGGGCTGGCAGGGATGGGATCAGGATGCTGAGCTCCAGCCAAGGCAGGGCAGGAAATGGTGCAGCCACTGCAAGAAGTGAAGGCAGAGTGAGATGAAGGCCAAGCTCCAGCACAAGGGTGGGTGAGAAAAGCCCATGGCCCTCAGGTGGAGCTTTGAATTCCTTGGAAAAATGGATCTCGTCAAAGGCCTCAGGCCCATGTGGGTGCTGGAGCGGAGGCCTCTTCAACTCATGGTCAGCCTAAAAAGGTGCAAGGACAGCAAGTTTTGATGATAGAACGAGGTGGCAAACAAGGTGAAGTGGTAAAGAGAAAAGCTGAGCTTCAGATTGGTCCTGTGCCACAGCAGCCTTGTGGAGTGCTTGTTGCTTTCCCTGACTGTGGAATGGCAGTGGATATTTCCAAGGGCTGCCTTGTGCTGAGGAACACTGGGGTCAGTTCCCTTTCCCTGGGCAGGGCAGGCAGGGCAAGTTTACCTGCCCCCCTGGAGGGTGGCTGGATGAGACTTGATCACCAAATGCAAACAGTAAGTAGAGGAGGTCCATTGGTGACCTTTGGGCATCAGGTAGAACAACTCACTGCTCACTCCTGGGGGGATATATTTACAGCATTCTCACCATCGGATAGGAAGTTTTTGAAGACTTTATTTCATCCACTAATCATAGTAATTACACTGATTTTATGAACAATAGGGAGTTGTTGTCTATGGCATCTCCTCCAAGAAGTTGTTTCTTGCATGTGTCTATCCTGACCAGGGATCAAAGGAGCGAAGGGAAAGGATGAGAAGTTCCCCGAGAGTTGCTGCCCAGGGGCTGCTGCCCCTGAGGAACAGGGTGAAGGCTGTCTGTGCTCAGGTGCCCTGGCTGAAGTGTGCAGTTGGTGTGAGTGTTGCTGGAGAAAGGCAGGCCAGGTGTGTGCAGCTGTTCCGTGCCCTCCACCCTTGGCCCTGCTGGGGCACCCGGCCAGCGCTCCAGGGGTGGCCAACTTGGAGCTCCCGAGAAGCTGCCCATACCCACAGCTGGATAGTGCCAGGCCTGGCCTAAAGCCGGCTCTGTTGGTCAGAGTCTGGCCAGCAGGAGCCTCTTGTAGCCGCCCCGCAGCCTCCCCTGCGGGTGGACGCACCCATAGGAATTGTGGCAGTTCCCGGAGACTGCGGGATCGGCTGTGCCGGGGCTGCCCAGCTGCCCTGTGGGCTGGGGGTGGAGCGTGAGGGGGCCGTGGGGGAGAGATTTCTGCTTAGCCACAGTTCTGTCTCTCGAGGCAGTCAGGATTTGATACCTTGCTCATTTATCAGATCCCATAAATCTGTATCTGATGTGTTGGATTGGGTTTGTTTCAACTGTTCCTATTATCCTGTGACTTGTGAGGAGTTGTTTCCTCAAGTGCCTTGCCCGTGGGCACAACAGCAGGTGTGTGCAGCAGCTGGAGACTGGGCAGGTTTGGGGGCAGTGGTGTCCCAGCTCCCTTTGCCATCCCTGCTGCAGGGTGGGAGCTGCACAGAGCCAGCAGCGTCCAGCTGGAGGATCCAGGAGGACGCAGCTCTGCTTTTCTGGGAGGTAAGAGGTGGGGGTGCAGGAGCTGGAAGGGGTGTTCTCCAGGCAGAGGAAGGGAAGGAGCAGAGAGAGAACTGCAGCCCCCAGCAGCTCGGTCAGTGCTGGATGGACTTGGGGCTGGGAAAGGTCACTCAGTGTGAGGGCAGGTGAGAGCCCAGGGTGGCCCTGGCAGCCCTGGGAACAAGTCCAGTGGGCAAAGGAATGGACCCTGGAGAGCTGGGCAAACAGCTGGAGGAGTTTCAAGGAGAAGCAGGAAACTGGACAAGTTGCAGCAGCTCCTTTTATGTGTGTGTGTGTGTGTAGCCAGGTCTAGTGCAGCCACGAGTGAGGTGGGAAATGAACCTCAGGAGGCTGGGAATGAGTCCCACAAACTGGTTACAATGGGATTGAGTCTTCCCAAGTGTCTGAAAAGCTTTACTTTAGTTTGACTTTATAAATTGAAAACTGAAATGATTGTCTAGGTGTTAGGCCTTGCTGTCCTGTGTCTTTGGTGAGGTGTTGACTCAGTACCTTTCTTGGAGCTGCTGTTTGGTGTCCCTAATTGACCTGTAAGGTCCTGGTTTGTTCCCTGCTTCTCCCAGCTTGTTCAGGAGATGGAATTCCAGCGCTACAGTATAGATGGCTCATGGTGCTCCCAAAAGGAGCCTTTCTGCCTTTGGGACAAGTTGTGATGCCACTGGAGCTGTTGGGAGAAGCGGAGGGTCGGCAGTGCCAGGCCTGGAATGCTGCTGCTGTGGCACAGACGCTGCTCCCTGGCAGGTTCTTGGGTTGGATTCCTTGGCTGCCACTGGGCAAGGCCTGAAAGGGCCTCAGTTGTGTAGGGAACAAAACATGGAATGGGAAAGCAAAGCTGGGGAGGTTCTGGTTTCAGAAAGGTTCATTGCCTTCTCTTTCTGAAGGGACACTCACCAGGTCCAGCTGTGGTAAGAAGAGCAAGTGGGCTGTGAAGGTTTGGGGCAGTCTGGAAGCTCCCTGTGCCCAAAGGATCCTGGCAAGTGCAGCCCTGGAAGAGTCAGGAATAATGAAAAGTGCCTCAGTTCTCATAAAGCTCAGCTTTGTAAGACACGTCTCAAGACCAGACAAAATCCTCCAGCAGTGAGCTTGGCAGAAAAGGCCTGTGAAGCAAAGCAGCATGAAAATCTAGAACTGCTTGGGGATGGCAGGTGAAAGCTGGAGCCCTCCCAGGTCAAGGTGTCTGATCCCCACAATCCTCTTTGTGTCCTCTGCCAGAAGCTGCCCTTGGTCATTCTTGTGGTTTGCAGGTTGTAAAAAGACCCTTGAGATTTGCTTCTGGGAACGGGGATCCATTTCCTGATGGGAGTCCTTGAAATACAAGTGAGTGTGTATGGGAAATGAGGAGGCTCCAGGAGTGCTGGGGCTGGAGAGTCCACAGTGAGTATGGTTTGAGTGTCCTGATGTCCCTGACCCAATGCTGTGTTGTCATCAAGTCCCTTCATTCTGATTTAAATTGTCTTTAAATGTGCTGGAAGTCCAAATTGAAGTAGAAAATGCTTGTGGAAAGCTTAGTGTTCCCAAGGGAATGCTTTAGGGACGTGCAGCTTGTGAACGGCAGAAATAATTCGGGTTCCCCCAGAAACCTGCTGGGCTGTTTAGGAGGTTTTTCTTCCCCCCTTTTTTTCTTCCCCCCTTTTTTTCTTCCCCCCTTTTTTTCTTCCCCCCTTTTTTTCTTCCCCCCTTTTTTTCTTCCCCCCTTGTTCTCGTCCCCCCTTTTTCTCGTCCCCCCTTTTTCTCGTCCTTCCTTTTTCTCGTCCCCCTTTTTCTCGTCCCCCCTTTTTCTCGTCCCTCCTTTTTCTCGTCATCGTTTTTCTCGTCCCCTTTTTTCTCGTCCCCCCTTTTTCTCGTCCCCCCTTTTTCTCGTCCCCCCTTTTTGTTGTCCCTCCTTTTTCTCGTCCCCCCTTCTTCTCGTCCCCCCTTCTTCTTTTCCCCCCTTTTCTTGTCCCCCCTTTTCTCGTCCCTCCTTTTCTCGTCCCCCCTTTTCTCTTCCCCTCTTTTCTTGTCCCCCTTCTTCTCGTCCCCCTTCTTCTCGTCCCCCTTCTTCTCGTCTCCCTTCTTCTCGTCCCCCTTCTTCTCGTCCCCCTTCTTCTCGTCCCCCTTCTTCTCGTCTCCCTTCTTCTCGTCCCCCTTCTTCTCGTCCCCCTTCTTCTCGTCCCCCCTTTTCTCGTCCCCCCTTTTCTCGTCCCCCCTTTTCTCGTCTCCCCTTTTCTCGTCCCCCCTTTTCTCGTCCCCCTTCTTCTCGTCCCCCTTCTTCTCGTCCCCCTTCTTCTCGTCCCCCTTCTTCTCGTCCCCCTTCTTCTCGTCCCCCTTCTACTCGTCCCCCCTTTTTCGCGTCCCCCCTTTTTCGCGTCCCCCCTTTTTCTCGTCCGCTCTTTTTCTCGTCCCCCCTTTTTCTCGTCCCCCCTTCTTCTCGTCCCCCCTTCTTCTCGTCCCCCCTTCTTCTCGTCCCCCTTTTTCTCGTCCCCCCTTTTCTCGTCCCCGCTTTTCTCGTCCCCCCTTCTTCTCGTCCCCCTTCTTCTTGTCCCCCTTCTTCTCGTCCCCCTTCGTCTCGTCCCCCTTCTTGTTGTCCTTCCTTTTTCTCGTCCCCCCTTTTTCTCGTCCCCCCTTTTTCTCATCCCCCCTTCTTCTCCTCCTCCCTTCTTCTCGTCCCCCCTTCTTCTCGTCCCCCTACTTCTCGTCCCCCCTTCTTCTTTTCCCCCCTTTTCTGGTCCCCCCTTTTCTCGTCCCCCTTTTTCTCGTCCCCCCTTTTCTCGTCCCCCCTTCTTCTCGTCCCCCCTTCTTCTCGTCCCCCCTTCTTCTCGTCCCCTCTTCTTCTCGTCCCCCCTTCTTCTTTTCCCCCCTTTTCTCGTCCCCCCTTTTCTCGTCCCCCCTTTTCTCGTCCCCCCTTTTCTCGTCCCCCCTTTTCTCGTCCCCCTTCTTCTCGTCCGCCTTCTTCTCGTCCCCCTTCTTCTTGTCCTTCCTTTTTCGCGTCCCCCCTATTTCGCATCCCCCCTTTTTCTCATCCCCCCTTTTTCGCGTCCCCCCTTTTTCGCGTCCCCCCTTTTTCGCGTCCCCCCTTTTTCGCGTCCCCCCTTTTTCGCGTCCCCCCTTTTTCTCTTCCCCCCTTTTTCTCTTCCTCCCTTTTTCTCGTCCCCCCTTTTACACGTCCCCCCTTCTTCTCGTCCCCCCTTCTTCTTTTCCCCCCTTTTCTTGTCCCTCCTTTTCTCGTCCCTCCTTTTCTCGTCCCCCCCTTTCTCTTCCCCTCTTTTCTTGTCCCCCTTCTTCTCGTCCCCCTTCTTCTCGTCCCCCTTCTTCTCGTCCCCCTTCTTCTCGTCCCCCTTCTTCTCGTCCCCCTTCTTCTCGTCCCCCTTCTTCTCGTCCCCCTTCTTCTCGTCCCCCTTCTACTTGTCCCCCCTTTTTTGCGTCCCCCCTTTTTCGCGTCCCCCCTTTTTCTCGTCCCCTCTTTTTCTCGTCCCCCCTTTTTCTCGTCCATCTTTTTCTCGTCCCCCCTTCTTCTCGTCCCCCCTTCTTCTCGTCCCCCCTTCTTCTCGTCCCCCCTTTTTCTCGTCCCCCCTTCTTCTCGTCCCCCCTTCTTCTTTCCCTCTTTTCTCGTCCCCGCTTTTCTCGTCCCCCCTTCTTCTCGTCCCCCTTCTTCTTGTCCCCCTTCTTCTTGTCCCCCTTCTTCTCGTCCCCCTTCTTCTCGTCCCCCTTCTTCTCGTCCCCCTTCTTGTTGTCCTTCCTTTTTCTCGTCCCCCCTTTTTCTCGTCCCCCCTTTTTCTCATCCCCCCTTCTTCTCCTCCTCCCTTCTTCTCGTCCCCCCTTCTTCTCGTCCCCCTACTTCTCGTCCCCCCTTCTTCGTTTCCCCCCTTTTCTCGTCCCCCCTTTTCTCGTCCCCCCTTTTCTCGTCCCCCCTTTTCTCGTCCCCCTTCTTCTCGTCCTTCTTCTTCTCGTCCCCCTTCTTCTCGTCCCCCTTCTTCTCGTCCTTCCTTTTTCGCGTCCCCCCTTTTTCGCGTCCCCCCTTTTTCGCGTCCCCCCTTTTTCGCGTCCCCCCTTTTTCGCGTCCCCCCTTCTTCTCGTCCCCCCGTCTTCTTTTCCCTCATATTCTCGTCCCCCCTTTTCTCGTCCCCCCTTTTCTCGTCCCCCCTTTTTCTCCTCCCCCCTTCTTCTCGTCCCCTCTTCTTCTCGTCCCCCCTTCTTCTTTTCCCCCCTTTTCTCGTCCCCCCTTTTCTCGTCCCCCCCTTTCTCGTCTCCCCTTTTCTCGTCCCCCCTTTTCTCGTCCCCCTTCTTCTCGTCCTTCTTCTTCTCTTCCCCCTTCTTCTCGTCCCCCTTCTTCGCGTCCCCCCTTTTTCGCGTCCCCCCTTTTTCGCGTCCCCCCTTTTTCGCGTCCCCCCTTCTTCTCGTCCCCCCGTCTTCTTTTCCCTCATTTTCTCGTCCCCGCTTTTCTCGTCCCCCCTTTTTCTCGTCCCCCCTTTTCTCGTCCCCCTTCTTCTCGTCCCCCTTCTTCTCGTCCCCCTTCTTCTCGTCCTTCCTTTTTCGCGTCCCCCCTTTTTCGCGTCCCCCCTTTTTCGCGTCCCCCCTTCTTCTCGTCCCCCCGTCTTCTTTTCCCTCATTTTCTCGTCCCCGCTTTTCTCGTCCCCCCTTTTTCTCTTGCCCCCTTTTTCTCGTCCCCCCTTCTTCTCGTCCCCCCTTCTTCTTTTGCCCCCTTTTCTCGTCCCCCCTTTTCTCGTCCCCCCTTTTCTCGTCCCCCCTTTTCTCGTCCCCCCTTTTCTCGTTCCCCCTTTTCTCGTCCCCCTTCTTCTCGTCCCCCTTCTTCTCGTCCCCCTTCTTCTCGTTCCCCTTCTTCTCGTCCCCCTTCTACTCGTCCGCCTTCTTCTTGTCCTTCCTTTTTCTCGTCCCCCCTTCTTCTCGTCCCCCCTTCTTCTCGTCCCCCCTTCTTCTCGTCCCCCGTTCTTCTCGTCCCCTCTTCTTCTCGTCCCCCCTTCTTCTTTTCCCCCCTTTTCTCGTCCCCCCTTTTCTCGTCCCCCCTTTTCTCGTCCCCCCTTTTCTTGTCCCCCTACTTCTCGTCCCCCTTCTTCTCGTCCCCCTTCTTCTCGTCCCCCTTCTTCTCGTCCCCCTTCTTCTCGTCCCCCTTCTTCTTGTACTTCCTTTTTCGCGTCCCCCCTTTTTCGCATCCCCCCTTTTTCTCGTCCCCCCTTTTTCTCGTCCCCCCTTTTTCTCGTCCCCCCTTTTTCTCATCCCCCCTTTTCGCGTCCCCCCTTTTCGCGTCCCCCCTTTTTCGCGTCCCCCCTTTTTCGCGTCCCCCCTTTTTCGCGTCCCCCCTTTTTCTCTTCCCCCCTTTTTCTCGTCCCCCCTTTTACACGTCCCCCCTTTTTCTCGTCCCCCCTTCTTCTCGTCCCCCCTTCTTCTCGTCCCCCCTTCTTCTCGTCCCCTCTTCTTCTCGTCCCCCCTTCTTCTCGTCCCCCTTCTTCTCGTCCCCCTTCTTCTTGTCCCCCTTCTTCTCGTCCCCCTTCTTCTTGTCCTTCCTTTTTCGCGTCCCCCCTATTTCGCATCCCCCCTTTTTCTCGTCCCCCCTTTTTCTCGTCCCCCCTTTTTCTCGTCCCCCCTTTTTCGCGTCCCCCCCTTTTTCGCGTCCCCCCTTTTTCTCGTCCCCCCTTTTACACGTCCCTCCTTCTTCTAGTCCCCCCTTCTTCTCGTCCCCCCTTCTCCTTTTCCCCCCTTTTCTTGTCCCCCCTTTTCTCGTCCCTCCTTTTCTCGTCCCCCCTTTTCTCTTCCCCTCTTTTCTTGTCCCCCTTCTTCTCGTCCCCCTTCTTCTCGTCCCCCTTCTTCTCGTCCCCCTTCTTCTCGTCCCCCTTCTTCTCGTCCCCCTTCTTCTCGTCCTTCCTTTTTCGCGTCCCCCTTTTTCTCCTCCCCCCTTTTTCTCCTCCCCCCTTTTTCGCGTCCCCCCTTTTTCTCGTCCCCCCTTTTTCTCGTCCCCCCCTTTTCGCGTTCCCCCCTTTTCGCGTCCCCCCTTTTTGGCGTCCCCCCTCTTTCGCGTCCCCCCTTTTTCTCTTCCCCCCTTTTTCTCTCCCGCCCTTTCTTAAGAATTAAGCGATGGCACTGTGAAGGTGGTTGGTGTGACAGGGGTTAAACTGGGAAAAGACTGGGTAATTCCTCGGTTGGTTAATTTGCAAGCTCCCCTAAACCTTTGCTCGGAAGAGATTGGTTGGACAAGTTGAGGCAGAAATGAACTTGGAAAATGGGGAGATGGAAACTGTAGTTGCTGAAACTAAATGTGTGAGAGCAGCAGCTCTTCTTGTGCAGGAAGTAACTCCCGTCAGCAGCACTGTCCCAACTGAAGCGGCAGATGCAGTTGTTCCTGTGGTGTGGGCCAGTGGAAAACAGTGTGGCCTATGAAGGGCCAAGTTAGACAGTTGTCAAACAGTAGCAGAAGTGACTCTCCAGGTAGCCCAATATAAATATGAGAAGCAAAGTGGTCAAGTAAACCAGTGCATGCTGTGACTGCAGAGGCAGGGATAGGTTGGGATCCAAAAAACTGGGGTGGAGATGCTTGTGATTTAAGTGCTTTAGAGCGTGTTTCAGAGGGTGAAGTGTTTGCTGAAGCACAGCAAATAACAGGAGGGAAAGTGGAAGGTGACCCCGATGGTTATCCGGTCAGGCCTGATGTGGTGGAGGATTTTACTCAGCCTGAACTTGCTGGTGTTCTGGAGAGGTTTAAAGCAAAGACCAGGGAGTCTGTGATCTCCTGGGCAGTTGGGCTGCATGAGCTGGGAGCCTCTGGGATCAGATTGGACTGGGCAGACAGGGAGCAGTTTGTCCCGTGGAGCTGGACTGGGTTTGTTCAGGATGCTTTCGGAGGCAGGGCTGGAGAGGCTCCTTTGTTGGTTGTAGTGGTGGAAGGTTGTCCCAGGAGGGCTGGAGCCTTTGACCTCCTGCTCCCCCCATGAGCCCCGACGGGACCGTGCACTTGGCAATGGAGGGCACCCCATTGCTGAGTCAGAGGTTCCGGGGGCTGGCAGGGATGGGATCAGGATGCTGAGCTCCAGCCAAGGCAGGGCAGGAAATGGTGCAGCCACTGAAAGAAGTGAAGGCAGAGTGAGATGAAGGCCAAGCTCCAGCACAAGGGTGGGTGAGAAAAGCCCATGGCCCTCAGGTGGAGCTTTGAATTCCTTGGAAAAATGGATCTTGTCAAAGGGCTCAGGCCCATGTGGGTGCTGGAGCGGAGGCCTCTTCAACTCATGGTCAGCCTAAAAAGGTGCAAGGACAGCAAGTTTTGATGATAGAACGAGGTGGCAAACAAGGTGAAGTGGTAAAGAGAAAAGCTGAGCTTCAGATTGGTCCTGTGCCACAACAGCCTTGTGGAGTGCTTGTTGCTTTCCCTGACTGTGGAATGGCAGTGGATATTTCCAAGGGCTGCCTTGTGCTGAGGAACACTGGGGTCAGTTCTCTTTCCCTGGGCAGGGCAGGCAGGGCAAGTTTACCTGCCCCCCTGGAGGGTGGCTGGATGAGACTTGATCACCAAATGCAAACAGTAAGTAGAGGAGGTCCATTGGGGACCTTTGGGCATCAGGTAGAACAACTCACTGCTCACTCCTGGGGGGATATATTTACAGCATTCTCACCATCGGATAGGAAGTTTTTGAAGACTTTATTTCATCCACTAATCATAGTAATTACACTGATTTTATGAACAATAGGGAGTTGTTGTCTATGGCATCTCCTCCAAGAAGTTGTTTCTTGCATGTGTCTATCCTGACCAGGGATCAAAGGAGCGAAGGGAAAGGATGAGAAGTTCCCCGAGAGTTGCTGCCCAGGGGCTGCTGCCCCTGAGGAACAGGGTGAAGGCTGCCTGTGCTCAGGTGCCCTGGCTGAAGTGTGCAGTTGGTGTGAGTGTTGCTGGAGAAAGGCAGGCCAGGTGTGTGCAGCTGTTCCGTGCCCTCCACCCTTGGCCCTGCTGGGGCACCCGGCCAGCGCTCCAGGGGTGGCCAACTTGGAGCTCCCGAGAAGCTGCCCATACCCACAGCCGGATAGTGCCAGGCCTGGCCTAAAGCCGGCTCTGTTGGTCAGAGTCTGGCCAGCAGGAGCCTCTTGTAGCCGCCCCGCAGCCTCCCCTGCGGGTGGACGCACCCATAGGAATTGTGGCAGTTCCCGGAGACTGCGGGATCGGCTGCGCCGGGGCTGCCCAGCTGCCCTGTGGGCTGGGGGTGGAGCGTGAGGGGGCCGTGGGGGAGAGATTTCTGCTTAGCCACAGTTCTGTCTCTCGAGGCAGTCAGGATTTGATACCTTGCTCATTTATCAGATCCCATAAATCTGTATCTGATGTGTTGGATTGGGTTTGTTTCAACTGTTCCTATTATCCTGTGACTTGTGAGGAGTTGTTTCCTCAAGTGCCTTGCCCGTGGGCACAACAGCAGGTGTGTGCAGCAGCTGGAGACTGGGCAGGTTTGGGGGCAGTGGTGTCCCAGCTCCCTTTGCCATCCCTGCTGCAGGGTGGGAGCTGCACAGAGCCAGCAGCGTCCAGCTGGAGGATCCAGGAGGACGCAGCTCTGCTTTTCTGGGAGGTAAGAGGTGGGGGTGCAGGAGCTGGAAGGGGTGTTCTCCAGGCAGAGGAAGGGAAGGAGCAGAGAGAGAACTGCAGCCCCCAGCAGCTCGGTCAGTGCTGGATGGACTCGGGGCTGGGAAAGGTCACTCAGTGTGAGGGCAGGTGAGAGCCCAGGGTGGCCCTGGCAGCCCTGGGAACAAGTCCAGTGGGCAAAGGAATGGACCCTGGAGAGCTGGGCAAACAGCTGGAGGAGTTTCAAGGAGAAGCAGGAAACTGGACAAGTTGCAGCAGCTCCTTTTATGTGTGTGTGTGTGTAGCCAGGTCTAGTGCAGCCACGAGTGAGGTGGGAAATGAACCTCAGAAGGCTGGGAATGAGTCCCACAAACTGGTTACAATGGGATTGAGTCTTCCCAAGTGTCTGAAAAGCTTTACTTTAGTTTGACTTTATAAATTGAAAACTGAAATGATTGTCTAGGTGTTAGGCCTTGCTGTCCTGTGTCTTTGGTGAGGTGTTGACTCAGTACCTTTATTGGAGCTGCTGTTTGGTGTCCCTAATTGACCTGTAAGGTCCTGGTTTGTTCCCTGCTTCTCCCAGCTTGTTCAGGAGATGGAATTCCAGCGCTACAATATAGATGGCTCATGGTGCTCCCAAAAGGAGCCTTTCTGCCTTTGGGACAAGTTGTGATGCCACTGGAGCTGTTGGGAGAAGCGGAGGGTCGGCAGTGCCAGGCCTGGAATGCTGCTGCTGTGGCACAGACCCTGCTCCCTGGCAGGTTCTTGGGTTGGATTCCTTGGCTGCCACTGGGCAAGGCCTGAAAGGGCCTCAGTTGTGTAGGGAACAAAACATGGAATGGGAAAGCAAAGCTGGGGAGGTTCTGGTTTCAGAAAGGTTCATTGCCTTCTCTTTCTGAAGGGACACTCACCAGGTCCAGCTGTGGTAAGAAGAGCAAGTGGGCTGTGAAGGTTTGGGGCAGTCTGGAAGCTCCCTTGTGCCCAAAGGATCCTGGCAAGTGCAGCCCTGGAAGAGTCAGGAATAATGAAAAGTGCCTCAGTTCTCATAAAGCTCAGCTTTGTAAGACACGTCTCAAGACCAGACAAAATCCTCCAGCAGTGAGCTTGGCAGAAAAGGCCTGTGAAGCAAAGCAGCATGAAAATCTAGAACTGCTTGGGGATGGCAGGTGAAAGCTGGAGCCCTCCCAGGTCAAGGTGTCTGATCCCCACAATCCTCTTTGTGTCCTCTGCCAGAAGCTGCCCTTGGTCATTCTTGTGGTTTGCAGGTTGTAAAAAGACCCTTGAGATTTGCTTCTGGGAACGGGGATCCATTTCCTGATGGGAGTCCTTGAAATACAAGTGAGTGTGTATGGGAAATGAGGAGGCTCCAGGAGTGCTGGGGCTGGAGAGTCCACAGTGAGTATGGTTTGAGTGTCCTGATGTCCCTGACCCAATGCTGTGTTGTCATCAAGTCCCTTCATTCTGATTTAAATTGTCTTTAAATGTGCTGGAAGTCCAAATTGAAGTAGAAAATGCTTGTGGAAAGCTTAGTGTTCCCAAGGGAATGCTTTAGGGACGTGCAGCTTGTGAACGGCAGAAATAATTCGGGTTCCCCCAGAAACCTGCTGGGCTGTTTAGGAGGTTTTTCTTCCCCCCTTTTTTTCTTCCCCCCTTTTTTTCTTCCCCCCTTTTTTTCTTCCACCCTCATTTTCTTCCCCCCCTTTTTCTCGTCCCCCCTTTTTCTCGTCCCCCCTTTTTCTCGTCCCCCCTTTTTCTCGTCCCCCCTTTTTCTCGTCCTTCCTTTTTCTCGTCCCCCTTTTTCTCGTCCCCCCTTTTTCTCGTCCCTCCTTTTTCTCGTCATCGTTTTTCTCGTCCCCTTTTTTCTCGTCCCCCCTTTTTCTCGTCCCCCCTTTTTCTCGTCCCCCCTTTTTGTTGTCCCTCCTTTTTCTCGTCCCCCCTTCTTCTCGTCCCCCCTTCTTCTTTTGCCCCCTTTTCTCGTCCCCCCTTTTCTCGTCCCCCCTTTTCTCGTCCCCCCTTTTCTCGTCCCCCCTTTTCTCGTTCCCCCTTTTCTCGTCCCCCTTCTTCTCGTCCCCCTTCTTCTCGTCCCCCTTCTTCTCGTTCCCCTTCTTCTCGTCCCCCTTCTACTCGTCCGCCTTCTTCTTGTCCTTCCTTTTTCTCGTCCCCCCTTCTTCTCGTCCCCCCTTCTTCTCGTCCCCCCTTCTTCTCGTCCCCCCTTCTTCTCGTCCCCCGTTCTTCTCGTCCCCTCTTCTTCTCGTCCCCCCTTCTTCTTTTCCCCCCTTTTCTCGTCCCCCCTTTTCTCGTCCCCCCTTTTCTCGTCCCCCCTTTTCTTGTCCCCCTACTTCTCGTCCCCCTTCTTCTCGTCCCCCTTCTTCTCGTCCCCCTTCTTCTCGTCCCCCTTCTTCTTGTACTTCCTTTTTCGCGTCCCCCCTTTTTCGCATCCCCCCTTTTTCTCGTCCCCCCTTTTTCTCGTCCCCCCTTTTTCTCGTCCCCCCTTTTTCTCATCCCCCCTTTTCGCGTCCCCCCTTTTCGCGTCCCCCCTTTTTCGCGTCCCCCCTTTTTCGCGTCCCCCCTTTTTCGCGTCCCCCCTTTTTCTCTTCCCCCCTTTTTCTCGTCCCCCCTTTTACACGTCCCCCCTTTTTCTCGTCCCCCCTTCTTCTCGTCCCCCCTTCTTCTCGTCCCCCCTTCTTCTCGTCCCCTCTTCTTCTCGTCCCCCCTTCTTCTCGTCCCCCTTCTTCTCGTCCCCCTTCTTCTTGTCCCCCTTCTTCTCGTCCCCCTTCTTCTTGTCCTTCCTTTTTCGCGTCCCCCCTATTTCGCATCCCCCCTTTTTCTCGTCCCCCATTTTTCTCGTCCCCCCTTTTTCTCGTCCCCCCTTTTTCGCGTCCCCCCCTTTTTCGCGTCCCCCCTTTTTCTCGTCCCCCCTTTTACACGTCCCTCCTTCTTCTAGTCCCCCCTTCTTCTCGTCCCCCCTTCTCCTTTTCCCCCCTTTTCTTGTCCCCCCTTTTCTCGTCCCTCCTTTTCTCGTCCCCCCTTTTCTCTTCCCCTCTTTTCTTGTCCCCCTTCTTCTCGTCCCCCTTCTTCTCGTCCCCCTTCTTCTCGTCCCCCTTCTTCTCGTCCCCCTTCTTCTCGTCCCCCTTCTTCTCGTCCTTCCTTTTTCGCGTCCCCCTTTTTCTCCTCCCCCCTTTTTCTCCTCCCCCCTTTTTCGCGTCCCCCCTTTTTCTCGTCCCCCCTTTTTCTCGTCCCCCCCTTTTCGCGTTCCCCCCTTTTCGCGTCCCCCCTTTTTGGCGTCCCCCCTCTTTCGCGTCCCCCCTTTTTCTCTTCCCCCCTTTTTCTCTCCCGCCCTTTCTTAAGAATTAAGCGATGGCACTGTGAAGGTGGTTGGTGTGACAGGGGTTAAACTGGGAAAAGACTGGGTAATTCCTCGGTTGGTTAATTTGCAAGCTCCCCTAAACCTTTGCTCGGAAGAGATTGGTTGGACAAGTTGAGGCAGAAATGAACTTGGAAAATGGGGAGATGGAAACTGTAGTTGCTGAAACTAAATGTGTGAGAGCAGCAGCTCTTCTTGTGCAGGAAGTAACTCCCGTCAGCAGCACTGTCCCAACTGAAGCGGCAGATGCAGTTGTTCCTGTGGTGTGGGCCAGTGGAAAACAGTGTGGCCTATGAAGGGCCAAGTTAGACAGTTGTCAAACAGTAGCAGAAGTGACTCTCCAGGTAGCCCAATATAAATATGAGAAGCAAAGTGGTCAAGTAAACCAGTGCATGCTGTGACTGCAGAGGCAGGGATAGGTTGGGATCCAAAAAACTGGGGTGGAGATGCTTGTGATTTAAGTGCTTTAGAGCGTGTTTCAGAGGGTGAAGTGTTTGCTGAAGCACAGCAAATAACAGGAGGGAAAGTGGAAGGTGACCCCGATGGTTATCCGGTCAGGCCTGATGTGGTGGAGGATTTTACTCAGCCTGAACTTGCTGGTGTTCTGGAGAGGTTTAAAGCAAAGACCAGGGAGTCTGTGATCTCCTGGGCAGTTGGGCTGCATGAGCTGGGAGCCTCTGGGATCAGATTGGACTGGGCAGACAGGGAGCAGTTTGTCCCGTGGAGCTGGACTGGGTTTGTTCAGGATGCTTTCGGAGGCAGGGCTGGAGAGGCTCCTTTGTTGGTTGTAGTGGTGGAAGGTTGTCCCAGGAGGGCTGGAGCCTTTGACCTCCTGCTCCCCCCATGAGCCCCGACGGGACCGTGCACTTGGCAATGGAGGGCACCCCATTGCTGAGTCAGAGGTTCCGGGGGCTGGCAGGGATGGGATCAGGATGCTGAGCTCCAGCCAAGGCAGGGCAGGAAATGGTGCAGCCACTGAAAGAAGTGAAGGCAGAGTGAGATGAAGGCCAAGCTCCAGCACAAGGGTGGGTGAGAAAAGCCCATGGCCCTCAGGTGGAGCTTTGAATTCCTTGGAAAAATGGATCTTGTCAAAGGGCTCAGGCCCATGTGGGTGCTGGAGCGGAGGCCTCTTCAACTCATGGTCAGCCTAAAAAGGTGCAAGGACAGCAAGTTTTGATGATAGAACGAGGTGGCAAACAAGGTGAAGTGGTAAAGAGAAAAGCTGAGCTTCAGATTGGTCCTGTGCCACAACAGCCTTGTGGAGTGCTTGTTGCTTTCCCTGACTGTGGAATGGCAGTGGATATTTCCAAGGGCTGCCTTGTGCTGAGGAACACTGGGGTCAGTTCTCTTTCCCTGGGCAGGGCAGGCAGGGCAAGTTTACCTGCCCCCCTGGAGGGTGGCTGGATGAGACTTGATCACCAAATGCAAACAGTAAGTAGAGGAGGTCCATTGGGGACCTTTGGGCATCAGGTAGAACAACTCACTGCTCACTCCTGGGGGGATATATTTACAGCATTCTCACCATCGGATAGGAAGTTTTTGAAGACTTTATTTCATCCACTAATCATAGTAATTACACTGATTTTATGAACAATAGGGAGTTGTTGTCTATGGCATCTCCTCCAAGAAGTTGTTTCTTGCATGTGTCTATCCTGACCAGGGATCAAAGGAGCGAAGGGAAAGGATGAGAAGTTCCCCGAGAGTTGCTGCCCAGGGGCTGCTGCCCCTGAGGAACAGGGTGAAGGCTGCCTGTGCTCAGGTGCCCTGGCTGAAGTGTGCAGTTGGTGTGAGTGTTGCTGGAGAAAGGCAGGCCAGGTGTGTGCAGCTGTTCCGTGCCCTCCACCCTTGGCCCTGCTGGGGCACCCGGCCAGCGCTCCAGGGGTGGCCAACTTGGAGCTCCCGAGAAGCTGCCCATACCCACAGCCGGATAGTGCCAGGCCTGGCCTAAAGCCGGCTCTGTTGGTCAGAGTCTGGCCAGCAGGAGCCTCTTGTAGCCGCCCCGCAGCCTCCCCTGCGGGTGGACGCACCCATAGGAATTGTGGCAGTTCCCGGAGACTGCGGGATCGGCTGCGCCGGGGCTGCCCAGCTGCCCTGTGGGCTGGGGGTGGAGCGTGAGGGGGCCGTGGGGGAGAGATTTCTGCTTAGCCACAGTTCTGTCTCTCGAGGCAGTCAGGATTTGATACCTTGCTCATTTATCAGATCCCATAAATCTGTATCTGATGTGTTGGATTGGGTTTGTTTCAACTGTTCCTATTATCCTGTGACTTGTGAGGAGTTGTTTCCTCAAGTGCCTTGCCCGTGGGCACAACAGCAGGTGTGTGCAGCAGCTGGAGACTGGGCAGGTTTGGGGGCAGTGGTGTCCCAGCTCCCTTTGCCATCCCTGCTGCAGGGTGGGAGCTGCACAGAGCCAGCAGCGTCCAGCTGGAGGATCCAGGAGGACGCAGCTCTGCTTTTCTGGGAGGTAAGAGGTGGGGGTGCAGGAGCTGGAAGGGGTGTTCTCCAGGCAGAGGAAGGGAAGGAGCAGAGAGAGAACTGCAGCCCCCAGCAGCTCGGTCAGTGCTGGATGGACTTGGGGCTGGGAAAGGTCACTCAGTGTGAGGGCAGGTGAGAGCCCAGGGTGGCCCTGGCAGCCCTGGGAACAAGTCCAGTGGGCAAAGGAATGGACCCTGGAGAGCTGGGCAAACAGCTGGAGGAGTTTCAAGGAGAAGCAGGAAACTGGACAAGTTGCAGCAGCTCCTTTTATGTGTGTGTGTGTGTGTAGCCAGGTCTAGTGCAGCCACGAGTGAGGTGGGAAATGAACCTCAGGAGGCTGGGAATGAGTCCCACAAACTGGTTACAATGGGATTGAGTCTTCCCAAGTGTCTGAAAAGCTTTACTTTAGTTTGACTTTATAAATTGAAAACTGAAATGATTGTCTAGGTGTTAGGCCTTGCTGTCCTGTGTCTTTGGTGAGGTGTTGACTCAGTACCTTTCTTGGAGCTGCTGTTTGGTGTCCCTAATTGACCTGTAAGGTCCTGGTTTGTTCCCTGCTTCTCCCAGCTTGTTCAGGAGATGGAATTCCAGCGCTACAGTATAGATGGCTCATGGTGCTCCCAAAAGGAGCCTTTCTGCCTTTGGGACAAGTTGTGATGCCACTGGAGCTGTTGGGAGAAGCGGAGGGTCGGCAGTGCCAGGCCTGGAATGCTGCTGCTGTGGCACAGACGCTGCTCCCTGGCAGGTTCTTGGGTTGGATTCCTTGGCTGCCACTGGGCAAGGCCTGAAAGGGCCTCAGTTGTGTAGGGAACAAAACATGGAATGGGAAAGCAAAGCTGGGGAGGTTCTGGTTTCAGAAAGGTTCATTGCCTTCTCTTTCTGAAGGGACACTCACCAGGTCCAGCTGTGGTAAGAAGAGCAAGTGGGCTGTGAAGGTTTGGGGCAGTCTGGAAGCTCCCTTGTGCCCAAAGGATCCTGGCAAGTGCAGCCCTGGAAGAGTCAGGAATAATGAAAAGTGCCTCAGTTCTCATAAAGCTCAGCTTTGTAAGACACGTCTCAAGACCAGACAAAATCCTCCAGCAGTGAGCTTGGCAGAAAAGGCCTGTGAAGCAAAGCAGCATGAAAATCTAGAACTGCTTGGGGATGGCAGGTGAAAGCTGGAGCCCTCCCAGGTCAAGGTGTCTGATCCCCACAATCCTCTTTGTGTCCTCTGCCAGAAGCTGCCCTTGGTCATTCTTGTGGTTTGCAGGTTGTAAAAAGACCCTTGAGATTTGCTTCTGGGAACGGGGATCCATTTCCTGATGGGAGTCCTTGAAATACAAGTGAGTGTGTATGGGAAATGAGGAGGCTCCAGGAGTGCTGGGGCTGGAGAGTCCACAGTGAGTATGGTTTGAGTGTCCTGATGTCCCTGACCCAATGCTGTGTTGTCATCAAGTCCCTTCATTCTGATTTAAATTGTCTTTAAATGTGCTGGAAGTCCAAATTGAAGTAGAAAATGCTTGTGGAAAGCTTAGTGTTCCCAAGGGAATGCTTTAGGGACGTGCAGCTTGTGAACGGCAGAAATAATTCGGGTTCCCCCAGAAACCTGCTGGGCTGTTTAGGAGGTTTTTCTTCCCCCCTTTTTTTCTTCCCCCCTTTTTTTCTTCCCCCCTTTTTTTCTTCCACCCTCATTTTCTTCCCCCCCTTTTTCTCGTCCCCCCTTTTTCTCGTCCCCCCTTTTTCTCGTCCCCCCTTTTTCTCGTCCCCCCTTTTTCTCGTCCCCCCTTTTTCTCGTCCTTCCTTTTTCTCGTCCCCCTTTTTCTCGTCCCCCCTTTTTCTCGTCCCTCCTTTTTCTCGTCATCGTTTTTCTCGTCCCCTTTTTTCTCGTCCCCCCTTTTTCTCGTCCCCCCTTTTTCTCGTCCCCCCTTTTTGTTGTCCCTCCTTTTTCTCGTCCCCCCTTCTTCTCGTCCCCCCTTCTTCTTTTGCCCCCTTTTCTCGTCCCCCCTTTTCTCGTCCCCCCTTTTCTCGTCCCCCCTTTTCTCGTCCCCCCTTTTCTCGTTCCCCCTTTTCTCGTCCCCCTTCTTCTCGTCCCCCTTCTTCTCGTCCCCCTTCTTCTCGTTCCCCTTCTTCTCGTCCCCCTTCTACTCGTCCGCCTTCTTCTTGTCCTTCCTTTTTCTCGTCCCCCCTTCTTCTCGTCCCCCCTTCTTCTCGTCCCCCCTTCTTCTCGTCCCCCGTTCTTCTCGTCCCCTCTTCTTCTCGTCCCCCCTTCTTCTTTTCCCCCCTTTTCTCGTCCCCCCTTTTCTCGTCCCCCCTTTTCTCGTCCCCCCTTTTCTTGTCCCCCTACTTCTCGTCCCCCTTCTTCTCGTCCCCCTTCTTCTCGTCCCCCTTCTTCTCGTCCCCCTTCTTCTTGTACTTCCTTTTTCGCGTCCCCCCTTTTTCGCATCCCCCCTTTTTCTCGTCCCCCCTTTTTCTCGTCCCCCCTTTTTCTCGTCCCCCCTTTTTCTCATCCCCCCTTTTCGCGTCCCCCCTTTTCGCGTCCCCCCTTTTTCGCGTCCCCCCTTTTTCGCGTCCCCCCTTTTTCGCGTCCCCCCTTTTTCTCTTCCCCCCTTTTTCTCGTCCCCCCTTTTACACGTCCCCCCTTTTTCTCGTCCCCCCTTCTTCTCGTCCCCCCTTCTTCTCGTCCCCCCTTCTTCTCGTCCCCCCTTCTTCTCGTCCCCTCTTCTTCTCGTCCCCCCTTCTTCTCGTCCCCCTTCTTCTCGTCCCCCTTCTTCTTGTCCCCCTTCTTCTCGTCCCCCTTCTTCTTGTCCTTCCTTTTTCGCGTCCCCCCTATTTCGCATCCCCCCTTTTTCTCGTCCCCCATTTTTCTCGTCCCCCCTTTTTCTCGTCCCCCCTTTTTCGCGTCCCCCCCTTTTTCGCGTCCCCCCTTTTTCTCGTCCCCCCTTTTACACGTCCCTCCTTCTTCTAGTCCCCCCTTCTTCTCGTCCCCCCTTCTCCTTTTCCCCCCTTTTCTTGTCCCCCCTTTTCTCGTCCCTCCTTTTCTCGTCCCCCCTTTTCTCTTCCCCTCTTTTCTTGTCCCCCTTCTTCTCGTCCCCCTTCTTCTCGTCCCCCTTCTTCTCGTCCCCCTTCTTCTCGTCCCCCTTCTTCTCGTCCCCCTTCTTCTCGTCCTTCCTTTTTCGCGTCCCCCTTTTTCTCCTCCCCCCTTTTTCTCCTCCCCCCTTTTTCGCGTCCCCCCTTTTTCTCGTCCCCCCTTTTTCTCGTCCCCCCCTTTTCGCGTTCCCCCCTTTTCGCGTCCCCCCTTTTTGGCGTCCCCCCTCTTTCGCGTCCCCCCTTTTTCTCTTCCCCCCTTTTTCTCTCCCGCCCTTTCTTAAGAATTAAGCGATGGCACTGTGAAGGTGGTTGGTGTGACAGGGGTTAAACTGGGAAAAGACTGGGTAATTCCTCGGTTGGTTAATTTGCAAGCTCCCCTAAACCTTTGCTCGGAAGAGATTGGTTGGACAAGTTGAGGCAGAAATGAACTTGGAAAATGGGGAGATGGAAACTGTAGTTGCTGAAACTAAATGTGTGAGAGCAGCAGCTCTTCTTGTGCAGGAAGTAACTCCCGTCAGCAGCACTGTCCCAACTGAAGCGGCAGATGCAGTTGTTCCTGTGGTGTGGGCCAGTGGAAAACAGTGTGGCCTATGAAGGGCCAAGTTAGACAGTTGTCAAACAGTAGCAGAAGTGACTCTCCAGGTAGCCCAATATAAATATGAGAAGCAAAGTGGTCAAGTAAACCAGTGCATGCTGTGACTGCAGAGGCAGGGATAGGTTGGGATCCAAAAAACTGGGGTGGAGATGCTTGTGATTTAAGTGCTTTAGAGCGTGTTTCAGAGGGTGAAGTGTTTGCTGAAGCACAGCAAATAACAGGAGGGAAAGTGGAAGGTGACCCCGATGGTTATCCGGTCAGGCCTGATGTGGTGGAGGATTTTACTCAGCCTGAACTTGCTGGTGTTCTGGAGAGGTTTAAAGCAAAGACCAGGGAGTCTGTGATCTCCTGGGCAGTTGGGCTGCATGAGCTGGGAGCCTCTGGGATCAGATTGGACTGGGCAGACAGGGAGCAGTTTGTCCCGTGGAGCTGGACTGGGTTTGTTCAGGATGCTTTCGGAGGCAGGGCTGGAGAGGCTCCTTTGTTGGTTGTAGTGGTGGAAGGTTGTCCCAGGAGGGCTGGAGCCTTTGACCTCCTGCTCCCCCCATGAGCCCCGACGGGACCGTGCACTTGGCAATGGAGGGCACCCCATTGCTGAGTCAGAGGTTCCGGGGGCTGGCAGGGATGGGATCAGGATGCTGAGCTCCAGCCAAGGCAGGGCAGGAAATGGTGCAGCCACTGAAAGAAGTGAAGGCAGAGTGAGATGAAGGCCAAGCTCCAGCACAAGGGTGGGTGAGAAAAGCCCATGGCCCTCAGGTGGAGCTTTGAATTCCTTGGAAAAATGGATCTTGTCAAAGGGCTCAGGCCCATGTGGGTGCTGGAGCGGAGGCCTCTTCAACTCATGGTCAGCCTAAAAAGGTGCAAGGACAGCAAGTTTTGATGATAGAACGAGGTGGCAAACAAGGTGAAGTGGTAAAGAGAAAAGCTGAGCTTCAGATTGGTCCTGTGCCACAACAGCCTTGTGGAGTGCTTGTTGCTTTCCCTGACTGTGGAATGGCAGTGGATATTTCCAAGGGCTGCCTTGTGCTGAGGAACACTGGGGTCAGTTCTCTTTCCCTGGGCAGGGCAGGCAGGGCAAGTTTACCTGCCCCCCTGGAGGGTGGCTGGATGAGACTTGATCACCAAATGCAAACAGTAAGTAGAGGAGGTCCATTGGGGACCTTTGGGCATCAGGTAGAACAACTCACTGCTCACTCCTGGGGGGATATATTTACAGCATTCTCACCATCGGATAGGAAGTTTTTGAAGACTTTATTTCATCCACTAATCATAGTAATTACACTGATTTTATGAACAATAGGGAGTTGTTGTCTATGGCATCTCCTCCAAGAAGTTGTTTCTTGCATGTGTCTATCCTGACCAGGGATCAAAGGAGCGAAGGGAAAGGATGAGAAGTTCCCCGAGAGTTGCTGCCCAGGGGCTGCTGCCCCTGAGGAACAGGGTGAAGGCTGCCTGTGCTCAGGTGCCCTGGCTGAAGTGTGCAGTTGGTGTGAGTGTTGCTGGAGAAAGGCAGGCCAGGTGTGTGCAGCTGTTCCGTGCCCTCCACCCTTGGCCCTGCTGGGGCACCCGGCCAGCGCTCCAGGGGTGGCCAACTTGGAGCTCCCGAGAAGCTGCCCATACCCACAGCCGGATAGTGCCAGGCCTGGCCTAAAGCCGGCTCTGTTGGTCAGAGTCTGGCCAGCAGGAGCCTCTTGTAGCCGCCCCGCAGCCTCCCCTGCGGGTGGACGCACCCATAGGAATTGTGGCAGTTCCCGGAGACTGCGGGATCGGCTGCGCCGGGGCTGCCCAGCTGCCCTGTGGGCTGGGGGTGGAGCGTGAGGGGGCCGTGGGGGAGAGATTTCTGCTTAGCCACAGTTCTGTCTCTCGAGGCAGTCAGGATTTGATACCTTGCTCATTTATCAGATCCCATAAATCTGTATCTGATGTGTTGGATTGGGTTTGTTTCAACTGTTCCTATTATCCTGTGACTTGTGAGGAGTTGTTTCCTCAAGTGCCTTGCCCGTGGGCACAACAGCAGGTGTGTGCAGCAGCTGGAGACTGGGCAGGTTTGGGGGCAGTGGTGTCCCAGCTCCCTTTGCCATCCCTGCTGCAGGGTGGGAGCTGCACAGAGCCAGCAGCGTCCAGCTGGAGGATCCAGGAGGACGCAGCTCTGCTTTTCTGGGAGGTAAGAGGTGGGGGTGCAGGAGCTGGAAGGGGTGTTCTCCAGGCAGAGGAAGGGAAGGAGCAGAGAGAGAACTGCAGCCCCCAGCAGCTCGGTCAGTGCTGGATGGACTTGGGGCTGGGAAAGGTCACTCAGTGTGAGGGCAGGTGAGAGCCCAGGGTGGCCCTGGCAGCCCTGGGAACAAGTCCAGTGGGCAAAGGAATGGACCCTGGAGAGCTGGGCAAACAGCTGGAGGAGTTTCAAGGAGAAGCAGGAAACTGGACAAGTTGCAGCAGCTCCTTTTATGTGTGTGTGTGTGTGTAGCCAGGTCTAGTGCAGCCACGAGTGAGGTGGGAAATGAACCTCAGGAGGCTGGGAATGAGTCCCACAAACTGGTTACAATGGGATTGAGTCTTCCCAAGTGTCTGAAAAGCTTTACTTTAGTTTGACTTTATAAATTGAAAACTGAAATGATTGTCTAGGTGTTAGGCCTTGCTGTCCTGTGTCTTTGGTGAGGTGTTGACTCAGTACCTTTCTTGGAGCTGCTGTTTGGTGTCCCTAATTGACCTGTAAGGTCCTGGTTTGTTCCCTGCTTCTCCCAGCTTGTTCAGGAGATGGAATTCCAGCGCTACAGTATAGATGGCTCATGGTGCTCCCAAAAGGAGCCTTTCTGCCTTTGGGACAAGTTGTGATGCCACTGGAGCTGTTGGGAGAAGCGGAGGGTCGGCAGTGCCAGGCCTGGAATGCTGCTGCTGTGGCACAGACGCTGCTCCCTGGCAGGTTCTTGGGTTGGATTCCTTGGCTGCCACTGGGCAAGGCCTGAAAGGGCCTCAGTTGTGTAGGGAACAAAACATGGAATGGGAAAGCAAAGCTGGGGAGGTTCTGGTTTCAGAAAGGTTCATTGCCTTCTCTTTCTGAAGGGACACTCACCAGGTCCAGCTGTGGTAAGAAGAGCAAGTGGGCTGTGAAGGTTTGGGGCAGTCTGGAAGCTCCCTTGTGCCCAAAGGATCCTGGCAAGTGCAGCCCTGGAAGAGTCAGGAATAATGAAAAGTGCCTCAGTTCTCATAAAGCTCAGCTTTGTAAGACACGTCTCAAGACCAGACAAAATCCTCCAGCAGTGAGCTTGGCAGAAAAGGCCTGTGAAGCAAAGCAGCATGAAAATCTAGAACTGCTTGGGGATGGCAGGTGAAAGCTGGAGCCCTCCCAGGTCAAGGTGTCTGATCCCCACAATCCTCTTTGTGTCCTCTGCCAGAAGCTGCCCTTGGTCATTCTTGTGGTTTGCAGGTTGTAAAAAGACCCTTGAGATTTGCTTCTGGGAACGGGGATCCATTTCCTGATGGGAGTCCTTGAAATACAAGTGAGTGTGTATGGGAAATGAGGAGGCTCCAGGAGTGCTGGGGCTGGAGAGTCCACAGTGAGTATGGTTTGAGTGTCCTGATGTCCCTGACCCAATGCTGTGTTGTCATCAAGTCCCTTCATTCTGATTTAAATTGTCTTTAAATGTGCTGGAAGTCCAAATTGAAGTAGAAAATGCTTGTGGAAAGCTTAGTGTTCCCAAGGGAATGCTTTAGGGACGTGCAGCTTGTGAACGGCAGAAATAATTCGGGTTCCCCCAGAAACCTGCTGGGCTGTTTAGGAGGTTTTTCTTCCCCCCTTTTTTTCTTCCCCCCTTTTTTTCTTCCCCCCTTTTTTTCTTCCACCCTCATTTTCTTCCCCCCCTTTTTCTCGTCCCCCCTTTTTCTCGTCCCCCCTTTTTCTCGTCCCCCCTTTTTCTCGTCCCCCCTTTTTCTCGTCCTTCCTTTTTCTCGTCCCCCTTTTTCTCGTCCCCCCTTTTTCTCGTCCCTCCTTTTTCTCGTCATCGTTTTTCTCGTCCCCTTTTTTCTCGTCCCCCCTTTTTCTCGTCCCCCCTTTTTCTCGTCCCCCCTTTTTGTTGTCCCTCCTTTTTCTCGTCCCCCCTTCTTCTCGTCCCCCCTTCTTCTTTTGCCCCCTTTTCTCGTCCCCCCTTTTCTCGTCCCCCCTTTTCTCGTCCCCCCTTTTCTCGTCCCCCCTTTTCTCGTTCCCCCTTTTCTCGTCCCCCTTCTTCTCGTCCCCCTTCTTCTCGTCCCCCTTCTTCTCGTTCCCCTTCTTCTCGTCCCCCTTCTACTCGTCCGCCTTCTTCTTGTCCTTCCTTTTTCTCGTCCCCCCTTCTTCTCGTCCCCCCTTCTTCTCGTCCCCCCTTCTTCTCGTCCCCCGTTCTTCTCGTCCCCTCTTCTTCTCGTCCCCCCTTCTTCTTTTCCCCCCTTTTCTCGTCCCCCCTTTTCTCGTCCCCCCTTTTCTCGTCCCCCCTTTTCTTGTCCCCCTACTTCTCGTCCCCCTTCTTCTCGTCCCCCTTCTTCTCGTCCCCCTTCTTCTCGTCCCCCTTCTTCTTGTACTTCCTTTTTCGCGTCCCCCCTTTTTCGCATCCCCCCTTTTTCTCGTCCCCCCTTTTTCTCGTCCCCCCTTTTTCTCGTCCCCCCTTTTTCTCATCCCCCCTTTTCGCGTCCCCCCTTTTCGCGTCCCCCCTTTTTCGCGTCCCCCCTTTTTCGCGTCCCCCCTTTTTCGCGTCCCCCCTTTTTCTCTTCCCCCCTTTTTCTCGTCCCCCCTTTTACACGTCCCCCCTTTTTCTCGTCCCCCCTTCTTCTCGTCCCCCCTTCTTCTCGTCCCCCCTTCTTCTCGTCCCCCCTTCTTCTCGTCCCCTCTTCTTCTCGTCCCCCCTTCTTCTCGTCCCCCTTCTTCTCGTCCCCCTTCTTCTTGTCCCCCTTCTTCTCGTCCCCCTTCTTCTTGTCCTTCCTTTTTCGCGTCCCCCCTATTTCGCATCCCCCCTTTTTCTCGTCCCCCATTTTTCTCGTCCCCCCTTTTTCTCGTCCCCCCTTTTTCGCGTCCCCCCCTTTTTCGCGTCCCCCCTTTTTCTCGTCCCCCCTTTTACACGTCCCTCCTTCTTCTAGTCCCCCCTTCTTCTCGTCCCCCCTTCTCCTTTTCCCCCCTTTTCTTGTCCCCCCTTTTCTCGTCCCTCCTTTTCTCGTCCCCCCTTTTCTCTTCCCCTCTTTTCTTGTCCCCCTTCTTCTCGTCCCCCTTCTTCTCGTCCCCCTTCTTCTCGTCCCCCTTCTTCTCGTCCCCCTTCTTCTCGTCCCCCTTCTTCTCGTCCTTCCTTTTTCGCGTCCCCCTTTTTCTCCTCCCCCCTTTTTCTCCTCCCCCCTTTTTCGCGTCCCCCCTTTTTCTCGTCCCCCCTTTTTCTCGTCCCCCCCTTTTCGCGTTCCCCCCTTTTCGCGTCCCCCCTTTTTGGCGTCCCCCCTCTTTCGCGTCCCCCCTTTTTCTCTTCCCCCCTTTTTCTCTCCCGCCCTTTCTTAAGAATTAAGCGATGGCACTGTGAAGGTGGTTGGTGTGACAGGGGTTAAACTGGGAAAAGACTGGGTAATTCCTCGGTTGGTTAATTTGCAAGCTCCCCTAAACCTTTGCTCGGAAGAGATTGGTTGGACAAGTTGAGGCAGAAATGAACTTGGAAAATGGGGAGATGGAAACTGTAGTTGCTGAAACTAAATGTGTGAGAGCAGCAGCTCTTCTTGTGCAGGAAGTAACTCCCGTCAGCAGCACTGTCCCAACTGAAGCGGCAGATGCAGTTGTTCCTGTGGTGTGGGCCAGTGGAAAACAGTGTGGCCTATGAAGGGCCAAGTTAGACAGTTGTCAAACAGTAGCAGAAGTGACTCTCCAGGTAGCCCAATATAAATATGAGAAGCAAAGTGGTCAAGTAAACCAGTGCATGCTGTGACTGCAGAGGCAGGGATAGGTTGGGATCCAAAAAACTGGGGTGGAGATGCTTGTGATTTAAGTGCTTTAGAGCGTGTTTCAGAGGGTGAAGTGTTTGCTGAAGCACAGCAAATAACAGGAGGGAAAGTGGAAGGTGACCCCGATGGTTATCCGGTCAGGCCTGATGTGGTGGAGGATTTTACTCAGCCTGAACTTGCTGGTGTTCTGGAGAGGTTTAAAGCAAAGACCAGGGAGTCTGTGATCTCCTGGGCAGTTGGGCTGCATGAGCTGGGAGCCTCTGGGATCAGATTGGACTGGGCAGACAGGGAGCAGTTTGTCCCGTGGAGCTGGACTGGGTTTGTTCAGGATGCTTTCGGAGGCAGGGCTGGAGAGGCTCCTTTGTTGGTTGTAGTGGTGGAAGGTTGTCCCAGGAGGGCTGGAGCCTTTGACCTCCTGCTCCCCCCATGAGCCCCGACGGGACCGTGCACTTGGCAATGGAGGGCACCCCATTGCTGAGTCAGAGGTTCCGGGGGCTGGCAGGGATGGGATCAGGATGCTGAGCTCCAGCCAAGGCAGGGCAGGAAATGGTGCAGCCACTGAAAGAAGTGAAGGCAGAGTGAGATGAAGGCCAAGCTCCAGCACAAGGGTGGGTGAGAAAAGCCCATGGCCCTCAGGTGGAGCTTTGAATTCCTTGGAAAAATGGATCTTGTCAAAGGGCTCAGGCCCATGTGGGTGCTGGAGCGGAGGCCTCTTCAACTCATGGTCAGCCTAAAAAGGTGCAAGGACAGCAAGTTTTGATGATAGAACGAGGTGGCAAACAAGGTGAAGTGGTAAAGAGAAAAGCTGAGCTTCAGATTGGTCCTGTGCCACAACAGCCTTGTGGAGTGCTTGTTGCTTTCCCTGACTGTGGAATGGCAGTGGATATTTCCAAGGGCTGCCTTGTGCTGAGGAACACTGGGGTCAGTTCTCTTTCCCTGGGCAGGGCAGGCAGGGCAAGTTTACCTGCCCCCCTGGAGGGTGGCTGGATGAGACTTGATCACCAAATGCAAACAGTAAGTAGAGGAGGTCCATTGGGGACCTTTGGGCATCAGGTAGAACAACTCACTGCTCACTCCTGGGGGGATATATTTACAGCATTCTCACCATCGGATAGGAAGTTTTTGAAGACTTTATTTCATCCACTAATCATAGTAATTACACTGATTTTATGAACAATAGGGAGTTGTTGTCTATGGCATCTCCTCCAAGAAGTTGTTTCTTGCATGTGTCTATCCTGACCAGGGATCAAAGGAGCGAAGGGAAAGGATGAGAAGTTCCCCGAGAGTTGCTGCCCAGGGGCTGCTGCCCCTGAGGAACAGGGTGAAGGCTGCCTGTGCTCAGGTGCCCTGGCTGAAGTGTGCAGTTGGTGTGAGTGTTGCTGGAGAAAGGCAGGCCAGGTGTGTGCAGCTGTTCCGTGCCCTCCACCCTTGGCCCTGCTGGGGCACCCGGCCAGCGCTCCAGGGGTGGCCAACTTGGAGCTCCCGAGAAGCTGCCCATACCCACAGCCGGATAGTGCCAGGCCTGGCCTAAAGCCGGCTCTGTTGGTCAGAGTCTGGCCAGCAGGAGCCTCTTGTAGCCGCCCCGCAGCCTCCCCTGCGGGTGGACGCACCCATAGGAATTGTGGCAGTTCCCGGAGACTGCGGGATCGGCTGCGCCGGGGCTGCCCAGCTGCCCTGTGGGCTGGGGGTGGAGCGTGAGGGGGCCGTGGGGGAGAGATTTCTGCTTAGCCACAGTTCTGTCTCTCGAGGCAGTCAGGATTTGATACCTTGCTCATTTATCAGATCCCATAAATCTGTATCTGATGTGTTGGATTGGGTTTGTTTCAACTGTTCCTATTATCCTGTGACTTGTGAGGAGTTGTTTCCTCAAGTGCCTTGCCCGTGGGCACAACAGCAGGTGTGTGCAGCAGCTGGAGACTGGGCAGGTTTGGGGGCAGTGGTGTCCCAGCTCCCTTTGCCATCCCTGCTGCAGGGTGGGAGCTGCACAGAGCCAGCAGCGTCCAGCTGGAGGATCCAGGAGGACGCAGCTCTGCTTTTCTGGGAGGTAAGAGGTGGGGGTGCAGGAGCTGGAAGGGGTGTTCTCCAGGCAGAGGAAGGGAAGGAGCAGAGAGAGAACTGCAGCCCCCAGCAGCTCGGTCAGTGCTGGATGGACTTGGGGCTGGGAAAGGTCACTCAGTGTGAGGGCAGGTGAGAGCCCAGGGTGGCCCTGGCAGCCCTGGGAACAAGTCCAGTGGGCAAAGGAATGGACCCTGGAGAGCTGGGCAAACAGCTGGAGGAGTTTCAAGGAGAAGCAGGAAACTGGACAAGTTGCAGCAGCTCCTTTTATGTGTGTGTGTGTGTGTAGCCAGGTCTAGTGCAGCCACGAGTGAGGTGGGAAATGAACCTCAGGAGGCTGGGAATGAGTCCCACAAACTGGTTACAATGGGATTGAGTCTTCCCAAGTGTCTGAAAAGCTTTACTTTAGTTTGACTTTATAAATTGAAAATTGAAATGATTGTCTAGGTGTTAGGCCTTGCTGTCCTGTGTCTTTGGTGAGGTGTTGACTCAGTACCTTTCTTGGAGCTGCTGTTTGGTGTCCCTAATTGACCTGTAAGGTCCTGGTTTGTTCCCTGCTTCTCCCAGCTTGTTCAGGAGATGGAATTCCAGCGCTACAGTATAGATGGCTCATGGTGCTCCCAAAAGGAGCCTTTCTGCCTTTGGGACAAGTTGTGATGCCACTGGAGCTGTTGGGAGAAGCGGAGGGTCGGCAGTGCCAGGCCTGGAATGCTGCTGCTGTGGCACAGACGCTGCTCCCTGGCAGGTTCTTGGGTTGGATTCCTTGGCTGCCACTGGGCAAGGCCTGAAAGGGCCTCAGTTGTGTAGGGAACAAAACATGGAATGGGAAAGCAAAGCTGGGGAGGTTCTGGTTTCAGAAAGGTTCATTGCCTTCTCTTTCTGAAGGGACACTCACCAGGTCCAGCTGTGGTAAGAAGAGCAAGTGGGCTGTGAAGGTTTGGGGCAGTCTGGAAGCTCCCTGTGCCCAAAGGATCCTGGCAAGTGCAGCCCTGGAAGAGTCAGGAATAATGAAAAGTGCCTCAGTTCTCATAAAGCTCAGCTTTGTAAGACACGTCTCAAGACCAGACAAAATCCTCCAGCAGTGAGCTTGGCAGAAAAGGCCTGTGAAGCAAAGCAGCATGAAAATCTAGAACTGCTTGGGGATGGCAGGTGAAAGCTGGAGCCCTCCCAGGTCAAGGTGTCTGATCCCCACAATCCTCTTTGTGTCCTCTGCCAGAAGCTGCCCTTGGTCATTCTTGTGGTTTGCAGGTTGTAAAAAGACCCTTGAGATTTGCTTCTGGGAACGGGGATCCATTTCCTGATGGGAGTCCTTGAAATACAAGTGAGTGTGTATGGGAAATGAGGAGGCTCCAGGAGTGCTGGGGCTGGAGAGTCCACAGTGAGTATGGTTTGAGTGTCCTGATGTCCCTGACCCAATGCTGTGTTGTCATCAAGTCCCTTCATTCTGATTTAAATTGTCTTTAAATGTGCTGGAAGTCCAAATTGAAGTAGAAAATGCTTGTGGAAAGCTTAGTGTTCCCAAGGGAATGCTTTAGGGACGTGCAGCTTGTGAACTGGAGAAATAATTCGGGTTCCCCCAGAAACCTGCTGGGCTGTTTAGGAGGTTTTTCTTCCCCCCTTTTTTTCTTCCCCCCTTTTTTTCTTCCCCCCTTTTTTTCTTCCCCCCTTTTTTTCTTCCCCCCTTTTTTTCTTCCCCCCTTTTTCTCGTCCCCCCTTTTTCTCGTCCCCCCTTTTTCTCGTCCTTCCTTTTTCTCGTCCCCCTTTTTCTCGTCCCCCCTTTTTCTCGTCCCTCCTTTTTCTCGTCATCGTTTTTCTCGTCCCCTTTTTTCTCGTCCCCCCTTTTTCTCGTCCCCCCTTTTTCTCGTCCCCCCTTTTTGTTGTCCCTCCTTTTTCTCGTCCCCCCTTCTTCTCGTCCCCCCTTCTTCTTTTCCCCCCTTTTCTTGTCCCCCCTTTTCTCGTCCCTCCTTTTCTCGTCCCCCCTTTTCTCTTCCCCTCTTTTCTTGTCCCCCTTCTTCTCGTCCCCCTTCTTCTCGTCCCCCTTCTTCTCGTCCCCCTTCTTCTCGTCTCCCTTCTTCTCGTCCCCCTTCTTCTCGTCCCCCTTCTTCTCGTCCCCCCTTTTCTCGTCCCCCCTTTTCTCGTCCCCCCTTTTCTCGTCTCCCCTTTTCTCGTCCCCCCTTTTCTCGTCCCCCTTCTTCTCGTCCCCCTTCTTCTCGTCCCCCTTCTTCTCGTCCCCCTTCTTCTCGTCCCCCTTCTACTCGTCCCCCCTTTTTCGCGTCCCCCCTTTTTCGCGTCCCCCCTTTTTCTCGTCCGCTCTTTTTCTCGTCCCCCCTTTTTCTCGTCCATCTTTTTCTCGTCCCCCCTTCTTCTCGTCCCCCCTTCTTCTCGTCCCCCCTTCTTCTCGTCCCCCCTTTTCTCGTCCCCCCTTTTCTCGTCCCCGCTTTTCTCGTCCCCCCTTCTTCTCGTCCCCCTTCTTCTTGTCCCCCTTCTTCTCGTCCCCCTTCGTCTCGTCCCCCTTCTTGTTGTCCTTCCTTTTTCTCGTCCCCCCTTTTTCTCGTCCCCCCTTTTTCTCATCCCCCCTTCTTCTCCTCCTCCCTTCTTCTCGTCCCCCCTTCTTCTCGTCCCCCTACTTCTCGTCCCCCCTTCTTCTTTTCCCCCCTTTTCTGGTCCCCCCTTTTCTCGTCCCCCTTTTTCTCGTCCCCCCTTTTCTCGTCCCCCCTTCTTCTCGTCCCCCCTTCTTCTCGTCCCCCCTTCTTCTCGTCCCCTCTTCTTCTCGTCCCCCCTTCTTCTTTTCCCCCCTTTTCTCGTCCCCCCTTTTCTCGTCCCCCCTTTTCTCGTCCCCCCTTTTCTCGTCCCCCCTTTTCTCGTCCCCCTTCTTCTCGTCCGCCTTCTTCTCGTCCCCCTTCTTCTTGTCCTTCCTTTTTCGCGTCCCCCCTATTTCGCATCCCCCCTTTTTCTCATCCCCCCGTTTTCTTGTCCCCCCTTTTTCGCGTCCCCCCTTTTTCGCGTCCCCCCTTTTTCGCGTCCCCCCTTTTTCGCGTCCCCCCTTTTTCTCTTCCCCCCTTTTTCTCTTCCTCCCTTTTTCTCGTCCCCCCTTTTACACGTCCCCCCTTCTTCTCGTCCCCCCTTCTTCTTTTCCCCCCTTTTCTTGTCCCTCCTTTTCTCGTCCCTCCTTTTCTCGTCCCTCCTTTTCTCGTCCCCCCCTTTCTCTTCCCCTCTTTTCTTGTCCCCCTTCTTCTCGTCCCCCTTCTTCTCGTCCCCCTTCTTCTCGTCCCCCTTCTTCTCGTCCCCCTTCTTCTCGTCCCCCTTCTTCTCGTCCCCCTTCTTCTCGTCCCCCCTTTTCTCGTCCCCCCTTTTCTCGTCCCCCCTTTTCTCGTCTCCCCTTTTCTCGTCCCCCCTTTTCTCGTCCCCCATTTTCTCGTCCCCCTTCTTCTCGTCCCCCTTCTTCTCGTCCCCCTTCTACTTGTCCCCCCTTTTTTGCGTCCCCCCTTTTTCGCGTCCCCCCTTTTTCTCGTCCCCTCTTTTTCTCGTCCCCCCTTTTTCTCGTCCATCTTTTTCTCGTCCCCCCTTCTTCTCGTCCCCCCTTCTTCTCGTCCCCCCTTCTTCTCGTCCCCCCTTTTTCTCGTCCCCCCTTCTTCTCGTCCCCCCTTCTTCTTTCCCTCTTTTCTCGTCCCCGCTTTTCTCGTCCCCCCTTCTTCTCGTCCCCCCTTCTTCTTTCCCTCTTTTCTCGTCCCCGCTTTTCTCGTCCCCCCTTCTTCTCGTCCCCCTTCTTCTTGTCCCCCTTCTTCTCTTCCCCCTTCTTCTCGTCCCCCTTCTTCTCGTCCCCCTTCTTGTTGTCCTTCCTTTTTCTCGTCCCCCCTTTTTCTCGTCCCCCCTTTTTCTCATCCCCCCTTCTTCTCCTCCTCCCTTCTTCTCGTCCCCCCTTCTTCTCGTCCCCCTACTTCTCGTCCCCCCTTCTTCGTTTCCCCCCTTTTCTCGTCCCCCCTTTTCTCGTCCCCCCTTTTCTCGTCCCCCCTTTTCTCGTCCCCCCTTTTCTCGTCCCCCTTCTTCTCGTCCTTCTTCTTCTCGTCCCCCTTCTTCTCGTCCCCCTTCTTCTCGTCCTTCCTTTTTCGCGTCCCCCCTTTTTCGCGTCCCCCCTTTTTCGCGTCCCCCCTTTTTCGCGTCCCCCCTTCTTCTCGTCCCCCCGTCTTCTTTTCCCTCATATTCTCGTCCCCCCTTTTCTCGTCCCCCCTTTTCTCGTCCCCCCTTTTTCTCCTCCCCCCTTCTTCTCGTCCCCTCTTCTTCTCGTCCCCCCTTCTTCTTTTCCCCCCTTTTCTCGTCCCCCCTTTTCTCGTCCCCCCTTTTCTCGTCCCCCCCTTTCTCGTCTCCCCTTTTCTCGTCCCCCCTTTTCTCGTCCCCCTTCTTCTCGTCCTTCTTCTTCTCTTCCCCCTTCTTCTCGTCCCCCTTCTTCTCGTCCTTCCTTTTTCGCGTCCCCCCTTTTTCGCGTCCCCCCTTTTTCGCGTCCCCCCTTTTTCGCGTCCCCCCTTCTTCTCGTCCCCCCGTCTTCTTTTCCCTCATTTTCTCGTCCCCGCTTTTCTCGTCCCCCCTTTTTCTCGTCCCCCCTTTTCTCGTCCCCCTTCTTCTCGTCCCCCTTCTTCTCGTCCCCCTTCTTCTCGTCCTTCCTTTTTCGCGTCCCCCCTTTTTCGCGTCCCCCCTTTTTCGCGTCCCCCCTTCTTCTCGTCCCCCCGTCTTCTTTTCCCTCATTTTCTCGTCCCCGCTTTTCTCGTCCCCCCTTTTTCTCTTGCCCCCTTTTTCTCGTCCCCCCTTCTTCTCGTCTCCCCTTCTTCCCTTCTTCTCGTCCCCCCTTCTTCTTTTCCCTCCTTTTCTCGTCCCCGCTTTTCTCGCCCCCCCTTTTCTCGCTCCCCCTTTTCTCGTCCCCCCTTTCTCGCGTCCCCCCTTTCTCGCGTCCCCCCTTTTTCGCGTCCCCCCTTTTTCTCTTCCCCCCTTTTTCTCGTCCCCCCTTTTCTCGTCCCCCCTTTTTCTCGTCCCCCCTTTTTCTCGTCCCCCCTTTTTCTCGTCCCCCCTTTTTCTCGTCCCCCCTTTTTCGGGTCCCCCCTTTTTCTTGTCCCCCCTTTTTCGCGTCCCCCCTTCTTCTCGTCCCCCCGTCTTCTTTTCCCTCATTTTCTCGTCCCCGCTTTTCTCGTCCCCCCTTTTTCTCTTCCCCCCTTTTTCTCGTCCCCCCTTCTTCTCGTCTCCCCTTCTTCCCTTCTTCTCGTCCCCCCTTCTTCTTTTCCCTCCTTTTCTCGTCCCCGCTTTTCTCGCCCCCCCTTTTCTCGCTCCCCCTTTTCTCGTCCCCCCTTTCTCGCGTCCCCCCTTTCTCGCGTCCCCCCTTTTTCGCGTCCCCCCTTTTTCTCTTCCCCCCTTTTTCTCGTCCCCCCTTTTCTCGTCCCCCCTTTTTCTCGTCCCCCCTTTTTCTCGTCCCCCCTTTTTCTCGTCCCCCCTTTTTCGGGTCCCCCCTTTTTCTTGTCCCCCCTTTTTCTCGTACCCCCTTTTTCTCGTCCCCCCTTTTTCTCGTCCCCCCTTTTTCTCGTCCATCTTTTTTCTCGTCCCCCCTTCTTCTCGTCCCCCTTCTTCTCGTCCCCCTTTTTCGCGTCCCCCCTTTTTCGGGTCCCCCCTTTTTCGCGTCCCCCCTTTTTCGCGTCCCCCCTTTTTCGCGTCCCCCCTTTTTCTCGTCCCCTCTTTTTCTCGTCCTCCCTTTTTCTCGTCCATCTTTTTCTCGTTCCCCCTTCTTCTCGTCCCCCCTTCTTCTCGTCCCCCCTTCTTCTCGTCCCCCCTTCTTCTTTCCCCCCTTTTCTCGTCCCCCTTTTTCTCGTCCCCCTTTCTTCTCGTCCCCCTTCTTCTTGTCCCCCTTCTTCCCGTCCCCCTTCTTCTCGTCCCCCTTCTACTCGTCCCCCTTCTTGTTGTCCTTCCTATTTCGCGTCCCCCCTTTTTCTCGTCCCCCCTTTTTCTCGTCCCCCCTTTTTCTCGTCCCCCCTTCTTCTCCTCCTCCCTTCTTCTCGTCCCCCCTTTTCTCGTCTCCCCTTTTCTCGTCCCCCCTTTTCTCGTCCCCCCTTTTCTCGTCCCCCCTTTTCTCGTCCCCCTTCTTCTCGTCCCCCTTCTTCTCGTTCCCCTTCTTCTCGTCCCCGTTCTACTCGTCCCCCTTCTTCTTGTCCTTCCTTTTTCGCGTCCCCCCTTTTTCTCGTCCCCCCTTTTTCTCGTCCCCCCTTCTTCTCGTCCCCTCTTCTTCTCTTCCCCCCTTCTTCTTTTCCCCCCTTTTCTCGTCCCCCCTTTTCTCGTCCCCCCTTTTCTCGTCCCCCTTCTTCTCGTCCCCCTTCTTCTCGTCCCCCCTTCTTCTCGTCCCCTCTTCTTCTCGTCCCCCCTTCTTCTTTTCCCCCCTTTTCTCGTCCCCCCTTTTCTCGTCCCCCCTTTTCTCGTCCCCCTTTTCTCGTCCCCCCTTTTCTCGTCCCCCTTCTTCTCGTCCGCCTTCTTCTCGTCCCCCTTCTTCTTGTCCTTCCTTTTTCGCGTCCCCCCTATTTCGCATCCCCCCTTTTTCTCATCCCCCCGTTTTCTTGTCCCCCCTTTTTCGCGTCCCCCCTTTTTCGCGTCCCCCCTTTTTCGCGTCCCCCCTTTTTCGCGTCCCCCCTTTTTCTCTTCCCCCCTTTTTCTCTTCCTCCCTTTTTCTCGTCCCCCCTTTTACACGTCCCCCCTTCTTCTCGTCCCCCCTTCTTCTTTTCCCCCCTTTTCTTGTCCCTCCTTTTCTCGTCCCTCCTTTTCTCGTCCCCCCCTTTCTCTTCCCCTCTTTTCTTGTCCGCCTTCTTCTCGTCCCCCTTCTTCTCGTCCCCCTTCTTCTCGTCCCCCTTCTTCTCGTCCCCCTTCTTCTCGTCCCCCTTCTTCTCGTCCCCCCTTTTCTCGTCCCCCCTTTTCTCGTCCCCCCTTTTCTCGTCTCCCCTTTTCTCGTCCCCCCTTTTCTCGTCCCCCATTTTCTCGTCCCCCTTCTTCTCGTCCCCCTTCTTCTCGTCCCCCTTCTACTTGTCCCCCCTTTTTTGCGTCCCCCCTTTTTCGCGTCCCCCCTTTTTCTCGTCCCCTCTTTTTCTCGTCCCCCCTTTTTCTCGTCCATCTTTTTCTCGTCCCCCCTTCTTCTCGTCCCCCCTTCTTCTCGTCCCCCCTTCTTCTCGTCCCCCCTTTTTCTCGTCCCCCCTTCTTCTCGTCCCCCCTTCTTCTTTCCCTCTTTTCTCGTCCCCGCTTTTCTCGTCCCCCCTTCTTCTCGTCCCCCTTCTTCTTGTCCCCCTTCTTCTCGTCCCCCTTCTTCTCGTCCCCCTTCTTCTCGTCCCCCTTCTTGTTGTCCTTCCTTTTTCTCGTCCCCCCTTTTTCTCGTCCCCCCTTTTTCTCATCCCCCCTTCTTCTCCTCCTCCCTTCTTCTCGTCCCCCCTTCTTCTCGTCCCCCTACTTCTCGTCCCCCCTTCTTCGTTTCCCCCCTTTTCTCGTCCCCCCTTTTCTCGTCCCCCCTTTTCTCGTCCCCCCTTTTCTCGTCCCCCTTCTTCTCGTCCTTCTTCTTCTCGTCCCCCTTCTTCTCGTCCCCCTTCTTCTCGTCCTTCCTTTTTCGCGTCCCCCCTTTTTCGCGTCCCCCCTTTTTCGCGTCCCCCCTTTTTCGCCTCCCCCCTTTTTCGCGTCCCCCCTTCTTCTCGTCCCCCCCGTCTTCTTTTCCCTCATATTCTCGTCCCCCCTTTTCTCGTCCCCCCTTTTCTCGTCCCCCCTTTTTCTCCTCCCCCCTTCTTCTCGTCCCCTCTTCTTCTCGTCCCCCCTTCTTCTTTTCCCCCCTTTTCTCGTCCCCCCTTTTCTCGTCCCCCCCTTTCTCGTCTCCCCTTTTCTCGTCCCCCCTTTTCTCGTCCCCCTTCTTCTCGTCCTTCTTCTTCTCTTCCCCCTTCTTCTCGTCCCCCTTCTTCTCGTCCTTCCTTTTTCGCGTCCCCCCTTTTTCGCGTCCCCCCTTTTTCGCGTCCCCCCTTCTTCTCGTCCCCCCGTCTTCTTTTCCCTCATTTTCTCGTCCCCCGCTTTTCTCGTCCCCCCTTTTTCTCGTCCCCCCTTTTCTCGTCCCCCTTCTTCTCGTCCCCCTTCTTCTCGTCCCCCTTCTTCTCGTCCTTCCTTTTTCGCGTCCCCCCTTTTTCGCGTCCCCCCTTTTTCGCGTCCCCCCCTTCTTCTCGTCCCCCCGTCTTCTTTTCCCTCATTTTCTCGTCCCCCGCTTTTCTCGTCCCCCCTTTTTCTCTTGCCCCCTTTTTCTCGTCCCCCCTTCTTCTCGTCTCCCCTTCTTCCCTTCTTCTCGTCCCCCCTTCTTCTTTTCCCTCCTTTTCTCGTCCCCGCTTTTCTCGCCCCCCCTTTTCTCGCTCCCCCTTTTCTCGTCCCCCCTTTCTCGCGTCCCCCCTTTCTCGCGTCCCCCCTTTTTCGCGTCCCCCCTTTTTCTCTTCCCCCCTTTTTCTCGTCCCCCCTTTTCTCGTCCCCCCTTTTTCCCGTCCCCCCTTTTTCTCGTCCCCCCCTTTTTCTCGTCCCCCCTTTTTCTCGTCCCCCCTTTTTCGGGTCCCCCCCTTTTTCTTGTCCCCCCTTTTTCGCGTCCCCCCTTCTTCTCGTCCCCCCGTCTTCTTTTCCCTCATTTTCTCGTCCCCGCTTTTCTCGTCCCCCCTTTTTCTCTTCCCCCCTTTTTCTCGTCCCCCCTTCTTCTCGTCTCCCCTTCTTCCCTTCTTCTCGTCCCCCTTCTTCTTTTCCCTCCTTTTCTCGTCCCCGCTTTTCTCGCCCCCCCTTTTCTCGCTCCCCCCTTTTCTCGTCCCCCCTTTCTCGCGTCCCCCCTTTCTCGCGTCCCCCCTTTTTCGCGTCCCCCCTTTTTCTCTTCCCCCCTTTTTCTCGTCCCCCCTTTTCTCGTCCCCCCTTTTTCTCGTCCCCCCCTTTTTCTCGTCCCCCCTTTTTCTCGTCCCCCCCTTTTTCGGGTCCCCCCTTTTTCTTGTCCCCCCTTTTTCTCGTACCCCCTTTTTCTCGTCCCCCCTTTTTCTCGTCCCCCCTTTTTCTCGTCCATCTTTTTTCTCGTCCCCCCTTCTTCTCGTCCCCCTTCTTCTCGTCCCCCTTTTTCGCGTCCCCCCTTTTTCGGGTCCCCCCTTTTTCGCGTCCCCCCTTTTTCGCGTCCCCCCTTTTTCGCGTCCCCCCTTTTTCTCGTCCCCTCTTTTTCTCGTCCTCCCTTTTTCTCGTCCATCTTTTTCTCGTTCCCCCTTCTTCTCGTCCCCCCTTCTCTCGTCCCCCCCTTCTTCTCGTCCCCCCTTCTTCTTTCCCCCCTTTTCTCGTCCCCCTTTTTCTCGTCCCCCTTTCTTCTCGTCCCCCTTCTTCTTGTCCCCCTTCTTCCCGTCCCCCTTCTTCTCGTCCCCCTTCTACTCGTCCCCCTTCTTGTTGTCCTTCCTATTTCGCGTCCCCCCTTTTTCTCGTCCCCCCTTTTTCTCGTCCCCCCTTTTTCTCGTCCCCCCTTCTTCTCCTCCTCCCTTCTTCTCGTCCCCCCTTTTCTCGTCTCCCCTTTTCTCGTCCCCCCTTTTCTCGTCCCCCCTTTTCTCGTCCCCCCTTTTCTCGTCCCCCTTCTTCTCGTCCCCCTTCTTCTCGTTCCCCTTCTTCTCGTCCCCGTTCTACTCGTCCCCCTTCTTCTTGTCCTTCCTTTTTCGCGTCCCCCCTTTTTCTCGTCCCCCCTTTTTCTCGTCCCCCCTTCTTCTCGTCCCCTCTTCTTCTCTTCCCCCCTTCTTCTTTTCCCCCCTTTTCTCGTCCCCCCTTTTCTCGTCCCCCCTTTTCTCGTCCCCCTTCTTCTCGTCCCCCTTCTTCTCGTCCCCCTTCTTCTCGTCCGCCTTCTTCTCGTCCCCCTTCTTCTTGTCCTTCCTTTTTCGCGTCCCCCCTTTTTCTCGTCCCCCCTTTTTCTCGTCCCCCCGTTTTCTCGTCCCCCCGTTTTCTCGTCCCCCCCTTTTTCTCGTCCCCCCTTTTTCGCTTCCCCCCCTTTTGTCGTCCCCCCTTTTGTCGTCCCCCCTTTTCGCGTCCCCCCTTTTCGCGTCCCCCCTTTTCGCGTCCCGCCTTTTTCGCGTCCCCCCTTTTTCGCGTCCCCCCTTTTTCTCTTCCCCCCTTTTTCTCGTCCCCCCTTTTACACGTCCCCCCTTCTTCTCGTCCCCCCTTCTTCTCGTCCCCCCTTCTTCTTTTCCCCCCTTTTCTTGTCCCCCCTTTTCTCGTCCCTCCTTTTCTCGTCCCCCCTTTTCTCTTCCCCTCTTTTCTTGTCCCCCTTCTTCTCGTCCCCCTTCTTCTCGTCCCCCTTCTTCTCGTCCCCCTTCGTCTCGTCTCCCTTCTTCTCGTCCCCCTTCTTCTCGTCCCCCTTCTTCTCGTCCCCCTTCTTCTCGTCCCCCCTTTTTCTCGTCCCCCCTTTTCTCGTCCCCCCTTTTCTCGTCCCCCCTTTTCTCGTCCCCCCTTTTCTCGTCCCCCTTCTTCTCGTCCTTCTTCTTCTCGTCCCCCTTCTTCTCGTCCCCCTTCTTCTCGTCCTCCTTCTTCTTGTCCCCCCTTTTTCGCGTCCCCCCTTTTTCGCGTCCCCCCCTTTTCGCGTCTCCCCCTTTTCGCGTTCCCCCCTTTTCACGTCCCCCCTTTCTGGCAACCCCCCTTTCTCGCGTCCCCCCTTTTTCGCGTCCCCCCTTTTTCTCGTCCCCCCTTCTTCTCGTCCCCCCTTCTTCTCGTCCCCTCTTCTTCTCGTCCCCCCTTCTTCTTTTCCCCCCTTTTCTCGTCCCCCTTTTTCTCGTCCCCCCTTCTTCTCGTCCCCCTTCTTCTCGTCCCCCTTCTTCTTGTCCTTCCTTTTTCGCGTCCTTCCTATTTCGCATCCCCCCTTTTTCTCGTCCCCCCTTTTTCTCGTCCCCCCTTTTTCTCGTCCCCCCTTTTCTCGTCCCCCCTTTTCTCGTCCCCCTTCTTCTCGTCCCCCTTCTTCTCGTCCCCCTTCTTTTCGTCCCCCTTCTTCTTGTCCTTCCTTTTTCGCGTCCCCCCTATTTCGCATCCCCCCTTTTTCTCGTCCCCCCGTTTTCTCGTCCCCACTTTTTCTCGTCCCCCCTTTTTCGCGTCCCCCCCTTTTCGCGTCCCCCCTTTTCGCGCCCCCCCGTTTCGCGTCCCCCCTTTTCGCGTCCCGCCTTTTTCGCGTCCCCCCTTTTTCGCGTCCCCCCTTTTTCTCTTCCCCCCTTTTTCTCGTCCCCCCTTTTACACGTCCCCCCTTCTTCTCGTCCCCCCTTCTTCTCGTCCCCCCTTCTTCTTTTCCCCCCTTTTTCTCGTCCCCCCTTTTTCTCGTCCCCCCTTTTCTCGTCCCCCCTTTTCTCGTCCCCCCTTTTCTCGTCCCCCTTCTTCTCGTCCCCCTTCTTCTCGTCCGCCTTCTTCTCGTCCCCCTTCTTCTTGTCCTTCCTTTTTCGCGTCCCCCCTATTTCGCATCCCCCCTTTTTCTCGTCCCCCCGTTTTCTCGTCCCCCCCTTTTTCTCGTCCCCCCTTTTTCGAGTCCCCCCTTTTGTCGTCCCCCCTTTTCGCGTCCCCCCTTTTCGCGTCCCCCCTTTTCGCGTCCCCCCTTTTCGCGTCCCGCCTTTTTCGCGTCCCCCCTTTTTCGCGTCCCCCCTTTTTCTCTTCCCCCCTTTTTCTCGTCCCCCCTTTTACACGTCCCCCCTTCTTCTCGTCCCCCCTTCTTCTCGTCCCCCCTTCTTCTTTTCCCCCCTTTTCTTGTCCCCCCTTTTCTCGTCCCTCCTTTTCTCGTCCCCCCTTTTCTCTTCCCCTCTTTTCTTGTCCCCCTTCTTCTCGTCCCCCTTCTTCTCGTCCCCCTTCTTCTCGTCCCCCTTCTTCTCGTCTCCCTTCTTCTCGTCCCCCTTCTTCTCGTCCCCCTTCTTCTCGTCCCCCTTCTTCTCGTCCCCCCTTTTTCTCGTCCCCCCTTTTCTCGTCCCCCCTTTTCTCGTCCCCCCTTTTCTCGTCCCCCCTTTTCTCGTCCCCCTTCTTCTCGTCCTTCTTCTTCTCGTCCCCATTCTTCTCGTCCCCCTTCTTCTCGTCCTCCTTCTTCTTGTCCCCCCTTTTTCGCGTCCCCCCTTTTTCTCGTCCCCCCTTTTTCTCGTCCCCCCTTTTACACGTCCCCCCTTCTTCTCGTCCCCCCTTCTTCTCGTCCCCTCTTCTTCTCGTCCCCCCTTCTTCTTTTCCCCCCTTTTCTCGTCCCCCTTTTTCTCGTCCCCCCTTTTTCTCGTCCCCCCTTTTTCTCGTCCCCCCTTTTTCTCGTCCCCCCTTTTTCCCGTCCCCCCTTTTTCTTGTCCCCCCTTTTTCTCGTACCCCCTTTTTCTCGTCCCCCCTTTTTCTCGTCCCCCCTTTTTCTCGTCCCCCCTTTTTCTCGTCCATCTTTTTTCTCGTCCCCCCTTCTTCTCGTCCCCTCTTCTTCTCGTCCCCCCTTCTTCTTTTCCCCCCTTTTCTCGTCCCCCCTTTTCTCGTCCCCCCTTTTCTCGTCCCCCTTCTTCTCGTCCCCCTTCTTCTCGTCCCCCTTCTTCTCGTCCCCCTTCTTCTCGTCCGCGTTCTTCTCGTCCCCCTTCTTCTTGTCCTTCCTTTTTCGCGTCCCCCCTATTTCGCATCCCCCCTTTTTCTCGTCCCCCCGTTTTCTCGTCCCCACTTTTTCTCGTCCCCCCTTTTTCGCGTCCCCCCCTTTTCGCGTTCCCCCCTTTCGCGTCCCCCCTTTTTCGCGTCCCCCCTTTTTCTCGTCCATCTTTTTTCTCGTCCCCCCTTCTTCTCGTCCACCTTCTTCTCGTCCCCCTTTTTCGCGTCCCCCCTTTTTCTCGTCCCCCCTTTTACACGTCCCCCCTTCTTCTCGTCCCCCCTTCTTCTCGTCCCCCCTTCTTCTTTTCCCCCCTTTTTCTCGTCCCCCCTTTTCTCGTCCCCCCTTTTCTCGTCCCCCCTTTTCTCGTCCCCCTTCTTCTCGTCCCCCTTCTTCTCGTCCCCCTTCTTCTCGTCCCCCTTCTTCTTGTCCTCCTTCTTCTTGTCCCCCCTTTTTCGCGTCCCCCCCTTTTTCTCGTCCCCCCCTTTTTGTCGTCCCCCCTTTTTCTCGTCCCCCCTTTTTCTCGTCCATCTTTTTTCTCGTCCCCCCTTCTTCTCGTCCCCCTTCTTCTCGTCCCCCTTCTACTCGTCCCCCCCTTTTCGCGTCCCCCCTTTTCGCGTCCCCCCTTTTTCGCGTCCCCCCTTTTTCGCGTCCCCCCTTTTTCGCGTCCCCCCTTTTTCTCTTCCCCCCTTTTTCTCGTCCCCCCTTTTACACGTCCCCCCTTCTTCTAGTCCCCCCTTCTTCTCGTCCCCCCTTCTTCTTTTCCCCCCTTTTCTTGTCCCCCCTTTTCTCGTCCCCCCTTTTCTCGTCCCCCCTTTTCTCGTCCCCCTTCTTCTCGTCCCCCTTCTTCTCGTCCCCCCTTCTTCTCGTCCCCCCGTCTTCTTTTCCCTCATTTTCTCGTCTCCGTTTTTCTCGTCCCCCCTTTTTCTCGTCCCCCCTGTTCTCGTCCCCCTTCTTCTCATCCCCCTTCTTCTCGTCCCCCTTCTTTTTGTCCTTCCTATTTCGCGTCCACCCTTTTTCTCGTCCCCCCTTTTTCTCGTCCCCCCTTCTTCTCGTCTCCCCTTCTTCCCTTCTTCTCGTCCCCCCTTCTTCTTTTCCCTCCTTTTCTCGTCCCCGCTTTTCTCGCTCCCCCTTTTCTCGCTCCCCCTTTTCTCGTCCCCCCTTTCTCGCGTCCCCCCTTTCTCGCGTCCCCCCTTTTTCGCGTCCCCCCTTTTTCTCTTCCCCCCTTTTTCGCGTCTCCCCTTTTCTCGTCCCCCCTTTTTCTCTTCCCCCCTTTTTCCCGTCCCCCCTTTTTCGCGTCCCCCCTTTTTCTCGTCCCCCCTTTTTCTCGTACCCCCTTTTTCTCGTCCCCCCTTTTTCTCGTCCCCCCTTTTTCTCGTCCCCCCTTTTTCTCGTCCATCTTTTTTCTCGTCCCCCCTTCTTCTCGTCCCCCTTCTTCTCGTCCCCCTTCTACTCGTCCCCCCTTTTTCGCGTAGCCCCCTTTTTCGCGTCCCCCCTTTTTCCCGTCCCCACTTTTTCGCGTCCCCCCTTTTTCTCGTCCCCCCTTTTTCTCGTCCATCTTTTTCTCGTCCCCCCTTCTTCTCGTCCCCCCTTTTTCTCGTCCTCCCTTCTTCTCGTCCCCCCTTCTTCTCGTCCCCCCTTCTTCTCGTCCCCTCTTCGTCTCGTCCCCCCTTCTTCTCGTCCCCCCTTCTTCTCGTCCCCCCTTCTTCTCGTCCCCCTTCTTCTCGTCCCCCTTCTTCTCGTCCCCCTTCTTCTCGTCCCCCTTCTTCTCGTCCCCCTTCTTCTTGTCCTTCCTTTTTCGCGTCCCCCCTATTTCGCATCCCCCCTTTTTCTCGTCCCCCATTTTTCTCGTCCCCCCTTTTTCTCGTCCCCCCTTTTTCTCGTCCCCCCTTTTTCGCGTCCCCCCCTTTTTCGCGTCCCCCCTTTTTCGCGTCCCCCCTTTTTCTCTTCCCCCCTTTTTCTCGTCCCCCCTTTTACACGTCCCTCCTTCTTCTAGTCCCCCCTTCTTCTCGTCTCCCCTTCTCCTTTTCCCCCCTTTTCTTGTCCCCCCTTTTCTCGTCCCTCCTTTTCTCGTCCCCCCTTTTCTCTTCCCCTCTTTTCTTGTCCCCCTTCTTCTCGTCCCCCTTCTTCTCGTCCCCCTTCTTCTCGTCCCCCTTCTTCTCGTCCCCCTTCTTCTCGTCCTTCCTTTTTCGCGTCCCCCTTTTTCTCGTCCCCCCTTTTTCTCCTCCCCCCTTTTTCGCGTCCCCCCTTTTTCTCGTCCCCCCTTTTTCTCGTCCCCCCCTTTTCGCGTTCCCCCCTTTTCGCGTCCCCCCTTTTTGGCGTCCCCCCTCTTTCGCGTCCCCCCTTTTTCTCTTCCCCCCTTTTTCTCTCCCGCCCTTTCTTAAGAATTAAGCGATGGCACTGTGAAGGTGGTTGGTGTGACAGGGGTTAAACTGGGAAAAGACTGGGTAATTCCTCGGTTGGTTAATTTGCAAGCTCCCCTAAACCTTTGCTCGGAAGAGATTGGTTGGACAAGTTGAGGCAGAAATGAACTTGGAAAATGGGGAGATGGAAACTGTAGTTGCTGAAACTAAATGTGTGAGAGCAGCAGCTCTTCTTGTGCAGGAAGTAACTCCCGTCAGCAGCACTGTCCCAACTGAAGCGGCAGATGCAGTTGTTCCTGTGGTGTGGGCCAGTGGAAAACAGTGTGGCCTATGAAGGGCCAAGTTAGACAGTTGTCAAACAGTAGCAGAAGTGACTCTCCAGGTAGCCCAATATAAATATGAGAAGCAAAGTGGTCAAGTAAACCAGTGCATGCTGTGACTGCAGAGGCAGGGATAGGTTGGGATCCAAAAAACTGGGGTGGAGATGCTTGTGATTTAAGTGCTTTAGAGCGTGTTTCAGAGGGTGAAGTGTTTGCTGAAGCACAGCAAATAACAGGAGGGAAAGTGGAAGGTGACCCCGATGGTTATCCGGTCAGGCCTGATGTGGTGGAGGATTTTACTCAGCCTGAACTTGCTGGTGTTCTGGAGAGGTTTAAAGCAAAGACCAGGGAGTCTGTGATCTCCTGGGCAGTTGGGCTGCATGAGCTGGGAGCCTCTGGGATCAGATTGGACTGGGCAGACAGGGAGCAGTTTGTCCCGTGGAGCTGGACTGGGTTTGTTCAGGATGCTTTCGGAGGCAGGGCTGGAGAGGCTCCTTTGTTGGTTGTAGTGGTGGAAGGTTGTCCCAGGAGGGCTGGAGCCTTTGACCTCCTGCTCCCCCCATGAGCCCCGACGGGACCGTGCACTTGGCAATGGAGGGCACCCCATTGCTGAGTCAGAGGTTCCGGGGGCTGGCAGGGATGGGATCAGGATGCTGAGCTCCAGCCAAGGCAGGGCAGGAAATGGTGCAGCCACTGAAAGAAGTGAAGGCAGAGTGAGATGAAGGCCAAGCTCCAGCACAAGGGTGGGTGAGAAAAGCCCATGGCCCTCAGGTGGAGCTTTGAATTCCTTGGAAAAATGGATCTTGTCAAAGGGCTCAGGCCCATGTGGGTGCTGGAGCGGAGGCCTCTTCAACTCATGGTCAGCCTAAAAAGGTGCAAGGACAGCAAGTTTTGATGATAGAACGAGGTGGCAAACAAGGTGAAGTGGTAAAGAGAAAAGCTGAGCTTCAGATTGGTCCTGTGCCACAACAGCCTTGTGGAGTGCTTGTTGCTTTCCCTGACTGTGGAATGGCAGTGGATATTTCCAAGGGCTGCCTTGTGCTGAGGAACACTGGGGTCAGTTCTCTTTCCCTGGGCAGGGCAGGCAGGGCAAGTTTACCTGCCCCCCTGGAGGGTGGCTGGATGAGACTTGATCACCAAATGCAAACAGTAAGTAGAGGAGGTCCATTGGGGACCTTTGGGCATCAGGTAGAACAACTCACTGCTCACTCCTGGGGGGATATATTTACAGCATTCTCACCATCGGATAGGAAGTTTTTGAAGACTTTATTTCATCCACTAATCATAGTAATTACACTGATTTTATGAACAATAGGGAGTTGTTGTCTATGGCATCTCCTCCAAGAAGTTGTTTCTTGCATGTGTCTATCCTGACCAGGGATCAAAGGAGCGAAGGGAAAGGATGAGAAGTTCCCCGAGAGTTGCTGCCCAGGGGCTGCTGCCCCTGAGGAACAGGGTGAAGGCTTCCTGTGCTCAGGTGCCCTGGCTGAAGTGTGCAGTTGGTGTGAGTGTTGCTGGAGAAAGGCAGGCCAGGTGTGTGCAGCTGTTCCGTGCCCTCCACCCTTGGCCCTGCTGGGGCACCCGGCCAGCGCTCCAGGGGTGGCCAACTTGGAGCTCCCGAGAAGCTGCCCATACCCACAGCCGGATAGTGCCAGGCCTGGCCTAAAGCCGGCTCTGTTGGTCAGAGTCTGGCCAGCAGGAGCCTCTTGTAGCCGCCCCGCAGCCTCCCCTGCGGGTGGACGCACCCATAGGAATTGTGGCAGTTCCCGGAGACTGCGGGATCGGCTGCGCCGGGGCTGCCCAGCTGCCCTGTGGGCTGGGGGTGGAGCGTGAGGGGGCCGTGGGGGAGAGATTTCTGCTTAGCCACAGTTCTGTCTCTCGAGGCAGTCAGGATTTGATACCTTGCTCATTTATCAGATCCCATAAATCTGTATCTGATGTGTTGGATTGGGTTTGTTTCAACTGTTCCTATTATCCTGTGACTTGTGAGGAGTTGTTTCCTCAAGTGCCTTGCCCGTGGGCACAACAGCAGGTGTGTGCAGCAGCTGGAGACTGGGCAGGTTTGGGGGCAGTGGTGTCCCAGCTCCCTTTGCCATCCCTGCTGCAGGGTGGGAGCTGCACAGAGCCAGCAGCGTCCAGCTGGAGGATCCAGGAGGACGCAGCTCTGCTTTTCTGGGAGGTAAGAGGTGGGGGTGCAGGAGCTGGAAGGGGTGTTCTCCAGGCAGAGGAAGGGAAGGAGCAGAGAGAGAACTGCAGCCCCCAGCAGCTCGGTCAGTGCTGGATGGACTCGGGGCTGGGAAAGGTCACTCAGTGTGAGGGCAGGTGAGAGCCCAGGGTGGCCCTGGCAGCCCTGGGAACAAGTCCAGTGGGCAAAGGAATGGACCCTGGAGAGCTGGGCAAACAGCTGGAGGAGTTTCAAGGAGAAGCAGGAAACTGGACAAGTTGCAGCAGCTCCTTTTATGTGTGTGTGTGTGTAGCCAGGTCTAGTGCAGCCACGAGTGAGGTGGGAAATGAACCTCAGGAGGCTGGGAATGAGTCCCACAAACTGGTTACAATGGGATTGAGTCTTCCCAAGTGTCTGAAAAGCTTTACTTTAGTTTGACTTTATAAATTGAAAACTGAAATGATTGTCTAGGTGTTAGGCCTTGCTGTCCTGTGTCTTTGGTGAGGTGTTGACTCAGTACCTTTATTGGAGCTGCTGTTTGGTGTCCCTAATTGACCTGTAAGGTCCTGGTTTGTTCCCTGCTTCTCCCAGCTTGTTCAGGAGATGGAATTCCAGCGCTACAATATAGATGGCTCATGGTGCTCCCAAAAGGAGCCTTTCTGCCTTCGGGACAAGTTGTGATGCCACTGGAGCTGTTGGGAGAAGCGGAGGGTCGGCAGTGCCAGGCCTGGAATGCTGCTGCTGTGGCACAGACCCTGCTCCCTGGCAGGTTCTTGGGTTGGATTCCTTGGCTGCCACTGGGCAAGGCCTGAAAGGGCCTCAGTTGTGTAGGGAACAAAACATGGAATGGGAAAGCAAAGCTGGGGAGGTTCTGGTTTCAGAAAGGTTCATTGCCTTCTCTTTCTGAAGGGACACTCACCAGGTCCAGCTGTGGTAAGAAGAGCAAGTGGGCTGTGAAGGTTTGGGGCAGTCTGGAAGCTCCCTTGTGCCCAAAGGATCCTGGCAAGTGCAGCCCTGGAAGAGTCAGGAATAATGAAAAGTGCCTCAGTTCTCATAAAGCTCAGCTTTGTAAGACACGTCTCAAGACCAGACAAAATCCTCCAGCAGTGAGCTTGGCAGAAAAGGCCTGTGAAGCAAAGCAGCATGAAAATCTAGAACTGCTTGGGGATGGCAGGTGAAAGCTGGAGCCCTCCCAGGTCAAGGTGTCTGATCCCCACAATCCTCTTTGTGTCCTCTGCCAGAAGCTGCCCTTGGTCATTCTTGTGGTTTGCAGGTTGTAAAAAGACCCTTGAGATTTGCTTCTGGGAACGGGGATCCATTTCCTGATGGGAGTCCTTGAAATACAAGTGAGTGTGTATGGGAAATGAGGAGGCTCCAGGAGTGCTGGGGCTGGAGAGTCCACAGTGAGTATGGTTTGAGTGTCCTGATGTCCCTGACCCAATGCTGTGTTGTCATCAAGTCCCTTCATTCTGATTTAAATTGTCTTTAAATGTGCTGGAAGTCCAAATTGAAGTAGAAAATGCTTGTGGAAAGCTTAGTGTTCCCAAGGGAATGCTTTAGGGACGTGCAGCTTGTGAACGGCAGAAATAATTCGGGTTCCCCCAGAAACCTGCTGGGCTGTTTAGGAGGTTTTTCTTCCCCCCTTTTTTTCTTCCCCCCTTTTTTTCTTCCCCCCTTTTTTTCTTCCACCCTCTTTTTCTTCCCCCCCTTTTTCTCGTCCCCCCTTTTTCTCGTCCCCCCTTTTTCTCGTCCCCCCTTTTTCTCGTCCCTCCTTTTTCTCGTCATCGTTTTTCTCGTCCCCTTTTTTCTCGTCCCCCCTTTTTCTCGTCCCCCCTTTTTCTCGTCCCCCCTTTTTGTTGTCCCTCCTTTTTCTCGTCCCCCCTTCTTCTCGTCCCCCCTTCTTCTTTTGCCCCCTTTTCTCGTCCCCCCTTTTCTCGTCCCCCCTTTTCTCGTCCCCCCTTTTCTCGTTCCCCCTTTTCTCGTCCCCCTTCTTCTCGTCCCCCTTCTTCTCGTCCCCCTTCTTCTCGTTCCCCTTCTTCTCGTCCCCCTTCTACTCGTCCGCCTTCTTCTTGTCCTTCCTTTTTCTCGTCCCCCCTTCTTCTCGTCCCCCCTTCTTCTCGTCCCCCCTTCTTCTCGTCCCCCGTTCTTCTCGTCCCCTCTTCTTCTCGTCCCCCCTTCTTCTTTTCCCCCCTTTTCTCGTCCCCCCTTTTCTCGTCCCCCCTTTTCTCGTCCCCCCTTTTCTCGTCCCCCCTTTTCTTGTCCCCCTACTTCTCGTCCCCCTTCTTCTCGTCCCCCTTCTTCTTGTACTTCCTTTTTCGCGTCCCCCCTTTTTCGCATCCCCCCTTTTTCTCGTCCCCCCTTTTTCTCGTCCCCCCTTTTTCTCATCCCCCCTTTTCGCGTCCCCCCTTTTCGCGTCCCCCCTTTTTCGCGTCCCCCCTTTTTCGCGTCCCCCCTTTTTCGCGTCCCCCCTTTTTCGCGTCCCCCCTTTTTCTCTTCCCCCCTTTTTCTCGTCCCCCCTTTTACACGTCCCCCCTTTTTCTCGTCCCCCCTTCTTCTCGTCCCCCCTTCTTCTCGTCCCCCCTTCTTCTCGTCCCCCCTTCTTCTTTTGCCCCCTTTTCTCGTCCCCCCTTTTCTCGTCCCCCCTTTTCTCTTCCCCCCTTTTCTCGTTCCCCCTTTTCTCGTCCCCCTTCTTCTCGTCCCCCTTCTTCTCGTCCCCCTTCTTCTCGTTCCCCTTCTTCTCGTCCCCCTTCTACTCGTCCGCCTTCTTCTTGTCCTTCCTTTTTCTCGTCCCCCCTTCTTCTCGTCCCCCCTTCTTCTCGTCCCCCGTTTTTCTCGTCCCCTCTTCTTCTCGTCCCCCCTTCTTCTTTTCCCCCCTTTTCTCGTCCCCCCTTTTCTCGTCCCCCCTTTTCTCGTCCCCCCTTCTTCTCGTCCCCCTTCTTCTCGTCCCCCTTCTTCTTGTACTTCCTTTTTCGCGTCCCCCCTTTTTCGCATCCCCCCTTTTTCTCGTCCCCCCTTTTTCTCGTCCCCCCTTTTTCTCATCCCCCCTTTTCGCGTCGCCCCTTTTCGCGTCCCCCCTTTTTCGCGTCCCCCCTTTTTCGCGTCCCCTCTTTTTCGCGTCCCCCCTTTTTCGCGTCCCCCCTTTTTCTCTTCCCCCCTTTTTCTCGTCCCCCCTTTTACACGTCCCCCCTTCTTCTCGTCCCCCCTTCTTCTCGTCGCCCCTTCTTCTCGTCCCCCTTCTTCTTTTCCCCCCTTTTCTTGTCCCCCTTCTTCTCGTCCCCCTTCTTCTCGTCCCCCTTCTTCTCGTCCCCCTTCTTCTTGTCCCCCCTTTTTCAGGTTCCCCTTTTCTCGTCCCCCCTTTTACACGTCCCCCCTTTTTCGCGTTCCCCTTTTTCGCGTCCCCCCTTTTCTCGTCCCCCCTTTTCTCGTCCCCCCTTTTTTCGTCCCCCCTTTTCTTCCCCCCCTTTTTTCTCGCCCCCCCTTTTTCTCCCCTCAGGTGTGGCCAGTGAGGATGACGAGGGGTGGGACAGCCTCAGGTGTGGCCAGTGAGGATGATGAAGGGCGGGACAGCCTCAGGTGTGGGCAGTGAGGATGACGAGGGGCAGGACAGCCTCAGGTGCGGGCAGTGAGGATGATGAGGGGCAGGACAGCCTCAGGTGCGGGCAGTGAGGATGACGAGAGGCAGGACAGCCTCAGGTGTGGGCAGTGAGGATGACGAGGGGCGGGACAGCCTCAGGTGTGGGCAGTGAGGATGACCAGGGGCAGGACAGTCCCATGAGTGGGCAGTGAGGATGACGAGGGGCGGGACAGCCTCAGGTGTGGCCAGTGAGGATGACGAGGGGCGGGACAGCCTCAGGTGTGGCCAGTGAGGATGATGAGGGGCGGGCCCTGCTGGGCGGTTATCTGGGGCTTTTGGAAAGGGTGCTTTTTTAGATGGGGATTTTCTGCAGAGAAGCAGTCGATTTCAAGGAGTCTCTCCAGCAGTGACAGTGAGGGTGTCTCGCCGGGGCTGGGCCAAGCATCTGAGGTACCTGGATCATCGCTCAAGGACGGGGCCGAGGGATGTGCCGGGGAGCAGTGCACATGAACAGGTAAGGGACGGGGACGGTTGCAGGGAAGATGCAGCTCGGACTGGAGGAAGAGCTTGGAGGTTTCTTTTCTGGATATGAACATGCAAAGCAGGGAGCGAGGTGGAATATAAGCACTCTAGGTGCTCGGGCAGGTGAGCCAGGACTTAGAGGAGGGACTAGCTTTCCTGAGCACCAAAAGTTCCAATTAATTGCCTCTCTCAGGAGCAGTCGAGAGGAGTTTCTACTTTGGGGCTGAGCTACAAAGGAAGGTACCTGAAACTGCTGTGGGAAGCTTACTGCTGTAACCAGACTGTAGTTTCCACTGATATTTTTGCTACTAAAACTAGGGAGTTTTGTTTTCTCTGTGCACAAAACCTGCTGGTACTAGGTAAACTGACTTGCTAAGTTGTGCATTGCTTGATAAACCCTTGCCTCTTTTCCTAGAGGAATGATTGGTCTTGGTTTGGAAGCAAGAGAATGTCCTGGGCTGTGTGCTTTTGCCATTTTTTTCCCCTCAGCTTATCTATGAGTCTTACTTGGTTCTGCGTGTGATTTTTTTTGGCACTGTGGGAAGGGCACAACCTGCCATAATATAGGCCTGTCTCCTCCTCTATGCAAAAGGATGTGTTTCAGCAAGTGTGATGTTGCCTGGTGCCACCTGCAGAGCTCTCTGGCTGCCAGAGCCCTCTTTTCCTGTTGCTTTTCTTTTGTGGCTGTAATTGGCAGCTGGATAACTTTAGAAGAGCTGTTAAGTTCCTTGCCTGTGTAAATGCGCTGGTAATACCACGGAGGGAAATGCTTGAGGCAGTAGTGGTAACCGGGCTATGAGCAGAGTTTCTGGGGGACTAACAATAGCAAGGGGAAGCAAATAGCAAGCACCCAACAACTTGGCTGTTTTGAAGGCATCAAAGTTTTATTGGCACATGCTGTTTGGCACAGTGTTGTGAGCGGATGGTTTTGGGGAACAGATTGGGAGGAAAATCAGTATTGGTTGTATGAGGCCAAAGGTGTCCCTCTGTGCGTGTCTCCTGCTGCGGGAATCCCATCAGTGGGGCTGCTGTTTCCACTCTTGGTGTTGCCATATCTGTGCTGCTCTACTCAGATCCGACGTGTGGGTTGGGGGTGCTGGACGGCTCTGTCAGAATGATGAGGTGGGGGTGCCCATCCTTAGGGTTACACTGTGGGTCAGGAGCATTTTGTGGTTTTGCTGTTGGAAGATGGAAGAGAGTGTGTGCTTTTTAAATCCACGGACAGCCAAAAGCTGGGAAAGATCCCAAGTAGGTTTGGTGGCACAACAGCCGTTTTAAGAAATCCTAACCCTTAGAGAAATTGCCAGGGAAAATGGTCCCTTGTTTGCAAGGAGAGGGGGCTCGCTGTACTAACTAACCAGAATACTCACCTCGGGATATGGAGGGTGAGGAAATCTTGGTTCTGTGTAGGCTTGAGAAAACGTGGATAGGTACCCATGTGTGGCATCTGCACAGATGTAGGAAAGGAGATCTGTGACATTCAAGCTGGGGGGTGTTTGGCTACACTGTGCTGGGCTGAGGTGGGGAGAGCGCCGTGTCCTCTGTGCTTGTGGAATGGGGGAGCTGGGCCATGTCTGGGGCTGTGGGGGGGGCAGCGCCGTGTCCTCTGTGCTTGTGGAACGGGAGAGCTGGGCCATGTCTGGGGCTGCGTGGGGGGAGAGCGCCGTGCCCTTTGTGCTTGTGAAACGGGGAAGCTGGGGCGGTGTTTGATTGCGCGGTGCTGTCCGGGCTGGGGGGAATGGGACAGCGCCGTGTCCTCTGTGCTCATGGAATGGGGGAGCTGGGGCTTGTTTGAGGCCGTGCTGTGCTGTGCTGGGGGGAGAGCGCCATGTCCTCTGTGCTCATGGAATGGGAGAGCTGAGCGTGGGGCCGCATGTGCTGGGCTGGGGGTTTCGGGCTGGCCTTGTGAGTAATGCCAAAGTATTACAGGGCTCAGCGATGGAGCATGTGCCTTTTCTATTTGCAGATGCTGCCCAGGTAAGCTTTGGAAAGAGGGTACGGGGTAGGGTTAGGGTACTGGTTAGGGTTAGGGTACGGGTTAGGGTACCGGTTAGGGTACAGGTACTGGTTAGGGTACGGGTTAGGGTACTGGTTAGGGTTAGGGTACTGGGTAGGGTACTGGTTAGGGTTAGGGTACTGGTTAGGGTTAGGGTACTGGTTAGGGTACAGGTTAGGGTACTGGTTAGGGTACGGGTTAGGGTACTGGTTAGGGTTAGGGTACTGGGTAGGGTTAGGGTACTGGGTAGGGTTAGGGTACTGGTTAGGGTATGGGTTAGGGTACTGCTTAGGGTACGGGTTAGGGTACTGGTTAGGGGTAGGGTACTGGTCAGGGTTAGGGTACTGGTTAGGGTACGGGTTAGGACACTGGTTAGGGTACGGGTTAGGGTACTGGTTAGGGTTAGGGTTAGGATATTGGTTAGGGTTAGGGTATTGGTTAGGGTTAGGGTTATTTTTAGGGTTATTTTTTGGGTTATTTTTTGGGTTAGAGTTATTTTTAGGATTAGAGTTATTTTTAGGGTTATTTTTAGGGTTATTTTTAGGGTTATTTTTAGGGTTATTTTTAGGGTTATATTTAGAGGTATTTTTAGGGTTAGGGTTATTTTTAGGGTTATTTTTAGAATTATTTTTAAGGTTATTTTTAGGGTTATTTTTAGGGTTATTTTTAGGGTTAGGGTTACTTTTAGGGTTATTTTTAGGGTTATTTTTTGTTTTTTTTTTAGGGTTAAGGTTAGGGTGAGGGTTATTTTTAGGGTTAGGGTTGGGGTTACTTTTAGGATTAGGGTTATTTTTAGGGTTTTTTTTAGGGTTATTTTTTGGGTTAGGGATAGGGTTATTTTTAGGGTTAGGGTTATTTTTAGGGTTATTTTTAGGGTTATTTTTAGGGTTATTTTTAGAGGTATTTTTAGGGTTAGGGGTTTTTTTAGGGTTATTTTTAGAATTATTTTTAAGGTTATTTTTAGGGTTAGGGTTATTTTCAGGGTTATGGTTATTTTTAGGGTTATTTTTAGGGTTAGGGTTAGGGTTACTTTTAGGGTTATTTTTAGAGTTATTTTAAGGTTTTTTTTTAGGGTTAAGGTTAGAGTTAGGGTTATTTTTAGGGTTAGGGTTTGGGTTACTTTTAGGGTTAGGGTTATTTTTAGGGTTAGGGTTATTTTTAGGGTTATTTTTAGGGTTATTTTTTGGGTTAGGGTTAGGGTTATTTTTAGGGTTAGGGTTATTTTTAGGGTTAGGGTTATTTTTAGGGTTATTTTTAGGGTTATTTTTAGGGTTATTTTTAGGGTTATATTTAGAGGTATTTTTATGGTTAGGGTTATTTTTAGGGTTATTTTTAGAATTATTTTTAAGGTTATTTTTAGGGTTATTTTTAGGGTTATTTTTAGGGTTAGGGTTAGGGTTACTTTTAGGGTTATTTTTAGGGTTATTTTTTGTTTTTTTTTTAGGGTTAAGGTTAGGGTGAGGGTTATTTTTAGGGTTAGGGTTGGGGTTACTTTTAGGGTTAGGGTTATTTTTAGGGTTAGGGTTATTTTTAGGATTAGGGTTATTTTTAGGGTTTTTTTTAGGGTTATTTTTTGGGTTAGGGATAGGGTTATTTTTAGGGTTAGGGTTATTTTTAGGGTTATTTTTAGGGTTATTTTTAGGGTTATTTTTAGAGGTATTTTTAGGGTTAGGGGTTTTTTTAGGGTTATTTTTAGAATTATTTTTAAGGTTATTTTTAGGGTTATTTTTAGGGTTATTTTTAGGGTTAGGGTTATTTTTAGGGTTAGGGTTATTTTCAGGGTTATGGTTATTTTTAGGGTTATTTTTAGGGTTAGGGTTAGGGTTACTTTTAGGGTTATTTTTAGAGTTATTTTTAGGTTTTTTTTTAGGGTTAAGGTTAGAGTTAGGGTTATTTTTAGGGTTAGGGTTTGGGTTACTTTTAGGGTTAGGGTTATTTTTAGGGTTAGGGTTATTTTTAGGGTTATTTTTTGGGTTATTTTTTGGGTTAGGGTTAGGGTTATTTTTAGGGTTAGGGTTATTTTAGGGTTATTTTTAGGGTTATTTTTAGGGTTATTTTTAGGGTTATTTTTAGGGTTGTATTTAGAGGTATTTTTAGGGTTAGGGTTATTTTTAGGGTTATTTTTAGAATTATTTTTAAGGTTATTTTTAGGGTTATTTTTAGGGTTATTTTTAGGGTTAGGGTTAGGGTTACTTTTAGGGTTATTTTTAGGGTTATTTTTTGTTTTTTTTTTCGGGTTAAGGTTAGGGTGAGGGTTATTTTTAGGGTTAGGGTTTGGGGTTACTTTTAGGGTTAGGGTTATTTTTAGGGTTAGGGTTATTTTTAGGATTAGGGTTATTTTTAGGGTTTTTTTTAGGGTTATTTTTTGGGTTAGGGATAGGGTTATTTTTAGGGTTAGGGTTATTTTTAGGGTTATTTTTAGGGTTATTTTTAGGGTTATTTTTAGTGGTATTTTTAGGGTTAGGGGTTTTTTTAGGGTTATTTTTAGAATTATTTTTAAGGTTATTTTTTGGGTTATTTTTAGGGTTATTTTTAGGGTTAGGGTTATTTTCAGGGTTATGGTTATTTTTAGGGTTATTTTTAGGGTTAGGGTTAGGGTTACTTTTAGGGTTATTTTTAGAGTTATTTTTAGGTTTTTTTTTAGGGTTAAGGTTAGAGTTAGGGTTATTTTTAGGGTTAGGGTTTGGGTTACTTTTAGGGTTAGGGTTATTTTTAGGGTTAGGGTTATTTTTAGGGTTATTTTTAGGGTTATTTTTTGGGTTAGGGTTAGGGTTATTTTTAGGGTTAGGGTTAGGGTTAGGGTTAGGGTTATTTTTAGGGTTAGGGTTAGGGTTAGGGTTAGGGTTATTTTTAGGGTTAGGGTTATTTTTAGGGTTAGGGTTATTTTTAGGGTTAGGGGTTAGGGGTTAGGGGTTAGGGGTTAGGGGTTAGGGGTTAGGGTTAGGGTTAGGGGTTAGGGGTTAGGGGTTAGGGTTAGGGTTAGGGTTAGGGTTAGGGTTAGGGTTAGGGTTAGGGTTAGGGTTAGGGTTAGGGTTAGGGTTAGGGTTAGGGTTAGGGTTAGGGTTAGGGTTAGGGTTAGGGTTAGGGTTAGGGTTAGGGTTAGGGTTAGGGTTAGGGTTAGGGTTAGGGTTAGGGTTAGGGTTAGGGTTAGGGTTAGGGTTAGGGTTAGGGTTAGGGTTAGGGTTAGGGTTAGGGTTAGGGTTAGGGTTAGGGTTAGGGTTAGGGTTAGGGTTAGGGTTAGGGTTAGGGTTAGGGTTAGGGTTAGGGTTAGGGTTAGGGTTAGGGTTAGGGTTAGGGTTAGGGTTAGGGTTAGGGTTAGGGTTAGGGTTAGGGTTAGGGTTAGGGTTAGGGTTAGGGTTAGGGTTAGGGTTAGGGTTAGGGTTAGGGTTAGGGTTAGGGTTAGGGTTAGGGTTAGGGTTAGGGTTAGGGTTAGGGTTAGGGTTAGGGTTAGGGTTAGGGTTAGGGTTAGGGTTAGGGTTAGGGTTAGGGTTAGGGTTAGGGTTAGGGTTAGGGTTAGGGTTAGGGTTAGGGTTAGGGTTAGGGTTAGGGTTAGGGTTAGGGTTAGGGTTAGGGTTAGGGTTAGGGTTAGGGTTAGGGTTAGGGTTAGGGTTAGGGTTAGGGTTAGGGTTAGGGTTAGGGTTAGGGTTAGGGTTAGGGTTAGGGTTAGGGTTAGGGTTAGGGTTAGGGTTAGGGTTAGGGTTAGGGTTAGGGTTAGGGTTAGGGTTAGGGTTAGGGTTAGGGTTAGGGTTAGGGTTAGGGTTAGGGTTAGGGTTAGGGTTAGGGTTAGGGTTAGGGTTAGGGTTAGGGTTAGGGTTAGGGTTAGGGTTAGGGTTAGGGTTAGGGTTAGGGTTAGGGTTAGGGTTAGGGTTAGGGTTAGGGTTAGGGTTAGGGTTAGGGTTAGGGTTAGGGTTAGGGTTAGGGTTAGGGTTAGGGTTAGGGTTAGGGTTAGGGTTAGGGTTAGGGTTAGGGTTAGGGTTAGGGTTAGGGTTAGGGTTAGGGTTAGGGTTAGGGTTAGGGTTAGGGTTAGGGTTAGGGTTAGGGTTAGGGTTAGGGTTAGGGTTAGGGTTAGGGTTAGGGTTAGGGTTAGGGTTAGGGTTAGGGTTAGGGTTAGGGTTAGGGTTAGGGTTAGGGTTAGGGTTAGGGTTAGGGTTAGGGTTAGGGTTAGGGTTAGGGTTAGGGTTAGGGTTAGGGTTAGGGTTAGGGTTAGGGTTAGGGTTAGGGTTAGGGTTAGGGTTAGGGTTAGGGTTAGGGTTAGGGTTAGGGTTAGGGTTAGGGTTAGGGTTAGGGTTAGGGTTAGGGTTAGGGTTAGGGTTAGGGTTAGGGTTAGGGTTAGGGTTAGGGTTAGGGTTAGGGTTAGGGTTAGGGTTAGGGTTAGGGTTAGGGTTAGGGTTAGGGTTAGGGTTAGGGTTAGGGTTAGGGTTAGGGTTAGGGTTAGGGTTAGGGTTAGGGTTAGGGTTAGGGTTAGGGTTAGGGTTAGGGTTAGGGTTAGGGTTAGGGTTAGGGTTAGGGTTAGGGTTAGGGTTAGGGTTAGGGTTAGGGTTAGGGTTAGGGTTAGGGTTAGGGTTAGGGTTAGGGTTAGGGTTAGGGTTAGGGTTAGGGTTAGGGTTAGGGTTAGGGTTAGGGTTAGGGTTAGGGTTAGGGTTAGGGTTAGGGTTAGGGTTAGGGTTAGGGTTAGGGTTAGGGTTAGGGTTAGGGTTAGGGTTAGGGTTAGGGTTAGGGTTAGGGTTAGGGTTAGGGTTAGGGTTAGGGTTAGGGTTAGGGTTAGGGTTAGGGTTAGGGTTAGGGTTAGGGTTAGGGTTAGGGTTAGGGTTAGGGTTAGGGTTAGGGTTAGGGTTAGGGTTAGGGTTAGGGTTAGGGTTAGGGTTAGGGTTAGGGTTAGGGTTAGGGTTAGGGTTAGGGTTAGGGTTAGGGTTAGGGTTAGGGTTAGGGTTAGGGTTAGGGTTAGGGTTAGGGTTAGGGTTAGGGTTAGGGTTAGGGTTAGGGTTAGGGTTAGGGTTAGGGTTAGGGTTAGGGTTAGGGTTAGGGTTAGGGTTAGGGTTAGGGTTAGGGTTAGGGTTAGGGTTAGGGTTAGGGTTAGGGTTAGGGTTAGGGTTAGGGTTAGGGTTAGGGTTAGGGTTAGGGTTAGGGTTAGGGTTAGGGTTAGGGTTAGGGTTAGGGTTAGGGTTAGGGTTAGGGTTAGGGTTAGGGTTAGGGTTAGGGTTAGGGTTAGGGTTAGGGTTAGGGTTAGGGTTAGGGTTAGGGTTAGGGTTAGGGTTAGGGTTAGGGTTAGGGTTAGGGTTAGGGTTAGGGTTAGGGTTAGGGTTAGGGTTAGGGTTAGGGTTAGGGTTAGGGTTAGGGTTAGGGTTAGGGTTAGGGTTAGGGTTAGGGTTAGGGTTAGGGTTAGGGTTAGGGTTAGGGTTAGGGTTAGGGTTAGGGTTAGGGTTAGGGTTAGGGTTAGGGTTAGGGTTAGGGTTAGGGTTAGGGTTAGGGTTAGGGTTAGGGTTAGGGTTAGGGTTAGGGTTAGGGTTAGGGTTAGGGTTAGGGTTAGGGTTAGGGTTAGGGTTAGGGTTAGGGTTAGGGTTAGGGTTAGGGTTAGGGTTAGGGTTAGGGTTAGGGTTAGGGTTAGGGTTAGGGTTAGGGTTAGGGTTAGGGTTAGGGTTAGGGTTAGGGTTAGGGTTAGGGTTAGGGTTAGGGTTAGGGTTAGGGTTAGGGTTAGGGTTAGGGTTAGGGTTAGGGTTAGGGTTAGGGTTAGGGTTAGGGTTAGGGTTAGGGTTAGGGTTAGGGTTAGGGTTAGGGTTAGGGTTAGGGTTAGGGTTAGGGTTAGGGTTAGGGTTAGGGTTAGGGTTAGGGTTAGGGTTAGGGTTAGGGTTAGGGTTAGGGTTAGGGTTAGGGTTAGGGTTAGGGTTAGGGTTAGGGTTAGGGTTAGGGTTAGGGTTAGGGTTAGGGTTAGGGTTAGGGTTAGGGTTAGGGTTAGGGTTAGGGTTAGGGTTAGGGTTAGGGTTAGGGTTAGGGTTAGGGTTAGGGTTAGGGTTAGGGTTAGGGTTAGGGTTAGGGTTAGGGTTAGGGTTAGGGTTAGGGTTAGGGTTAGGGTTAGGGTTAGGGTTAGGGTTAGGGTTAGGGTTAGGGTTAGGGTTAGGGTTAGGGTTAGGGTTAGGGTTAGGGTTAGGGTTAGGGTTAGGGTTAGGGTTAGGGTTAGGGTTAGGGTTAGGGTTAGGGTTAGGGTTAGGGTTAGGGTTAGGGTTAGGGTTAGGGTTAGGGTTAGGGTTAGGGTTAGGGTTAGGGTTAGGGTTAGGGTTAGGGTTAGGGTTAGGGTTAGGGTTAGGGTTAGGGTTAGGGTTAGGGTTAGGGTTAGGGTTAGGGTTAGGGTTAGGGTTAGGGTTAGGGTTAGGGTTAGGGTTAGGGTTAGGGTTAGGGTTAGGGTTAGGGTTAGGGTTAGGGTTAGGGTTAGGGTTAGGGTTAGGGTTAGGGTTAGGGTTAGGGTTAGGGTTAGGGTTAGGGTTAGGGTTAGGGTTAGGGTTAGGGTTAGGGTTAGGGTTAGGGTTAGGGTTAGGGTTAGGGTTAGGGTTAGGGTTAGGGTTAGGGTTAGGGTTAGGGTTAGGGTTAGGGTTAGGGTTAGGGTTAGGGTTAGGGTTAGGGTTAGGGTTAGGGTTAGGGTTAGGGTTAGGGTTAGGGTTAGGGTTAGGGTTAGGGTTAGGGTTAGGGTTAGGGTTAGGGTTAGGGTTAGGGTTAGGGTTAGGGTTAGGGTTAGGGTTAGGGTTAGGGTTAGGGTTAGGGTTAGGGTTAGGGTTAGGGTTAGGGTTAGGGTTAGGGTTAGGGTTAGGGTTAGGGTTAGGGTTAGGGTTAGGGTTAGGGTTAGGGTTAGGGTTAGGGTTAGGGTTAGGGTTAGGGTTAGGGTTAGGGTTAGGGTTAGGGTTAGGGTTAGGGTTAGGGTTAGGGTTAGGGTTAGGGTTAGGGTTAGGGTTAGGGTTAGGGTTAGGGTTAGGGTTAGGGTTAGGGTTAGGGTTAGGGTTAGGGTTAGGGTTAGGGTTAGGGTTAGGGTTAGGGTTAGGGTTAGGGTTAGGGTTAGGGTTAGGGTTAGGGTTAGGGTTAGGGTTAGGGTTAGGGTTAGGGTTAGGGTTAGGGTTAGGGTTAGGGTTAGGGTTAGGGTTAGGGTTAGGGTTAGGGTTAGGGTTAGGGTTAGGGTTAGGGTTAGGGTTAGGGTTAGGGTTAGGGTTAGGGTTAGGGTTAGGGTTAGGGTTAGGGTTAGGGTTAGGGTTAGGGTTAGGGTTAGGGTTAGGGTTAGGGTTAGGGTTAGGGTTAGGGTTAGGGTTAGGGTTAGGGTTAGGGTTAGGGTTAGGGTTAGGGTTAGGGTTAGGGTTAGGGTTAGGGTTAGGGTTAGGGTTAGGGTTAGGGTTAGGGTTAGGGTTAGGGTTAGGGTTAGGGTTAGGGTTAGGGTTAGGGTTAGGGTTAGGGTTAGGGTTAGGGTTAGGGTTAGGGTTAGGGTTAGGGTTAGGGTTAGGGTTAGGGTTAGGGTTAGGGTTAGGGTTAGGGTTAGGGTTAGGGTTAGGGTTAGGGTTAGGGTTAGGGTTAGGGTTAGGGTTAGGGTTAGGGTTAGGGTTAGGGTTAGGGTTAGGGTTAGGGTTAGGGTTAGGGTTAGGGTTAGGGTTAGGGTTAGGGTTAGGGTTAGGGTTAGGGTTAGGGTTAGGGTTAGGGTTAGGGTTAGGGTTAGGGTTAGGGTTAGGGTTAGGGTTAGGGTTAGGGTTAGGGTTAGGGTTAGGGTTAGGGTTAGGGTTAGGGTTAGGGTTAGGGTTAGGGTTAGGGTTAGGGTTAGGGTTAGGGTTAGGGTTAGGGTTAGGGTTAGGGTTAGGGTTAGGGTTAGGGTTAGGGTTAGGGTTAGGGTTAGGGTTAGGGTTAGGGTTAGGGTTAGGGTTAGGGTTAGGGTTAGGGTTAGGGTTAGGGTTAGGGTTAGGGTTAGGGTTAGGAGGGTTAGGGTTAGGGTTAGGGTTAGGGTTAGGGTTAGGGTTAGGGTTAGGGTTAGGGTTAGGGTTAGGGTTAGGGTTAGGGTTAGGGTTAGGGTTAGGGTTAGGGTTAGGGTTAGGGTTAGGGTTAGGGTTAGGGTTAGGGTTAGGGTTAGGGTTAGGGTTAGGGTTAGGGTTAGGGTTAGGGTTAGGGTTAGGGTTAGGGTTAGGGTTAGGGTTAGGGTTAGGGTTAGGGTTAGGGTTAGGGTTAGGGTTAGGGTTAGGGTTAGGGTTAGGGTTAGGGTTAGGGTTAGGGTTAGGGTTAGGGTTAGGGTTAGGGTTAGGGTTAGGGTTAGGGTTAGGGTTAGGGTTAGGGTTAGGGTTAGGGTTAGGGTTAGGGTTAGGGTTAGGGTTAGGGTTAGGGTTAGGGTTAGGGTTAGGGTTAGGGTTAGGGTTAGGGTTAGGGTTAGGGTTAGGGTTAGGGTTAGGGTTAGGGTTAGGGTTAGGGTTAGGGTTAGGGTTAGGGTTAGGGTTAGGGTTAGGGTTAGGGTTAGGGTTAGGGTTAGGGTTAGGGTTAGGGTTAGGGTTAGGGTTAGGGTTAGGGTTAGGGTTAGGGTTAGGGTTAGGGTTAGGGTTAGGGTTAGGGTTAGGGTTAGGGTTAGGGTTAGGGTTAGGGTTAGGGTTAGGGTTAGGGTTAGGGTTAGGGTTAGGGTTAGGGTTAGGGTTAGGGTTAGGGTTAGGGTTAGGGTTAGGGTTAGGGTTAGGGTTAGGGTTAGGGTTAGGGTTAGGGTTAGGGTTAGGGTTAGGGTTAGGGTTAGGGTTAGGGTTAGGGTTAGGGTTAGGGTTAGGGTTAGGGTTAGGGTTAGGGTTAGGGTTAGGGTTAGGGTTAGGGTTAGGGTTAGGGTTAGGGTTAGGGTTAGGGTTAGGGTTAGGGTTAGGGTTAGGGTTAGGGTTAGGGTTAGGGTTAGGGTTAGGGTTAGGGTTAGGGTTAGGGTTAGGGTTAGGGTTAGGGTTAGGGTTAGGGTTAGGGTTAGGGTTAGGGTTAGGGTTAGGGTTAGGGTTAGGGTTAGGGTTAGGGTTAGGGTTAGGGTTAGGGTTAGGGTTAGGGTTAGGGTTAGGGTTAGGGTTAGGGTTAGGGTTAGGGTTAGGGTTAGGGTTAGGGTTAGGGTTAGGGTTAGGGTTAGGGTTAGGGTTAGGGTTAGGGTTAGGGTTAGGGTTAGGGTTAGGGTTAGGGTTAGGGTTAGGGTTAGGGTTAGGGTTAGGGTTAGGGTTAGGGTTAGGGTTAGGGTTAGGGTTAGGGTTAGGGTTAGGGTTAGGGTTAGGGTTAGGGTTAGGGTTAGGGTTAGGGTTAGGGTTAGGGTTAGGGTTAGGGTTAGGGTTAGGGTTAGGGTTAGGGTTAGGGTTAGGGTTAGGGTTAGGGTTAGGGTTAGGGTTAGGGTTAGGGTTAGGGTTAGGGTTAGGGTTAGGGTTAGGGTTAGGGTTAGGGTTAGGGTTAGGGTTAGGGTTAGGGTTAGGGTTAGGGTTAGGGTTAGGGTTAGGGTTAGGGTTAGGGTTAGGGTTAGGGTTAGGGTTAGGGTTAGGGTTAGGGTTAGGGTTAGGGTTAGGGTTAGGGTTAGGGTTAGGGTTAGGGTTAGGGTTAGGGTTAGGGTTAGGGTTAGGGTTAGGGTTAGGGTTAGGGTTAGGGTTAGGGTTAGGGTTAGGGTTAGGGTTAGGGTTAGGGTTAGGGTTAGGGTTAGGGTTAGGGTTAGGGTTAGGGTTAGGGTTAGGGTTAGGGTTAGGGTTAGGGTTAGGGTTAGGGTTAGGGTTAGGGTTAGGGTTAGGGTTAGGGTTAGGGTTAGGGTTAGGGTTAGGGTTAGGGTTAGGGTTAGGGTTAGGGTTAGGGTTAGGGTTAGGGTTAGGGTTAGGGTTAGGGTTAGGGTTAGGGTTAGGGTTAGGGTTAGGGTTAGGGTTAGGGTTAGGGTTAGGGTTAGGGTTAGGGTTAGGGTTAGGGTTAGGGTTAGGGTTAGGGTTAGGGTTAGGGTTAGGGTTAGGGTTAGGGTTAGGGTTAGGGTTAGGGTTAGGGTTAGGGTTAGGGTTGGTTAGGGTTAGGGTTAGGGTTAGGGTTAGGGTTAGGGTTAGGGTTAGGGTTAGGGTTAGGGTTAGGGTTAGGGTTAGGGTTAGGGTTAGGGTTAGGGTTAGGGTTAGGGTTAGGGTTAGGGTTAGGGTTAGGGTTAGGGTTAGGGTTAGGGTTAGGGTTAGGGTTAGGGTTAGGGTTAGGGTTAGGGTTAGGGTTAGGGTTAGGGTTAGGGTTAGGGTTAGGGTTAGGGTTAGGGTTAGGGTTAGGGTTAGGGTTAGGGTTAGGGTTAGGGTTAGGGTTAGGGTTAGGGTTAGGGTTAGGGTTAGGGTTAGGGTTAGGGTTAGGGTTAGGGTTAGGGTTAGGGTTAGGGTTAGGGTTAGGGTTAGGGTTAGGGTTAGGGTTAGGGTTAGGGTTAGGGTTAGGGTTAGGGTTAGGGTTAGGGTTAGGGTTAGGGTTAGGGTTAGGGTTAGGGTTAGGGTTAGGGTTAGGGTTAGGGTTAGGGTTAGGGTTAGGGTTAGGGTTAGGGTTAGGGTTAGGGTTAGGGTTAGGGTTAGGGTTAGGGTTAGGGTTAGGGTTAGGGTTAGGGTTAGGGTTAGGGTTAGGGTTAGGGTTAGGGTTAGGGTTAGGGTTAGGGTTAGGGTTAGGGTTAGGGTTAGGGTTAGGGTTAGGGTTAGGGTTAGGGTTAGGGTTAGGGTTAGGGTTAGGGTTAGGGTTAGGGTTAGGGTTAGGGTTAGGGTTAGGGTTAGGGTTAGGGTTAGGGTTAGGGTTAGGGTTAGGGTTAGGGTTAGGGTTAGGGTTAGGGTTAGGGTTAGGGTTAGGGTTAGGGTTAGGGTTAGGGTTAGGGTTAGGGTTAGGGTTAGGGTTAGGGTTAGGGTTAGGGTTAGGGTTAGGGTTAGGGTTAGGGTTAGGGTTAGGGTTAGGGTTAGGGTTAGGGTTAGGGTTAGGGTTAGGGTTAGGGTTAGGGTTAGGGTTAGGGTTAGGGTTAGGGTTAGGGTTAGGGTTAGGGTTAGGGTTAGGGTTAGGGTTAGGGTTAGGGTTAGGGTTAGGGTTAGGGTTAGGGTTAGGGTTAGGGTTAGGGTTAGGGTTAGGGTTAGGGTTAGGGTTAGGGTTAGGGTTAGGGTTAGGGTTAGGGTTAGGGTTAGGGTTAGGGTTAGGGTTAGGGTTAGGGTTAGGGTTAGGGTTAGGGTTAGGGTTAGGGTTAGGGTTAGGGTTAGGGTTAGGGTTAGGGTTAGGGTTAGGGTTAGGGTTAGGGTTAGGGTTAGGGTTAGGGTTAGGGTTAGGGTTAGGGTTAGGGTTAGGGTTAGGGTTAGGGTTAGGGTTAGGGTTAGGGTTAGGGTTAGGGTTAGGGTTAGGGTTAGGGTTAGGGTTAGGGTTAGGGTTAGGGTTAGGGTTAGGGTTAGGGTTAGGGTTAGGGTTAGGGTTAGGGTTAGGGTTAGGGTTAGGGTTAGGGTTAGGGTTAGGGTTAGGGTTAGGGTTAGGGTTAGGGTTAGGGTTAGGGTTAGGGTTAGGGTTAGGGTTAGGGTTAGGGTTAGGGTTAGGGTTAGGGTTAGGGTTAGGGTTAGGGTTAGGGTTAGGGTTAGGGTTAGGGTTAGGGTTAGGGTTAGGGTTAGGGTTAGGGTTAGGGTTAGGGTTAGGGTTAGGGTTAGGGTTAGGGTTAGGGTTAGGGTTAGGGTTAGGGTTAGGGTTAGGGTTAGGGTTAGGGTTAGGGTTAGGGTTAGGGTTAGGGTTAGGGTTAGGGTTAGGGTTAGGGTTAGGGTTAGGGTTAGGGTTAGGGTTAGGGTTAGGGTTAGGGTTAGGGTTAGGGTTAGGGTTAGGGTTAGGGTTAGGGTTAGGGTTAGGGTTAGGGTTAGGGTTAGGGTTAGGGTTAGGGTTAGGGTTAGGGTTAGGGTTAGGGTTAGGGTTAGGGTTAGGGTTAGGGTTAGGGTTAGGGTTAGGGTTAGGGTTAGGGTTAGGGTTAGGGTTAGGGTTAGGGTTAGGGTTAGGGTTAGGGTTAGGGTTAGGGTTAGGGTTAGGGTTAGGGTTAGGGTTAGGGTTAGGGTTAGGGTTAGGGTTAGGGTTAGGGTTAGGGTTAGGGTTAGGGTTAGGGTTAGGGTTAGGGTTAGGGTTAGGGTTAGGGTTAGGGTTAGGGTTAGGGTTAGGGTTAGGGTTAGGGTTAGGGTTAGGGTTAGGGTTAGGGTTAGGGTTAGGGTTAGGGTTAGGGTTAGGGTTAGGGTTAGGGTTAGGGTTAGGGTTAGGGTTAGGGTTAGGGTTAGGGTTAGGGTTAGGGTTAGGGTTAGGGTTTGGGTTAGGGTTAGGGTTAGGGTAGGGTTAGGGTTAGGGTTAGGGTTAGGGTTAGGGTTAGGGTTAGGGTTAGGGTTAGGGTTAGGGTTAGGGTTAGGGTTAGGTGGGTTAGGGTTAGGTGGTTAGGGTTGGGTTAGGGTTAGGGTTAGGGTTAGGGTTTGGTAGGGTTAGGGTTAGGGTTAGGGTTAGGGTTAGGGTTAGGGTTAGGGTTAGGGTTAGGGTTAGGTTAGGGTTTTAGGTGTTAGGGTGTGGTTGGGTTGTTTGGTGTAGATAGATTAGTTTAAGGTTTAGGTTAACTTTTTAGGGTTATATTTTA